>OU785220.1:5000-704802 GCA_917051295.2 Erebia ligea
CTACCTAACCTAACTACCTAACCTAACTACCTAACCTAACTACCTAACCTAACTACCTAACCTAACTACCTAACCTAACTACCTAACCTAACTACCTAACCTAACTACCTAACCTAACTACCTAACCTAACTACCTAACCTAACTACCTAACCTAACTACCTAACCTAACTACCTAACCTAACTACCTAACCTAACTACCTAACCTAACTACCTAACCTAACTACCTAACCTAACTACCTAACCTAACTACCTAACCTAACTACCTAACCTAACTACCTAACCTAACTACCTAACCTAACTACCTAACCTAACTACCTAACCTAACTACCTAACCTAACTACCTAACCTAACTACCTAACCTAACTACCTAACCTAACTACCTAACCTAACTACCTAACCTAACTACCTAACCTAACTACCTAACCTAACTACCTAACCTAACTACCTAACCTAACTACCTAACCTAACTACCTAACCTAACTACCTAACCTAACTACCTAACCTAACTACCTAACCTAACTACCTAACCTAACTACCTAACCTGACTACCTAACCTAACTACCTAACCTAACTACCTAACCTAACTACCTAACCTAACTACCTAACCTAACTACCTAACCTAACTACCTAACCTAACTACCTAACCTAACTACCTAACCTAACTACCTAACCTAACTACCTAACCTAACTACCTAACCTAACTACCTAACCTAACTACCTAACCTAACTACCTAACCTAACTACCTAACCTAACTACCTAACCTAACTACCTAACCTAACTACCTAACCTAACTACCTAACCTAACTACCTAACCTAACTACCTAACCTAACTACCTAACCTAACTACCTACCTAACTACCTAACCTAACTACCTAACCTAACTACCTAACCTAACTACCTAACCTAACTACCTAACCTAACTACCTAACCTAACTACCTAACCTAACTACCTAACCTAACTACCTAACCTAACTACCTAACCTAACTACCTAACCTAACTACCTAACCTAACTACCTAACCTAACTACCTAACCTAACTACCTAACCTAACTACCTAACCTAACTACCTAACCTAACTACCTAACCTAACTACCTAACCTAACTACCTAACCTAACTACCTAACCTAACTACCTAACCTAACTACCTAACCTAACTACCTAACCTAACTACCTAACCTAACTACCTAACCTAACTACCTAACCTAACTACCTAACCTAACTACCTAACCTAACTACCTAACCTAACTACCTAACCTAACTACCTAACCTAACTACCTAACCTAACTACCTAACCTAACTACCTAACCTAACTACCTAACCTAACTACCTAACCTAACTACCTAACCTAACTACCTAACCTAACTACCTAACCTAACTACCTAACCTAACTACCTAACCTAACTACCTAACCTAACTACCTAACCTAACTACCTAACCTAACTACCTAACCTAACTACCTAACCTAACTACCTAACCTAACTACCTAACCTAACTACCTAACCTAACTACCTAACCTAACTACCTAACCTAACTACCTAACCTAACTACCTAACCTAACTACCTAACCTAACTACCTAACCTAACTACCTAACCTAACTACCTAACCTAACTACCTAACCTAACTACCTAACCTAACTACCTAACCTAACTACCTAACCTAACTACCTAACCTAACTACCTAACCTAACTACCTAACCTAACTACCTAACCTAACTACCTAACCTAACTACCTAACCTAACTACCTAACCTAACTACCTAACCTAACTACCTAACCTAACTACCTAACCTAACTACCTAACCTAACTACCTAACCTAACTACCTAACCTAACTACCTAACCTAACTACCTAACCTAACTACCTAACCTAACTACCTAACCTAACTACCTAACCTAACTACCTAACCTAACTACCTAACCTAACTACCTAACCTAACTACCTAACCTAACTACCTAACCTAACTACCTAACCTAACTACCTAACCTAACTACCTAACCTAACTACCTAACCTAACTACCTAACCTAACTACCTAACCTAACTACCTAACCTAACTACCTAACCTAACTACCTAACCTAACTAACCTAACCTAACCTAACTACCTAACCTAACTACCTAACCTAACTACCTAACCTAACTACCTAACCTAACTACCTAACCTAACTACCTAACCTAACTACCTAACCTAACTACCTAACCTAACTACCTAACCTAACTACCTAACCTAACTACCTAACCTAACTACCTAACCTAACTACCTAACCTAACTACCTAACCTAACTACCTAACCTAACTACCTAACCTAACTACCTAACCTAACTACCTAACCTAACTACCTAACCTAACTACCTAACCTAACTACCTAACCTAACTACCTAACCTAACTACCTAACCTAACTACCTAACCTAACTACCTAACCTAACTACCTAACCTAACTACCTAACCTAACTACCTAACCTAACTACCTAACCTAACTACCTAACCTAACTACCTAACCTAACTACCTAACCTAACTACCTAACCTAACTACCTAACCTAACTACCTAACCTAACTACCTAACCTAACTACCTAACCTAACTACCTAACCTAACTACCTAACCTAACTACCTAACCTAACTACCTAACCTAACTACCTAACCTAACTACCTAACCTAACTACCTAACCTAACTACCTAACCTAACTACCTAACCTAACTACCTAACCTAACTACCTAACCTAACTACCTAACCTAACTACCTAACCTAACTACCTAACCTAACTACCTAACCTAACTACCTAACCTAACTACCTAACCTAACTACCTAACCTAACTACCTAACCTAACTACCTAACCTAACTACCTAACCTAACTACCTAACCTAACTACCTAACCTAACTACCTAACCTAACTACCTAACCTAACTACCTAACCTAACTACCTAACCTAACTACCTAACCTAACTACCTAACCTAACTACCTAACCTAACTACCTAACCTAACTACCTAACCTAACTACCTAACCTAACTACCTAACCTAACTACCTAACCTAACTACCTAACCTAACTACCTAACCTAACTACCTAACCTAACTACCTAACCTAACTACCTAACCTAACTACCTAACCTAACTACCTAACCTAACTACCTAACCTAACTACCTAACCTAACTACCTAACCTAACTACCTAACCTAACTACCTAACCTAACTACCTAACCTAACTACCTAACCTAACTACCTAACCTAACTACCTAACCTAACTACCTAACCTAACTACCTAACCTAACTACCTAACCTAACTACCTAACCTAACTACCTAACCTAACTACCTAACCTAACTACCTAACCTAACTACCTAACCTAACTACCTAACCTAACTACCTAACCTAACTACCTAACCTAACTACCTAACCTAACTACCTAACCTAACTACCTAACCTAACTACCTAACCTAACTACCTAACCTAACTACCTAACCTAACTACCTAACCTAACTACCTAACCTAACTACCTAACCTAACTACCTAACCTAACTACCTAACCTAACTACCTAACCTAACTACCTAACCTAACTACCTAACCTAACTACCTAACCTAACTACCTAACCTAACGGTTGTATTATGTGGCCACGTTTACAAACTTAACTTTGCTGTTTTCTTCATACATGTTGCATTAATTGAGTTACACGTTATATTGGTCACTGATATCTCGTCAATTATTAGAGTTCTACAATTAGTTTTTGTTTCGTTACATACTTAGCTTTCCCATTTTATAATTTTGATCTATTTAGGTTTTTCAATCTGGCAGTTTTGGAGGAAAACTCATTTACATTATTAGGTACAGATATTATGTTTTTTTCTTTAAATTAAATCTTATTATCGTTTTTTTAATAGCTATCTTCGAGGATTGATTAATATGATATGTATAAAGTATAGTTTTATGTATATGTATAGTTTTTATAAGTAGTATAGTATGTATAGAGTACCAACTTTTAAAATATTTAAAGGTGTACTCATTGTGATTACAGGGCCTCTTAAGAGTTCCTTATTGTTATTTTTTTCGTCACTACCTCCCCGTGCCGGGAGTGGGTAATTTGCGCGCCTGCTGCCTTCCACTGATGTGGTAGCCGTTTCTCAGGCTCCCTCTCCGGAATCGAACCCTGATTCCCCGTTACCCCTAACAACCATGGTAGTCGCAGAAACTGCCATCGAAAAGTCTTGAAAATAAGTTTTTCACGTTTGCAAATGTTGACACTTTAATAAAGACACATAGAATAACTTGCACAAAGATGTCTAGAAACTGATATTATAATTATATTATTTATTGCTGACACTTTTAGGCAACTTTGTAATACTTAAGAATCAAACGAACTTACCTTGTGATGTTTGATATCTAATTATACGAGCGTCTTGACCGAAGATGATTACAGTTTACATGCAGCAGTACGCCAGATTATGCTGTCCTAATCACACTTTTAGAGTTATTTTTCCAATATAATATTTTTTTTTTTTTTTTTTATATTAGTCGCTTTTTGACTTCAGACTACGTCCCACCACTATAATTTCTCCCCGCCATATTGAATCCTGTCTAGTGTCATTTTTTAGAGCCTTATTTTTTCGATAGGTCTTGGGATTTTGACAAAAACACAGGGTGGGTGGGTTTGTAATCATCTTCGGTCAAGACGCTCGTATAATTAGATATCAAACATCACAAGGTAAGTTCGTTTGATTCTTAATTATACTTCGCATCTCTCCCGAAGATGATTACAGTTTACATGCAGATGTTTAGAGCATCGAAAAAATACAACAATATTACAACACGATCATCATTATCTATTACCTGATCGTTATGAATTATTGTATACAATAGTTATATATGAAAATAAATGAACTTTATATATAACTGGGAAAAGGAAAATTTTAATAAACATATTTTACATATTTTGTGATCAAACAGAAATCAACGTTAGGTACATAAACATATTAATAAAATTAAGTAATACAATTAGGTAGATTAATTAATTAATGATACTGTTTCGAAATAATGTGTCTACAAATTCAATTTGACCTGGTTTTAATACTTCTTTATTGTAATATTTTAGAAATACATTTGAAGATTCAGACCAGCCTGCTGTTTTTCGGATAATTTCGAGATTAACACCTGCTCTGTGAGCAGCTGATGTTGACGCGTGTCGCGTGCTGTGCGCACCGAAAAATGATATGTCTATGCCACTTTTTTCTAGGATGGGATGAGATAAGGTCTGGGACCCTACATGTTTGTGTGGTTTTTGATAACTTATGAACAAAAAATCACCTTGAGCACGTAATGAATTAGTCCTTTCCAAATAATTTTTGAGACACAAGGCTGGACAAATTTTAGGGTTTTCTTGAATATATGGTAAAACAATGATTGGTTGAAAAACATTTGGCCTTGATGTTTTTTCGAGATTATCTATTTTAATTTGAATTTTATCGGATTCCAATGAAATATTTTGAACTTTTATAAGACTAAGCGTCTGCATTCTTTGTGCAGATGCTAATGCCAAAAGTGTTATAGTTTTTTGAGAAAGGTCTTTTAGTGAGATCAGATCATTGGGGTAATAGGTACGTAGATAATTTAAAACTAAATTTGGGTCCCAAGTGGTATCATATTTCGGCGCTGGGGGTTTTTTACGGTAAACGCCTTTAAAAAACCTTTTTACGGTGTCATGACATGTAATTTCCTGGCCTAATAGAGTAGATAGTGCAGAACGATAGGTATTTAATGTACTATAACCAGCACCTGAATTAATTTTTTCTGTCAAAAATTCAATCAGCTGAGTATTATTTGAATCACAATAATTATAACCTTTGTTCTTGCAAAATTTCCACCATGACTTTAAAGATAAATTATATTGATTTATAGTACTATTAGAGAAAGAGGCCATTACTATGTCGAGTGACGCGTTGGGGACTCCGCGTCTCAGGAGCGACTGCCTGATAATTTCCCTGCCATCAGGGTCAGATCCGGATGGAGAGGATGATGCTCCCTGGAAGGACAGATTAGTAGGTTTTTATCAGGCTGAAAATATAATATTTCGGAAACCAGCAGGTTGGTCCATATCGGATACCAGGGTTGAGTGGGCCAGTATGGAAGTACAACAACGCCCTCTGCTTTATCACATTTAATTTTGTGTAAAACTTTAGAAATAAGGCTAAACGGTGGAAAGGCATAGAAAAATATGGTTTTCCATTTGAACGTAAATGCATCAACGATTTCAGAATTGGGGTCTAATTTCCATGAAGCGTATCTCTGACATTTGTTATTTTGATTTCTGGCAAATAAATCAAATTCAGGTATGCCGAAATAATCTTTTATCTGACGATACGCGTAATCAGCTAGTTCCCATTCAGTGTCTGTATTGAACTTTTGACGAGATTCAAAATCTGCGACTACGTTCATTTTTGATTGGATGTATGACGCAAAAATATGTAAATTTCGATTTTCGCACCATTGCCATATGTCACGTGCAATTTTATTTAGATGTGTGAATTGTATTCCGCCCATTTTATTTATATAGGCGATAGCTGTAGTATTGTCTATTCGTAATAAGATATTGCAATTTGTAAGTCGTGACGCAAAAACTTTGAGGCTATAAAAGGCTGCAAGTAGTTCGAGAGTATTTATGTGCAACGCTAGTTGCAAATGATCCCAGTGGCCGCGAGCTGTCTCGTCGTTACAAGCTGCACCCCAGCCCGAACGCGATGCGTCACTGTACACTACTAGTGAATATTCTTCATATTGAAATGAATACCTTGCGGAATCAATGTGATCCCTCCACCATATGAAATCATTTTTTAAATGTATCGATAAGTTCATATATTTATTGTAGTTTTCGGAATAGTTGAGTGCCAAGAATTTTTCTCTTTCGAACATTTTCGTATAGACCCATCCGTAGTCGACAGCTGGGCACGCCGACGTCAACAAACCAACATAACTAGCTAATTTCCTGATCGTACATCTTTTTGTATTTAGTAATTCGATTGTAAATAACTTTATACGTTTTTTCTTATTTTCTGGTAAAGTTAAGCACATTTTAGACGAATCAAAGATAAAACCCAGGAATAAGCA
The DNA here is from genome assembly GCA_917051295.2 of Erebia ligea. Lineage (NCBI taxonomy): Eukaryota > Metazoa > Arthropoda > Insecta > Lepidoptera > Nymphalidae > Erebia > Erebia ligea. The sequence goes on from OU785220.1 coordinate 12,094, forward strand.
TCTTTTTTGTGGGTAAATTTGACTTTTTTCATCGTTGATTAAAAAACCTAATTTTAAAAGTAAATTCTTGGTTGTTTCTACATTATCTAAACAGCTGTTAAACGAACTTCCGATGCACAAGAAATCGTCAAGAAAATTTACTGATAAATATCCTGATGAACGTAAATAGTGAAGGACCGGTTTTAATAATTTTGTATAAACATATGGCGCAGTGCAAAGTCCAAACGGTAAAACGTTAAATTCAAAAAATTTATTGTTCCATTTAAACCGAAGATATATTCTATCACTTTCAGCAACTGGTACTAAAAAGTATGCATCTTTTAGGTCTAAGGTGGCCATGAAACAATCTTTATCAATTAATTTTAATGCGGTACGATGGTCTTCCATTTTGAAGTGATTGACACGAATAAATTTATTTAATTTTTTTAAATTCAAAATAAAACGATATTTTCCGTTAGGCTTAGGAACTGCAAAGATTGGTGATATGAATTGTTTTTCGGACGGAATACAAGTCGATACGTAATTTGATTCTAATAATTCTGTAATGCACTCATCTATTATGTCTATTTCTTTGGGAGAATATGACCTACTTTTGACATCCATTTGACATGGAGCACTAGTAAAGGGAATTTTATAACCTTTAATCCAAGACAAGATAGTTTTATCATTGGTAATATTAAGCCACTCGTGAAAAAAATACTGCAGTCTGCCAGCGATAGGTAAACACATATCTGTGTTATGTACCTGTGACGAGGCAGCTAGCGGCGTCGCGGTTGTGCGTACGACCTCGAGCGGTGATTCGTCGTCGGAGCTGGCGCTCGGCGCTGATTGCGCGGCGCTTGTGCTGACGCTCGAGGCGGCGGCGGCGGCGGCTGTTGCCGATACTGACCCGGGTACACTCGCGTCACGGCGGCTGGTGCCCGCGGTGCCCCCCGTGCGTTTAAAGCTCCCGGGTTTCGAGTCGAGGTATTCGCCTGTGACCGGTACTGGTTAGGTTTCAACTCTGAAGCGGAGGTTGAAATAGCCTTTGATGATTTTAGGTGCTCAGATAGATTAGAGCCAAACAAATGGGTATCTATTTTCGTATTTTTTAATATATCTCGCTTTTGTTTGCTAATGCAATTAACGATAGCATATCGCCTCGAGAGAGATTCTCTGTAATGGGTGTCGCATAGCAACCGCCCTGCGTCACTCAGCACTTTTATAATTTCTTGAGGAACAGTATCTTTATGTTTCAGACTCAAGCCAAGTGCTTTGCCGATTGCTGAGAGACAGCTTGATATTTGATTTTGTTTTTGTTCGCTATATAAATCCCTCTTGACGTTTATCTCCGATAATGCCGATTTTGTCTCGGGATTTAGAATGGGTGCTTTCATATATGCACAATTTTCAGCAGGTAAATATTTTTTTAGAAGATCGATCTTTTCTTCTTTAAGCAATCCGTTAGTCAAAATATGTTTCCATCGTGTGGCCAAATCTTTGTGTATGTTTTCTCCGAAAGGTTTGTCTTGCGTTGGGTCTGAGCCCAATAGCTGTAAAATCTCCGGATCTAATTCGTCATTCTCGTCAGTGATCTATTCTTCTATCAATGTCTCAGATGGAATCTCGTCTGTAAAACCGTACCTTTATGTAAGTAGTTAGTTAATTTTTGATCTTACAGGGAAATCTCACACACGCTATGCGTCGGAAGACCTAGTTAAACTGGGTAGGTAGGTATAATTTTATCCACACACAATATATGCCGGGATAGTAATTTCCACACACGATATACGTCGGGATATAATATTATGATAAAACATAGTCAATAATACAGAAAAACTTATTTTCAACCAACCATGTTTATGTGTTTTTTTTTTTTTTTTAAAAGAGGGTAAGCAGATAAAAAGCTGTCACTGGGTAAAATGATGAATGGGTTTAAATTTCTAATTTCTTCATGTAAGAAAGTAAGGGAAATATTTTAGAATTAAGCACTTACCTTGTATTTTCCCGTCACTCGTTATTTCTTGGTCTTCATGATTTTCGCGTGACAATGAATTATCATGGCATTCATGGTCGGATGAATCGTTGGATGACGAAGATGATGATGACTTGATTCTCCTCCTTCTTTTAGCTAATTTTTTTAACACTCTTTCAACTATGTCACGTTTTCTTTTGCCCATTTTACTTCTAATTTTATTTTAATTTTAATTTTCGTTTTTGGGCGACGTGTGACTCGGACAACACAAAAATACGTAATGACACTAGACAGGATTCAATATGGCGGGGAGAAATTATAGTGGTGGGACGTAGTCTGAAGTCAAAAAGCGACTAATATAAAAAAAAAAAAAAAATATTATATTGGAAAAATAACTCTAAAAGTGTGATTAGGACAGCATAATCTGGCGTACTGCTGCATGTAAACTGTAATCATCTTCGGGAGAGATGCGAAGTATAATCGTGGTATAATTTTGCCGAATAGCGACAGCGTTATAAAATTGAACTATATCAGTTTACATCATAAACTTTCAAAAACTATGTACGTAGGTGTAATGTTGAAGGCCAACTGTCTAGGTTAGGCGCTAAAGTTCAACTGCTTACCCGCCTATTAAATTTATTGTGACTCAATATTCTGAGTAAAATGTCATTATCTTAATAACTATGCAAAATGCAAGCTGCTTAATTTCCAATGGCAATTAAAAAGATAAATGCAAATAAAGCTGTCGGTATTCCCGTCACACGCGGCCTCGCCGCAGGCCGCTCGGCAGATACACCGCGGCAATGAGAACAATCATGGAATCAGAACTTCTTTCGCTCGAGATAATCTATATACCTACTATAATAAAACTGTAACAGGTCCAATTCTGTACATTGAAGATATTTTGAACATTTTTTTTGGAGGGCACTCATTATTCGATACTGAAGCCAAATCTGTAATTTTTTTCATTTTTGTCTGTCTGTCTGTCTGTCTGTCTGTCTGTCTGTCTGTCTGTATCTTGGCGCGCTGCAGCTGGCGCGGTGGTGCCGCCGACCGGCCGCGACCTGCGGCGGGACTGCAGCTGGACTGGTACTTGTTCTGTGGCGTGACGAGTTCCCTCGTGCTATTAGTTAGAAAACACCACTAGAATCATTATCATCATTACAACTCTTTGCCGGCTCACAGATTAAATCAGCTCATACGCAATGATTGCTCAGGAAAGCCAGAGGCGGTGCGTAGGGATTGACCCCCGACCCGACCGCCCCAACAGGAGTCCGGTCACGTGACGCACTGGCCGCACTGACGCACGGCCCACCACCGCCCTTACAGTTCTGAAGCATTCATAAAATATATTGTTTTCATTGTTGTGAAGCTGTGCATCATTGTGAGATGAATGGCGGGCAGTGATGTATGGAGTTGAAACGAAATGGTTGCACGCGGACAATCAGCGGCGGTGCGATCGGTTCGGCAACTAATTAGCTCATTATCTGCGCTCAGGCGCCGGACCGCTGGCGTTTCTGCTCATGTTCATTTTCATTATTTGTTATCTATGATATAAATTACAGTTCCGCTAATTGCTATTTTGCATTGTTTCGTTTGTGAAAATTAAACTTTAAGTTATATTTTTATCAGTAATCCATATTGGTATTATAAATGGCAAGGTGTCTGTCCGTCTGCAGCTTCCACGGCACATATTTTCAACCGATTTTATGTAAATTAGGTAGGTATCCCGGAAAACTTAAATTAAGCAGTTTCCGCGGGAATCAAAAATACGCAAAAGTCGCGGGCGTCATCTCGCTTCATTTATATTTTATTTATTTTATTTTACCTTTTTTTTACATTCAAGACCGTCTCCTAAGCCGTTATGTTTCTAAACATGGGCACGAGGAAGCTGCAAGATACTGCTGTCCCAACATACAAGCGTTCCTGTCAGCGACGACAAACTCGCGTCGTAATGTTAGAGCTGTTTGAATAATAATATGATTGTTAAACTACAACATTATACTTATAGGAGTACAGAGGAAATACCCGGAATTCCACGCGTGAGAATGTTCCGCGCGAGGACTGAGGAGCCACATTCCGCAGCGCGCGGCTTTACACTACTCGTAACTATATGTGCCGCGACTATTAGCAGCTATTTTACATTAATCTGGCAAATAGCGCAGCCAGGAAACCATTGCCAGATATTTATTAATATGCTTAAAACAAAACTTCAAAAAAATGGGATATAAAAATCTCATTGTGCTAATAATATAGATTGTAAAATCGAAAACTTAATCAGCAAATAAATGTTTATGATTTATGATGAAATTTTTACACCAAAAGTTCACGATGAACACGATTGAAAGCTTCGGTTACGCGTACAGGTTCCGGTCGCTGTCATCTACTGCGTCTTCTCGTAATCATTCTAAAAGTGCAGGAAAAGTTTCGGTGGTCAGATGGTGGTCACCGACCACTTCAATCTACAGCGGCTATTATTCATTGCCCGCAGTATTCAAAAGTGTTTCTTTTGAAGCGAGCACAAAGCGGTCATGTCACGGTCGTGTCGCGGCAAAGTAAACGTTATCGCGGGTCAGATCGCGACGCGAGTGGGCCGCAGTAAAGGGGAACAGGAACGTGCGACCGCTCATGCATATTCACGTGTGGACCCGGCTCCGCACGGACACGGACCTTAATCACATTTGCGTGTTACTTCGACCGTGTTCTGTGGAGATCCATGCGGGAGAGCTTCGTCCAGCTGTGGACGTCTATAGGTTGAGACGACGACGACTGATATATTAGGACTACGATACGATACGCCACACTTTGTTAGGTGGTATGTTTTATGTCCACTTGAATGTTATAGGGGTTGTGAAGCCCACGCCAGGTATCTGGAGCCTCAGAGCCTGGCACTTGAGAGCTTTCCCGGCCAACGCATGTGGAAACAATATTTCTCACAAATTGCTCTAAACTAAATTATGAACATTTCCAAAATTTACTCGCAAGATACACACATTTTAATAAATACCTAATCTGTAGTATACAATTTCAAGGAAAGAGCGATTCAAGAAATGGCGTACCTAATGAATAAAACAAAATATGTAATAAACGAAAGACTTTCGCAAGTATCACCGCCAGCGGCACAGAGTATAATTATTACAACCCCCAGTAACCGCGGGGGTGCAGCCACCACCAGCGCCAATTAGTTGTGTAATCTGATTCATTTGAATAAAGCCACTACATTATCTCATTTGCCGCGGCTCCGCTGGCGCTTTACGTACCTATATTGTAGGTAAATTGGAAAGGTCTAGTCCACAGAATCCTAAGCAAGGTAATAGAAATTAGAATTGCATTAAGCGTTTCGGTATACGGTGCCCTGTACAAATCGATTAGAGATATAGGTTTAATAATATAACAGTCACACTCCGAACAAAAAAAACAATCAATAGATAAAATCAAGTGGTATCTGCCGTGTTCAGCTCGCTGTCAACACAAAGTGACCAGCCGCTTGTAAACAGGTAAGTAAACAGTGTAACTCAATCAGCGGAGAGCCGCCAGCTTCGGATGACACACGAATGTTTTGTGAAGCTCAACTGAGCGCGCAGTTCGCCCGACCCGCTCACTGAGACGAATGGGTTTAATTACAATTTACAAACGAATAATTCTAAACAGTAATCCGTTTGTAAATCTTATTATAAACTAGATGAAGCCCGCAACTTGTCCGCGTGGATTAAGATTTCTTTATTCCCACGGGAACTTTTTAATTTTCCGGGATAAAAAGTAGCCTATGTGCTATTCCAGACTATAATCTATCTCTGTGCCAAATTTCATCCAGTTTCTTTCAGCCGTTGGAGCGTGATTGAATAACAAACATCCATACATCCATACATCCATACATCCATACATCCATCCAAACTTTCGCATTTATATTATTAGTATAGATTTAGTTTAGTCTAGAGATTGTGTATCTAGGTACAACAGTATTCGACTCAGAGGCTTCCAAATTATTAATGGATTTAAATGAGAAACTCTAGCTCGAATACTAGAAGCTTCTTCTCGATAACGACGCAGTATCTCAACTGCCGCACGTCTTTGCCGCAGCATATCAACCCCATCACAGTTGTCGGAGTCGGCCAACGCGCACCAAGCGCGCGCGCGGCGCCACCGTTAGGAGGTATATCTACCCTGTGGCCACACCGCCAACGCTTGAAGCCACATTGGTTCATTGTGTTGTAAATCCTTATTTTAGGAACGTCAAGGTACGGTACATCAAACTGTCGTTTAGAGTAATATTCCTTAAGTATTGCCTTAATCGTTGGCAGCCTGGCCCCGGGCCCCGGCGGCCGGGCCTCGTGCGGCACCACTGCGATTAATGATAATTAATTAATCGCGATACATCGCGAGTTCGATCCAATTAGTCTATAGTAACTAATTTGATATTCCAATATTAACTTACATGCGTAAGACTAATTAGTTATGTAGGATATTGGAATATTGAACGTCGTCGTATAATAGACTACGAGTATTTATACTATAATCACAAGTGCAAAAGTTTGTATGTTGCTTAGCGGGGCATTCGTTCACTCTGTATACGAATCAAACAGTTTCCACGGGATTTGAATTAATCCACGCGGACGAAGTCGCGCGCAATATCTAGTTTGGGATAAATGTTATCGTTTTTTACTACTCGGTGGTTTTATTAGTGCTGTTACTTGTGCTATATTCTATTAGTTATGAAACATAATATTATCCATAAACGAGCTACAGTATCATGCGCCTGAAGATACATAAAATGCTACGGGTCTACGGCATGTGGCTACGGGTCTACGGCATGTGGCTACTGGTCTACGGCATGTGGCTACTGGTCTACGGCATGTAGCTACGGGTCTACGGCATGTAGCTACGGGTCTACGGCACGTGTCAACTAGTCTACGGCATGTGTCTACTAGTCTACGGCACGTGTCTACTGATCTACGGCATGCGTCTACGGGTCTACAGTACGTGTCTACAGGGTCTACGGCCTACGAGTCGGCACATAACTCCCGATGTGTGGAGATAAGCGTAGACGCTGACACTCGCCGCCGCCACCTCCACCTCGGCCTACACCGAGGGCGATGAGCTTTCTAATGTCAGCTTCGTATAACAGGCGGCGCGGCGACGATCGGTTTCCAAGACTCAATCGGTTGAATCCACGGAACAGAATCGCTGACTTTACAATCGTGCATTGTCGAGTCAGCATCTCCTGGGGATGCTCCGGTTTCGGAGTGAAACGTACGTTGAGAGTGATTTGGAACATTTGTGTGGTGTGGTGCGGTGCCGGTGCGAATTGCTGGGTGGTGGTTGTTCGCATGCTATTGGTGAAGGACACGCACTGTACCACATAGATTGGTCTGCTGTGGCGGATTATAGCGAATTAAACTTCTCGTTCATTCATTGGAAATACTTGTTTCGTCATTAAATATCAACGCACTTTTTTACTTTAATCGTTAATAAATCTATACTAATATTATAAATGCGAAAGTTTGGATGTATGGATGGATGTTTGTTACTCAATCACGCCAGCATATATACTACTAGCTGATGCCCGCGACTTCGTCCGCGTGGATTGAGGTTTTTCGGTTCCCGCGGGAACTCCTATGTGCTATTCCAGACTATAATCTATCTCTGTGCCAAATTTCATCCTGATCCGTTCAGCCGTTGGAGCGTGATTGAGTTACAAACATCCACACATCTATACATCCATACATCCATACATCCATACATCCATCCAAACTTTCGCATTTATAATATTTATTTGATTAATATAGTTTGTTATCTATCTTTGACTAAGCTGTTGCATTGATGATAACGTTTGATTTACTATTTATTACCCATCTCGAACGGAATCATTTAAATACGAGATGAATTGTTATTGTATACCGAACAAAAAAATGGAAAAACTATGAATACACGGGAATCTAGGTTTAGATCAGATTTGCAACTTGAACAGAATTTCATTACATTTTCATTTGTATTCGAAAAGTTTTCCATCAGCGAGCTGTTGTGCCGCTAGTTCGGGAGATTGAAAACTTTTAAGTTCTTACTTTGTGCCTTAAAGTAGTTACGAAAACACGAAAATGTTGTTGAGGTACTCGTACATACAAAATTCCTTTTAAGATTTACGAAAACATAAAAGTAACGCAATTTTATAGGAGCTCTTTTGATTTTTGTTAGTCTACTGTAGAGGCTTAAGAGGACGAAGAATATAATCCTAGACAAAACAATTAGGATTTAAGAAAAGCCCGAAAGATAACGAGACGGTAGGTAAATCAAAACAAACGCTTTTCATAAGCTCGGAGATTTTCTGAAGTCAGCTGTCAGAAGAACTGAGCGAGCGGCGAAGTTTCCGCGGCGCGCGGTTAATTAAACGAAAACAAATGAAAACCACGAGCAACAATTAGTACTTAAAGTGTGTAAGCGCATTGCGAAACATAAGTCGTAAGAGCAGATACTTACGAGTAAGTGGCATTCTACCATAATAAAAAGGTAATAGTTTGCACTCCTATTCCTATACATATGCACATATTAAACAGGAATAAAATGTAAAACATAAGACTAATAATGAGAACTATAGAAACAAAGGGTGCCGCCTTGCATGTGCCGCCGCACTGAAAGCGGCAATTACTATACATTTTTATCTTTAAAAAAACACCTAGGTATACACAAACAGAGGAAATTTTTGGGAATTTATAATTTCTGAATTTACTCTGATCTGATCTGGTGGGAGGCTTCAGAAAAACGTAAAAGTAAGTACCGCCAAGCGGTTTAGCATTCCAATACGATGCTTTGTAGAATAGAAATCGATCAGGGGTAAGTATGGATTTATAGTATAACTGTCATACCCCTAACAAAGTAGCCCGTAGTCATCTTAGACTGCATCATCACTGACCACTAGGTGTGATCACAGTCAAGGGCTATCTCGTAGTGGAATAAAAAAAGTCTACCTGATTCCTTTTCACAATATAACCAATTTTGAAGAAATATGGCACAGAGCTAGCTCGCGTCCGGGTCACGTACTTCAGCCGCTCTTTGTACCGGACAAATGACAATCAGAGACATTATGAGCTAGAACCACAGGGTAGATAAACCTGTGCTAGAACAGCTTATACCTTTGTCACGGATTTTATTTATAACATAAGGCATATCTCATGGCTATTTAAAAAACCTCGTATGCTCGCTACATATATGTATAAAAAAAATTACTTTGTGACAATAGTCTAGTGAATCACTATTTGAACCATCGACCTTGGTTGTGTGGTCGATGATTTGAACATTAAAAATAGCTTGCTCCTAAGTAAGTAGGTACAAGTACTTAAATGTGAAAATGTTGATGATTGTAACTAGGATGATGATTGTAACAAGTGCTTAAATGTGAAAATGTTGATGATTGTTACTATGATGATGATTGTAACAAGTACTTAAATGTGAAAATGTTGATGATTGTTACTATGATGATGATTGTAACAAGTACTTAAATGTGAAAATGTTGATGATTGTTACTATGATGATGATTGTAACAAGTACTTAAATGTGAAAATGTTGATGATTGTAACTATGTTGATGATTGTAACTATGTCCGTATAAGTTTATATATATTTTTTAACACCTGCACGCCACAGGGGCTGAAACGATTTGGATGTTTTGAATGGAGATAGCTTATAATATTATCCTGAATTAACACAAGCCCAATATTTTATCGTAGACAATAAAAGAATTCCCGCGGCAATCAAACAACCACGCGGACGAAGTCGCGGGCATCATGTAGAATGTAATAAATGAAGACAACAGGCCGAGTGCTAGATGATATTCCATTTGTCAAGAGAACGGCCGCCGCCGTTTGTGACGTGTCAGCGTCGCGTCGCGCGCAGATCGGTTCACGACGCGATGTGAAAGAGTGGAGCTTTTTGCCGGAATATATTACTATGCAGATACCTCTCGAACGGTCGCTTACCAGAGTGTTTTGTAGCGGTCGGGTAAACGGCCGGGATTTACGTAATGTATTTGATAGACCACGCCTCTTTATCGGCATCAAAATGACGAAAAATGATCCCTTCTTCTAATATTCTGTGATTGTTTATTACTATAAGCATCGTGTCGCACGTTGCGGAAAGCGCGACTGATAACGTTTACGATCTCCTTACACAATCGGGGGGCAGATCGTCTGCCACTGCCCGCCGCCGCCCACACCGGCCGCCCACACCGGCCGCCCACACCGGCCGCCCTCATCAATATTCATAATTCGGAGGCAGTTGCAAAGTAGTTTTTATCAGAAAGACGAAGAAATGCGAAGTAAAGTTACTAAAAGAGGGATCTGTGCCTGTTATTGAACTCTATTTTGCTACAAATAGCCGTTCTATTCTTCTAAATTAATATAAAAATATATTTTACATCTCTCATATTCGGTAAGTAGGTCCTTATTACCCCCAAATGGAGCTTGTAGGTGACCAATTAGCGCTCTAGGGTAATAATGTAGCTAGAAAAGCCCTCGGGCGGTAAGTAATTAAAAAAAGTATGATGGTTAGATGTACGCGAACTTTTTGAAAGAGTGAAGAGTTTTTTTTAAATTAGGTACTTACCGCCCTAGGGCTTTTCTAGCTACATTATTACCCTAGAGCGCTAATTGGTCACCTTCAAGCTCCATTTGGGGGTAATAAGGACCTACTTACCTCACAATCGAGATGTAAAGCAGAGTAGTTAGCTCGGGTGTAAGCATCAATTGCACCCTCGAACTATAGGCGCCCTCCCTGCGCTCGTGCGCCTAAATATCTCGGGCTGCAATTGATGCCTTACAGCCCTTGGCTACTAATCTACTATTATACTTCTACCATACCTTTACTACTGTTTTAATCATACTTTTGCGGGTCTAAAGTCAGTCTTCATGCCCTAGGGCCGTAATCTAGTCGATCGATCGCCCAACTACACTGAGAAAAAAGACCTTCCGAAATACGGAAGGTATTACCGTCCCTTTTGACTCAGTAGGAAATTTACCTTTCAACTTGGAAGGATATTATTACCGTCCAAAATTCTATATCTATTTTGGTGGGTAATACGTACCTTCCAAATTTCGGTCGGAAATTCCTACTGAGTCAAAAGGGAAGGTAATTTTTGGAAGGAAAATACTCGTAAATGACGGTAAATACGAGTACATACTTGGTCATATTTGTTCGGTAAATATAAATAACCTTCCAAATCTAGAAGGTAAAGACATAATATTACCTACCTAAGGCGAATACGGAGCGCCCTCCCCCCCAAAATAGGCTTTCAAAACGCCCTGTCCCAGCAAGGGTGGAAGCAGGGGTCCGTATACCACCTACGATTTATGCTCTGCTATGCGCTTTCAATGAATGTCCCAACTAGGTGGAAGCACCATTAGCCACTATGCAGGTACCGAATACCGATACAAGCGGACTGGGCGATATATATATGTGTTTGACCGGCGCCACCCTATACCGCGAGCCAATATACGCGTAGCGACATCTAGTGGTCGGGTCGGGTACTACATTCGGTGTTACAATTTCTATTTAATAAAACTTATTCGATTTCCTTCCGATACCGAAATATTCCAATTTGTTTGGAGAGATATTATCATCTAATTTAGAAAGATGTTCCTTGTGTTATTTTCTCCAAATGTGATCCATCCAATTTGGATGGTAATTCCTTCCAGCGAGCCTTTCTAATCCCTTCGTTTTTGATGGAATAGTAATGTCACTACATTTCCTACTAAATAAGAGTGTAAATATCCTTCAATTTCGGAGGGTAAATATGCGTTTTCCTTCCGACACTGTTCCTACCGAAAAATTATAATTGATTTAGAAGGATATTATCATCTAATTTAGAAGGATACTCCTTGTGTTATTCCCTCCAAGTGTGATCCATCTAATTTGGATGGTAGTTCCTTCCAGCGAGCCTTTCTAATCCTTTCTTTTTTGATGGAATAGTAATGTCAATTTATTTCCCACTAGTTAAGAGGGTAAATATCTTTCAATATCAGAAGGTTAGCTGCGTTTTCCTTCCGACAACTTTGGATTTGAATTCAGAAGGACATTAACATCTAATTTGGAAGGATAAATTTAGGAGGAATTATTATAATGCATCCTTATTTAGTAGGAATATTTAGCTGGAAGGAAATTCCTTCTTGGTTAATTCCTTCCAACAAATTTCCTTCCTTTATGTTCTTCCGTATTAGACGGATAAAATTCATTACCTTCTAAATATCGGTAGGAATTTGGCAGTTCGCCGATTCAGAAGGTAATCGGTGGAAGGAAAAGACCCAATTTTGGAAGGAATCGGTTTTAGAAGGTAAAAATCGGAAGGTAAACAATGAAATTTTTCTCAGTGTAGTTGACCAACCCCATACTGTAAATATGCACAACAGAGTCTAGGCTCCAGACTGGTCGACCAAACGACCGTACCATTTGACATAATACCATTTGACATAAAAGTTTTTAAACCAAGGAGTATGTATACCTGCATCTTTTCTTTTTATTATTTACTAGACCTATGTGTCCTACTTACTATGATTTGCAATAAATATCTAACCGTTACAGTTTGTTTTACTGTTATGGTAGAAGTATAAAGTAGAGTATACACCACCGGGATAAAGCAGTTTTTTTCTTGGGCACTTGAATCCCTCACTGCACTCAGGACTCAATCTTAATTCCCTCCCTTTGGTCGGGAATTAACTTATAACACCCTCGCTGCGCTCGGGAGTTAAATTTGGAGTCCTTCGTTACGTTCAGGATTCAATGTAGCGCCCGTGACATAAAACAGTGCTTTATCCCCTTGGTGTATAAACTACTATTTCCTTCGACTCTGTTACAAAGTACTACAAGTAGGTAAGAAGTGTATTTATTTTAAAACGAAGTCCGATTCACGGTAATCTTACACTGAAGATGTATCAATGATAGATCTTGTATTGAGATGTCAAATAAATGACGACATTCTAGTCATTTAATATTTATTTATTTAGGGCTAATTTTTCAATCGTCAGATAAATTTTATCGGAGGAATAAATTTGACGTTTTGGCAGATTTTCAATACAAAACCTGTCAAAACGTCAAATTTATTCCTCCGATATACTTTATCTGACGATTGAAAAATCAGCCCTTAGATAGCTTTCATGTATGTGCCTTACTTGCTAATATCAATTTATCTTCCATCGATCGATTGAAAGTAGTATATAAAGTTGTGGATTATTTATAATTCCTATTTATTTTCGCGTATTATTTTATTCTCGCGAAACCCGAAATGTAGAACACCGCCTCAGTCCATTAATTAATTATCTGATAGAAATATTGCTTTCAGAACAATTCTGACTGATGTACATCTTACGCTAATTTAAACATTAGTAGCTTTGAGAATTCGTTGTACACATTCCACAACTACGAGTACAATCCGCTTTTGTATGTGACAGATGGCATATTAGTGCGAAAACTCATTTGTAGTTTAAAATTTCATAATTTTAAAAATAGCTAAAAGTTATGCAATCGATTTGGGTTATTATCACGCATCTAGTGCATACTAATATTATAAATGCGAAAGTGCGTTTGTTTGCCTATTTACGTTTTCATAGCCCAGGAGGGGCATGTGGTGGGCATGTGGGACGAGTGAGGCCATGTGTGCTCGTCCGCAACTACAGGAAAACCTTCCCCCGGGACCCTTCTGGTCCAAGTTCCAACCGTCGCGTTGTAGGTTGATCGGTTCTTGTATAGCGGTGTTCTCGGAAAACTTCGATATCGCGATACAGGCATAGAGTAAAGTAATATACCTGAATACAGGCTTGTCGGTGAGTTGTAAGTTTTCAGTCGTTTAATTATCTATGCTGTGATGTAGATAATTGTATCTAGCGCAATCTAGTTTACACTGCGGTAACCGCTACAGGCATGCTACTTTTATCGCGGAAACACACTGCCTTCGGAACTGATAACCCACGGGTATTTGAAAAACATAAATCCACGCGGTCTAAGTTCCGATTACACGATAGTAATAAATAATCGTCAAACTTGTCAAATCTCGTACTATTTATAGAGTCGTAGGTATGCCGCAGCCACCGCATTGCTGTGTCGCCGCCGCGAGGGCGAGGACACCGCTATCGCTATGTGATTAATGACGACTTCGACAATCCCTTATGACCCTCATCAATGTGGAATAACACGTAGAGAGAGAGAGCTCAGTCAAGTTTCTCACTTGCTTGAGTATTATTGTTAATGTTTTCCAAAGTACCATTAAATGAATGAATCTTTGTTAACAGTATATACTTTTTCCATGTAGATCGTTTAAAAGCAGGCCGGTGGACTCACTTGAAGATCCGAAAGCACTTGTAAAAGCTTATGTATTCGAGTCGGTTACAAATCCTTCTACTTTGATTACGAGTACCTAAAGCGGTGTTTGTGACGCCCACTTATAAAACGCTTGCAGTCAATGGTCTATACTCTATAGCTTAACGTTGTGACCGAGTTTTCACAGATATTTAACATTAAGTTATATTTTATGATAGGTATTAAGTTATACTTTTCTTGAGTTTCATAATATAAAGGTTCTATATTCTCGAAATGAATTTTTACATTTTCATTTTGTACTCCCGTTTTCGCTCACGCAACACGCTTCGGGCTCAGCTGAAACGGTATTTTGGTGACGCTATAGTTATTACTTACCTACCGATTCAAAACGCATTAATTCCAAACTATCTCTAAAAATACAAGTACACTTAACTTGGCTGACAAGCATTACAGTATCCACGTACAACGCAAACCGTCGCGCTGATCCCATCAAAAATAAGACTTCTCATATCGATCCTCACAAAGGACTTTCCATATGCGCGAAAGTAAATTAAACTTGCTTGGGATTTATCTCATTCAATAAAAACTGGCTGTCTCATCGAAACTGAATCTAAACCTATAATGGACCTTGAGAGCTAAAATAGGGATGATGTTTATGACAAAAATAAATTATTTCGGTCTTCCAAGAGACCTAAAATTCACATCCTCGGTTAGTTTTAAGTTGGATAACCATTTTAAATTTGATGACGTCACAACTATGTATTTCATACAAACTTCCGTTTAAGTTTAATGAAGACTTGTTGATTTGATTGATTTGTCATCATCCCTATTGTGCGCACAGATTCCTTTTATTGTAGACAAGGAGGAACACGGCCAGTGTTCTCGCGGAAGCGAAGTCGCGGTCGGCCGCTAGTTTTATTTATTTAAGTTTTTATAAAGTTCATATCAGATAAATACAAATCCGAGAAGATGCGCACTGCAACGTAGAACGTAGCGCCGCATTGGACAGACGCCGCGGCTTTATTGTGGGAGGTCCCGGGATCGATCCCCAGCATGTCAATTTGGGAATTTATATTTTTTGAATTTTCTCTGGTCTGGTCTGGTGGGAGGCTTCGGCTGTGGCTAGCACAGAACACATAATAAGAGGTGTGTTCTGTTTCTGTGGTGGCTAGTTACCACCCCATCTATAAGCGGTTTGGGTTCAATATAACAGCTGCCGTAGCCCTAACAC
Source organism: Erebia ligea (assembly GCA_917051295.2). Classification (NCBI taxonomy): domain Eukaryota; kingdom Metazoa; phylum Arthropoda; class Insecta; order Lepidoptera; family Nymphalidae; genus Erebia; species Erebia ligea. The sequence continues at coordinate 27,575 of OU785220.1, forward strand.
TTTAGCGTCCATCTTACCGTCTTGGACTGCATCATCACTTACCATCAGTAAAGGAAAGTAGGTAATCATGAGCTAAATTGTAGTGGAATAATAAAAGGTTAATCAATCAGATTCTCACAAATAATTATTGAAAAAGTCTAAAATATCAGGGGCCTGCGGGAGCCTTACCTGACGGCGCCGTCAATATATTCCCGGTATATGAGCCGTGTATCCCGGCGAGTGACTGCAATAGAGATATGTCACGGCGGCCACGCTGTCGAGAGCTCGAGAGCGAGCGGCGCGCCTCCCGCCTGCCGCCTGCCGCCTCCCGCCTGCCGCCTGCCGCCTGCCGCCTGCCGCCTGCCGCCTGCCGCCTGCCGCCTGCCGCCTGCCGCCTGCCGCCTGCCGCCTGCCGCCTGCCGCCTGCCGCCTGCCGCCTGCCGCCTGCCGCCACTACACTCACTCGGATGCTCTGCTTCATTACACTCTGCACGTTACTAGTATAAGTACTACGACTAACGAACTTTAGGAACTGCTTGATAGATCATACTTATATTATAAATGCTAAAGTTTGTTTGTCAGGGTCGACGTGATTTTTTGCATGGGTATAGTTGAGGACCTGGAGAGTAACATAGGCTACTTTTTATACCGGAAAATTAAGGATTTCCCGGGGGAATTATAAAAACTTATTCGGACGAAGTCGCGGACATCAGCTAGAAAACATATTTAGACGGACACTTCGCATTTATAATATTAGTATGAATTAGGTACTAGGTAGTATTGATTCTTGCTTATTTACTTATTTTCCTTATTATCCTGTGTAGCGTTTTTGTGTATTTGCTTCCCTAAGTCTCCCAAATACAGGTTACCTTCGAGCCTAATAATTTAATCAGCGATTTAGTAAGAAGACAACTGAACAATATTGCATAATTATTACTACTACTACTACTGATACTAATTAATACTCTTAGTCTAAACCATCCTTGGTTCTAGAATCTCTTAAAATGCTGGAAAAATACCAATTTTATTTGGATTCGTAAATCTAAAGTGTTATTTTGGACCAAACCGAAATTCGAAGAACTTCCCAACAAGTTAGGAGCGTTCTATTGGTTCGGAAACTGACCGCAGTTACGACGCAAGTTCGTTCGCTATCGTTCGTTCGCGCTCCGAGAGAGGCTCCTAATGAAACAGTGTTCCAAAACGACACAGAAAGTTAAAAATAAACTATAAAAATAATAATAAAGGTAAACATAAGATAAAATAAGAAATGTAATTTAAAGTAGTTTTTTTAAATACAACATTAAACAGATTAAGAGCCGATATCTCAACTTCGAAAAACTTTACGAATAAATTTGATATTTTTAGAGAATTCAATACAAGAATTCTCTAAAAATATCTGTCAAAAAATCAAATTTAAATGTTGCTCGACTTTGAAGAAATCGGCCCTAAAACGTAGAAGATAACAAATAATTTATGAATATTTAGCTGAAATCATACATAATTATAGTAAAGATCAATTAAAGTCAAACGGTCAAAAAAATCACCAACATCCATTCACGGCAATGTAGCTTTCTACAAGAAAGGCATAAGTGGCTACTTGCGCCACTTACCAATTTCAGCTGTTCCCCGAATCATATGACACATTTTCGGTTCCTTACTCCTTTTTATTTGCTTCTATTTATTTTCAGCGTAAGCCGGCTATACATTCGGCTGAATCTTAAGTATATCGTCGACAATTCCATTCGCCGTATCTCAGCCGCGGCGCGCTGAGTGGTCTGTGTACAATATGCAGTCGTTTATTGCGCTGAGCCGAGGTTCATCGGTGCTAACTGCCGATACAGCGGGCCGGATTGGAAATTTAAAAATATTAACTTTCCAATATATTCCGCCGCCGCTGCCGAGTGCAGCGGACGGACTCAATGAGTGCAGTAGTTCACAATATCGGTAGCGGCTGATGCCTGTGCACCGGAGCCTGCTCGTCATTGTTACACTCTCTATTGTAGTGATCGTTTGAATGTTAGGTGTTGTTGTTGACACAGTGTTCGATCGTCACACCGTATCAATCATTGCATAGTATATCATGATCTGTACATCAATAGAACTATCACTAGAACACACTGGAAATCCTGATTTGGACAATAATTTGGTTTTTTATTGTGTCTTGCTTGCTCTTACCAGACCACCAGAGAAAATTCAGAAATTATAATAATTGACTCTGCGGGGAATCGAACCCGGGACCTCCCACTTCATAGACTGCACACATGTTAAGACTACAGCGCTAACCACTGCGCCAGGGAGGTCACTTAAATATCAGCACTCTGAACTACTGAGGCTTCTGCCTTATGCCTTTGTAGCCTGCGCACTACGCTGCTACGAGTATTATCTATACTAATATCTAATATTATAAAGTGGTGTGTGAGTTTGTGACGTTGTAGGGGGTCATCTCTGGATCTACTGAACCGATTCTGAAAATTCTGGTACCAATAGAAAGCCACATTATTTGTGAGTGTCATAGATTATATTAAATTATAACCCGACAAATTAGCGAGTTCTCGTGGGAATTTAAAAAACTTATTTCACACCTTTGAGGAATTATTATACTAATAATAATTGAATGTTTCACGCGGATGAAGTCGCGGGCATCTCCTAGTTGAATCAATAAACGTGACATTTTGACTCGCATTTCCTCTATTTAACGGATAAATTAGAACCTCACTAAAAAAAGGATTTTGAGACATTCTTATCGGATTTTCAAGGAATGTTAATCGGAGTTACGGACATCGGGTACTGTATTGGAATTTAAACGAAGATTTTGTGAATACTAATCCCACCAAAACCATTTCATGGATAGGCTGCCAAAACTCGCATACAAGTCCAAATCATAATGCTTTCACTGTTAAAAAGTTATGAGATCTCTAGTAGAGCCAAGCCCCTAGTTGAGCTCCGATTTGTGCTGCGCATCATCATAGCCCATGGGGCCAGTTCCAAGTCCAAAGTGTACAGGTTTAAGGACTTTTGGCTGTACCACATTTACTACATAGAAGTCCTGACTCTATAAACTCTACATCTTGATAAAAAGATGTGGCTTGGCCGTTTCGTGATTCTCGCACAAACTATACCTATTCCACGAACATTAAATGATTGATTGGATCACGAAACAGCCAAGCCACATCTTTTTATCAAGATGTAGAGTTTATACAGTCAGGACTTCTATGTAGTAAATGTGGTACAGCCAAAAGTACTTAAACCTGTACACTTTGGACTTGGAACTGGCCCCATGGGCTATGATGATGCGCAGCACAAATCGGAGCTCAACTAGGGGCTTGGCTCTACTAGAGATCTCATAACTTTTTAACAGTGAAAGCATTATGATTTGGACTTGTATGCGAGTTTTGGCAGCCTATCCATGAAATGGTTTTGGTGGGATTTCATTTCTTTTTGGCAGGCGCACTAGATTTTTTAATTTTTTGGACTCTTATTTCTCGCACTACAGTTATTCCTTTTTTCATTGCCCACTCTCTATCGTTGCCTCTTTTATTTGTGGGTTTGCTGTATATGTATGTAATGAGCGGCAAATCCATACATACTTAAGTTAGTTCTTATTTTCGAGTCTGGTGCTCAGTATTAAAGATACATATTTGGTTGTATGGGCCAGCCGGTTTATATCTGCTTATTGTAAATAAATAAATAAATAAATAATGTTTATTTTATCAAAGAAATATAAGTACAAACAAAATATCCTCTGCATTTTTACAAAAATATTCTTAAATATAGTACAAACATAATATAATAGGTACATACAGAAAAACCAACTGTCCCTAAAGAAGGTATAGACCTGTGTTTTAGGCGACAGTGCTCTCCTTAAATAAATGACGCATTTTAAACACAATATAATTTTAAGCAATCTGCAGGTAAATTGGTATGAACAAGTTTAAGTATTATCTATCTAACTAATGAAGTTAAGATACCAAATATGAATGTGTGTGTGCGTGCGTGTGTGTGTGTGCGTGTGTGTGTGTGTGTGTGTGTGTGTGTGCGCGTGTGTGTGTGTGTGTGTGTGCGCGTGTGTGTGTGTGTGTGTGTATTGTTGATTAGCGACCCGCCCCGCTTCGCAAGGCTAGCACTAATCATGATAATAGTCTATTATTTTTTACCCACTAAAGCCAGTGGGCACTGAGCAGCACATAAGATTTTACATTAGCACTGGAATGAACCTACGTGAAGTGCCGGAAGAATTTTTAAAATCGGTTGAGTTTTTTTTTATTTTATCCACAGCAAACTTGACGGTTAAATCTTTCCTCTTTTTAATATTAGTTTAGATCCATATAATTTTATAAATACGAAAGTGTGTCTGTCTGTCTGCTGCGCTTTCACGGCCCATCTTTTCAACCGATTTTGATGAAATTTACAGGGATAGTTTGTATCCCGGGGAAGGACATTGGCTACTTTTTATCCCGGAAAATTAAACAGTTCCCGCTGGAATCAAAAACCTAAATCCACGCAGACGAAGTCGCGGGCATCATCTACTTTTCTATAAATTGTCACGCGTTAATTTAATTCAAACCAATGAACAGTGTTTAGTTCGAAGAACAGGGTTAGACGAAAATATCGTTGATTACTTATTGAACAATTCCTAAAGGGATGCCGGGTCATACGTGGACTCTTCGCCAATGATTACTATAGGTATATTTACCTCTGAAAAATATTTTATGTTGTAAGTACTTATAGGTATTTTATAATTTTTCAGTAATAAAATGAAAATAATGAGAATAAAAATGACAAGATTACGTGATTATTATGTGCGACCTGTTTGGCCGATTGGTTACAGACCATGACTGTTGAGGGAGAGGTCGCGGGTTCGAATTCTGCTAGGGGCATAATGTTTGTATTCAGAACATTTGTACCTGAGTCATGAATTTTATATATATATTATTTATGTACGGTATTATGTATGTATACGGCATTTTGCACATATTTCTTTTAGTACCGACTGTGCAGCTATTATGCACCCCCTATAGGAGGGGTTGGAAGGGAAAAGTTCCTGATTTCTTAATTTTCCCATTATTTATATGAAATTCCTAGCCCACATACCAAATTTCAGCTTTCTAGGGCTTTGGGAAGTACCTACCCTAGAGGTTTTGATTTTCATCAGCGATTTATAAGGCTAAATTACGAAACCGATGTATTTCAGTTATCGATAAATCTGGAACTATAAATGCTAGACAATTGATACTTGGTATGTTTAATAAGTTGGCCAACAGCATCTTATCCTGAAAATTTCAGCTTTCCAGCATCATCCGGACTGAAGTTATGACGGTTAGCAAATACGTGGAAACGCTGTCAAATATGCACCCCCAATAAGAGGGGTTGGAAAAAGAAAGTTTCAGATTTCTTAATTATTCCATTGTTTATGTGCAATTCCTAGTCTACATACCAAATTTCAGCTTTCTAGGACTTTAGGAAGTACCCTAGAGGTTTCGTGTTTCATGTGATTTAGTAAAAGTAAAAACCCCCCAAAAGTACGTATTTCAGGTATCAATAAATCTGAAACCATAAATGCTAGATAATTGAAACTTAGTATGATTAATAAATGTGCCAACGACATGTTATCCTGAAAATTAAAGCTTTCTACCATCATCCGTACCGAAGTTATGACTGTTCTAAAATACGAGGAAATGCTGTCAGATTTGCACCCCCTATAGGAGGGGTTGGAGGGGAAAAGTTTCAGATTTCTTAATTTTCCTGTTGTTTATATGCAAATTCTAGCCTACATACCAAATTTCAGCCTTCTAGCACTTCAGGAAGTACCTTTTTCATGTTGATGACGGTCAGTGAGTCAGTCACGAAATCGACGTATTTCAGGTATCAATAAATCTGAAACTATATATGCTAGAAAATTTATACTTGGTATATTTGGTAAGTTTGCCAACAACACCTTATCCTGAAAATTTCAGCTTTCTAGCATCATCTGGACCTAAGCTATGACGGTTCGAAAATCCGACGAAACGCTTCGAGAAAAGGTAGGTAGTGCCCCGTTTCCTTTGGCTCGCTTTGGCGGGGTCACTCCCGTGACCCCAGATTGCAATATATAATTGCAATTTGCAACAATGAAAAACTAAACAATGCCAATAAATCTTTCTAACCCAATGGCACAATTTCGCAAGGGTCTCTATTTATAGCGATAATTCAAATCATAGAACGCTGAAAAAAATAAATGCGAAAAAGTTGAAAAAAGCGGACGAAACTAAACAAAAATCTGTTTTGCAATAAACTTTTTATATTTGAAAACTGCTCTACTTAGTAGGTACCTACACCTGCTGCAGTTTACGAGTTTGTCTCAAACATTCCAACGAAACAAAAACAGAGGATGCGGTTCTTGTTCCGGCGGGCATCGACCACACAATGGGCGCGGGTTTGAGCTGTAAAACTAGTGTTGTCTTTATACACACTTACCGTCGAAAGTGTTGGAAACTACTTCACTGCAACCGGCAGTTATGTGCCGCCCACTTAATGGTCTAGCCACACTGGAGATGCACGGAGCGGCGCGGCCACCCCACTACAGCCCATTATCGTCCCACAGCTGGGCACAGGAGAGAGGGAATTAGAGCTTAGACCCACCCGCTGCTCCAATGCAGGTTGGCGGGCTTTAACGACTATTATCATGTTACTGATAATAACCGGGACCGACGGCTTAACGTGCTCTCCGAGGCACGGGGGTGAAACACCGCCAACTTCCTAACTCCGGGCTAGTACTGAGAATTTCTAGCCAGAAAAGCCCAATACTCAATAAAATTATGGCCCGACCCGGGACTCGAACCCGGGACCTCGTCAGCCGCAGCCGACCACTAGACCAACGATGCACTCATTGGGTTGAGAACCGCGTCGCGCACTGTATCTTTTTTTTTTTTTTTTTTTTTTTTTTTTTTTTTTTTTTTTTTTTTTTTTTTTTTTTATCCACTACAGGTTAGCCCTTGACTGCGATCTCACCTGATGGTAAGTGATGATGCAGTCTAAGATGGTAGCGGGCTAACCTGTTAGGGACATGACAGTTATATTAAACCCATACCCCTATTCGGTTACTACACGGCATCGTACCGGAACGCTAAATCGCTTGGCGGCACGTCTTTGCCGGTAGGGTGGTAACTAGCCACGGCCGGAGCCTCCCACCAGGCCAGACCAGGGAAATTCAGAAATTATAACTTTCCAAACCCTGCCGGGGATCGAACCCGGGACCTCCGCACGTTAAGGCAACAGCGCTACACACTGCGCCACGGAGCTCTCCGTGCTGGTTGGCCCACCTCCATACAACCTTATATACAAAGAAAGGTCTAGCCCTTACACTACAGCGGCCCCTCTACAAGGTATTCTTCGTACAATTATGTTGCAGTGCATCCCCGTGCCGCGCCCGTGCCCAGCCCCATACAAGCCGCCGCGCCGCGCCGCGTCTCTGTAGTGGGGCTAGACCATGCGGCACAAATAACCTGACACATCACTTCTGAACTGTTATATCTTGTAAAACTAATATTTCTTAAACGTTAAAAGCAGTTTTAAACTAGTTTTTAATAGTCTGAGATCGCTTTTAAAATAATAAACTATTCTATTCGGTTTCTTATTTTTTTTTATTAGAGCCAAAAATACATAAGTATGTTAAAATTTCGTAAGCAACAGTTTTTTAAATTTTAGATTTTCTTATAGAGCGAAACTGAGATGATTCTTTTACAAGGGCCATTTGAAACATCTTTTAATAATAACAACTCAGCGTTTCTGTTACGTCGTCGGGATGCTGGAGCATAAAATCGGTGATAAATTAGAAATTCCTCAACGAATTTAATACATATTATTTTTTGATGTTAAAGTTTTATGTATTCAATGTGACTAGTAAAGTCTTCTGGAGAGTTTTACGATTTGTTTGTACCTAATTATATACAAAGTACTATTACCTATTCTATGTTTTTTTTATCCACTACAAGTTAGCCCTTGACTGCGATCTCACCTGATGGTAAGTGATGATGCAGTCTAGGATGGTAGCGGGCTAACCTGTTAGGGGCATGGCAGTTATATTAAACCCATACCCCTATTCGGTTTCTACTCGGCATCGTACCGGAACGCTAAATCGCTTGGCGGCACGTCTTTGCCGGTAGGGTGGTAACTAGCCACGGCCGAAGGGAAAATTCAGAAATCATAAAATCCCAAATTGACCCTGCCGGGGATCGAACCCGGGACCTCCGCACGTTAAGACAACAGCGCTACACATTGCGCCACGGAGGTCGTCAAATATAGTATATGGTAAATTATAAGAGTGACATTTGCACCTGCTTTGTACATAAAGCAATTAAATTAAATTCAAATACTTTTTATACAAATAAACTTTTACAATTAGTGCTTTTGAATCAATGAATGTATGCATAGCATAGTATCGACATAGATTTGGGATTGGTCTCCGCTCCGCTCCATAGCGGAGACCATTCCTAAATCTATGAGTATCGATCACGCTGCATGTTTCGGTGCGTACCTCCAAGTACCTCAGCGAGTACCTCAGTATTGTACCTACTGTACGATACTCAGAGTCACATGTGTACCTAAACAAACGAACCTGTTACCTGTTACCTGCGGGGTGTGGAGTGTGGAGTGTAGACACAGGACGGCGGCTTGCTGCAATCGACTGCTGTTGACAGATCGTTACACAATTTGCATGATACGATCTGCAAACACTGATATCGATGTTTCGTGTTTCTGTCTCACGTACACACACACACGCACAACTAGCATCATCCATACTAATATTATAAATGCCTGTCTGTCTTTTTAACCCGGAAAATTAAAGAGTTCCCGCGGGAATCAAAAATCTTAATCAACGCAGACGAAGTCGCGGGAATCATCTAGTAATATTATAAATGAGAAAGTGTGTTTCTTTGTTGGTTTGTCCCTCAATCACGCTGCAACAGAGCAAAGGATCATTGTAATTTTTAGATGGTCATAGTTGAGGATCTGGAAAGTGACACAGTATACTTTTTATCCAGGAAAATTAAGGAGTTCCCGTGGAAATCGAAAAAAACTTATACCATGCAAACGAAGTCGCGGGCATCACCTAGTCTATAATAATAATAATTACCAATCGCAGCGTTGAATAGAGAACATTCGTAGATCTTCCATATATTACCTACTTTGCAACTTAATATTCGAAATACGAAAGTATTCCCTTGTCCGACCGCTGCACTGCTGAGCCGATCCTGGCACAGAAGTCATTGACGTCTAGTAATATACATATAAGGCAATGTGGCTATTCCTTGATTCGAGCTACTTCAGTCATTGACTTAGTATACCTAGGATATGTATACATAATATAAGTCAATGAATAGCCATCGCATTTTTAATAGCCTAAATGCCTATCACCATTATTAAAAACTACTATTACGTTGACGAGAATGCCTTTAGAAATATTATCTACCTACTTCACTTATATAGTGGTTGAATATTGGATTGACATCAAATTAGCGATGTAGTCTTGAGATGATGACTCTACAATTTTTCTTTTTTAGGGTTCCGTAGCCAAATTTGACAAAAACGGAACCCTTATAGATTCGTCATATCTGTCTGTCTGTCTGTCTATCTGTCTGTCTGTCTGTCTGTCTGTCCGTCCGTATGTCACAGCCACTTTTTTCCGAAACTATAAGAACTATACTGTTGAAACTTGGTAAGTAGATGTATTCTGTAAACCGCATTAAGATTTTCACACAAAAATAGAAAAAAAACAATAAATTTTGGGGGTCCCCATACTTAGAGCTGAAACTCAAAAATTTTTTTTTCATCAAACCCTTACGTGTGGGGTATCTATGGATAGGTCTTCAAAAATGATATTGAGGTTTCTAATATCATTTTTTTCTAAACTGAATAGTTTGCGCGAGAGACACTTCCAAAGTGGTAAAATGTGTGTGTCCCCCCCCGTAACTTCTAAAATAAGGGAATGATAAAACTAAAAAAATATATGATGTACATTACCATGCAAACTTCCACCGAAAATTGGTTTGAACGAGATCTAGTAAGTAGTTTTTTTTTAATAATTTAAAACTTACTACAGGTTTGTACGGAACCCTCGGTGCGCGAGTCCGACTCGCACTTGGCCGGTTTTTTACAATAATTGGGCATTGTAGAATCAACATCTAAAGATTCTCAGGTGTGAAACGTGCCTATAAATTGTTTTCTATCATTATTGTTGTGATCACAAGTCTAAAATACTTAGGTACCTACTTACTTTTAGTATTTACTTGATGCATGTTTAGTAGCGGCAGGGTGAACGGTGCATATTGTACGCTATACGATAAAGATTTGTTTTGTTTATTGTGCCTTGTTGTGCCTGTAACGTATTAGTTTTGATATCCAGGAATATACGACTGCAGCTCTTGTATATATCTATGTATGTTGTAACACGATATGTGATATTGCGATGACTCTGCAGAAACAATTGATTACTGATCCTCTGTTCCATCACTCATAACAATCTATTTCTGCGCGGCCGTGACTGAAACACCAATGTCACGTGCGAATATTGGCGCGTCGATGTTACACCGCTCGCCATCCGATACCAATTACACGACAATCGTGACGCGGCAGAAAATGTACTGACAATAGTATATGCCATTGAATCCATCTTCAAAGATATCATATAAGCGCTTTACAGTTAGTTACTACGGCAGAATTACGTTTTGATTAGGTGAGTTCGCAAACGCAAACTCAAAATCTGGTTTCTTTCTTAATATAGAGGATCCCATCAAAACCATTTCATGGATAGGCTGCCAAAACTCGCATATAAGTCCAAATCATAATGCTTTCACTGTTAAAAAGTTATGAGATCTCTAGTAGAGCCAAGCCCCTAGTTGAGCTCCGATTTGTGCTGCGCATCATCATAGCCCATGGGGCCAGTTCCAAGTCCAAAGTGTACAGGTTTAAGGACTTTTGGCTGTACCACATTTACTACATAGAAGTCCTGACTCTATAAACTCTACATCTTGATAAAAAGATGTGGCTTGGCCGTTTCGTGATTCTCGCACAAACTATACCTATTCCACGAACATTAAATGATTGATTGGATCACGAAACAGCCAAGCCACATCTTTTTATCAAGATGTAGAGTTTATACAGTCAGGACTTCTATGTAGTAAATGTGGTACAGCCAAAAGTACTTAAACCTGTACACTTTGGACTTGGAACTGGCCCCATGGGCTATGATGATGCGCAGCACAAATCGGAGCTCAACTAGGGGCTTGGCTCTACTAGAGATCTCATAACTTTTTAACAGTGAAAGCATTATGATTTGGACTTGTATGCGAGTTTTGGCAGCCTATCCATGAAATGGTTTTGGTGGGATTTCATTTCTTTTTGGCAGGCGCACTAGATTTTTTAATTTTTTGGACTCTTATTTCTCGCACTACAGTTATTCCTTTTTTCATTGCCCACTCTCTATCGTTGCCTCTTTTATTTGTGGGTTTGCTGTATATGTATGTAATGAGCGGCAAATCCATACATACTTAAGTTAGTTCTTATTTTCGAGTCTGGTGCTCAGTATTAAAGATACATATTTGGTTGTATGGGCCAGCCGGTTTATATCTGCTTATTGTTGATTAGCGACCCGCCCCGCTTCGCAAGGCTAGCACTAATCATGATAATAGTCTATTATTTTTTACCCACTAAAGCCAGTGGGCACTGAGCAGCACATAAGATTTTACATTAGCACTGGAATGAACCTACGTGAAGTGCCGGAAGAATTTTTAAAATCGGTTGAGTTTTTTTTTATTTTATCCACAGCAAACTTGACGGTTAAATCTTTCCTCTTTTTAATATTAGTTTAGATCCATATAATTTTATAAATACGAAAGTGTGTCTGTCTGTCTGCTGCGCTTTCACGGCCCATCTTTTCAACCGATTTTGATGAAATTTACAGGGATAGTTTGTATCCCGGGGAAGGACATTGGCTACTTTTTATCCCGGAAAATTAAACAGTTCCCGCTGGAATCAAAAACCTAAATCCACGCAGACGAAGTCGCGGGCATCATCTACTTTTCTATAAATTGTCACGCGTTAATTTAATTCAAACCAATGAACAGTGTTTAGTTCGAAGAACAGGGTTAGACGAAAATATCGTTGATTACTTATTGAACAATTCCTAAAGGGATGCCGGGTCATACGTGGACTCTTCGCCAATGATTACTATAGGTATATTTACCTCTGAAAAATATTTTATGTTGTAAGTACTTATAGGTATTTTATAATTTTTCAGTAATAAAATGAAAATAATGAGAATAAAAATGACAAGATTACGTGATTATTATGTGCGACCTGTTTGGCCGATTGGTTACAGACCATGACTGTTGAGGGAGAGGTCGCGGGTTCGAATTCTGCTAGGGGCATAATGTTTGTATTCAGAACATTTGTACCTGAGTCATGAATTTTATATATATATTATTTATGTACGGTATTATGTATGTATACGGCATTTTGCACATATTTCTTTTAGTACCGACTGTGCAGCTATTATGCACCCCCTATAGGAGGGGTTGGAAGGGAAAAGTTCCTGATTTCTTAATTTTCCCATTATTTATATGAAATTCCTAGCCCACATACCAAATTTCAGCTTTCTAGGGCTTTGGGAAGTACCTACCCTAGAGGTTTTGATTTTCATCAGCGATTTATAAGGCTAAATTACGAAACCGATGTATTTCAGTTATCGATAAATCTGGAACTATAAATGCTAGACAATTGATACTTGGTATGTTTAATAAGTTGGCCAACAGCATCTTATCCTGAAAATTTCAGCTTTCCAGCATCATCCGGACTGAAGTTATGACGGTTAGCAAATACGTGGAAACGCTGTCAAATATGCACCCCCAATAAGAGGGGTTGGAAAAAGAAAGTTTCAGATTTCTTAATTATTCCATTGTTTATGTGCAATTCCTAGTCTACATACCAAATTTCAGCTTTCTAGGACTTTAGGAAGTACCCTAGAGGTTTCGTGTTTCATGTGATTTAGTAAAAGTAAAAACCCCCCAAAAGTACGTATTTCAGGTATCAATAAATCTGAAACCATAAATGCTAGATAATTGAAACTTAGTATGATTAATAAATGTGCCAACGACATGTTATCCTGAAAATTAAAGCTTTCTACCATCATCCGTACCGAAGTTATGACTGTTCTAAAATACGAGGAAATGCTGTCAGATTTGCACCCCCTATAGGAGGGGTTGGAGGGGAAAAGTTTCAGATTTCTTAATTTTCCTGTTGTTTATATGCAAATTCTAGCCTACATACCAAATTTCAGCCTTCTAGCACTTCAGGAAGTACCTTTTTCATGTTGATGACGGTCAGTGAGTCAGTCACGAAATCGACGTATTTCAGGTATCAATAAATCTGAAACTATATATGCTAGAAAATTTATACTTGGTATATTTGGTAAGTTTGCCAACAACACCTTATCCTGAAAATTTCAGCTTTCTAGCATCATCTGGACCTAAGCTATGACGGTTCGAAAATCCGACGAAACGCTTCGAGAAAAGGTAGGTAGTGCCCCGTTTCCTTTGGCTCGCTTTGGCGGGGTCACTCCCGTGACCCCAGATACGAGTATATTATGTAGGTATATTTTATGATACGTCTTGTTTTGACTCTAGCACCGGTTCGGGAAGCAGATTCTATTAAGAAGCACCGGAAAGACACTCGGCAGTTTATCTTTTCAATAAGCAAATTAATGTAAATCTTACTTACTTAAGGTATATACAGTAATGTGAGTTATTATAGTACCTATCCTAAACAGAACTATCCTCAGTTTAAAATGTAAATAAAGAAAATAATCTAAATGTATGTAGGTACCTACTGTGTGCCAGATTATGGCAGTTGGCGTTAGATCCAGATTCCAGACGTACGAAAGTAAATCCACTGATAAAGTTTAAAGACATCCAAAAGTTAAGTACCTTGCTTTGGAATTGCTCACTTTTACTAATTATCTACAACATTAAACTTGAGATAAAAATAATGAATTATGCAACACACTTTGCTCGTGTTTCTGTAGACAAGACGTGTAACTACAGCGGTCACATAACTATACCCGTCTGACGTGCAACTGGCCCTAAAGTGTAAAGATTGACAGACAGATAAAAATATACAAGTAAACCCTGAGTATCGTTGTCTGCTTTCGTAAGCTCCTATCGACCAAGTTCGATCCAAATAAATGAGTTGATCCAAATCACAAAACCAAACGTGCAGATATTCGATGGAGACACATCGAGGCTCTCGAAACTCATTAGCGGGAAAGCTGAGAGGCGGCGGAACTCAATGGGCCGTTATTCGAGTGTCGGGTTATCGGCTGGACCAAATCCCCTCTAAAACAAATGTCTCGTAACGCATCGGGCGCCATCGCTCGCCCGCCGACACGCGCCGCGCTTACATTCAATTAGGATACGAGGCTACGAGGCGGGAAACTTTACTGATGACTTTATACTTTTTAAGAAGGCCAAGACGTGGTTTCCCTTTATAGGTAGAAAGGTTTTTGTACGTAGAAACGACAGACGAAGGTGTCCCAGCCGAATTCCATTTTCTTGTTTCTGAATGTAAGGAGTTATAGATGTTGGATAGGAGCAGGCGTTAATTTGTGGAAATCCATGATAATGAAAGAACTAGAAGTTTAATTCGCTATAATCCGTTAATCCATGTGGTACAAGTGCAAAGTCAGTGAAGGAGTCCTTAAGAAAAAGCTAAAAGAAATTTTCATTAAGGATTCCTTCACTGATTAATTATAATAACATACTTTAAGTAAATAAATAAATATTTAGGGTTACTAACTTAATTTTAATTATATTATATATTATATAACTAGGTATAACAGTAGCGTGTAAAGGATAAGTGCGCGGCGTAGTTTTAGTTGAGCGCGAGCTCGAACTCGCCATCAACCTACGTGTGTAGTTTGGCGAGAAACAAAATTTTATATTTGTTTCAAGTGCATTTTATAAAATAATTCTCTAATAATTTATAAAATAATAGACGTTGGCACCATCTTACGTGGAGTAAAAAAAATAGTCTACTGATAGTACTGATGTCTATGAACGTAAAGATGAGCGCGCATCTAGACATGCTCGCAAGTTACCTAACTATTACTATATAGTTAAAACCATCTTATGGATACCGCGAGGTCTCAGTTCGGGGCGAACCATTAGTATTATAATGGTAGTAAGAGTTCCCTTGGGAAGGGAATTTCAAATCAATATCGTGACATTCCCGGCGCGCGGTGAGATGAGATCCCCGCAATCTGGGCGCGGCGCGAGTCGGGCGGCGGGCATAGCTCACGCGCCTGACTCCATCTCACCTCGGTAACCTACATTCCAACCAATACTGGTTATAACTTATAGCAGTACGCTTAAACTCAGTTTTAAAATTGCAAAGAATTATAGTAATCGAGCGTTCGATCACATTCGTCGATCCGTCAAAGTAAAATTGACCATTTTAATTTCGGATGTATAGTAAGTCGGTCAGTAAGTCAAAGCTTTACGTGACAATAATAGAGCGTTATAATACGCGTGCGTATTATACCTTAGTTAAATTAAATTATATGCATAACATGACCGAATTTCCAGCAAATATCTTTGTCTTTTTGATTGATTAATGAATGTTTACAGCAGGTACTTGTACCAAAATCAAAACATGATTGATATGACGAGGGTTCTACCTTTCGCTTTCACGAGCTTCTGTTTTGAATTTGAGAAACATAAATAATATTAACGTCGGATATTTTATTGCTTACCTCTTGGATAATATTTGCTTTGAAGTGACGTTACGTAGGTATATGAGTTAGTAATAATAATAAAAATATTATGATACATAATAATTATTATATATGATTTTACATGCGTTTTTTTTAGAATTGTTTTTTGAGAAAAAGTACAGAATAGATTTCTGACTTGTGAATGAGTTTTCTTATATAAATCTTTGAATATATGTATTAATAATATTTCCTTACACTGACCGCTTCCTACAACACCTGCCTATATGTATATGTATATCTATACAGGTGACACTATATTGTGTAGAGCGTTCTGTACTACTTACTACTATTACCTATTCTGTGCTACAACCACACTACAACCTTTTAACATTATAAGATAATATAAATAAAATGTGTATCCTAATGCTACTACTTTTCCGGTTTGTAAATAATTTGTAGCTATGAGTACATCGCAGTTCTGCTCAAAGGGAATGTGCTAGTTTTGGTGAACCTCGACCGCAAAGGGTAAGGGAAATACACTCTATGGCAGACCGTTTAGAGTTTAGACTAATTAACTAATTCCCTTGATTAACGTTTCTAACATTGCTGATGTATCTACTTACTCGATTTCACTCGCGTTCCTGTAATCATGTTTATTATAATGATGTCAAACATTGAAGCTCGTCTGATGCCTCCGTCTCGCGACTGATTAGCGTAGGTACCTACCTTGTAGTAAGATTCACTTCTACTCAACTTATCTTTCATTTATATTATAAATTACATGTTAGAGTATTAAACATTTAAATACATTAATTGGTTAACACCGATTGCTTCTTTATCAAAATAATTGATTGTTTACTTTTTTTAAACTGAATTTTTACACGCAAAACTTATTTACGTGAGCACGTTTTCAGTTTCTTACCACTGGGTGATACGGTGGGTCTAAAAATGAGGAAAAAAGACTAGAATATCCCAGGGTTATTATACAGCTCATGCAAAAATAGAATACACTTAAATATAATATTATAATGTTCTCCTGAACCCTGACCAAATCCGACATCACCAGAGAGAGATCTCTGGCGGGCGTAACACCGCCAATCTACTGTTACCCAGTATTTCTATATACAGAAAATACCAAGGCCATTTCGTTCCCTACCATACCGTACCTACTTCCATTATATTTCGATTTCCAAATCGAACCCGGGATCTCATAACCTGTATCTAAATAAGCTGGTCACTACACCCACGGGGCAGATACAAACGAATCAAAGTACTTCTATGTGTGACCCGTACACCGTGCCACCGTGTGTGTGTGTGTGTGTGTCTACAGCCAGCAGCAGGCACGAGTCAAAGGACAGGCACAAAAGAAGCTATCTCCGTGTGGGGCGCACTTCGCTCGCAATGTTCCGCCGCGTTCACAGGCGGCTGGTTCCGGCGCACCTGTCCTGCTGAAATGAAACATATTGATACAATGGCCGCCGCCGCGTGGCACTTGTGTCATGCCTGCCGACACCGTGAGGAAACTCAGCAGTTGCTCTTTTCATGAGGCAAACCGTCGCAATATGATATTAAATATCAATGTAACAAAATATCTACTATCACAAGTATACTAGTTTCTACAAGTTACTTATATTATTACTGGGATGGCTCCAATCACTATGTAATTTTGTAAATTGGTCAAAGAAATATTTTTTTTAATTTAACTTAATATTGTCATGAAATTGGTAGAGTCGACTTGGCTAATGTTATATGGTAATAGTATATATCATAGTACACACATACAGACAGACACGGCACTTCATTAATAATAATTAATAATTAATAAGTACAACAAACATTCTCAATGAGGCTAATAATATAATTATTTATCAATCTGGTTCTGCTTAGTTCTTTCTATGTACTTAATTAGGTAAATGTCAATTTACTTTTTTTTAAATAACTACTACAAGTTACAACTTCAAGTTAAGATTTTCGTAGACTTTATGTATAATCTAAATAATTGAATTGTGATAGGTACATTATAATATGTCATCTGTACTCGATGCCATATTAATATCTTCTCTCGTAGAACAATTAACGGCCCGTAGCGGCTTCGCGTACAAAACAATAACCCCGACAACTCTCGACCGCTGTTACATTATACTCGCCATAAACTATCCATTGCCGCTATTAAATGTATCGTAATATCAGGAACTAACAATGCGTTGCAACCATAGAGATAAAATATACTATAATATTATCTCTATGGTTGATGGTACAGCTGATTACAGTTAACCTTGTGCCGCGACTTCATCTGAAATGGGTTTATTTTCTGTTCTCCGCAGACCGACATAATTTATAACTCTACTCACTCATAACTTATGTATAAGTAAGTAGAGATATAAATGATGTATCTAGGTAATTAATTATGTATCTAGATGATGCCCGATTTGATCCTCGCAGGAACTTATTACTTTTCCATAATGAAAAGTAGCCTATGTCCTTCCGCGGGATACAACCTATCCCTGTACCAAATTTCATCAAAATCGGTTGAACAGAGTGGCCGTGAAAGCGTAGCAGACAGACAGATACACTTTTGCATTTATAATATTAGTATGGAAGTATGGATATGGATTTGGATTTCTGTAATCTGAACGCAAACTATTTGTCTTTTTTGTCGGTTGGCTTTGACCGTAAAGACTTTTCGAACAAACAAACTTGTAGATCCATTATCCATAGCCCGCTATCGGATGTTCGCCGCAGATTCATCTGATCTCATACGTAGTCGACGGGGTCACTACGTGACGAGTGTTTCGCTAACACTTTTTCCTATCAGGCCACATATTTTACGGAAAGGCTGACCCTTTCCTTAAATATTTAGCACAGTATCAGTATTTGGAATAATATTTAACATTTATAAAATATGTATGAAGATAGACGTTCTTTCTTAGTTTGTTGAACGAAAACTCTTTTACGGTGAATTTGTATTCTGCAGGATAAACAAATACTAGTTTATTTATCATTACGGCCAAGAAATGTTTCACACGAGTAGGAAATAGACTAGGGGTTTTCGATAAATCATTCATGATAATATATTGTAATAAATTATTATTACTAATAATATAATATTACTAGATGATGCCCGCGACTCCGTTCGCGTGGTTCAGAATTTTTGGTTCCCGCGGGAACTCTTTATTTTTCCGGGATAATATTAGAAGAAAAGCATATTAAGTGACATGATGATATACCTAATGTGATTATTTATTGCTACTAGTAACAGGTTAACTATTAATCGTGTTTCGGTTGAATGTGTTCCAATTATTATATTCACGTCGAGCTCGGAAACTTTTGTTGCTTATTTCCCCGAATGTATTGTACAATATAATATTATTATATTTCAAAGAGCTGCGTGTATGCGCCGCCGGCGCGCCAGATGGCGCTACAGTGATACATCGCTTGTACGCGGGTACGCTGAGAGGTTCCTGTACAACTGTGACATTATAAATGCAAATTACCTCGTTTTCATTTTTACTAGCTGTGTTCCGCGACTTCATTTGCGTGTCCTACTGTTTGTCAATAGGTATATCTCATGAAACAAGAAGTGTCACCGCGGCAACTTACTGATTTGTGACGAATATATTAATTTCATGCAAGTTTCGAGTAAACTTAATTCCAAGGAAGTATCTCTGAGCTTTCACTAAATCTGCTAAAACATAAACGTTGGATATAATAATATGGTGCAGCGGAATTCTAGCAGCAAAAGCCTACAATAATGTTTGCGATACATTGCTTTCATAATGCTAGATGATTTCCCGGGGGAACTCCTTAATTTTCCGGGATAAAAAGTAGCCTATGTAATTCCCGGGGATATGACCTATCCCTGTATCAAATTTCATCAAAATCGGTTGAACAGATGGGCCGTGAAAGCGTAGCAGACAGACAGACAGACTGACAGACTTTCGCATTTATAATATTAAGTATGGAGTATGGATATGGATATATGGAATATATGGAATATGGATTATATGGATATGGAATATGGATGCTTTCATAAATTGTTAACACGTACGCACACAATATAATACCTAATGCAATATAATCAGCACGCGCATGCGCCGGAGCCGGTGGAAATGCTCCCTACACCCAAAACTCTAGCAAACTAAATCGAAGTCATACATTTCCTAATAATTGTGGATTCATCAACAATTACAAAATCAATGGCTCGCGTAGTCAGTCATTTACCTGCCTACATCGAATTATGTGGAAATACGAGTAGCTGCAAAATGGTTAGCCTCCAACAGTTATCAATTATTATGTTATAGCACTTTAATTAACTCGTTCAATTTAACCACAGTCATAATTGACCCATTTGAGGTTCTCTCTCTCTAAAACATCAAACTCATCGCAAGATCCAATAAAAATCAGCTAAAATACTACGCAAGCAATGGATTTGCTTATTTTATTTTAATGTAGTACGATTGCTTGGTTCATTAGTAACTAGTAAGCCCAGATCCTTAATTTGCTGGTTTAAAGTTGCCAACATGTCCCGACATAATATTTTTTTCGTACCACTTGCTCAAAAAAGTGACATTCTATGCCACAAACAGCGAACTTAACAATAGTCATTTTTAATCTGTTAAAAACAGGGAAAGAAAATTGTACTGAATTTCATTCATCCTCTAGGGGGAGAATGTGATTTAAATTTGGAATACTTACCGAAATGTATACTGAACTACATCTGTGTTTACACCATTGAGTTTGTTTATAAAGCATTACCTATACATCTTTTTGAAAAAGGAATACGCATTTATTAAATAAAATTGATTAATAAATAAAATGACGAAAACCGACGAGGCCGTATGAGCTTGATGCCTTTGCTTTTCCGACAAAAAAATATTAGTCTAGGAATTTGCCGCGTTTTTGTTTTCTTCAAATACATAAACGTTATTTGTAACTCTCTCTATCAATAATTGGACCAATGTTTCGAATGTTAACTTTTACTTTTAATTTGCTTTTGACTTTTTACTTTTTGACGACCTCCGTGGCGCAGTGTGTAGCGCTGTTGTCTTAACGTGCGGAGGTCCCGGGTTCGATCCCCGGCAGGGTCAATTTGGGAATTTATAATTTCTGAATTTTCCCTGGTCTGGCCTGGTGGGAGGCTTCGGCCGTGGCTAGTTACCACCCTACCGGCAAAAACGTGCCGCCAAGCGATTTAGCGTTCCGGTACGATGCCGTGTAGAAACCGAATAGGGGGATGGGTTTAATATAACTGCCATGCCCCTAACAGGTTAGCCCGCTACCATCTTAGACTGCATCATCACTTACCATCAGGTGAGAGTCAAGGGCTAACTTGTAGTGGATAAAAAAAAAATTGTCATTTTTTTTAATAAATGCTTATCTCATATTATTATTGTGTTAATTTTTTCGCAAATGGTACGAAAAGTAGAGTATTTTCCTCGGTGATAAAGCTGTCTTAGTCTTGGGTGAACTTAAATCCCTCGCTACACTCAGGACTCGTCTTAAATCCCTCGCTTCGCTCGTGATTTAAGTTTTTAACACCCTCGCTACGCTCGGGAGTGAACCTCGATTCCTTCGTTACGCTCGCGATTTAAATCGTCACCCGCGACAGAAGACACTGCTTTATCCCCTTGGTTAATAATCTACTATATAGTAATAGTCAGTCACAAAAATTAGCTGAACTCATTGATGAGAGTGTGGAGGTCTTCGCAGTCCGCACATAAACCAATATGCCTCGTTGGTCCAGATGGTTAGCATGTTCGACTGCAGCCGACGAGGTCTCGGGTTCGAGTCCCGGGTCGGGCCAAAACAAGTAGGATTGGGTTTTTCAGCCAAGAAATTATCAGTACTAGGCCGGAGTTAGGAAGTTGGCGGTGTTTCGCCCCCGTGCCTCGGAGAGCACGTTAAGCCGTCGGTCCTGGGGGTCTACTCTCTTTCTCTCAAACGAAACTTCGCAAACGAACGTAATTAGTCGGTTATTAGACCCACTCAAAATCGTTCAATCCAATCGGTCACGAAAATTTTTTATGGATCCGTACTTCGTCTGCGTGTACGAAAACGAAATAGAGAGGAGCATAGAGATAATATTATGTATAGGAGAGGAGTTAACGAAATTTTGTTCGTTTGTTTGCGAAGTTTCGTTTTAGAGAAAGAGAGTAGACCCCCAGCACCTGATCTCTTTCCGGTCGTGTCGTATTTTCCGTCCCATCGGGCTATGCGAGTAAAGGAACAGAGAGTGCACCTGTGTTTGCGCACACACTAAAATATTATCTCCCGCGCAGATACTCGCAGCTAACCGAATTTCGGTCGGGAGAATATTATAAACCAATAGATGGCACTACTAGTAATGCACTAAAAACTACGAAGTTTTCTCTGAATTACGCTATAAATACAACATCCAAAGACCAGTGGTCCCCGAGCACAACACCCGCTCGCCGCTCGGAGGACGATCATCATTCATCGTATTGTTACGGTCGCGGGTCGATCCATAGATACTCGTATATTATCAGTTATCACCTGCTCCCGTACAAGCGTTGTGGTCTTACACCTAGTGGTTTATATTTATTAACAAGCTCGGCCGGCGGTTTTGATTATAATAATATAACAAAACGTGATATTATGAAGGCTATGATTGTTACTGCTAAATATTATAAGTAGCATATTGTGTCATAAAACATTTAATTTGAATTTTTTGCTTCGGTCGAGGTCACTATTTTACCTGTTCAGTGTGTTGTGGTATTTATGATAATTAAAGGCCATTTACATTTAACTATGCTTGTTTTACTTGTAAGTACTAACTAGACATAAAAAAACTAAGAGTATAAGAGTAAAAAATTGTACCGACAGTTTTGAACCGTTGTCCGATGTAACAAACAACTGCGCTAAATGCTAAATAACAAACAACTGCGCTAAATGCTAAATAACAAACAACTGCGCTAAATGCTAAATAACAAACAACTGCGCTAAATGCTAAGTAATAAAACATAATTAGCTGATGGCACCGACTTCTCTCACATGGATTTAGATTTAATCATACTCATACTCAACCAAAAAGTCGGGTCGATCTGTTGCTACGCTGCGGCGTGATTGAAGGACAACCCAACAAAAAACACTTTCGCAATTATGTTATGGGTAGTTATCTACTGTTAAATTAAATTGTTTTACTTTCATACTGATTTACTTATTGTTTGAGTTTTGATAAATTAGAGTAAGTTAGACAACATGATACCGCGGTGGGATGCCTCCATGCTTTTACACGGTACGCAAACTTTTTGATTGTTATTTCCATATAAACTCATTAATTGTTCAATATTGGATCATGCAGCGGGCACAGTTTCCATCATTAATGTTATATTAATACATCGCACCATGTGTGGGATCATTATCCATTGTTGTGGAATGAACTCCGGGCGCGGATCGTGCCTCCAAATAATTTCCAATTATTTAATTCGAGGAATTTCGTCACTTTAGACGAGTAGGTATTGCGTTGCGTTTTAATATTAATATTACTCAAGTATTCAACAGCGGTTTTAAATACTGGGCTCCAAACACATTCATTTTAAATTGACAGCTTTTTCGTTATGAATGAATCCATATTTAATACTAGACGATGCCAGCAATTTCGTCCGCGTGGATTGAGGTTTTCTTATAAATCCGATTCCATGACTCTTTGATTTTCCGGGATGGCCTATGTCCTTCCCTGGGATACAACCTATCCCTGTACCAAATTTCATCAAAATCGGTTGAACGGTTGGGCCGTAAAAGCGTAGCAGACAGACCGACAGACAGACACACTTTCGAATTTATAATATTAGTATGTTATGACATAGACAGGTGTCTGTTATGCTACGTCATGGTTTGACTCTACCACCGCGCGGTTCGGAAAGCGGAAAGTTCTACTGAGAAGAACCGGCAAGAATCAATCGATCAAGTTCTCGGAGTGAGTTAAAATTAATATAAGCAGAAGTGTGCGGCATTTGTCTCAGTAGTGTCAGTACACCAGTCACGAGGCTACATAACAAAGCACGCGCATAACAGCGCCACATTGTGAGCAAAATGAAAATCCCTCGCTGCTGTGTCGCTGTACGCGCCACGTGCCGCGGAGGGAGTGCCGACAGCTTGGCGATCCAAGTACATTCTCTCTTAACACTTATCTCTCCTTCATTGTATAAAACCTTACTTGCTTTACAAATAAGACAAAAGGCTAAACAAAGAGATACACCTTCGCATTTATAATAATTAAACTTATTCGTCTGCTTGTATATAGATTACGACCTGATTACGTTCTTAGTACTAGCTTTTGTGTACAAGATAAGAATTATTTTAAATCCCACAAGATTGTTAATCTGAGTACATTTCCGGAGAACATCATGCTGATGATGACGATGTAAGCATTTCCACCGTACTATTATATCACTATATACTATAGTATACTATACTAACTATGATATATACTACTTACTATACTATACCTTACATCCATATCCATACTAATATTATAAATGTGAAAGTGTGTCTGTCTGTCTGTCTGCTACGCTTTCACGACCTATCTATTCAACCGATTTTGATGAAATTTCGTACAGGAATAGTTCGTATCCTGGGGAAGGACATAGGCTTCTTCATCTAGTAATATTATAAATGCGAAAGTGTGTTTCTTTGCTGGCGTTTTGCTGGTTTGTCTTTCAATCACGGCCCAACAGAGCAACAGAGAGACGTGATCTTTCACACTAAGTAGTAGGATATTAACATGGGTAGTGTGCGGTAGTCGCCAATCGCCATCTCGGTTTACTGCGGTCCGCCAACGCGGCTCGTTACAGCCGCCGCGCCGCGCCGCGCCGCGCCGGTCGCCATCTCGGTTTACTGCGGTCCGCCAACGCGGCTCGTTACAGCCGCCGCGCCGCGCCGCGCCTCGCCGGTCGCCATCTCGGTTTACTGCGGTCCGCCAACGCGGCTCGTTACAGCCGCCGCGCCGCGCCGCGCCTCGCCGGTCGCCATCTCGGTTTACTGCGGTCCGCCAACGCGGCTCGTTACAGCCGCCGCGCCGCGCCGCGCCGCGCCGGTCGCCATCTCGGTTTACTGCGGTCCGCCAACGCGGCTCGTTACAGCCGCCGCGCCGCGCCGCGCCTCGCCGGTCGCCATCTCGGTTTACTGCGGTCCGCCAACGCGGCTCGTTACAGCCGCCGCGCCGCGCCGCGCCGCGCCGCCGTCTCAATCAACCAATCAATCGTTTATTTGCAAGAAACATTGTATAATTACGATACATACTTAAGTTTTACTCATATAAAACATGTCGCTAAAATGTTACGAGCGAGTAAACGCGCCTCCGCGATTATACTACTGATGTCTAGCGGAAATTATAATTATGTACTGCGTGAAACAAAGCTGACTCCGACGGGCGCACGATTGGGCTTATAACTAATGCGAATCCTACTTCCACGCTAATATTATAAATGAGAGTGTCCTTCAGTCTGTCTGTCTACTACGCTTTAAGAGCCCATCTTTTCAATCAATTTTAACGAAACTTGACGAAGAGAAACGTTGCATCCCGGGAAAGGACATCTAGACTACTTTTTATCGAGGAAATAAAGAGTTCCTGTAAAAACTTTGACCCGACGAAGTTGCGAACGTCATCTAGCTGGTAAATTATAAATGCAAAAGTGTTGTAGCTTTGTGTCCTTCAGTCCCGATGCAACGGGTTGACATGAATGTTATAGGTAAATACATAGTTACAGTCCTGAACAGTGATATAGCCAGGCTACTTTTTATCCCGAAAAATTAAAGAATTCTCATTGGGTTTTTCAAAAGCCATTATGATCTAGTAACTAACTATTAAGTAACACCACAGGTACTTATTCTTGTTTCGTGCAAAGGTCTTAAACCGCATTGAAATGCTCTGAGAACATTATAAGTTAGAAGAAGTTACAAGCGAACACTCCGACTGACTCTCATCGCTACACGCTCGTTAGGTCGCCACAAACTTCTGTCTCCGCCGCGAGTCTCATAGAGCAGTGATTCAAATAATACTAAAAGCTATTTGGCAGCTACGCTAAATCAATGTGGTAATAGTAGTTTATGCAACTGTCATATAATGAAGGGTATTAAAACACGAGTGTGAGTTTATGAAACGAGCGCAGCGAGTTTCATAATAGTAACGAGTGTTTTAATACCCGTGTTATATGCAGTTGCATACACTACTTTATCTTCACTAATGCAATTTATCAAACAACAAGAGTAAAAGCTGACAATAGTTTATGTATATACGTGTATTGTCACAGTGAACTTGCCGCCATTAAAATCTAACCAATGAGAGCGCAGCTGCGCGCGCGGGGCCAATCAGGAGCGAGCGCGCGCTGTTCGTTTTTTATTTAATTGGCACAAGATCTTACCAAAGAGTTTTGTGTATGTAAGTTTAGTAGTTTCGACGAAGTTTTCACGTATAACCCAACTGTTTTCAAAAGCCAGCCTAATATCAAAATTTTATACAACTTGTATGAGGATTTTGACATAAGGCTCGCCAGGTTAATTGGTCGCGTTTTATTGATGTTATAATGAGATTTTACGATATCGATGTGGATATTATACCATCATGTGAAATTGCTTAAATTGAGTGTTTTGTTATCTGCGCTATAACAGTAGTTGACCGAGCGAAGCGAAGGTCTCTGAGTCTACTTGGGTGAATTGGCACTTGTCCGTCCGTCCGTCCGTCTGTCAGAGCCTTATAACTTCTGAATTACTGAACGTAATTACTTCAAATTTAAATATACTGTGTAAACCGATGGCCTCCCGCCGAATATGGCTTAAAAAGTTATAAAAATCTTTATTTCAGGGGGGCTCTCATAGAAGGGGGGCTTTCAAAGTGGTGATTTTCTGACGTCCAAAGATGACCTCAGAACTCCCAATTTTCTGAAAGGCTGAGCCTGAAACTTGATTAATTATTTGAATTACAAATACTAAAATTAGATAAATATTATAAGGAAACGAAGTTATTTAATTTTTAATGAGCTTACGTATTTTGAACAAACTTCACAATGTTGTCAATAGATGGCGCTCTGTACAAACTTATTCGTTTGTGCTTAAAAAGAAAAGGCTGAGCCTGAAACTTGATCACTTATTTGAATTATATCCTGTACTTGAACAACAAATACTAAAATTAGATAAATATTCTAAGGAAACGAAATTATTTAATTGTTAATGAGCTTCACTATTTTTAACAGAACTTCACATAGATGGCGCTCTGTAAGTTTATGGATACCGCGAGGTCTCAGTTCGGGGCGAACCACTAGTAATTATAAGTCAAGTATTGGAAACATAAGTAGAATGTTATAACATTAGTGTAGATAAATATATTAAGTCTATGCGCTAAACTACTTCCTTATTATACTCTACCTTCGTAGTAAAACTCTTAAAAATATCTGTTATTTTTATTATTAGGAAAAACGTCATGGGCCTTATAATATACGATTTCTCTCTAGTGGAAGATACATGGGCACTTCTTCGATTTCATGTCAATATCGACCGGTGTAAAAAAATTTTTTTTTTTATAGTTATTGTTTTTTTTAAGTTGACCTTGACAAAGGGGTACCTTCATTTATCACAGTGATGAGGAAGGCCTCTCACCAGGATCTGATTCTCTTGGAGATATAACGTGTTTGGTAATTATTGTGGTCATGGTAATGAAAAATTGTGACATGGTAATGAGGTCCGGGATATGGTGATTAGAATATGCATATGGTAATTTGGTAATGATAATGGTGATGAGTAATATATGAATAAAACATAAATGTTTGTGTTATAAAAATCTAGAAGAAAATGTGGAAAAATACAGAAATAAACTGAAAGAACAATTATATTATCTTAATATCTAAAAAAAGTATAAATGAGTTAATCGCGATTCGCAAAATTCAAAAGTCAGTCACGATGACAACATAAATAGATTCAGAAATCTTCTTATCAAATATATAGTTAGCTAGAATAAACGTCTAAGTATATTATGAATATTATCAAAATAACCCTATTTTCACAAAATCTTTTTAAAATTGTGAAAGAAATTTAATTACTTGTACGAAATTTAATAAGCAAAAGTCAGTCTTGTCCACGAGATCAATAAATTCAGTAAACTTCTTAACAAATAGATAGTAAGCGTAAAGTAAGCGTCTATTAGAATATTATCAAAATAACTCTTTGTACACAAAATCTTTTTAAAACGGCATGTCAAACATACTCATACAAAATTTTACAAAAAAAACAGTCTCGTTAACTTAATCAATATATTAAGTAATCTTCTTAACAAACCCTTTAGATTTACCGCGTAATCTAAAGGCATCATCGTAGGCGTCATCGCGCATCGTCGTAAGCGTCTAAGTATACTATAAATACATAGTATCAAAAGAAGCTCACTCTAAGTATACTATAAATAAATAGTACCAAAAGAAGCTCACTGCGCTCAAAGTTATTTAAAAAAACATGCTTTAGTTACCAACATAATGTTAAAAAAAATTATAAGCAAAAGTCAGTCTCACTGAAAAATCATTTTAACATAGATCGCTTCAGCAATAAAAATAGCCTAAGCCTCCCACCTCCTGGTGGGAGGCTAGTTACCACCCTACCGACAAAGACGTGCCGCCAAGCGATTTAGCGTTCCGGCACGATGTCGTGTAGAAACCGAATAGGGGTATGGGTTTAATATAACTGCCATGCCCCTAACAGGTTAGCTCGTTACCATCTTAGACTGTGAGGGGAAGTTGGGATGTTATGGCAAACGACTGATCATTGCTGAATACCTTTTATTACTAATCACTTATGATCTAAGATATACATCTTATATAAAAATCTAACCTACGTCATAGTTACTACACCTCACCTCAGGGGCGAGTGAAAAAAAAAAACAATACATTTCTGTTTTTTTTTTTTTGCAAGATAATATTACTTATGTTATACATGGCTTTGTTCTATTCTTATGCACTAAATAATCTTTATTATTTTTTAAAATTTTAACATTAACTCCTAAATCTTCAGAAACGACATATGGTCCATCCCATTGTGTATCTAACTTACTAGCTGTTTCATTCTTAACTAATATCAATTGTCCATTATTATATGAAATATTATTTTTATACTTATCATAAGATTGTTTACGATTATGTTTGCTTAAAAGTAAATTGTTACGAGCATCCTGATGTGCTACTTGTAACCTATACTTAAGATCTAAAGGATAATTTTCTGGATTATATAATGGTTCTATATATTGACTTACTCTAGATGGTATTACACTAGGTCTTCCAAATACTAGTTCGAACGGTGTGTATTTTGTTTCAGTATGAACAGTATTGTTAAAACTATAACACCAAAATGGTAGCC
The DNA here is from genome assembly GCA_917051295.2 of Erebia ligea. NCBI lineage: Eukaryota > Metazoa > Arthropoda > Insecta > Lepidoptera > Nymphalidae > Erebia > Erebia ligea. The sequence goes on from OU785220.1 coordinate 56,649, forward strand.
ATTGACTCCATGTATCCTTTTGACCATTACACTGTATTCGTAAGAACGCACCTAAATTCTTGTGTGCATTTTCAAGTGCACCAATGGATTGATGGCGATACGATGTAGATGTCAATTTATTTATACCTAAAAGCTTACATACCTGATCCATTACTGAAGATACGAATTCCGTTCCACGATCAGTTGCGATAGTATCTGGTGTCGAGTATCTTAAAATAAAATTAGAAACAAATGCTTTTGCTATACTTACAGTTTCCTTGTTGTTCAACGGATATGCCTCTACAAATTTAGTTAGCTCACACTGCAGTGTTAAAATATAACGATTACCTTCAATGTCTTGTTCTAAAGGACCTACGACGTCAAGATAGACCTTTTCGAAAGAATGTGAAGCCGTTGTAGTTATCTCCATGGGCGCCTTGACATACCTACAATGCTTCATTTTCTGACATTTCATACATTTGCTAACAAATTCCTTTACATCATTGTCTAAGCCTGGCCAGTAAAATTTTCTTTTAATATTATTAGTCATCCTACGCACACCTGCATGACCTGCAGTGGGTAGTAAATGAAAGTCATGTAGAATATAGTTTCTTTCTTCCTCACTATCAATCCTTTTAACTCCTCTTAATACATAAATACGGGGACCGGTCCAATCCTTCCTATCTTTTATTTCCTTCAGTACATCTTTAATAAAACTTTCATATTCCTTTTTTCTCACTATGCATAGCTCATTAATATTTATATTTTTACAAAATTCTCCTAACTTAGTCACAAATTCGGCTTGCGTAAAGAGTGTCCTAAAGTTAAGATTAATAAATATTGTCATTCTTGGCTTACTATAAATAAAACATTCCTTTTCCGTGTCAACATCATTTTGTCTTTTTAATTTATTAAGTTCGTTATTTTCTATAAAAGTCATTTCTACTGAATTACTTGGTAATTTTAGCACTTCAACTACTTGTGGTTGATCAGGCCACGTGTCGTCTCCATTACTAAAAGTATTAGGTGTACTTTGATTCAATTGATTGTCCAAATCTAAACGTCTTTTCTGCGCTCTAGTCATAACTAACATAATATCTTCATTCATTTGTTTTAATGTGTCTGATGTTATACTTATTCTAGACAATGCATCTGCAACGCTATTGTCCTTTCCTTTCACGTACCTAATTTTAAAATTATACTCTTCTAATGCTAGTCTAAATTTAAGAAGTCTGCTTGATGGATCTTTCATTGAGAATAAATATATTAAAGGTTTGTGGTCCGTTAATATTGTGAATGTTTTACCGTAGACATAGGGTCTAAAGTATTTTACAGCCCACACAATAGCAACTAACTCTTTTTGAATAGTCGGATAGTTAAGTTCTGCTTTATTGAGTGGTCTACTAGCATATGCTACTGGTTTCATATTTTTATTGCACAAGACAGCTCCAACAGCTGTTCCTGACGCATCCGTTTGAATGACAAATTCGCTATTTTCTGAAAAATCTGGGAATTCTAATATAGGTGGAGTTATCAAAGCATGTTTTAGTGTATCGAATGCCTTTTGACATTCATCAGTCCAAATAAATGGTTCATATTTCCTAGTTAATTTGTTTAAAGGGTAAGTTATATCTGCAAAATTTTTAACAAACTTCCTATAATAATTACAAAATGCTACGAATCTTTTTACCTCATCTGTAGTAGTTGGTACGGGATATTTTTGTAATATTTCAACTTTAGCTGGGTCGGGTAAAACGCCATTTTCTGATACTAAATGTCCTAAATAAAGAATTTCTTTTTTCAAAAAATTACATTTCTCTGGATTTAATTTTAAATTAATTTTTCTAAGTCTTTCTAAAACGTCTGTTAAGTTTTTATTATGAATATCTAAATTTCTTCCAAAAACCACTAAATCATCAAGATATATAAAGCATTTATCGTACGATAATCCAGACATAGCGACTGACATAACTCTACTAAAAGCACTTGGACTTGTTTTGAGGCCCATAGGCAACCTTTTCATCTGATATTGACCAGTATTTGTAGTAAACGCAGTATATTCCCTACTCTTTTTATCTAAAGCTACTTGGTAATATCCTTGATTAAGATCTAAATGTGAGAAGTAGATTGAACCAGAGAGAGAGTCCAAAATTTCTGTAATATTTGGTAACGGGAATTTATCATCCACTATGCAGTCATTAAGTTTCCGATAGTCAACTACTAGTCGCCATTTCTTGTCACTTTCACTCTTCTTTGGAACCAATAAAATTGGACTCGACCATTCACTCTTCGCTTCTTCTATAATATCGCTATCAATCATTTTTTGAATTTGCTTATTAACTTCATTCTTCAAAGAATGAGGCAACCGATACTGCTTCACATAAACCGGACTTGTGTTTGGTTTCAAGGTTATGGATTGCTCATAAATGTTTGTAGTTGTTAATTTGTCACCGGGTAAAAAGAAAACATCTGAATACTTAGCACATAAATCTTGAATAGATTTTTGCTCTTCTGAATTTAAATGATTTAATTTTAAAATATTCAATAGAAGTTTTGCCCGTTCTAAACTGTTATTATTAGATTCAAAATTGCATAAATTATAATTTTCAAGGGAACATGTCTCAGGTTGGAACATTGGTAATTGAACATCGTGTTCATTAGTGTTTAAAATTTTAACAGGTAATCTGTTATTTTTTATTCTTCCTATACATCCCGCTAGAAAAACATTTTTCGCCAATTGCTTGCTATGGATAACGTAATCTTTCCCGCTGTCAATATTTAAAAGTAAATAGTGAATAGACTCACTTCGCGCTGGAATGTGTAACATTTCATTTGAATAGTCTATGCTGTCAAGAAGTTCTAAATAATATTCCACTCCATATTTAGATAGGGTGATGATATTTGTCTTCAAGTTGATATTCGATGCATAGCGACACAGAAAGTCTAAACCTAATATTCCATCCGCCGTAAATGGTATGTTATTGAAAACATAGAACTTGATATTAAAGTCTATCACATTGCATTTATCATCACGATGAGCCAAACAAGTTTCGATGAACCCAGATGAGTGAATCTGACCCCCAATACCATTTATGATAGTCTCATCTCTTATGAGTGTACTGTTACAGGGTAATGTATCTCTCTTTATTACGGACAAACTTGCTCCAGTATCTACCAAAAAATAATATTTTCTATTGCCAAAGTACAAACCTAAAAATTTTGCTTTGCCCTTTAATGCCAAAATGGTATGCTTAAGATCGAAAAAACTGCATTTCGTTGGTATTCGAATTTATTGTTTCGTTCCTATCAGATTCATTAGTATAAAATACTCGATGTGGATTACCACTACTACGAGTTTTATAGCTCGATCGATTCTCGTTCGAACGTTGGTAATTTCGTCCACGAGTCGAATTATTATTATAATATGAACCTCTACCATTGCCACGAGAATGATGGAACGGTCTACTTCGTGAGTAGCCGAAATTTCCTCTGCCGTAATTATTTGTATAACTGTTAGGATTACCTATAAAATTATTAGGATTTTGATGATTGTAGTAGTGCCCTCGATGACCTCGCTGATTGAAAAATCGTCCCGAACTTCCAAAATGATTATTTTGAGACTTACCTCTACCACGACGATTAAACTGCATGACATTTTCTGACGAAGATGTAGCCGTCGACAACTCCTCGTCCTTGGCGGCTTGGATTGCCTCGTTCAAATGCTCATAATTGCGCGCTGAAATGATCGTACTCAACCTTGCGTTTCGGAGACCATCTGAAAAACGTTTTATCGCGAGTTTCTCATTAATCGGTTTAAGAACAGCGTAGTTCTGGGTATTATTATCTGCCTGGGATATGGTTAGATCCGAAAAGAGTTTTTCGATTTCGGTACCGAATTGGTCTATGGTACGGTAACCTTGTGAAATGTTTTGCAGCCGCGATTGTATGGCCGTGGCTGATTTTTTAGTCAACAAGGTGCTTTTTAAATCTTTAATAAGATCGGTCATAGAAGTGTAATCGGATGCCATACGTAATTTCGCATTTTGTGTCAACCTACTTTTTAAAATAAATTTAATGAGCAACTTTTGACCTGATGCTGACAACATATCCGAGTACATTTCTATCGAGTCAATTATATGGCTGATGGTTTGTTGGTCACCATCCAACACTGGAATCAAATTACACGCCGTTTTGAGCTCGAACTCCATGATTGATTCTAAATTCAAGCTAGATTCACTATCACTACCGCTATCTGATTTAATATGAGTACATAAATTAATAATGTGTGAATAACAAGATTTTATTTCATCATTTACTAAACATAAAGATTTCAAAAGATCAGACTTCAATCCTTGCTTATTAGATAATAGGTTGATTAATTCCTTACTTTTCTCATAAATAATTTCAGCCTCACATAATTTATTTTTTATGACATTACCTTTGTACCGAGATTTTCCTTTCTTAACTAAATATTTTCTTATTAATTTAATATCCTCTAAGCATTGTAATAACTCATTTTCCATTCCTCAACTAATTGTCTTTTGACGTCGCGTCGTACCGAACTCACTTTTCATAACTTAAGTTTTATCCACTTTGAAATAAACACACACCACGCATAACACCACCATCTATGGCGCAGTGCCATAAAATTTCCTCTATTAATTATTCATCTCAATATTTTGCTCTTCGCCACGAATTGCTCTGGAGGGGCGGTTGAACGATCTTCGCAGGATGATTGGGACCCTGGTTCCTTATCCAGTTGTGGTGACACTTTTTGTACTGCCTCCATGCGAAATATAAAATTCCAATGGCCAGGATAACGCTTTCATTTGCTCCATATGGACATTATTTGAGTCTGCCGCATTTTGATTTAGGAAAACTGTTTCTTTTTCGACATTTGAGCGACACATTTTAAATAAATAATATCAGTCCACATTTACACAGTAATTATTGTACAGGTCGATTATATATTACTTCGGAGCCGAAACACGATACCGCGTCGCGCGCCCCAAATATGGCATGGGTCGCCATGAGGGGAAGTTGGGATGTTATGGCAAACGACTGATCATTGCTGAATACCTTTTATTACTAATCACTTATGATCTAAGATATACATCTTATATAATAATCTAACCTACGTCATAGTTACTACACCTCAACTGCATCATCACTTACCATCAGGTGAGATCGCAGTCAAGGGCTAACTTGTAGTGGTAAAAAGAAGTCGATCTCGTTGACGAAATCAACCGATTCAGCAAAGTTCTCATAAAATTAATAATTGTGTAGAGTAGGTATAAGTATATAATCAATAGTATTAAAATAATACTCTGAACTGAAACTCTCTTACACACACAACTTAAAATAACATGCTTCAGTGACATGATCATATAAAAATTTAAAACAAACGCCAGTCTTCTTGACCACTTAAAAAATAGAACAACAAAGTTTTTGAAAAATTAAATAAACTAGTATCTCATTGTTGACTAGCACCAAAATAACTCTGAACTAATTTAAAAAAATAACAGATGTCAGTGAAGGAATAAAGTCACAAAGCGCTTCGGACGTGTGGATGGAACGTCTACGACATAGGGGTGGAAACTCGCATGGCGCCTTGCAGCACGGTGGTAGAAAGGTGAAGTGAGCACACTCGCCGAAATATATCCCATAAAATACTGGTACGCCAGCTACATTACGGCGGTGATCCAGAGTTTGAAGTTTCGCCAGAAGAGGTGAATCTTCGCCAATCAACCTCCTAGCGGCATCAAGAGTTGGCGTGGCGTGGTGTGAGTTGACCTTGTTAAGTATACCAAGTTTTTTGGTGGCTGTCTTGGCTTTCGTTCCCGAAGTTGATCTTGGCCATGATGTCGAGGCCTAGGATATTGGCAATCGGCAGACGGCAAGGATATATCTCGAAAAGTGGGAGTCAAGATAAATGGACTCCGTTTTGCTGTGAGCGAACATGCCTGCGTTTTGGTTGCGTTAAACTCCACCAAATTGGCAACACCCCAATTTGAAACGAATTTCAGGGTAGAGTTCAACCGCTGAACCATCGCCTCTCTGAGTTCATTGGTATCTGAACTACTTGAGCGTGAACTGGATATGTATCTCTCCATTATAGTGCTGTCGTCTATGTACCCAAGGATACCGGGTTGCAACAGATCATTGATGTGCAACAGAAATAGTGTAGCGGAGAGAATAGACCCTTGAGGAACACCGGCAATAATAGCCATAAGATCTGACACGCAGCCATCAATGACTACTCTGAAGGATATTTCACTCAAGAAATCAGATATCCAGACACAAGCTCGGCGGGAGACCGAATGCTGGAAGCTTGCAAAGAAGGGTGAACCCGGTCGAAAGCCTTAGAGATATCGAGAGATATAGCAAGCGCCTCTCCATGTTTCTCTATGGCTTCACCCCAAATATGGGTGGCGTACACGAGTAGATTACCGGCAGACCGTTTTTTACGAAACCCGTATTGGCGGACTGAAAGTAGATCATTAGACTCTAGGTACGCCAAGAGCTTCATATTTAAGATGCGCCCCATACTCTTACAGAGTAGTAAGGTAGTATTAAACTTAAATCTGTTATCAGTTTCTACGCTACATCGTACCGGAACGCTAAATCACATGGCACGGTACGTCTTCGCCGGTAGAGTGGTGGGTGGTAACCAGCCTCGGCCAATGCTTACCGCCAGATCAGACCGGAGACCATTTTAAAGATTATAAAATGCCAAAATTGCCCCTGTCGGGAATCGAACCCAGTAACTCCTGTTTTTGAGACCGAAGTACTCACCACAGGAGCGCCAGGGAGGTCGTCAAAACCTAGAAGTTCCCATACATTCAAGCACTAATCTAATTACCTAGCCAATGCCTAATTACCATGTACGTAAAATGGTCATGGTAATAATGGTAATTAGAATCACGGTAATTAGGATTGGTTAGTATTTAAATTTTTACTTGATAAGTAAGCATAGTATTTTTTTAAAATGTGCTTTGTTAGAAAGTAAAACATACTTAAAATATAAAAAAAATACAAATATGTAAAGGTGTTAACTACTTACGGTATAGTGAGAGTTCTATGAATGAGGGTTTAAAGTTGACAAAATGAAATTTCCGTTGGAGAATGCGAAATATTTTCGTAACCCAACGACGAAGACACCTCCGTTCTACAGGAATTGCTCAAGGCTACTGAATTTGTTCGTAAGACGCGACGACGATGCGGATTTTATGGATATGTGGGTAGTTACGTTAGTGTTTGTATAAGATCACATGAATGATTAAAAAGTCGTGGGACAGACTTTAGTCACTAGTAAAAAAATAATTCAAAGACGTAGTCTCACGCTGCTGTTGTTATTTAAAACATTAACTATTCATTATTTAAATATATTTTTTTGAGAATTTTTAATCCACTATATATTTTAAATAAATTGGTTTGTTATCTGCGACATGAGCAGTGGGACAGTCATGGAGGTTAGATATTGGAGGTTTAAAAATTTTTTTTAGATGGATCTCACCTCTTTTATGTTCTTTTTCTTGATGGAGGGTGTAGTGGACATTGTCTAGTGTCTACAAAAAAAAATTACATAAGCCAGAGTTAGTTTTAACCTACGTTCTCCAGCTTGGGACATCGTTTTTACCACATTTCGAAGAAGCATCCACATCTCGCCCACGTTGATAGTATTCGAACATCGAAACATATTAACGTCAGAGTGAACTGGACCTAAATAGTCTTATTTATTAGGAGCCTTTAAGTCTTAAAGTCAAAAATTCTGCACCACTGATTTTTATTGCGCTTGGAGCATTGGCCTAACGGATAAATGGATTAAACTGAGCTTTTGGTTAGGTCCGTTAGTTTAATTGTGAGGGTGATATTGTGTTTGTACGCTCGAATACTAGTAACGTTGGTGAGACGTGATATCTTATGCTAAGGGTCATGTTATCTCACTCAGTCACAGTCACTACTAACTTCATACGGTTAACTTTGTACTTATAAGCATTTGTCAGGTCAAGTCCGCGACGCATCCATCTCCGTCAGCGCTCGGTCGCGCCGATCGCATTCGCCGGTAATGGCCGACACGCCGCGCGTGACGTCACCGGCTGCCACACACCCGCTGCCCACTTTGTCACCCGGACTACAATCTCACTGCTTGTTTTGTTTCGTAAATGTTACAGAGCAAACTGTGGCGCACTTTATTATGAGGTCTCCACCTGTATCAACTAGGAACTGGTCTCGGAGGGCCTCTGAACGTTGAGCTCCTCGCGAGACAAATCCCTAATATTTTTAACTAAATGATGCCAGCGACTTCATCCGCGTGGTTTAAAATTGTTTGATTTCCGCATTTTGTTAGAACTCTTTAATTTTTCGGCATAAAAAGGAGCCTATGTCCTTCCCCGGGAAAGCGTGACAGACAAACTTTCGCATTTATAATATAGCATAATGTTCTTATCTAAGTATGTTAGACCTGAAAGGCACTAAGTATAAAGTGAAGGTATTCTACGGTAAGGCAACGGAAAACGTCAAGTGAATGATGACAGTTGACAATTAGGATCACAAGTGGTGTGCACTTGTGCGGGGCGGGCGGCGCCTAATTGCCTCTACGAGCAGCTCGCCTAATGCGCTTATAATGCTGCAACTTGTCACCTTTGTGTGAGACGACCTCCATTCCTTTTTGGCAGATGAATAAAAGAAAGAAAGAAAATACATTTATTCAAAAATGGTGTTGCAGACAAACACCTGTCATACATATCTGTACACACAAATATGTTTGTCTAATAGTAATTTCTATGTACTGATTCCTTTATATTTACTTATATGATTAATCCGGAAGCAAGCTAAGGACAAAAACAACTGCGACAGGACTACACTAAAAAGAAAGAAAGAAAATACGTATATTTCCTGTCACAAACAAACAATCATTTATCATACAGTCGTACCTAATAAAATGCTTGTTTGTGACACCACCCAGAATGGGTGTACAGCTCAGCCTTTTGCCCTACATCAAAACTTGCACTTGCAACAAACTTGCATTTGCACGTGTAATGCAGGGCGCTGATTTTCAGCTGTGACCCGGGTGACGTAACACGGACACGGTCGGAGGGGGACGACGTTTTGTGATGTCGCCTAGTGTGCGCGATGCATATTAACAAAATGCGCCTAGCCGGGGGATTATATTTTGTCCGCTAGACAACATTTTGTTTGTCCGTTGTTTTCGCTCCTAGATCTCGAGTCTCGACTTAAGCTAAATCCCACGAGAGCACTGTGGGTGTACCTTGTTACGTATAACAACGTTGGTCGTCAAACCGCCCGCTCTGTAATGGGATTCGTCGCGCAGACGGAGTCGAGTGTCAAAGCGGAGAGAGTAATATAATTTCCTCCCCGTGCTGCAGAGGGCGCGACCTTTCGGCCGTTATCGAGTCGGCGGTCGCACGCGGATTACAGTGGAATTCATAATCGACTGAACGGCTCTTTTCCGAGACGTTTCAAGCGCTATGTATCGAATTCAAGCTTTTTGCATTTCATAGTCGAAAGAGACTCTCTTTTGCATTTCATAGTCGAAAGAGACTCTCCATGCGGTCGCTAACAGCGGCTGAATACTGATTCGCCGATTTCCGCGAATCAGACACAATCAAACGAGGCTTTTGCTATGACATGAGTTTGACATAGCTTTATTTTTGTATTTTGTGGGCTATTTGTGCGTAATAAATCTTGATTTTTAATAAAAAATCGAAGAAAAAATGTGATTTGAGTCATATACAACATGTTCTTCTAAGTTTGTACTTGTGGTAAAACCAATAAATCCACCAATTATCCAAAGTGTAGTGTAAAGCGAATGATGGCTTTACATTGATGATGAAATCGCTAATTACAGCCAGTGCATATTATAAAACTACGACGATTTATGCTGTCCTGATACAGACGGGTATTTCCGGAAGTTACCCTTCTCGTTCTAAGAAGAGGCACGCGCTCAGTATTTAATAGTGGGCCGGGGAGGGATTGAAACGATGGCTATGAATTATTGCCAGAAGAAAGAAGTGCCGCATGAGGACGGACTCTTGAAAGATACCACAATCGGCCAGCCTACATAAAGATGCAAGGCTAGTAGACGCAAAGGCTAATTGATGGTATACAGAATTAGGTAAACAAGAAAGAAGAACATTTTTATAATGACTCTGTACTTATCTCATAGGACATAGGATGTTGACGAATAATACATAATATCGAGCGCAAAATAAAGGAACTACAGTTAATGTATGTACTACACAGTACCTAAAGGCAATTCCAGAACATACGTTGTTCTACTATCCTCAGTTTGAGCCAAGATCTTGTGTGAAGAAGTTAGAATAAAGGTCGTGGATTAATTCATTTGGTTGGATGACCTCATATGATATGTGCATTTCTTGAGGCGAAAAGGAAGTGGCTAGCAATACAAGAATCATAATAGCAGTCAAAAATATGAATGATGTCCTTCTTCAGCCTGGTACCTATTAATTGTTAAAATAATATTAAATGGATTATAACATTTTGTAGTTTTCTGTACTTATTCATTCATAAATAAAAATAGAATTTTTATATAAAGCCATGTATAAATGCCATAAAACTAGCTCTATAAGTACCTTCATGGTCTTTCAGTCTTGACTACTTACCGACGCTAAAAGAGGGTGTGTGTGTTTGTGCATCTGTGTATTTGTCTGCGGCAGCATAGCTCCCAAACGGATGAACCGATTTTGATTTATTTTTTTGGTTTAGAGGACTTGATCGAAAGTGTTCTTAGCAATGATTCAAGAAAATCTCTTCAGCTATTTGCAGATTATCATAATATGTTGAAGAAAGTATGAGAGCAACTACCAATACAGGTTTGATAGATTCGAAATTTGGTATCCTATTACTTCAGTGACTAAGCAAGAACATGATAACTTTGATCTTAACATTGAATTATTTATTTAAATCAGGCAACAATATTTAATCATAATTATAACACAATACAATATAATTCATAAAATACTATAAATACAATTCTAAAAATAAGTATATTATAGTCTTATGAAGCAGAAGGAATTCTTGTTCTCGCTTCCCTGTAACGACGGTATACTATGCCCTCAGGCCAAAAGTCTGCACTGATGAACACATCTTTGCACCATGCCGGAACAGTTTAGAACGTACTCGTAAGAGCTGAAGTAGTTCTACTGGACTTCAGTTTATGGAGAGTAAGCTGCACTTTTGTTATCTGCGAACAAACATATCTTCGCGATATTTTTGCAAAGGTGCTCCAGAGCGATTCTTATACGTGCCCAGGATGTACCGTCAGCTTGGCCGTCTCTGACTTTATGCAGGATATACAAATCATGAAGTTGTGCATCACCGCTATCAAAGTGGTATTATTCGTCAGCGTTTTACCACGTAAATTTCGAATTCGCTTCGGTCTTTGCTTTCTATTATTCCCTAAAATTGGAAACCATTGGAAATTGAAAACCGCGTCAATGTTTGTTTGTAAACAAACATTGACGTTCACTTGAGTGACTCAGTGCGTCAAAGTGACATCCATAGAGAATTTCCACAGATAACATGTCAATCAATAGACAATATTCTGTACATCTCCATTTCTTCTCCATTCAGCTAGGAGATTGTCTGGCGAACGTTTATGAATTGCAACAAAGGTTGATTCTACATTCAAGTCCTACGCGAATCGTGAACGGCATTTTGCCAGAGACTGGTTACCCAACGTTTATGAATTCCAGGGTTAGTCTCTTTGTAGTCGAGTTTTTATCTCTCAAATGCAGGGGATTTATTTAAAAAACGCAGGATTTATTTAAAAGTATATTTCTAGTTTGTATAGGTACCAAAACTGTCGACTCTAGTGCTAAAAAATAAAACACGGAATACTAACGATTACTCCGTACTAGGGCTTTCGAATACCGGTTTTTCTCAATACCGGTATTAATACCGGAATATTTTAATTTAAAAATTTAATATGTGGTAGATGTTTTTTAACTTAAAATTAGTCTTTTCTGAAGCAAACGGCACCACAAAAAACACTTTTTTCATAAAAAAATTTTTTCACCAAATTAACTCACAAAAGTGCCTTTTCTGCATAAATTAACTCAAAAAAGTGCCTTTTCGGCATAAATTCAATAAAGAAAAGCCGTTTTTTAGGGTTCCGTACCCAAAGGGTAAAAACGGGACCCTATTACTAAGACTCCGCTATCTGTCTGTCTGTCTGACTGTCTGTCTGTCTGTCTGTCTGTCTGTCTGTCTCCAGGCTGTATCTCATAAACCGTGATAGCTAGAAAGCTGAAATTTTCACAAATGATGTATTTCCGTTGCCGCGTTAACAACAAATACTAAAAATTAAAAAAATATATAATATATTAAGGGGGGTCCCCATACAATAAACGTGTTTTTTTCGTATTTTTTTGCTCAATATTAAAAACGGTAACAGGTAGACGGTTCAAATTTTCACAGAATATTAACTTGTATATTACCTTTCAAAATAAATAATTAAATATCAATAAAGTAAATATTAAAGGGGGGCTCCCATACAACAAACGTAATTTTTTGATATTAACAATAAACCTCTACAAACAAAGTTAGTTTTGCGGTTCATTTCGTCTTGTTTTTAATACGTCATAAATCGTAAAACTTACTACAGGTTTGTACGGAACCCTCGATGCGCGAGTCCGACTCGCACTTGGCCGGTTTTTTCACTCAGTGAGATTTTTTTTTGGATTTAGAACGCTGTGGTTGATTATTACGCTGTGGATAGGTATGTCTATTTCACTGTCTCACGAAACGTTAAGTAACTCCTTCACTCTATTTTATATCATGCAATATTTTATGAAATTGTATTTTCTTTAAAAAAAAATCACCAAGTATTGATTTTAGATTTATTTGTATTTTGAGTATGTAGGTATGTACGATTTTCATGTATGTATAAGGTGAAAATTACGGACCACGTAATGTTCTGAAACTCCATCACATCATTTTAAAATATATATTTTTATTCCTATTTTACATCCATTGAATTTTGAACTTTTAATTTAAAGTATATTTGTGACGCACTTTCTCAACGTACACACAAAATTAAATAAATATGGCTGGAAATTTTAAATAATGAGTGAAATTAGTGTCGAAGATTGTAATTTAAACTACTATCGTTGTCGTCGTCTCAACATATAGACATCCACTGCTGGACGTAGGTCTCCTGCATGGATTGCCACAGAGCACGGTCTTGTGCCCCTTTTTTCCAGCGGCTCCCAGCTACACGCTTGAGATCGTCCGTCCACCCAGTGGGGGGTCGTCCAACACTGCACTTCCCGGTGTGAAGCCGCCATTCAAGCACTTTGGGACTCCAACGCCTATCGGTTCTACCAACTATGTGCCCCGCCCTTTGCCACTTAAAGCTTGGACTCTTCGAGCTATGTCGGTTACTCTGGTTCGCCTACGGATCTCCTCATTTCTGATTTGATCACGCAGGTATACTCCAAGCACAGCTCTCTCCATCGCCCGCTGAGTGACCCTGAGCCTTCTTATCAGGCCTAAAGTTAGCGACCATTTTTCGGAGCCGTAAGTCATCACTGACAACACGCACTGTTCGACAACTTTCGTCTTTAGGCACTGAGGAATTTTGGACGAGAAGATGTCGCGGAGTTGCCCGAACCCTGCCCAGCCGAGTTGGATTCGGCGGTTGACCTCTTTCTCGAAATTGGACCTACCTAACTGGACTGTATGTCCTAGGTATATGTACTCATCAACAATTTCGAGTGCAGAATTCTCAAATAACACAGGTTGGGGGCTGAATGTGTGCATTAGAAATGATCTTTATCTTGCTCATATTCACCCACCTGACCCACCACCTGTTGAGGAACTACTAAATGAGTAATAAACTATATTTTTGTAAGAAGTCGATCGAAGTCGAAGAAAACGATAATTTTGTCAAAATACAAATTAATCTAAAATTCAATAGTTAGTAGTTAAGTCCGTACCTAATACTTTCTGTGTGCTACGAGTACGTATTCACAGCGCATGACCATCGATTTTGACGAATTTTTATTTACAGGGATAGTTTGCATCTCAGACTACTTTTTATTCCGGAAAGGAGTGACACATCCTTCCAAAGGATTCCTTCCTTAGCACAAAGTCGTGGGCGTCATCGAGCGAATTACCAAAATAAGGAACACCCACCCTCCCGACGACGGCCGCCACAGAACACTAACTATTCCGCTACTATACGAGTATATTATGCAGAAAAAGGATCGGTCAGAACAAAAGGTGCGTCGGTGGGGAACTACGTTTTTTCCTGTCGCGCTATAGTGTGCGGCTCCAAAAAGTGCATTAAATGCGAACTTATGCGTTTGTCCGCCAGACGAGGATGTTTTATCCCTACTCCTATAGTGTGTTGAACGATATGAATGTAAAATAACACTGCAATAACTGCAGTTAACGTGGCTATGAGTTATTGGGACGTACGGCGTATGCAGTATGCAGTATGCAGAGAGGCGCTGTAGTGACGCGGTCATACGTCATACGTCACCGGGAGTGAGTTGTGTTTCCGCTGCACCGGCGCGGCCGGCGACACTCTGTTATTCCATTTTGATCTATCACTTTTGTATAAATTGATTATCACTATTCTGCACAAACGGAACGTTTAAGTATAACGTTTGGTTACAAATCTTTTCGAGGAATAAGGGATTATTCAGATCTGTTCCCTCAGGACATCAGGAGGAGGAACGAGGGATGGAAAAAGGAATAAGTACAGTAACTTAGTACGTTTCTGTTTTGAGCGAAAACGCACAACGTACGACGCGGGAGTTTCATGTAGACGTTTTTACCTGTCCTGATTCTACTGAGAAGAGCCGGCAACTCACATTCATGTAGGGGAGTGGGGACCTGTGTCCAGCAGTGGGCGCCTGTCTGTTGATACGACGAATCAATGAAAATCGTATAACTGCCCACTATACGAGCACCGCGACAGGGCGGCCGCCGGTCAGTGGCGTGCACGACATAGATGCATTAAAGCACTGCTTACCCTAGTTAAAAAAGCTCTTTGCTTATTTTTCCCAATGCTCTGCCTGAATAATAGGTATCTACCTAATATAATGTTTATCGCCTATACCAGTGACGTGCACGGTACTCGGAGCCCGGGTAGACATTGGTTATTTACGTAGATACCTACTTTCAGGCTGGGAATGATGAAAATTATGCATTGAGCTTTTTTACTAGGGTAAGCAGTACCTTAATGCCTCTATGTCGTGCACGCCACTGTCGTCAGTGGCCGTCGTCGCGATCAGCTGTAACAGGTCGCGAGGCGACCTTGTCGCGCGTCTGCGGTGGCGCGCCGCCAAGCCGCGTCTATAGTTGTCGCGTTACTTGCGCGCCGCCTATAAATACCCAGGCGTTTGACAATAACTACCTATACCTACTGTGCCGTGAAGCTGTCTTTGAATCATTAGTTATTTTGATGTTATTGTTATTTTGAGTTGTTCGTACGGGATGGACTCGGCCGTGCAAAACTAATGTCCGGCATTGATAGCTCTCGTTATGCTTTTCAGATAATACATTAATGATGATGTCCTCCCGACCGAATTTCGGCCACGACGGCCAATCTCCAGAGATATTAGCTATCTGCGCGGGAGATATTATAATGCACAAGTGTGTGCGCAAACACAGGTGCACTCTCGATTCTTTTACTTGCATAGCCCGATGGGACGGAAAATCCGAGTTACTACGAGGTAGTGCTTCGCCTCCGAAATTGCTGCGCGCGGATTTTGGTATTTTCGGAAAATTCGTAGAAACTGTTTGATTTCCCGGATAGCTCATGGATGGATGGATGGTTGTATGGATATACAGAGAGGATAGAAGGGATTTTATTAATATTGTTGTGGAGGGTCAAAGGCGAAGGGTTACCGTGCCGCCCCGCATCTGTGGCATTGAACTCCTCTCTCTGTGTTGCAATACAGGGTTTTTTGATATTATAATCGACTAGCTGATGCCCGCGATCTCGTCCGCGTGTATTGATGTTTTTTAGTTTCCGCGGGAATTCTTTAATTTTCCGGGTTAAAAAGTAGCATATGTGTTATTCCAGACTATAATCTATCTCTGTGCCAAATTTCATCCAGATCCGCTCAGCCGTTGGGGCGTGATTGAGTAACAAACATCCATACATCCATCCAAACTTTCGCATCCATATAAATATTATAAATGCGAAAGTTTGGATGGATGGATGTATGTATGTATGGATGTATGTTTGTTACTCAATCACGCTCCAACGGATGAACGGATCTGGATGAAATTTGGCACAGAGATAGATTATAGTCTGGAATAGCACATAGGCTACTTTTTATCCCGGAAAATTAAGGAGTTCCCGCGGGAACCGAAAAACCTCAATCCACGCGGACGAAGTCGCGGGCATCAGCTAGTTTATAATATTTATTTGATGATTAGTAGAGATTTGAATTTCAATTCAAAGACTATTGTGAAAGTCCATACATTTCTGATTGTTTATGGGCCTTGAAATAAACGGTTTGATCACAACCCGGAAGTTTAATTCGTCCCAGGGAATTTTCAAGGATCCTAAATCCCCGCGGACGAAGTCGCGCACATCGCCTAGCGTACAATAAAATAAATGGGTAATTAAGGTTCAGCTAGGAGTCGGTAACGAGCCCGGCATACAGAGCGGCGCGGGTCGGAATCTAATTAGCTGAAGGTTTACAGCCGGAGGCGAACAGACGCGATCGGCTTCGAGGTGGCATTAATGCTCCCGCGTACATGGGAGGAGTGAGGACGCAGCTGAACAAATACTCGTATGCGCTTCGTGAGGAGTGTGCGTCAACAAAATGCGACACTTTTTGTTCTTTGACTGATTTTGGTCTGCTTCCGACGGGAACTCTGAGTTTCTGGGACTAAAGTTTCTTGAAGTTGAAGTTTCGCAGTTAAGCCGTGAAGAAATGCACAGATAGTGAAGAAGCAAGCAAGAAGACAGACAGATAGATACACTTTTTCATATAGTTGGATTATCGTGTCAATTGTGACCTATCTCAGCTCAGCAGAATCGATTGAGTAATATTTTATACATACAGATAATAAAAATATTAATTAGTTTAAGTAAATCATACTAATATTCAAACTAATATTATAATTGCGAAAGTGTGTCAGTTTGTATACAGTATGATATCGTCGTCGTCCTCAACCGATGGACGTCCACTGCTGGACATAGGTCTCCTGTAGGGTCCTCCACAAGCCACGGTCGTGCGCCGCCTGGATCCAGCGACTCCCTGCGACTCTCTTGATGTCGTCCGTCCACCGTGTGGGGGGTCTGCCGACGCTACGCCTTCCAGTGCGGGGTCGCCATTCCAGCACCTTGGGACCCCAACGTCCATCGGTTCTCCGAACTATGTGCCCCGCCCATTGCCACTTCAGCTTCGCAACTCTTCGGGCTATATCGGTGACTCTGGTTCTCCTACGGATCTCTTCATTTCGGATTTGATCACGTAGGGACACTCCTAGCATAGCCCTCTCCATCGCCCGCTGAGTGACGACATATCATACTGCTGAGTGGGTCACTCAGCAGTATGATATGCTAAAAAAAAATTCAACCGATTTTGATGAAATTTAATATAGGGGTAGCTTAAGGCCATCGACCATACAACGTATGGTCGATGCTTATGGCTATATCCCAGATATTTTTGGTCCAGAAAACTAAGGAATTGTAGACATGAAGTGATAATATAGACTACACATTATCCCAGGAAAATAAAACGATTCGGGTGAATAAATACCAATTGCCCACGCAGTAGCGCGGCGGACATCGATGTTTATAATTATTATCAGTAGGTATTATAGCGTTACATAGTTCGTTTATATTTCTCAAAAAATACATTCCATTTATAATATTTACGACTCAATACGTTTACGATACATTTTGCCAGACATTAATTGGTCGCGAAATACCGGTTCCACGTTATTAAAATATAATTCTTGGCGAATTTTTACGCACGTTCATATAATTTATTGCATTGATGTTACACATTATTTAGTTACGTAACGCGGCAGAGTTGAGAGGGATTACGTAATATACTTACGTATAAAAAATGCCGTGGTGACTAGAAGTGATAAAGTTAGTACCTACTGGTAAAGCTAAGGTTTGGTAGGTTTGATTTGCAGGTTTAATTTGAGATCCGGCTTGCCCCTATATGTATAAACACCAGAACCACAAGCAGCATGGTTTTCATGGGTATTTCACATAATAATAGAGCGCATGATTGAGCGCTCCACCGCAACTCATAGACAAGAAAAAATAATACCAAGATTTTGTACCAAAATAAATTCATGTACCTACCTACCTACAGTCACCTTTTGAAGCGGTTTCCTAAATCGGTCGTAGAGCTTCGCAGATTCTACTGGCTGAAGTAGGTAGCTATTATAATTATAAAAAGCGAAATATTCTATTAAGCAAACGATAACATGATATTCCTTGCCATTTGTGTAACAATATCACTTATTGCTTTGCATTACGACTCAACGGCAGGCGCGATAAAGTTAAAGTGAAGTCGCTCAAAGTGAAACTGTTCAGCGCCGGAGCGCCGCCGGCGTCGCGTCGTCGCATCGCTGATCGCGCACAAATGAGACGTCGTCTCGGCTGCTATCTAAATGAACGAAACTTCCACTTTACGTGTTACGGGTTGGGACACATCAATACGGTGCGGCGTCTTCGCCGTGCGTCGTAGCGTAGTGGCGCGGAGCAACCGCAGAGGCAGTGCCCAAAAAAATGGAAACAGTTTCTTCCTAGTTAAAGATCGCAGATGTATAAGGTGGCTGTGCGTGGTGTGCCCTTGCCTTCGATCTCGTGAGAGCTGAGAGTCGGATATTGGCACACTGTGCTATACAAAACTCAAGGCTAAACAACTTTTTAAAAAAATTTCGTACATTTGAAGATAACTACCCGACCTAGTTTTTTTCAATATCCCGCCTTTACTAACTTTCAGCATTCGCTAGACAAACTATCATAAATTTTTAACACACCTTGCGCCTACCCGGACTTTTTACTTATAGATATTGCACTAGTTGGGTCGTCAAAACATGTTATTTAATGTTGCGTAATTCGCCGCACCATGCTCCGACGCCGCCGCCGCCGCCGCAGGGCGCTGATGTGTCGTGGCCCTAGAGCCCCAGTTAATACAAATGATAATAACAATAAATCCTGCAGTAAGGAATCCAGTCACAATTAGAGAAGCTCCTTTGACAAAGCGCTTTTAAGATTACTGAATGTTGGATTTACCTCAACGATGAGGTTCTAGTTCGATGACTGAAAAAGCTCATTCAGTTATTCGAAGGAATGCAAATTAGTTTATGCTCAGTTCTTATAAATCGATTAATAAATAGCCATACATAACGTACATACATACGTTTTGGGAACGTCGCAACTGATGAAAAGTTGCAATCGGTTGTATCAGAGTTGAAACTACTATAATACATTCTGTATGAAGCTTCTCCGTGTGATAACTGATATGAAAATTGTTTATAGAGAATATTCCACAATTAGGGCTTCATGTAATTAGAGTAGTTATTTCTATTCTCTTTATAAATCCATATAACATAACAAGTGTAGGGTTTTTCTGACAAAAATTCTCATTACTAGCCTCGAGTTAGGAAGTTGGAAGGACGTTAAGCCGTCGGTCCTGCGCCTAATTTCTCTCCGGTCGTGTCGGATTTTCCGTCCCATCGGGCTATGAGAGTAAAGGAACAGAGAGTGCACCTATGTTTGCGCACACAATTGTGCACTATAATATCTCCCGCGCAGATAGCTAATCTCTCTGGAGATTGGCCGCCGTGGCCGAAATTCGGTCGGAGGGACATTATTATAAATATATAGTAGTTTTAGTATTGTACTAAGGCTTATCTAGTACACAGCTGCGCGACGGTACCCGATGGTTCACAAAGCTCGTAATTTTACGGTAAATCTGTACGTACATTCACTGAAGGACGCCGCACGAGCGCACGCGAAAATGAAACTTATTTTTCAGTGCGTACTCCAAACAAGATAAGATGAAAAGATAGAGTCCGCGATCTCAGCGAAGACTGTGAAAGAAAATCTAAAAATACAAATTGAAATTTCGAAAAACGTTAAACATAGACTGGACATAGGTCTACCGTTGGGATGCTTACATGCTGCGATCTACCGCTGCCAGTTCATAGTCTACCTCGTACATATTTGCATAGTGCGAAGAACTGATAGCACAGAATAGGTAATAGTAGTACAGTTACTACTATTACCTATTCTGATTCTATCAGTGATAGGTAGACGTTACATGGATAGATATAGAGTCCAAAAATTCTGAAATAGCAAATAACAAATCTATCTATATATATAAAATTCAAAGTCCTGACTGACTGACTTATATATCAACGCACAGCCCAAACCGCTGGTCCTAGAGACATGAAATTTGGAAGGTGTGTTCTTTGTGAAGAGTAGGTATCCACTAAGAATGGATTTTTCGAAATTCGACCCCCAAAGGGGTAAAATAGGGGTTGAAAGTTTGTATGAAAGTCCGTCATTTTTAGGGTTCCGTACCCAAAGGGTAAAAACGGGACCCTATTACTAAGACTCCGCTGTCTGTCTGTCTCCAGGCTGTATCTCATAAACCGTGATAGCTAGAAAGCTGAAATTTTCACAAATGATGTATTTCCGTTGCCGCTATAACAACAAATACTAAAAGTTAAAAATATATATATATTAAGGGGGGTCCCCATACAATAAACGTGTTTTTTTCGAATTTTTTTGCTCAATATTAAAAACGGTAACAGGTAGACGGTTCAAATTTTCACAGAATATTAACTTGTATATTACCTTTCAAAATAAATAATTAAATATCAATAAAGTAAATATTAAAGGGGGGCTCCCATACAACAAACGTAATTTTTTGATATTAACAATAAACCTCTACAAAC
Source organism: Erebia ligea (assembly GCA_917051295.2). Lineage (NCBI taxonomy): Eukaryota > Metazoa > Arthropoda > Insecta > Lepidoptera > Nymphalidae > Erebia > Erebia ligea. The sequence continues at coordinate 77,571 of OU785220.1, forward strand.
AAAGTTAGTTTTGCGGTTCATTTCGTCTTGTTTTTAATACGTCATAAATCGTAAAACTTACTACAGGTTTGTACGGAACCCTCGGTGCGCGAGTCCGACTCGCACTTGGCCGGTTTTTCAAGTTATATTCATGAAACTTGGTATTTGAGCTATCGGTTTAAAATGAAGAAATACGTGATTTCATTTTTAAAAAAATAGGGCTGAAACAGGGGTTGAAATAGAGAGTTTATCCTTTAATCACGTCGAAATAGAGCAACGGATCAACGTGATTTTTTGCATGGGTATACCTACTTAGTTGAGGACTTGGAGAGTGACATAGGCTTCTTTTTATCCCGGAAAATTAAGGAATGCCTGTGGGAATTAAAAAAACTTATGCCACGCAAATGAAGTCGCGAGCATCCTCTAGTATTACATAAATTTAGCGAACCAGTGGTAGATTCACTCGACGATTCAAAAGCACTTGTCTACTTGAAAAAAACATTTTTGAATTTAAAGGCGCTCGTTTCCTGCGGCGAGCAGATGTGCGACCAGCTCTTAGCACGAGACAAAAGCAATGCAAATACTCGTAAAGTTTTACAAGCTACTCGAACCGTAAACGTAAACGTTAGGGTTATGAAGAGCGCGGGGTTATACGACACGCGCGCGCCCGGCGCCGCCCGCCCCACTGGCCGTCTCGGGGATTTACTCGTAGGAGTAACTTATATGTAGAACAATCGTTGTGTAAATACATGTCCGTCCTCGTTTAACTCGCTTTCTTCGGCAGAACGTTTGATGGTAACGTTGCCAAAACTCGTTACCAATAGATAGGTACTTATTTACTTTATGATTTCTGATACTTAATATCTTAGATGATATTGTTATGTTCTCATATACGAGCGAATGCGTGTTTCTAGGAATATGATTATCCGTTTTCGTAAAAATATTCATTTTCTTCTATCTACCGACTACAATAAGTATCCTTGGGATTGAATCCATACTAATATTATAGCTGTGAAAGTGTATCTATCTGTCTGTCTGCTACGCATTCACGGCTCATCTATCCAACTGATTTTGACGAAGTTTGGTTCAATGATACGTTGAATCCAAGGGATATTGCAAGTTACTTTATCCCGCAGAATCAAACAGTGTAAATTCGTAAGAAAAATCATACACTTTTACACCAAAGAAGAAGACAAACCTCGCCGATTCCCTGAGAGACATACAAACACATTGCTCCTCCCACTCTCAAAATGAGTACGGCACAGCTATTATTATATTTATTATATTTTATTGTCATTACACATAGGGACTCCCCTATGTGTAATGACAATAAAATATATGATAATCGACTTACAAGGATCTTATAAGAATCGATTGCGATCCACCCCGTATTCCACAACTACAAAACAGGTAGGTACAAAACATAACAAAACATCCTTTGATAGACATAGATAGCATTTATATAAGGTATCATAGTTGACGTTTTACCGAGCCATTCGATTCGTAAAAACACTCTTGATAAACTGTTGATGATAAATGTCAAAACACGCGAAATATAGATAAACTACGAATTTATTGATAGAGTTTTTATTAGCAAGTACGTTTTAGCGAGTGTTTTAGTAACTCATGATATTGAATAAAGGATGACGTAAAACAAATGTATTTAGCACATACTACGAAGATATTTTTAGGGTTCCGTACCCAAAGGGTAAAAACGGGACCCTATTACTAAGACTCCGCTGTCTGTCTGTCTGTCTGTCTGTCTGTCTGTCTGTCTGTCTGTCTCCAGGCTGTATCTCATAAACCGTGATAGCTAGAAAGCTGAAATTTTCACAAATGATGTATTTCCGTTGCCGCTATAACAACAAATACTAAAAATTAAAAAAAAATATATATTAAGGGGGGTCCCCATACAATAAACGTGTTTTTTTCGTATTTTTTTGCTCAATATTAAAAACGGTAACAGGTAGACGGTTCAAATTTTCACAGAATATTACCTTGTATATTACCTTTCAAAATAAATAATTAAATATCAATAAAGTAAATATTAAAGGGGGGCTCCCATACAACAAACGTAATTTTTATTTTTAATACGTCATAAATCGTAAAACTTACTACAGGTTTGTACGGAACCCTCGGTGCGCGAGTCCGACTCGCACTTGGCCGGTTTTTATTTTTTATTCCTCTACAAGTTAGCCCTTGACTAACAAACGTTCCGTGATTGAATAACAAACATTCATACATCGATTCATCCATCTAAACTTTCGCTTTTATAATATTAGTATAGATAATTAATATAGATGAAGTAAACTATTATTTTTTCATCATACCTATTCGAAAAACGCATATTGCCTTCAGAGGATAGCGGGAGCAAAGTGTCACTTGTAGGCCCATGGGACTTTTCATTTCTCTCTTCTGATTGGTCCGAAGTCACGTCATCAATTTGTTGATCGAATATACGACATTGCATTTCTCTGTTCTGATTGGTCCGAAGTCACGTGATCAATTTGTTGATCGGATATACGTCTTTACATTTTATTTAAACTTTAAATATACGTCTAAATAATGTCTTTACAATTACATAGAAGGTTGATAGGAGTATCTTCTGATTGGTGCTTAAACGTATAGGTAATGTCCATACATAGTAGGTTGATACTCCTAGCTTTTTCTCATACGTAATGATGAAAAATAGTGTGTGTCACTCGGGGCCAAATTTTTTGTTCTCGGGCGGCGTATATTGAATTTCTCGCTACGCTCAGGATTCTACTTTAGAACCCCTCGCTACGCTCGGGATTCTACTATAGAAACCTTCACTTCGCTCTGAATTCAAAATAGCGCCCTCGGGGAACAAAAATTTTCTTTGGACCCATGTAACACAAATAACTATTGTAGATTACTGTTGGCCCCACATATCACAATACCTATTTTATGTTGCCAATACCATGAAAACTGTAAAATGTTATAAAAGTCCAAAACTTCGTGTTTCCCGCACGCCGACATAAAATAAAATAACAGCGAAAACTTTATTAATTCCACAGTAATTTATGGAGCATTAAATGTGTTTGTACAACGGGAAAAATCTTATATTTGTTGGCAGAAGCGAGCAATTATTTCATGGGTTCGCGTAATGAATTCGCTAAATTTTGAACGCGCCGAAGGGTCATGGGTCAGCCTCTTAGGGGTTTCAGAACACAGCCGAATGAATGAATACACTTTTATTGTACACCACTAATAATATAATACAGTAAACTTAGCTAAAAACACAGTAAGTAAGTATACATAGGTACAATTTGGCGGCCTTATCGGTAAATAGTCGATCTTCTTTTTTATTAAATTAATTATTGTTATAATAAATACTCTCTTTTAAAAAAATCTATGCTATGTTAGATATTTTAGGTCAAGTTTTGAATTCTTCATGAAGATCCGGTAAATTCCAAATTAAAAAGTCAGGGATTTTTCATTTTTAAGGTTACTTTTCAACTGACAAAAACAATAAATATCGAATTCTATCATCTAAGGGTTAGTATAATATAGTAGTTACAGTAGGCTTTCTTATTTGTTTCAATTCGATGACCCTGATTCCGTGACGGTTCCCCGCCGTCATATTACCTTAACTTTTTATGAAAATTAACTTTTCTTAGCGTCCCACTTTATGACCTGGAGCGGTACTCCCCGCGGCGGACACCTTACAAATCTAACTTATATTTAACATCGGTACGGTTTAATGGTTTTCAATAAATTTCTTAGCAAAAATAACGTTTTTTTTCTTGATGAATTTTCTTAATATTGGTCATTGACTGTGGGACGGAAATGCGTGGGAGCATGCTGGGTGTCACGTAATACAACGTAGGTATATGTGCCAATTATTTCCGTACAAACAGACAGAATGATAGAGTCAAGACTACTTTTAGTTATTCGGTGCCAGTATTTTTGGAACCGCCTCACTATTCAGTTGTTTACATGATCGGCTGTGACAGCTATTTTTCTGGAAACTGACATTGGAAATTGACATAGGAATAACAAAAGCGTAAAAGCATCAAATAAATTAAAGTAGAATTTTATTTACTCATTCTGTTTCGATGATCAAATAACACAATCTCTTCATTTGATTTGAATAATATTTTTCGTTGAACAGACCAATATTCTAATATCAAAAATATGTATAAATACCTCTACCCAGGTGCAAGTTATTTCCATTCCAAATTTTAGCCAAAACCGCTAAGTTATTGTAGTTTGAAGCTTTGAAGGAGTAGCAAAAATCCAAACATTCACATTTTTATAATATAAGTACTAAGATGAAAGATCAGAATGGTAGATTTAGATATTTATCAATATTGAACCTCGCATCACGCCTCACACGCAAGAGAGTCCGAGTTCATCACCCAGATAAAGACGTGCAACTATAGAAATGAGCCAAAAGCGAATACAACCCGACTGATACATCACTCTGTATCATACTTCATACTTCATACTAATATTATAAATGCGAAAGTGTGTTTGTTTGTTGGTTGATTGGTTTGTTGGTTTATTGGTTTATTGGTTTGTTGGTTTGTCCTTCAATCACGCCGCAACGGAGCAACGGATTGACGTTATTTTTGGCATGGGTATAGTTGAGGACCTGGAGAGTGACATAGGCTGCTTTTTATCCCGGAAAATTAAGGAGTTCCCGCGGGAATCAAAAAAACTTAAACCACGCGGACGAAGTCGCGGGCATCAGCTAGTTATTACGAGTAGTTATTATTATTAGACGATAGCTGATGTTCGCGTCTTTTTTCGCGTGAATTTTATAACACCTGGTGCTAAGTAACTTGCAATGGAGTTAGCGGAACCTAGCAAGCTATCTCTTGAATAGCAAAAAAAGGTAGCTAAAAAACAATAAAAAAGTTAGCTAACTTAAAGATTTAAATGTTTAGTAAGAATGCTATCTTTGGATTTATTATCAACATCCGACTGAGTAACAAATCTTAGCCCGCGGTTATCGAAACTTTAACATCTTTAGCGCGGGTGTTTTCACTAAGCTTTTATATAAATTCTAGACACGCCCTACAATCTAGATACATATTATTAGAACTCTATTTTAACTACCTCGTTGGTCTAGTCATAGTGGTTAGTATATTCGACTAAAATGACGCGGTCCTGAGTTCGATTCCCGAGTCGGGCAGTTTAAGTATTGGGTTTTTCTGAAAACAAATTCTCAGTAATAGCTCGGAGTTTCGAGAACTTGGCGATGTTTCACACCCATGCCTTGGAGAGTAGGTAAGAACGTAAAGCCTTACATTTAATCTATCTCCGGTCGTGTCGGATTTTCCGTCCCATCGGGCTATGTGAGCAAAGGAACAGAAAGTGCACCTGTGCACATATAACAGTTCATTTCTCTCGCAGATGACTTATCTTAGTTTGAGCGTCGTGGCCGAAATTCGTCGAGAGGACATTACAGTTTATGGTTTTGCTACGGAATCCTAATTTGGTAATTATTTATTTGTTAATTTATTTGCATTTCTAGCCCTGTTAGGGCAAAGCAAGTTAAACATTAATTCAGTTTCAAATAGATAAATTATATACCATCTGCAGGTGAGATCGCAGTCAAGGGTTAACTTGTAGGTAGTGGATTAAATAAAAATAAAAATAAAAAATACACAAAATAAATACACTAGAAAATTACCTTACTAATGTTAGGTACCAATCTGCAATGCCCTGACGGGGCCTCATGTATATGTTAATTTATATTTAATTTATTTTATATGTACATGAATGCAATGAATGAATAAATAAATAAATTACAATAATTAAAATACGTTACCTACATTAAATTACCTTAATTCTCATTAAGATTAAAATTAAAACATAAAACAATCACATCGCATTAAAAATTCAAATACAGTTCGTTAAAATTACAGCATTAAAGTATCAACAATTCATTAAATAAAATTATGTCAAATAGGTAAATAAGTCAAACTAGGTATTGATTGACTAATTAAATACCGGACGAAATCCTCGTATAGATAAATAAAGATTCCATCACGTTACAGAACATCAGCTTAAGGCTTATTTATCGTGTAAACATAACGAAACAAACTCGTGGGCTTCTGTACGTAGTAGGTATGTACTTAACCCAATTATTGCGCTCAACGAAAAGATAATTTCTCTGGTGAGAGGAAACCATCAGTTTTCATTTTGATGAGCGCAGTAAAGAACAGTTTTTGTGGAGGTTGCCACTTGCCGCGCGGGCTGTGGATTGTGATACGAGTGACAAATTCAACTCTTCTATACTTATAATAAAACTGTAACAGGTCCAATTCTGTACATTGAAGATATTTTGAAAATTTTTTTTGGAGGGCACTCATTATTCGATACTGAAGCCAAATCTGTAATTTTTTTCATTTTTGTCTGTCTGTCTGTCTGTCTGTCTGTCTGTCTGTCTGTCTGTCTGTCTGTCTGTATCTTGGCCGCGCATCACGCCGAAACTACTGAATGAATTCAAACGAAACTTGGCACGATTTGAGCCCATACTACGAGGTAGGACATAGGATACTTTTTATCCCAAAATTCTACTCCCGAAGGGGTGAAATAGGGGTTGAGAGTTTGTATGAAAGTCCTTAATTTCTCAAGTTATAGCCATGAAACAAGATATATGAGCTGCGGGTTGAAAATGAAAACATATGTGTTTCACAGTTTCTCAAAATTCCACCCCCGAAGGGGTGAAATAGGGGTTGAGAGTTTGTATGAAAATCCTTAATTTCTCAAGTTATAGCCATGAAACAGCATTTGGGCTTTCGTTTAAATATGAAGAAGTACGTGTTTCACCATTATGGAGGGATTATACCGTGGGATAGTAATATAGGCTACTTTTTATCCTGGAAAATTAACTGAAAAACTTATTCCACACGGACGAAGTCGCGGGCATCAGCTATAAAGAATATACATGCTTACATACATACATAGGCTACTTTTTATCCCGGAAAATTAATGAGTTCCCGCGGGAATCGAAAAAACTTAGTCCACGCGGACGAAGTCGCGGGCATCAGCTAGTTTAAAATAATACACTACTAGATGATACCCGCAACTTCGGCTGCGTGCATTGAGAATTTTTGGTTCCCGCGGGAACTCCTTAATTTTCCGGGAAAAAAAATAGCATAAATTATGTGCTAATCCAGACTATAATCCATCTCTGTGCCAAATTTCATGCAGATCCGTTCAGCCGTTCTGGCGTGATTGAGTAACAAACATCCATACATCCATCCAAACTTTCGCATTTATATTATTAGTATAGATAATTATATATAGTATAGATATGATTGGGTGCGATTACCTGACTTGCCATTTTACACTCCAACATAATGAGGTAACCAACAGGAAAACTAACAAAAACATGTTTGCTTTGATTGAAGACTCGAGATCGATGTAGGTAGAATAGATAAATGCATACTTAATCATAATAAATTATTAGACTAGGATTTTCCCACAAATGTAGTCGCGGGGAAACCCCGGCGGTTTCGGGTACTTACACCTAATAAGCCGAGCAGGTTTAGTTTTATTAAAATTTATTTTAGAAATAAAAAATCATCAAAAACATGAATATTTGGTTGGGACCTGCGTCATTGCATAACATCTGAGATTTTTTTATTTATTTAAGTACTTTAATAGGTTCACTTACAATATACATATTTAACACACAAATTATAACATTCAAAAAGTGACACATTCACTGATATGTACATCGGTTAAAAGTGTACACAATGTTTACAAAATTAGCGCATGATGATGGAGACAACCTATAAATAATTTATGTAGTCTAGGCAAAGGGGCGGTTCGTTGTATGGAGACCCCCGCATTAAATCCTCAGTCGTTGAAACTCGGCTAGGTAGCATGGCATGAACCAAAACCTATACAAAAATATCAAAAAAAAATCCATGCGGAAGTTAGGTTAAAAACCGAAAAATACCTAAAATTTATTTATGACTTATATACTGTCTTATAAAAAAAATATTTTCTCGCTTTCTTTTTAAAATAATAGTAAGTAGTAGGTATATTTACACTCAAGACCGAAATAAATAATGATGCAGAACATCGATATTTAAACCGATTTTATTATCAAACCTAAACTGCGTTTACGCGATAGTGTACCTTCCTGCTTTAACAATTGGGTATAGCATTAAAACCTTACTTTCTTTCTGATATTTTATTGGATATTTATAATAAGTATACGTTTAACTCATGATACTTTATCATACTGTAAAGTTTCGTCGCCTGAGGAATTATTGTTGGGGTCCAATTAACCTTAGACGCACCATCGAAACGCAAAAAACGGCACGGTCAAATTGTGCACAAATAGATATTGTGAACAATTTTCGCCTCAGTCGCGCATGAGTACACTAGGCGACAAAATGTCGTATCATATTGTGTCGAATTGTTATTACAAAATTGAACCCTAAATATAAAGCTATATGGTTGGTTTTTGTGAACCGTTTGGTGTCTCAGTCTATATTATCTATAGCTGTGTTTGTATAAGCGATTGTGGACGCTTTTTGAGTATTAATTTGTAGGTAATGTTGTATCCTTAGTTGGTAAATCGATGGGTCCACTAGCTTTATTGCCTAGAGTCTAGACTACTAGTACGAGACCGAGTACAAACAATATCTCAAGCTTATAGAGGGTCATAAGCAGGTTTGTCAGTCAGTCATTTAATTTTACTTAGACTAGATGCACAGACCCGTCTTCGTGCGGGCGGGTTTACCTTATGTACTACCAACAATGTCAAAAATACTTATTATTAAGCTACTAGCTGATGCCCGCGACTTCCTCCGCGTGGATTAAGATTTTTTTGGAACTCTTTTCCGGGATAAAAAGTAGCCTATGTGTTATTCCAGGCTATAATCTATCTCTGTGCCTAATTTCATCTAGATCCGTTCAGCCGTTCTGGCGTGATTGAGTAACGAACAACATCTATCCAAACTTTCGCATTTATAATATTAATATACTTATCGTAGATACCTACGAGTATGTATAGATTACTGTACAGCGTTGACAGGTTAGGTTATTTTTTAAATATTATATAAATAAATCGTTTATTTGCTTGAAACATGGTACTATTATAAGATAACACATACAAAATTTGACCAAACATGTTTCGTCATTACTGACATTCAAATTTAAACATGAGTTACATTGAGGTAACATTTAGAAAGGGTCCTATAAAAAAAATTTAGGAATCGGTCAGATTTTATGAAGATCGCCAAATACTTTGATCCCTCAACCCGAAGGAAAACATTCGTTATTCAGGATGAAAATTAATGTCCTAAAATATCTTATGTCGACCATGTGTTGAGCAATCTACTTACAATCTACTTACTATCTAGGTGTAAGAAGGTAGGCAAATTGCACTTAAATCAGTCTGGTAGTTTTAGCAGTAACAGACAGATCGACAAAAAATTTAAAAATACATCAAATTCATTTCATATACAGGAACCGTCAAGTTAGAATTAAGTATATTATAATTATTAAGGACGATAATATAACATATCAAAGCCACTTTAAATATTACTCTGTGTTGTGCATTTGTGCTAAAAGCTAAGTAGAGTCAACTTGAAACTAAGAATGTATGTACATTAAATTCGACCCTCCTTCAAAGCCGGTCAATGGATCGTGCGAGGCGACAGGCGGCCACAAAGTTCGGCCATTTATTATTTGTCGCAGAAGCTAATCAACTGTGAACCGGCCTGGAATGGAGCTTGACTTATTGCTGTTCCTGTTATACTGAACTTTTTGTTGGGAGAGCGAAGAAAGTGAGCCGATTTTAATGAAATATATCATCCCCACTAATTAATGATAGCGTTGAGCCTCCCTCGCCGGTGGAGTCCACATCGCCGGCGGAGTTGATTGAGCCTACGTTCAAATAATTAATAATGAATTAATAATGATTAATAATTAATAATTAATAATGATATGAATCAATAATAGTTAATAATGATTTGTAAAGATAAATTAAATAATCATCAAAAATCGGGTGTTTATAAGCTTGAATTTCCTGAATGCGGTGCCACGTACTTATGTTGGTCAAACTGGGCGCAATTTCGAGACGCGATATAAGGAACATATGGCTGCTTATAGGAACGATCAACCACAAAGGTCCCACTTCGCTAAACATCTTTTGGACAGTGGACATGAGGTGGGCAATAACCATTCATATAAAATCTTACATAAATGTAGTAAAGGGTTTCGACTGTGCGTTTGGGAGCAATTAGAAATAATTAATTAAACACAATAATAAAGGATTTGAGTTGCTAAATGAACAAATAAATGTATCAAATTCACCTTTACTCAATTTATACAGTAATAGGCGGGGAGGGGGCGGGGCTTCAGTATGAGGCATGCCAAAAAGGTATAAAAGCCGGAACTTTCGACACGGTCGTCACTTTACAATCGTGCATTGTCGAGTCAACATCTCCTGAAGATGCTCCGGTTTCGGAGTGAAACGTACCTTGAGAGTGATTTGGAGGATTTGTGTGGTGTGGTGCGGTACCGGTGCGAATTGCTGGGTGGTGGTTGTTCGCATGCTATTGGTGAAGGACACGCACTGTACCACATAGATTGGTCTGCTGTGGCGGATTATAGCGAATTAAACTTCTCGTTCATTCATTAATAGAGTATCTCCTAAAAGTCGTAATATCCACGTCCCCTGTTAGTTTTCCGTTGAATAACTATTTTAAACAAATGATTAAAGTAAAAAAGTAAGTCGACCTTTGATGACATCACTATGCAATATTTCATACAAAACCCATACCAAGCACGCGTTTTGACGTTTGAAAAAAAGGTTGCTTATTTGACTAGTTGTCAAATACCCAATGAGGCCAAACATTAACATGTCACAATAGATTATACCTACTTGCAAAGTTACACCAAGACCTTCGGACCCGTGGTCGCGACGCCGTTGAAAGTTCAGTTGAAACTATAGAAGCTTGTGACAAGTAGCGGCGATGGAGACGCGTGTGACAAACATTTGAAATGTACGTCCTCACTCACTTTGATAGACAATGTGGCTATTTGTGACGTATAGGGACGTAATCTCTAAACTAACCAAAACGGGCGGCTCTAATGAGGAACTTTCCAGCCTACGTTCCTTAGAAACATCATAGGTGGCGCTCTCTAACACACCAAGGATATAAGATTGCAATGAGGTGATACTTGTGTAGTCGTAATAGTAATCTCTATGGCCTAATGCCTGAAAAAGTTTTTACGAACAAAAGTAAGGCCAGTCACTCACTATTTCGTTTTGCGATACGGTTGCGTAATTTAGTTGAATTCATTTAATTTTTTCGTCTTTGTATCGAATTTGGACTCTGATTACCACTGTATATGAAGACCTGCCTACGAAATTTGGATACCGATTCTCCTGCGTATTGACGACCTGGATGCGACATTTGGAAAAAACCGGCCAAGTGCGAGTCGGACTCGCGCACCGAGGGTTCCGTACAAACCTGTAGTAAGTTTTAAATTATTAAAAAAAAACTACTTACTAGATCTCGTTCAAACCAATTTTCGTTGGAAGTTTGCATGGTAATGTACATCATATATTTTTTTTAGATTTATCATTCTCTTATTTTAGAAGTTACAGGGGGGGGGGCACACATTTTACCACTTTGGAAGTGTCTCTCGCGCAAACTATTCAGTTTAGAAAAAAATGATAATAGAAACCTCAATATCATTTTTGAAGACCTATCCATAGATATCCCACACGTATGGGTTTGATGAAAAAAATATTTTTTGAGTTTCAGTTCTAAGTATGGGGACCCCCAAAATTTATTGTTTTTTTTCTAGTTTTGTGTGAAAATCTTAATGCGGTTCACAGAATACATCTACTTACCAAGTTTCAACAGTATAGTTCTTATAGTTTCGGAAAAAAGTGGCTGTGACATACGGACGGACACACAGACAGACATGACGAATCTATAAGGGTTCCGTTTTTGCCAAATTTGGCTACGGAACCCTAAAAAGTGATACGCTGAGCAGGACAAGAGAATATTTTCTCGCTCTGTCACTCCTCGGCATAAGCGTATATATACCTACTCATTTTGCTTACCTGTGATATTATAAAACAAAGTCCCCCTGCCGCGTCTGTCTGTCTGAACGCAATAAACTCAAAAACTACCGAACCAATTTTCATACGGTTTTCACCAATCGACGGCGTTATTAAAAGGAAAGGTTTATGTATTAATGTATTATTCATTAATGATTTGTAAAAATTGGTTGAATTATGAGGATAATTGTTGAAGATGTCGGAAAAAATCAAGCCGATTGGAAGCTTTCATCGAAATCGCTGCCTTATCCCTTGGAGATAAAACAAAACAATGTATCGTGGAATTGTTCCTCTTTTACAGGTCGACATAAAAGTAGGCGATGGCATATGACCAACTTGTAAGGATAGCTTACTATACCCATATACGAGTAAACTGACCGATATCACCCGCGTCGGCTAGTTAGAATCGACTGGGTGACGTCTCGGCTGTGACTGCCGTCCACGTGCCGGACAATAATTTGGAAACGCAAGGGAAAATATATCGAAGCTATGATTCATAACTTCGTCATTTGTGATGAAAATTTAAAAAATCCACCAGTATGGGTAGCATGCGCACAACGAGTAAAATTATGTCTACCCATTATCTCTATTTGTCTACCGACGCTAACATGGTTACTTGTCTCGTTATGTCAAAAGTAGAGACAAAAGTAATATTTCTTATCTGTTGTTCTCTACGAACCTTTACATGCCGACAATTTTTTTCTTGTAATATACCGCGTTTTGTGCATGTTAGGGTAAACGAAAAATTAGCCGGCAACGACAACATCTCTCTCTCTCGTCGCTAGATAATCTCGTGGTGCGCATGCTGAGCACACTGGTTTCATTGCAAGCTTAGCTTTATGTTTTTGAGTTAAATAAAAAATTGGAAACTTCCTTGGTCTTCAATAAACAGGAGAATCGGTATCCAAATATCGTAGGCAGGTCTTCATATACAGTGGTAGTCGGAGTCCAAATTCGATGCAGACGAAAATATTAAATGGATTCAACCAAATCACGCAACCGTATCGCAAAAAGAAACAGTGAGGGACTGGCCTTAGTTTTCTTCGTAAAAACTTTTTCAGGCATTAGGCCATAGAGATTACTATTACGACTATGGTACAATACACAAGTATCACCTCATTGCACACTTATATCCTTAGTTTGTTAGAGAGCGCCATCTATGATGTTTCTAAGGAACGTAGGCTGGAAAGTTCCTCATTAATATTGCGGAGAAGCGGTGACAGCCCAGCGGCTTAGACACCCGACCTCCCATGCGGGGTCGCGGGTTCATTCCCTGGGCATAACCTCTAACTTTTCGGAGTTAGGTATGTGCGTTTACTTGCTTCGAAAGGTCAAGTAAAACATCGTGAACAAACCTGCATGTCCGAGAGTTCTTCGCAGTGTTCTCAGAGGTGTGTGAAGTCCGCCTCCGCACTTGGCCAGCGAGGTGGACTACGGCCTAACCCTTCTCATTCCCAGAGGAGACTCGTGCTCGGTAGTGAGCCGGCTGTGGGTTGAAAAGAATAAGAAATATACCTATTGCTATTCCTTTCTTAGGGTCCTTTCTTAGAGTCCCCGTAGAAAGGATCAGCTCTAGATTCAGAACTGTCTGTTTATTTTATTTTAGAGATTATGTACAATATAATTAGCCACTTTGAAGGCCTAACTAACTAATGAATGGTAGTTTTCCGGCGATTTCTCTCTTTCTGTCAGCTGGAATTAATTAGACATTTGAAAAGAAAAACCGGCCAAGTGCGAGTCGGACTCGCGCACCGAGGGTTCAGTACAAACCTGTAGTAAGTTTTAAATTATTAAAAAACAAACCTGTAGTAAGTTTTACGATTTATGACGTACTAGCTGATGCCCGCGACTTCGTCCGCGTGGATTGAGGTTTTTCGGTTCCCGCGGGAACTCCTTAATTTTCCGGGATAAAAAGTAGCCTATGTGCTATTCCAGACTATAATCTATCTCTGTGCCAAATTTCATCCAGATCCGTTCATCCGTTAGAGCGTGATTGAGTAACAAACATACATCCATACATCCATCCATCCAAACTTTCGCATTTATAATATTTATATGGATTAAAAATAAAAATTACGTTTGTTGTATGGGAGCCCCCCTTTAATATTTACTTTATTGATATTTAATTATTTATTTTGAAAGGTAATATACAAGTTAATATTCTGTGAAAATTTGAACCGTCTACCTGTTACCGTTTTTAATATTGAGCAAAAAAATACGAAAAAAACACGTTTATTGTATGGGGACCCCCCTTAATATATATATTTTTTTAATTTTTAGTATTTGTTGTTATAGCGGCAACGGAAATACATCATTTGTGAAAATTTCAGCTTTCTAGCTATCACGGTTTATGAGATACAGCCTGGAGACAGACAGACAGACAGACAGACAGACAGCGGAGTCTTAGTAATAGGGTCCCGTTTTTACCCTTTGGGTACGGAACCCTAAAAAGAAAGAAAGCATCGTTTAACTAAACAACCGCTAATCACCGTAACTGGTAAGGGTCTAACCACATCTAGCGACGCGGTACCGGCTTGAGCCAGTCAGAAAACGCTTTATGTATATATGGTACTAGCTGATGCCCGCGACCTCGTCCGCGTGGATTGAGGGTTTTTTGGTTTCCGTGGGAACTCTTTAATTTTCCGGGATGAAAGTAGCCTATGTGTTAGTCCACACTATAATCTATCTCTATGCCAAATTTCATCCAGATCGCAATGGACGCTCAGCTTCACCCTTCAGCTAATATTTATAGACGAGCTTGACACTCCAAATGCCGCGATGAAAGATATTATACTCGTAGAGCAAACGACTCGCGAAAATCTCCGACTGATATAATACTAACAGTTCTTTTTTTCTTGATTTAACATGACTGGGCATGTTAACAGCTAGTGAATTTAAATGAAAAAAAAAACCATCTATCTTTCGACTATACTAGATGATGATGTACGCGTATATTTAGCTTTTATGAAAATTCATGTGGGACTCTTTGATTTTTAGGAATATAAAGTAGCCCACAGCTCCTTCAGTGGAACGCGGTCTATCTCTGTACCACATACAGTAGAAATCAGTCGACAAAAGCCGTGACAACGTAGACAAACAATTACAATGACAATTTTATTATAGTGTTTACCCACACTTAGGGAAATTTCTAAACAATCTTAAAATTGTGAGACAGACACACATTGCCATATATTTAATTATTAGTATAGAATTACATACGAGTATATGTTCTAAAGCTTAGTGGGGTGTTGATGGGAGATTGTGCGAATATCGAAACTGACTTCAAACAATTTTAATCAACGACATTTCGGGGCCGTCGCGGCCCTCGAAGGGAATTCCTTTATTTTATAAACTGTCCTCAATATATCACTATCTACTCGTACACGTGTTTCACTAAGTTATATCAATTATGTTCCACGTGTTCAGAGTTTTGTTGTGAGTTTTTTTGAGAGTTCGTGTGAAGAGGATATGTGGTGCATTGTCAATCCTGTAAATTAGAATTAAATGTATAAGTATTAAATATATAAATATATTGTAATTAAATCGAGACAAGCGCGCTCCACCTTAGGCTGCATCACCACTTGCAAGCAGATCTGAATAGAAAGGACAAAAGGACAAAAGATAGATAGGACAAAGGGGGTTTTCAATATTATATTCTGATCAAACCTTTCGATGGCAAGTACCTATTTGTGTGTCTACTTTTGAGTGAAATAATGTGAATTTTTCAATTTCCATTTTGAGTCGCGGTCAATGTTATGAAGTAACCTACTATTAAATCCAAACACGGTTTATCCATTTTAATACTTTTAATTAGCAATTATTTACACAGACACACGTCAATAGCGTTACGCCATCGTCATCACTCCTCGAGAGCAGTGTTGCCAACCTAGATTAATCAGGCAATGATACCATGTACGAATCGTTTTTAAGTTTCCCTCTAACACTACTTGCACAATTTTCTCGCAAATTCAAGTTCAATTTATGCAAATTTGTCCCTTTCTTTAACTTAACATAGATATTTGCACATTGAAGTGACAGAGTACATTACAAGATAATGTGATTAAAGGAACATTATTAGGGATACCTTCTAATTTGTTAAAGGATAAAGAGCTTTTCCAGCTTTAGAGAAAAACTATGATGTATTCAAATTTATTTAAATAAAACTACGAGATGGTTTTTTAATACTTTTTATTTTATTTTCTGTAAAATACTTCAATTTTACCGATTTTGCCGCAATTTGGTACAAATACATACTTATAATCCCGGAAAAACAAAAAGTAACACTGGCTATATTTATAAATCTTAATCAGCGTTTTTGCGACTTTGCAAGCTCCACCTTATTTCAAAATTAAAAATTGAAATGGTTTTTAATCAAATAGAATTATTCAAGTGGTTTTCAATCGGCAAGTGAATCTTCCTTATTAACTTATCATAAGTGTTTCAAAAACGATCTAAAATAATATTTTTCGTACCACTTGCTCAAAAAAGTGACATTCTATGCCACAAAAAGCGAACATAACAATAGTCATTTTTAATCTGTTAAAAACAGGGAAAGAAAATTGTACTGAATTTCATTCATCCTCTAGGGGCAGAATGTGATTTAAATTTGGAATACTTACCGAAATTGATACTGAACTACATCTGTGTTTACACCATTGAGTTTGTATATAAAGCATACATCTTTTTGAAAAAGGAATACGCATTTATTATGCAGTTATGATTATTAAATAAAATGACGAAAACCGACGAGGCCGTATGAGCTTGATGCCTTTGCTTTTCCGACAAAAAAATATTAGTCTAGGAATTTGCCGCGTTTTTGTTTTCTTCAAATACTTAGACGTTAATGTAACTCTCTCTATCAATAATTGGACCAATGTTTCGAATGTTAACTTTTACTTTTAATTGTCATTATTTTTAACTAGCTGATGCCCGCGACTTCGTCCGCGTGGATTAAGGTTTTTCGGGTTTTTCGGTTTTTCGGGAACTCTTTATTTTTCCGGGATAAAAAGTAGCCTATGTACTATTCCAGCCTATAATTTATCTCTGTGCCAAATTTCATCCAGATCCGTTCAGCCGTTGAAGCGTGATTGAGTAACAAACATCCATACATCCATACATCCATCCAAACTTTCGCATTTATAATATTTACTAGCTGGTGCCCGCGACTTCGTCCGCGTGGATTGACGTTTTTTGGTTCCTGCGGGAACACTTTAATTTTCCAGGATAAAAAGTAGCCTATGTGCTATTCCAGACTATAATCTATCTCTGAGCCAAATTTCATACAGATCCGTTCAGCCGTTGTGGCGTGATTGAGTAACAAACATCCATCCATACATCCATACATCCATCCAAACTTTCGCATTTATAATATTAGTATAGATTTGATAAATGCTTATCTCATATTATTATTGTGTTAATTTTTTCGCAAATGGTACGAAAAGTAGAGTATTTTCCTCGGTAATAAAGCTGTCTTAGTCTTGGGTGAACTTAAATCCCTCGCTACACTCAGGACTCGTCTTAAATCCCTCGCTTCGCTCGTGATTTAAGTTTTTAACACCCTCGCTACGCTCGGGAGTAAACCTCGAGTCCTTCGTTACGCTCGCGATTTAAATCGTCACCCGCGACAGAAGACACTGCTTTATCCCCTTGGTTAATAATCTACTATTATTGCTGTAAAGCAAACGTGATTATTCTCTCAGTAGAATGGTTTTTCCGAACTGAAGTTGTAGAGTCCTGATATATCTTATGTGGCACAAGTTGTCCTACATCACATAAACATTTCATTTTATTTATTAAATTCTGCAACAGATAGGTCTACGCTAAACAGGGGTACAACCATACAACTCCCAGGGCGTCGTGCTGTTAGAACAAACACAACAAACTCAGCAGGTGTTAGCCTTAAGTTTTGTGTGCTAGTTTGGAGTTTGTATACAGAAGAATAAAACTGAAAAGCGATGTAAAGTCGCGCGGCGCAGTCTGTCCGCGCTCGGACGCCGCGAGCTGGCGCGCAGTACCGTGCGGAGCGGACGCGCGAACTCACGCCCTTAAGACCGACTAGGTGCTTACCACGTTACCGAGAGTTGCCGAAACGAGGACGCGGGAAAACTTTCGCCATTTCCACCACACAACTAAACTGTTACAGTTTTCACCATTAAAATCCTTTACGAATTTCTACTATCAATAAAAAAAAGTACTATTTTTTACTATCAATTGCCTAGTGTTGTTTAGTGTTGTGTTTTGACGACAATTTCGACAGTGATGATGATGATAGTGTAGTAGTTACGTTTGTGAATTGATAATTAATTAATTATTGAAACGTATTGTTATTGAGTGATTCTGATTTACGAATACGTAAGTACCTGTTTACTCGCATTCATTCGTATGCTATGAATTAGTAGTGCGGATTTTTTTGTTGTTTTGATTAGTTTTTTTAATGTAATAGAACGTACTTATTCATCAAAACGTTTTATGACGAGTGCAAACTTTTTGTACCGTTACGTCCATCGGTTGTAAATGTGATTATTAGTTATAAAGAATATCAAAAAATGACAAAAATGACGTATAAAACGACTTCATTTATTCAAGTTTGCAGTGTAAGAAAATTTCAATAAAAAAAATAGTCATACATAAATAGGCTAAGTAGAATATGTTTTTATCTACGATTTATGAACTGACAGAAGGATACTTTTACTTTGGGTACGTACTTGTAACTAAACATTATGCTTTCTTACCCTGTCAAATTATTCTAAAAAATCCTTTACTTTACCTTTCTATCCTAAAAAGGATGTAATTATATCAGCAAGAATTAATAAATTACAATCAATCTACATAATGTTATTTATGTAACAGTGCGGTCACCCATCAGGTTTTATTTTATCACTCCGATACATTATTCATAACTTTTACTCATATACTTACTTAGGTATGTCAGATATTAGTTGTATACATATATTTTTTGCAAACCATATGCATATAAACTACGAATCAATGAAACTAGTTTTAAACAAATATGTAGTTATAATTTTATTGTTCGATAAGAAACTAGTTGAAACTAAAAATAAGCCAAGTATAATAAGTATAATAAATCAGGTGTATGAAATATTTCCTTTTAAATAATACTATCTGCAAAATTTGTGTATAATTCTTAGGCGTTACTCTTACAGTTACTATAATCTTTATTTGTATCAAAACTTTCAGAGCTAAAAAGCTTCACAAGGAAAGAACATGCCCATCTTTGTCTTTTTCACGCCTATATTCAGTAAAAGTGGTAATAATACAATGACTAAAATATTTTCGCAATTGTCAAACAAATCCTTCACGACAAGCTCGGTTTTTTATTGTGCACTCAGTTAATACAGCCCCTATGGCCCTTACCTATGATAAATGATGCTCATACAATTATTAAATTTACATACAATTATTATGAATGAATTTGATTGTAATTTATTGATTACCATTGTAATCAATATTAATTTACCTACTTATTTTATCATAATTTTTTTCCTTTTATTAAAAAATTGCTCTGCATTGCAGCTAATGCAATGTATGCAAAAATAGTGTCACAGATAGAAATAAACCAACTAAGAAGGCATGATAATAGTATGACAATACAATATATAGTAGGACATAATCGTTTAGATTTTTTTCAAAACAAGGACCGACCAGGCAGGGCTGGGCAAAATACATGCTTTGCTTTAATTGAAATACAAATTACAAAATACTTTATCGCAAGTAATTAAAATACGAAATACAAAATATCTTTAAGTAAGGTATTTGAAATATAAAATACAAAATACGGTATTTTAGCTATTTTTAATTGAAATACGAAATACAAAATACAAAATAAGACGTAATCTAGACCAGCACGGGCTGAAAAGTAGAGGAAAACAAGATTAATTAATCAGTAAAACCAGTTTCCTTTCATGATCACTAGATTTTTAAATGTACTGTCAGACAAACAGCCTCTTGTCGGAGAGTGAATTAAACTTGCTAAAGAAAGCAATCTTTCTACAGGTCCTGATGAGCACAAACTTGTGTTAAATTGTATGAACACATTTTTTATATTTGGATAGCGCTCAAGAATTGAAAGCTCTTTGCTTTTATCATTTAAGAAGCTGACCAACTCTAACTCCATTTTACTACTCTCTTTGCTACTCTTTTCTTTTGCTACGCTTTGTTGCTACTCTTGCTGCTTCCAGGCATTATTTCATGTTTTTTGTAACTTGGCTCTAGGCATGAGTGGCAAGATTTTGACGTACAGTCATAGCCACAGAGTACATTAAATATGTCATAGCGTTGAACTACAGTATTATACATTAACAGGTGCAGTGTTGCCAACTCTTAGCTGCTTTACCATCATTATACTCTCGGCTCGCACTCACACTCACGAAGGTTAAATGTATTTTATTAAAATGTATTTTGAACCCTCAAGTATTTGAAATACTAATTACAAAATACCTCGGCGTCAGGTATTTAAAATACCAATTACAAATTACATTTTAAGTAAGTAATTGAAATACATATACCAAATACGTATTTGTATTTCAATTACGTATTTTAATTACAAGTAATTCAAATACTGCCCAACCCTACGACCAGGAACTTTTAAATTATAACATTTTAAATTGTCTCTTCCGTGAATATAACTCACTTATAATATCACAGCGCTCTCCGCTACGCCATCGAGAAAGCCGTCACAAATGTTCTATTATGGAGGTTAATCATTTTTTTTTAAATATTACTTATATGCCCGGAATCACTCTGCAAACCATCATTCACTTTTCTGTTAAAAGTATGTTGCAACATCCGTCCAGTACATCCATAACTTTTGTAGTATCAATTACTAGCTAATGCCCGCGACTTCGTCCGCGTGGATTGAGGTTTTTCAGTTTTTCGGGATAAAAAGTAGCCTATGTGTTAATCCAGACTATAATCTATCTCTGTGCCAAATTTCATCCAGATCCGTTCAGCTGTTGGGCCGTGATTGAGTAACAAACACCCATCCATACATCCATCCAAACTTTCGCATTTATAATATTAGTGGGATTACTTTCATCACATTAGGTTAGCAACCAAGACTAAAGTCGTAATTTTATTCAACAAGTATACAGGTAATGAAGCGAAACAGGTTTTAATCATTTTTATGAAGTTTAATCATGGAATCCTGTTTATGATTCAAAATATCCATATCTTTACAATAAAATTAATAAACAGAGAAACGACATATCATCGAAAACGTCATGTGGGTTCACTCCATAACAAAGAACAAACCCATAACCCACAAATTAATTTAAATTACTTTGGAAATTACCAAAGGATTTTTAAAACCCTCAATCCACGCAAACAAAGTTACTCCATCCTCTAGTGAATATATTATGAACAGCTGAAAAAAATTATAGAAAATACTTTTAGAAATGTTATATCCAGAAGGATATTCACATAAAGATATCCCAGAGACACTACTGCAGTTACAGAAAGTTATTGCATATTAAACGATAAAAAAGGCAATGTCTTTTCAGGCAATAAAGTATTACAAGAACTACACGTGTCACGCCACAAAACATGCAACTTTGCGCACTAGGGAGGAAACACATCGCTTATTTACGACGGCCGCCTCCGGACTCCATATCATCACTAACTGTGTGTGTGTGTGTGTGTGTGTGTGTGTGTGCGTGTGTGTGTGTGTGGCCGAACTTAATATACCAGTTCACTTTCCGATATAATAAACTAGCTGATGACCGCGACTTCGTCCGCATGTATTGAGGTGTTTTTGTTCCCGCGAGAACTCTTTAATTTTTCGGGATAAAAAGTAGGTTATGTGTTATTGCAGACTATATTATATAATTATGTCTGTGCCAAATTTCATCCAGATCCGTCCAGCCGTTCTGGCCTGATTGAGTAACAAACATCCATACATATATACTTTCGCGTTTATAATATTAGTAGGATAGTAGGTATATACGAGTAGATCATGTCTGGAGTTACGTTTTGGGTCTCCTTTATAGATTCGTCCAGAACGTATGTCTGTCTGCCTGACAGACACGGAAGTCGGTTTTCTGGAAAGAATTTTTATTTTTAACTTTTTAGTGTACCTGCTCTTAAATCCGCACGGCTTAGGAGTGCAGTACCCTGCAGCATCAGAGCTGAGGAGTTGGGACTTGGGTTTAAGTATGAAGTCGTTGCTTGACACCTACAATATGAATTCAACATACAAAATCCTAAATCTCTATCTTTCTGGAGTTCTGTACCTAGCAGCATCAGGGTTGAGGAGTTGGGACTCAGAGTTGAATCGTATACACGTGACTTGATACCTACTATATGAATTCACCGTCAAAATTTCCTAACTTCCTAGTTTTGAGGATTTCATGTAGTATGGTACACCTACAGCATCAGGATTGAGGATTTGGAGTCAGAATTTTTTATGGCACCACCTCGAGAGCTTTCTCTAACCTGTGGAAAAAAAAAATTCAAATCGGTTAAGAAACCACGGAGATATGCATCCGACATAGTTACATTAAAAATAAAACATACGCGCCGAATTGAGAACCTCCTCCTTTTTTGGAAGTCGGTTAAAAACGTAGATTAACCACAGATAACTAACTTTCAAAAGAGTTTGTAAAGTACACGTATCATGGGAACATAATATTAATAACATTTTATCTCGAAGCATAAGGAGATATCTTTTAAATGTTAGTTGCGAAATGGATTTTGTCTGAGGATCAGAGTGTTTACAACAATATTCATTCAACTTTTTCAAGATAAACACGAGTAGAAAATTAGTTTCGCTTTAGTTTGAGAACAAAACTCCAGAGTTATTCGCTCGATATTCAATAAGTGGGTGCCGGGATTTTAAATAGCACCTAAAAAGTTTTTATTACTTCATCTATGCCTAAAGGCTAAAATTGTGCTACCTACCTATTTTGAATGTTCATATTATATTCTGATGGTTATAGTATTATGCTCCTTTTCAGGGATCCGGCGGTTTTTCTAACAGCTATTCAGAGTTCTGTTATTATACTTAGAAATATCTTAATTGCACACACTTAAAAAAAGAAACAACATACAAGAGGTAAAAAGATTAAACAGAAGGGCACGAAAACGGTGAAAAGGCAGAAGATATATGCATTTTAAGCACTATTAAATACCACTTGATTAACAGTTGCGCACGTTAAGCCCGCGGCGGTCCCGGTTATTATCACTAACACCCATCGATTTACCGTCAATGCTAACACCTGTTATTAATCGTTACAAAAAACTATGAATTTAAATATTCTTAGTCGAGTCGTATGTCCTTCTAAGGAAGGTCGTAATCCGCCACAGTAGATAAATCTATGTGGTGCAGTGCGTGTCTTCCGCCGACAGCATGCGAACACCCACCACCACCACTCGACAATGCACGATTGTGAAACACAATCGTGCATTGTCGAGTCAACATCTCCTGTGGATGCTCCTGTTTCGGAGTGAAACGTACGTAGAGAGTGATTTGGAGGATTTATGTGGTGTGGTGCTGTGCCGGTGCGAATTGCTGGGTGCAGTGGGTGTTCGCATGCTGTCGGCGGAAGACACGCACTGCACCACATAGATTTGTCTACTGTGGTGGATTATAGCGAATTAAGCTTTTAGTTCATTCATTATCATGGACTTCCGCAAAGTAACGCCCGATTCAATATTTGAGATGGAGCAGTTTATTCTCCCATGTCTTGAGTAGTTAGGAGATATATTATACTCAGGTAAAATGTAGTAGGTACAGGCAGTAACGCAGACGGCCTAATGCTGTCTAATTATTTAAATCTGTTTGGCATTGTGTCCACAGATGTGAGGCGAGACTGCCAACACATCGCTTCCATTACTAAATTGTAACACACCATCTTATTATATTTAGCAAACACGCATTTTCACATCATAATATTAGAACTCTTTCAGAAAATCCACCACCACTACAGCCCATTAACGTCCCACTGCTGGGCACAGGCCTCCACTCTCATAGGAGAGATGGAAGTAGAGCTTAGACCCACCACACTGCTCCAATGCGGGTTGGCGGGCTTCAGACAATCCATACTAATATTATAAATGCGAAAGTGTGTCTGTCTGTCCGTCTGTCTGCTACGCTTTAGCGGCTAATCTTTTCGACCGATTTAGATGAAATTGGGTATAGATATAGGTTGCATCATTTTTATCCCGGTGCTACTTTCCACCCGCATATTAGATAAAGAATTCCTATTTTCCGAACATGAGATGTGAAAAAATACAAAACTTGAAATTGCAGAATGTTTTATCACATTTATATTGGAAAAGATCGATGAAACCAGCGCATTTTCATGAGCATCACTTTATATAGATATTTCTTGGCACTTCATATCGCTAAAGTTCATAACATGTAAATGTATCACCCTCGTCAGCTCTCCGTGGTTGACAGCTTGCATCTCGTGACGCCAAATACGAACAATATGTAAACTTATTCATTTTAAGTAAGTATATTTTACCTCCACTCTACTCGTACATACTCGTACGACTTGCAGTCAACAACAACGCAACAATGGCTTGTTATTTAAATGCATTTAAAATCGTTTCAAATAAAATTACATTACGAGATTTTAATGATAGTTATAAGATAAGATACGATTATATGCAAGAAACTTTTAAAGAAGTAGAGATTGTATAATATTTACACGTAAGTACAAGTGTAAATTCACTTAAAAATCACATAAAGATCGTGGATTTGTCTCGCTCCAGCAATTTACTCTGAG
The DNA here is from genome assembly GCA_917051295.2 of Erebia ligea. Lineage (NCBI taxonomy): Eukaryota > Metazoa > Arthropoda > Insecta > Lepidoptera > Nymphalidae > Erebia > Erebia ligea. The sequence continues at coordinate 102,369 of OU785220.1, forward strand.
GTCTATGCTGTGTTACTTATGTACTATCTCCGCTTAAATTATTATTGTAATTCATTCATTTTTCTAAAGAACAATCGCCTAGTTTCTTAGTAGGAATGACTGAAATTAATTCCATGTTCTTATAAGCACTTCCTTTGACTCTACCCATAATTCAACATAAAATTACCCATTAAATGTAGCGTTGATAAATATTCTAACAATACAACAGGAGAAACTGACTAACTAACATAACAAAGTATCTTCAGCTCAAATCAATGGTTCAAGATATGTGATTTTGGTTGAGGGTCCTCTGTCACCCCCACTGCAATACACTTTCAGAAAGACAAAATCGCTGGCAGGTTCTAGTTCAGATATACAACTTAACCAGTCTCCTGTGTAACAGAACGGAAGAGAAAACAAAGACAGTACTGAGAGCTGACTCACGATGCGAACAATCCGACTTACACTGAAATAAATAACAGTTTAATGCTGTGCTGAATATCTGAATGCGTGAGAATTCCAAACAGGAAAGCTCAATAAATTCCCGCATTCTATTTGTGAGCATATTTCCTCAGTTTATCATATCATTATCATTATTTCGTGAAGTTTCCTTTCCTCTCCTCACGATGTTTGTCTGTTTGTCAGCGAGTGATATTACATCGCTTAAAACGCACCAGACTCCGAAAAGTTAAAAAGGTACAGATTATTATCGTAGTCAAAGTCAAAATATGTTTATTCAAAATGTTTATTGTGAAAGTCAAGTATACAAAGTATAAGACGTGCTGGTGATAATTAACGACGGTATCTTATATAGGGAAAAAACCCCGGACTTTTTGTTATTACGATCTCGCCTGGTGATTATGTGGTCTAAGATGGTAGCCGGCTTAGCTATAGGCGGGGCTATTTATAGTAGTTTTATTTAACCAATGCCAATCTTTTCGACACGGAAAAGAAAGAATGAAAGAGAAACAGTTTATTCACCAAAACTATATCCAAATGTAACACTTTCGTCTATGACAACACCCAGAAGGGTACAGCTCAGCGTTTTGCCTTGCGTCATATTATGCTAAAAATGCAAAGCAAGGCGCTGATTTTCAGCTGTGACATCCCAGCATCGTGACAGAACGCTAATTTGCTTGTCTTTGTCAGCAAGCTCAAACTGGTCGTGTGCTCGTTATTGATGGAATACAATTAAAGCTACTATAGGGTGCTTCAGTTTAATCTTTCGCTTTATTTTGGAAGCTTTTTCTTCCATTTCCTCGACAAATCGGCGTTGATGAAGCAAAAAGAATCGGTTTGTCGCACGAATCACGTCTCAGCTGATTGATGTCGTAATGGATCATACGCTGGCTGCGGCTGCGAGCTGCGGGGTGCGGGCGCGGATCAATCCCGTGTGTCGGCGTTCATCACACCAAGTGTTCGTGGAAAGTGTTCCCTTCAAACTGGTGATTTATCCACAGGCCAATCATTATAAAAGGAAGGGGGCTTTCACTATAAAAGGTCAAGGAAAGTTCCAATTTGACGGCGGTCTAGCGACCTTGATCGCCACTCACCCCGAAACTTTGGACGTAAGTTTTTCGAATATATATCAACTATCAGTATGTCAAAATTACTTAAAACATATTTATCATAAAACATAAAATTTTCTGCAAATTATTATAAGCGAGCGGCGATCGTTGAAGGTCGGAATATTAATTTAATATTATTATAATCAACAAAACAAGTGTACAAATCTTCAATATTAGAACTTTCCTTGATCTTATATATATCACTAGCTTTTGCCCCCGGTTTCGCTTTTCAAACAAATTTCAACCCCCGATTTTACCCCTTATGGTTCGAATTTTCAAAAATCCTTTCTTAGTTACCTACTATAATATTATACCTCTACCACCACCACCACCACTACAGCCCATTAATGTCCCACAGCTGGGCACAGGCCTCCACTCTCATAGGAGAGAGGTAATTAGAGCTTAGACCCACCACGCTGCTCCAATGCGGGTTGGCGGGCTATACCCGGGCGGGGGGTTATACCTCTATGCTACGTCAGCCCCATCTGTCCAGTGGTTTGAGTTGTGCGTCGAGAGAGAAGTCTCAATCACCTTTTCCTTTTATAGTGTTTTTTAGAAAACCAAACGAATGACTGGCCTAAAGATTTAATTTTTAATGATTGTACGGAACCCATACCTAGTTCTGACACGCTCTTGGCCAGTGTTTTTCCTAATAGTTCCCTGCCTATAAATCTTTGACGTTAACATTTTTATGCACCGATCAAACATCGTGTCAATTATTAGCTATTTGTAATTTACAATGTTAGCAACGTTTTTGTTAATTCATTCCGGGAATTACCTTTTGGTAGGTACCTAATAATACCATAATTATATTGCCATGTAACATTTACGTTTTTTGCAAAGTAATTTATTTTTTTTATATTTAAATATGTTATTATTTTTTATATTTATGATACTTGCAATTATGAGAGGTCAAGGAAGTTTGCCTCGTAGCCAATTATACAGTTTCGGAATACATTTTATTATATTCTCATTATACGAGTATGTCACACAAAGTATTATTACCTATCGTAACATGGGATGATTAGATGGGATGACAGAATAAAAATTACAGTTAATTTTACACGTTCCTAATTAAATATTGTTTTAAACTGGATGATACTGGTTAAAACTTTCTTGGTAATGATGCAGTGAGCTCCCAATGTAACCGTTTGCATAGTGATGAGTTCAAGTGTAACAAAATCTATACTAATATTATAAATGCGAAAGTTTGGATGAATGGATGATGATTGTTACTCAATCACACCGGTGTGCTCAGCATGCGCACAACGAGATTATCTCGCGACGAGAGAGAGAGATGTTGTCGTGGCCGGCATATTTTTCATCTATATATATAAAATTCAAAGTCCTGACTGACTGACTTATATATCAACGCACAGCCTAAACCGCTGGGGTTAGAAACTTGAGAATTTGACAGTAGGTTCCTTTTGTGACGTAGGCGCTCACTAAGGAAGGATTTTTCAAAATTCCACCCCTAAGGAGGTGAAATAGGGGGTGAAAGTTTGTATGAAAGTACGTCATTTCTCAAGTTAAATCCATGAAACTTGGTAGGTATGTGAGCTTCTGGTTTTAAATAAAGAAATATGTGTTTCACAGTTTTTGAAAATTCTACCCCCAAAGGTGTTAAATAGGGGTTGAAAGTTTTTATGAAAGTCCTTCATTTTTCAAGTTATAACCATGAAAGTTGGTATTTGGGCTTCTGGTTTAAAATAAAAAAATAAGTGTTTCACAGTTTTTGAAACTTTTATCCCTAAGGACGTTAAATAGAGAGTTTGTCCTTCAATAACGACGCAACAGAGCAACGGATCCACGTGATTTTTTGCATGGGTATAGTTGAGGACCTGGAAAGTGATAGGTATAGGATTTATCCCGGAAAATTAAGGAGTGCCTGTGGGAATTAAAAAAACTTATACTAACGCGAACGAAGTCGCGAGCATCCTCTAGTTTACCATAACATGCACAAACTTCAAGAGGATATTACAAGAAAAAAATAGTCGCCATTTAAAGGTTCGTAGAGAAAAATACCACAGATACGAAATATTACTTTTATCTCTACTTTTGACGTAACGAGACAAGTAACCATGTTAGCTTCGGTAGACAGAGAGATATAACGGGTAGACATAATTTTACTCGTAGTGCGCATGCTAGCCATACAGAACGGCTGACCGGATCTGGATGAAATTTGGCTCAGAGATAGATTGTAGTCTGGAATAACATATATGCTACTTTTTAACCCGGAAAATTAAAGAATTCCTGCGGAAACCAAAAATCTCAAAAAAGCGACGAGGTCACGGGCATCAGCTAGTCGATTATAATATCAAAAAGCCCTGTATTGCAACACAGAGAGAGGAATTCAATGCCACAGACGCGGGGCGGCACGGTAACCCTTTGCCTTTGACCCTCCACAACAATATTAATAAAATCCCTTCTATCCTCCAAAATATCGGAGATCGCACGAATACTATATCTTTTTTTGATGGCAATATAATATTATTTTTGCAGACTCGTCAATATTATTCTTTGTTCAAAAATATTGATTTAGGGATGAGCTGCGATAAACTGTTTCAATAAGAACGATAGACTTATAATATTTACTACCGATACACCTGTTTAAGTTTTTATATCATAACTAGATGATGCCCGCGACTTCGTCCGCGTTGATTAAGTTTTTTTGATTTCCGCGGGAACTTTTTAATTTTCCGGGATAAATAGTAGCCTATATGTCCTTCCTCAGGATATAACCTATCCCTGTAAAATTTCATCAAAAGCGGTTGAATAGATGGGCCGTGAAAGCTTAGCAGACAGACAGACAGACAGACACACTTTCTCATTTATAATATTATATTAGTATGGATTTATCGTAACGTAATTATTTATAACAATAAGGGCTCTACATGGGCTCTACAATTTTAGTCAGAGAGGGGGTTCTAACTTCTTAGTATAAACAGAGCGGGGTCCATAAATGATTGACTTCGTTTAAAAAGGGGTTTTTATGGTTTCGAGGTACCAACTACGAAACCCTATAGGCTATAATAAAAGCTGTGGTAAAAGTTTGTGTGTAACGATCAGCACAACCTTTTCGGACTCCTCTCCCGAATTGAATTACATTGTATTTTATACACAGCTGTACATTTTTATAAATTTACATACGATATGATTACACACAAGCTCCCTGGCGCAGTGTTGAGCGCTGTTCTCTTAACGGGGGAGGTCCCGGGTTCTATTCCCGGCATGGTCCATTTTTGGGAATTTATAATTTCAGATTTTTTTCTGGTCTGTTGGGAGGCTTCGGCTGTGACTAGTTACCACCCTACCGGCAAACACATACCGCCAAGCGATTTAGCGTTCCGGTACGATGCCGTGTAGAAATCGACTATCCCGAAAGTTAGCCCGCTACCATCTTAGACTACAGCATCACTTACAATCAGGTGAGATTGCAGTCAAGGGCTAACTTGTAGTGGCGTAAAAAAACATACAGACAGAGACAAACCTTTACCAGTTCCTTAAAAAGTACAGAACAACACTAATGTTATTATGAAAGGAGAATTCGTCGGCTCCGGAAGTCATTTAGCAGTTAAGTGGTGCGGAGTTCAACTCCATAGCGATTAGACGCGTTCACGCAGTGCTCCGCGCATAACCAGTCTACCAAGACCCCTGCCTTACGGCGTTTGTGCAATCTAGCGGTGTCTAGTTCCGCTGGATGCCTCGGTGTGCCCGACCAGCCATCGAGACCCGCTGCTTATGGCGATAAGCATGGGCGGCCGGTGTCTCGCACGACTGGTTGACGGAATAAACAACAAGTGATTTTTACGGTTTACCCACCTTTCGCTCATATGAGCGTGGAAACCAAGGGAGGCCCTTTAGGACCTCCCCAAAATAGCAAAACTAGTGAAATGGACACGGACAGTGCAAGAAAAGTAAACAACAGAAAAAACAGTGGTTATAAATTATCTAGTGCGTGTGAACTTTCCCCAGATAATGAAGGACAATACGCTGTAGCCTGTTGGCACTGCTCAAAAACAAACGTAATAAAAAAATTCCATGAGTGGCATGGACTCCAAACTAAAATTAAACAATTAAATTGTAGATTTTGTAACAAGAGAAGTGCCGTGAAATGTTTTCTTAAAATCTCGGCAAATATTTCAAACGGACACTTAGTGAACAGTATAAATGAAATTAATATATACTCGTGTAATATCAACTTCTGCAAAATAAATAAGATAGACTGCCACAAGTGCGAAAAACAGATAAATGTGAAATACATGCCAATTATGGGTCTCCAAAACGAAGAAATGGTGACCTGTGAATGCGGCACAGTAAATAAAGTATTATCGGAATATAAAGAAACATCCAAGATCCAGCAAACAAGTGCTAAGCCGTCGCAGGGTGGGTCCCGCCACACCACTCGCCAGGCACCACGCCACGCTTCTAGTGGCACGATTACAACGACGCGTACACTCGACAACGAGACCGCTACCGCCGCGCGAACGCCTGGCGACATCCTACCCACACACGGGGACGAAAAAGTGACAATTTCGACGAACCTGCGCACCGACTCCGTGGCCACGTCCAGTCTTGAGACAGTATATGTGCGCGCCGCCAGTCAGGCCTCCCAGCAAAAACCCGAAATAACGACATGTAACCGTTTCTCCTTGCTTCCCAACGAAGAGGAGCACAAAGATGAATCGGAAAGGGAAGACGATAATGCTTTCGTGACTTTTACCGCACCCAAATCCAAGAAGAGAAAAAGAGATGCCGTCACTCCTGACGCGAAAGTGACTCAGCGAGAACCGAGGAGGATAACACAGCCCACTCACATACCTGACATAATCATAACGGACGTCAAGAAAATCAACGATCCAGAATACCTAAAAAAGATCAGAAAAATATCCACAGAGCACGGAGCTAGGCACGTCATGGCCCCGAATAAAAGAAATATCACAATCCGCGTATACAACGGGGAAATTAGAACTAAAATTATAGAAGAGCTCGAGAAACTGGATGACGCGCTCCGTTTCGTGGCACGTGTACCTAGGGCTCAGCAGATCCACCAGACGAAAGTTGTGCTCAACACAAACATCTACGATGAGACGAATGAGGCATGCCTTGAGGAAATGGAGAGATGCATCGGTGTGAGACCGATTAAAATGAGAACAATCAAAGGTAACTTACACTTATTTATCTTTGATGGTGCTCACCCATACGAGGAAATCGCCACGCTCATGAAGACAACGAAGCATGCGTACTTCGGGGCCTTCAGCATGAAGCCTCAGCAATACAAATATGACCCCAAGAGAGTAATACAGTGTAAGAGATGTTTTCTCTTCACGCATGCTACATCTGCGTGCCACGGTGAAAGGAAGAACCCCACCTTCACAACTCAAAACGAAGAAGGCGAAGAGATAGAAATATGCACAGCATGCAAAAAACCGGGCCATGGAGCTAACCAATTCAAATGCGAGAAGTTTCAGAAAGCAGTGGAACGTCAAATAGCACAACACAAAGAAAAAGAAACCAAACAAAGAGAAGCAACTGAACGTAGAAACACAGCACATAGATATCGCCAGGAAAACGACTCGTACGCGAATATAGCCTCCACTTCAGAATTTCCACCGCTACCTCAACGGGCATCCCAAACACAACCGAAAATCCAGCCACCAATACAGGCAAATGAGCATACAACAAATAATGAAAACAGCATAGATCCCCTAGAACGAGACCTACAAATAACTTTGAAACAAATATTAATCCAACTACAGCTACAACACCAAATCCTCATCAAAATTCTCAACAAATAATCCAAAAAGTCAATATCATAAGTTGCGCATACTGCACCTCAATGCGCAAGGACTCAAAGGCAAATTCCTCGAGCTAAAATCCCTAGTCGACCGTCATAAACCACATATAATCATAGTCAACGAATGCCGCGTGGATTTTTTAAAAATCCGCATGAATATCCCTAACTACGATAAGATCAATCACTCGATCGCGTCGCACCTAACCACAGCTATGTACGTGTTGCGAGGAATACGCTGGAGTCAAACCGACGTAACACCAGGTACAGAAGAGACAGACCGCCTTATCGAAGGCGTCGCTATCAACCTCACTTACGATCATCTGACCGGAGATTTCCTCAAAATTAAGGGAATATATATACCACACAGGTCAGAACACATCGATGCCGCAGCGCTTAATGACGAACTAGAGGATATCATAACCGAAGCCCCAAACATCACCATCGGAGACCTGAACCTTAAAATGACCATGCTCAACCAGACAAGAGACGAGGGAGCAGGAATACTTATCCGCGACCTTTGTAACACCGACGTCTGCACCATACACCACACGGGCCTACCCTCAAGACCCAACAGTGCGGGCTACGGCATTCTCGATGCAGCCATCTTCTCGTATGATGCGCAAGCCTTCGACACCATAACATGTCAACAAACAACATCGGTTGGCTCAGATCACATGCCCTGGCTACTGGACATACACATAGTGGTGGATAAAGAGAAAGCCTTGGTAAGAAACACCCGCGGTATTGCAAACAACGACGAAATCAGACAAAAATTTCAACAGACACTATGGGATAAAACTATTGAACTTCCAACGAAAATAACATCCGACACAGAATGCGAGGAATATATATTACAACTAGAAAATGCCATTACAGAAACTCTAGATGAATATGCACCGCTACATGAAGTTAACAGGAGAGATCAGCTTCCAGATGAGATTAATAAATTAATCAACGAAAGAAATGAAGCAAAATGTAAAGCGTGGCGTCTACGCTTCAATCAAGATAGAATAACTGAACAAAGAAGAAAATACAATCATCTGAAACATTTAGTTCAACAAGCACTAATGGAATATAACAACGAGAAATGGACACGATTAATAAACGACCCACAGAACAATAGAGCTCAGATGTGGCAAATCCAACGCAATCTGAAGGCTCCTATACAAAGACTACCCCACATTGAGGGCTGCAACAATGAGAAAGAAACCATTGACTCCCTTGTTGATGCAGCAATCATCACAGAAGCCAAGATAAGTGACGACGATAAGAGCACAGAGAAGACCACACCGTTTCAGCCTCTAGACGCTACTTCTATAGACGAGATTAGATTTGCACTCAGACGCTTTAAAAATAAGAAGGCGCCGGGCCCGGACAAAATAAAAGCAGATGCCCTCAAACTTGGGGGCGACCCATTTCTCATCAAGTACAAAGTAATAGCTGATTACCTGCTCCTGACAGGCTATTATCCCAACCGATGGAAAATAGGAGAGTGCATCTTTCTACATAAAGCAGGCAAGAATCACAGGGACGCCAAATCGTACCGACCTATCACCCTCTTAAACATCATGGGTAAGCTACACGAACGCCTTCTTCTATCGCGTCTGCGACAAACAGCTGACAGACTCCAACCGCCGTTCCAACATGGCTTTACCAAGAACAGAGGAACAGGCACGCAAATCCTTCGAACCGGCAAGTTCATAACAGATGCGCTGGAAGCTAAGGAGAGCGTAGCCATGGTGTCGACGGACCTCTCAAAGGCCTTCGACTCCATAAATCACGACGGATTATCGAAGAAGCTTCAAACAGCCGACGTCCCAAACAACATCATCAAACTAATAGAGAATTATCTGACCGGTCGCAAAGCCTATGGACGTTTCAGAACCACAAACGGAGATAAGAAACCGGTCCCATACGGAGTCCCCCAGGGCTCTATCCTTGGGCCGGTAATTTTTAATCTTTACGTACACGACGTTTGGGACCAACGGGATCACATCCGCGGACTAAAGCTCTCCCAATACGCTGATGACCTGTGCATCCTCAACAGATCTCCCGACCCGAACTGTGCAACACAGCGCGCGGGCTGGGCCGCCGAAACTATTACCAACTACTACCATCGTTGGGGGCTAAAATGCAACGTAGATAAAACGGAGTGTACCATGTTTACTAACAAGAGAAAGTACCGAAGAACCATCCGCATAAAAAATGAGATTATCAACTATAAACACAGTATCAAATATCTGGGAGTACACTTCGACAAGACCATGACCATGGGCAAACAGACCGACTACGTAGTTCAGAAGGCGCGACGAGCACGCAGCGCGTTAGCCCCCATCACAGGCTGGCACGCCAAGACGGACCTGACGGTAAAACTCGCCGTCATTCAAGCCTGCCTACTTCCTATATTGGATTATGGCGTGGTACAACTACTGTCACGTTACAGTAAGAGCAACTTGTTAAAAATTGAACGCCAATATCGTATGGCCCTCAAAACCACTGGACAATTCCCAAGACGCCTGGAAACTTCTGTCCTCTGGGACATGCTAGACTGGGATCCATGGCACATTCGTGCGCAAGACCTGAACGAGGACATGCTGCGTCGATTCCGCGAAATGCACATCGAGGGTCTAGACACCCCTGGCGATGCCTACACCGGATACGGACAGCACAACCCCCTCCTAACTAACACTAGACTAGGTGAAATCAACTACGTACCAAAAAAAGACAGGAGTCAGCTGCTCAGCAAGCGAACAACTGCTCCACGTCCCCATAGATTATAAGAATTATTTGTAATTAGGTAAGGCAATATAAAGCAACATTTTAAATTTATATAAATTTATTTTGTACACACTCACATATTAATAAACATACAGCACACACTACATGAAACTTATACAGATCTTTTAGACAAACATGAGTAGACTGTAAGTAGCTGACACACCCACAGGCCGAATAAACCATCGCCCTGCTGGACATATTGTAACATAATATGAACTAGGGAAATAAACATCTTTCTATTCTATTCTATTCTATTCTATTAAGTGTTGTCCAAGTATGGAGACAATGGCACACCGGCGCATGTATGGACATGTTTGTATGGACATGTTTGTCGCGAGGCGATGTGTCGCGGCCTTAGTCAGCTATCTGCGGCCACATCAGAACAACTGAAGTCAGCCGGACAGTGAGTTTACATCTATCAGACCCTAGAGCAGCAGACTATACTTACAACATCCGGTATGAAAGCGACTGTACCTAATAATTACATAAATTTAAAGACTGTGTTAAACATCATTTGTTAAATCGAGGTTATTACACTATCGATGATTTTCTTAATGACAAAATTACATGGAAGCAACCGGCTTCGCCTCCAGTGACCACAAGTCAGCGTAATACTTGTAACGTAACGTATGTGTTGTATTGTTTACTTATTGTAACCTTTTTCTTTTTTAAGAAAAAACAACTGTTGAATTTTTTTCTGAACCCGCGGTGGTAGAGTCATAACGTATCATATGACACAAGTTGTCCCGTGAAATAAATAAATTACTTAACATTTAATCACAAAGATTTACGGAAAAATACTTTAGTAAGATAAGCTTTAAACTAATATTAATAAATATTTAATGTAACATTAACCTAAGAGTTATTATAATTATATGATAAATACTTTACTATATATTATACTTTATACACATTTTTTATTTTTTTTTATTTGAAGGCATTCAACCGGTTACAATACAATAACAGGAAAAATATAGCTAGTTAAAATATAGTAATATTATGCATTGTTGTAAACCCACTTAGAGGTTGTTACAGCTTCCTATATAATGTTAAATCACAAAATGGATCGGAGAAAAAAGTAATAAAACAGAAAAAGATACAACATACTCGTAATATAAAAAATAAATTAAAACATAATAATTAATCATTAACTTAATGATAATTGAATTAACTTAAATTAACAAGTCAACAGTGATGAGATGTGGCAGACAGATAACCGGATCTAGATCCGTTACACAAGAAACAATTGAATTCTAAGAATATAAAAATTCAAACTATAGTATAATGTATGCAGAATAGTAAATTAAAAAAAAAATGCGATCGGTCCATTGCAATTGTCCAACAGCAATGGCCAACATTGCTGTTCTAGTAATATAAAACTCTCCGCCACAGCAGCAGTCTCGGCGAGTGAGGTAAACAGGAGCGGCAGAATCGTGATCGGTGGCCCAGCGGGTGATGACGTCACGGAGCCGGCAATAAGAGCGGGACACATGGGGCGTGGAAAATTTCTTTATATCCTTTACTAGCTGATGCCCGCGACTTCGTCCGCGTGGTTTAAGTTTTTTTGATTCCCGCGGGAACTCCGGATAAAAAGCAGCCTATGGTCACTCTCCAGGTCCTCAACTATACCCATGCCAAAAATCACGTCGTTCCGTTGCTCCGTTGCGGCGTGTTTGTAGGACCAGCCAACAAACCAACAAACAAACACACTTTCGCATTTATAAATTGTACCCAATAATATGCTTGTCTGTGACACCACCCAGAATGGGTGTACAGCTCAGTCTTATGCCCTACATCAAAACTTGCATTTGCACGTTTTGTGCAGGACGCTGATTTTCAGCTGTGACCCGGGTGACGTCACATCCAACGACCTAACCTACAACAATCATAACTTATCTGTATTCCACTATAATATACACTTAAATCGAGCATAGTACAATCACATAAAAAATCAAGTCCAGAACAGTAGAAACAACAAACAACATGTATACGCAGATATGAATTGAATATATAAAGATCATGATAATATAATATAATAAAGTTGGTATAATATAATGTAAAACATTACGTAATAGATACAGTTGAATCAATACCTGCATATTTAAAAATCCGTGCAAACTAAGTGTTTGAATTTCCGGGTTAATCCGTAACCCGTATACCAAATTTTAGGGAAAAGCCATGAAAAGGTTGACGCAGAATTTCGAATAATCCAGCTACTTGTTTACATTATTAAAAAATTCCTTGTCTGCATTTGTCTTTAAAATAAATGTTTATATTTCATGTAGGACAACTTGTAAATACCTCATATTATGATGTGTCAGGTCCACAAAAATTTCAACTCTCTGGTGCAAGGGCAAGTGCAAGGGTTTGCGGTGAGCACCGATGAGTCAGGCAGTGAGTCAGTTTTCTTTATGACTATGTAGAGGTGAGAGCGTGTCTCCCGCGTGCTCCACGTCAGCTGCGCAGCACAATGCAGATTAATATCGGTCACGAGCGACAATGGCGGTTCATCTATTTGCGGGCACTGCCTGCCCAGTGCCAACCGCACGCCCGCCGCCGCTCGGAGCCAACACGCTGTAGGTACACTCTCACCACAGAACACTAACTGTTGCCACAGTCTGGAGATATTATGTTCTTTCCTACCAGTCGTTGCTACGAGGCAGATAGACGAAGCAACGCTGCGGCGTGGCAGAGACGTCACGGAGGAGACTTTCAGTAATACAAAACTCAAATGTCTAATGTAAAATGCTGCGTTCTCGCGTAGATAGCTCCCTATGAGATATCACGTAGCGTTGCGTCGCGTCGCTTTCGGGCTGAGTCTCCTTTGAGGGCGACAAAATCCGTCGGTCTTCTCCGTTTGGCCCGTGAGGACCGAGCGGGGGTACGGGCCTCGAGGCTGAGCCTCCTTACCAGGCCAGCCTATGGTCTGTGTGCTCGACCGAACTACTTGGACGCTGTACGAGTTGTACGACGCTTGGGCTGGAGCTGCGCAGGGGTCATTTATTAAATGGCCAAACCCCTTTCAAGTAAGCGTCTATCCATTTTAGAGTACAATAATTGTTTCTATTTTCACAACATGGCGTTATAATTACTAGTCAGTAAGTCTTTCGTAAAATTAATGCAAATTGAATGCAAATATCAGCCGCGATACATCGGCGCCGGCCGGCGTCGCTCGTGCCACAAAATATAATACTTTGCCATGAAATACAAACTTTATATTTAAAAAAGATTTTTTATTACCCGCTGGATTTCCTTAATTTTCCGGTATAAAAAGTAGCCTATGTTACTCTCCAGGTCCTCAACTATAACTTTGCCAAAAATCCGTTGCTCAAACCAACAAACATACACACTTTCGCATTTATAATATTAGTATGATATGCTATAGGAAAGTGTCTCTTCTCTATGTCTGTTTGTGTATCTGTTTCCTTTCAACCGATTTTAACTACATAGTTATGAAGATAGGTTCCATCCCGGCGGCGAATAGGTACAGCATTTTAGCACAGAAAATAGAGGGATATTTCCAAAACCTAACTAAAAACCTAAAACCCCGCGAACAAAGTCTTACTACTCGTAGATAGCTAAGTAAGTTTTTGCAGATACCACACAATTAAAAATACGAAACAACAGTTTTTATTATACGAAAGTGTCTTTCTGGTTTTCTACGATTTTATGGCGCAATCTGAAGTTCTTTGAATTTGGGATAGGTATATATATATGAATTGAAAGTCTATAGCATATCTATGTATCAGATCAATAATGCTTATGTTTCGTAGACGTGGTTAGCAATCAAACCGCGCCTGATAATCTAACCAATAATTAACATTTCCTGCACAATTTACCCAGCAAATATTAATTGCCGGATTACCGCCATAATCCATAGAGATCCCCCGTCGATACAATTGTTTGTTGGTAGGGGATTATTTACAATCTACTAGTTGATGCCCGCGGCTTCGTCTGCGTGGATAAAGGTTTTTTGTTAATATTACAAATGCGAAAGTGTGTCTGTCTGTCTATCTGTCTGCAATGCTTTCTTCTGTTGTTTCAACCGATTATGAAAAAAATTGATACAAGGTAGGGTGGTATCCCGGGGAAGGACATAGGGCTACTTTTTATCCCGGCAAATTAAAGATTTCACACGGGATTTTGAAACTACCTAAATCCACGCGGACATTGTCGTGCGCATCATCTAGTGACGTGTAAGTAATACAAGTTACATAAAAACATGCAAACTCAGCTGCATTACTTCGTCGACGAGTCGGTAGGTACAAGTAATTACAAAACGCAAGCTCCGATGCAATTTCAGAGCTTCCTTCGGCAAGACTCTCTTGATACAAATAATTTTAATAGAAAATTAAAAAGCGTCGCGCCACGTGAACGTGAGAGCGTTCACTTTGCATCCCTTTATCGTCACGAGTAGATCGCGCCTGCACTTCACCTTGCTTCAGGGCACTTGAAATGCAAAATATGCTTTAAAGCGATAGCTGGGGACAGCCCTATTCACATTGTAGGTATACCATAATTAGTAGTGTGGTTATCGCATTGAAGTAGAACTTTAGAACCCTCGTATTGTTACAATCGCAAACTTTCTGTGACAGACTGACTATTGTCAGCAGGGCTGTCATTTTATTTTAGATCAAGGGTTGTATCTACATCTGACTTCCAGTAGGTATCTAGATTAGCCACTATATTATGGTTTGTCTAATTGAGGCCCACTTGCACGAGGACTCTTAAATTTATTTACTTAGTAAAATATTTTAATGCTGTCCCTTTTTGGCAACTACAATGCATTTTCCAAAAAGGGACAGCATTACAAAATTTAACTAAATCAGTTTAAATGTCCTTGTGCAAGCGGCCCTTAGGCTGACAATTTTGGCAGATGAGAGGTGTATAGCAATAGTGAAGGATTGGAGTGAGACAGACTGAAGCAGTGCTATGCAAATGGCATCTGCCAAATTATCATCCTAAATTAGACAAACTATAATGGCAGCAATGCAGTGACAGTATCGGAATGTATCAAATCTATCTGCTAGTTGTGTCTGCGGTCTGCCACATAGCTCCAACAACAAAAACCGCCGAATAAAACTTTGTAGCTAGGCACAAACTATTCTCAAGAGAGAGTTCAATGTAGTTATTCAAAACAGAAAGCACAAGACACCTACAAAACGTGGGTAAGTTGTAAAGTGGACTTTGAGATAAATTTATTAACCTGTATAACATTTTACGGTAATTTATTAGCGGACATGACTCCTGGGAGCTGTAATACTAGGACCTGTAAGTCCGTGCTTCAGATGCTTGTATAACAAATAGTACACCAGTGTGTTGTTCTGTTGCGGGCAGTGTCCTTGGAGCAGTTACGTTTTTTTTTATCCACTACAAGTTAGCCCTTGACTGCGATCTCACCTGATGTTGTGATGACGCAGTCTAAGATGGTAGCGGGCTAACCTGTTAGGGGCATGGCAGTTATATTAAACCCATACCCCTTCGGTCTCTACACGGCATCGTACCGGAACGCTAAATCGCTTGGCGACACGTCTTTGCCGGTAGGGTGGTAACTAGCCACGGCCGAAGCCTCCCACCAGGCCAGACCAGGGAAAATTCAGAAATTATAAATTCTAAATTGACCCTGTCTGTAGTCGAACCCGGGACCTCCGCACGTTAAGATAACAGCGCTCAACACTGCGCCACAACGGTCGTCAAGCTACGTATCTGGTAGACAAATAGGTACGTCTGATATAAACTGTTATGCTGTCTCACTATACACGCTTTCACGGCCCACCTTTATAACTAATGTTGTCAAAATTTAGTACAGGTAAGGTTGCACTCCGGGTAAAATATAGGCTATAACTAGCTGATGCCCGCGACTTCGTACGCGTGGTTTAAGTTTTCTTGATTCCCTCGGGGATAAAAATAGCATAAGTCACTCTCCAGGTCCTCAACTATACCCATGCCAAAAATCACGTCGATCCGTTTCTCCGTTGCGGCGTGATTGAAGGATAAACCAACAAACCAACAAACAAACACACTTTCGCATTTATAATATTAGTATGATTTGTATCACGATAAATTATAAAAAGTTCCCGCAGGAATCAAACAAATCTTCAATCAAGAAACTTTTCGGCACTGTTTGTCTACTATTTCTTTATCCTGTAACCATTTAATTATTTCTGTAAGTAATGACTGTTTGTTGCCAAAATAAATAAATTAAAAAAAAAAATCTTCATCCACGCGGGCGAAGTGGCGGGCATCAGCGAGTACAGTATAAATAGAGCACTACCGTCACCAACAGCGCTTGTACACAAAGCTCCTACTCGTAGCTGAACGCTGAAGCTCCGGCAAGTCATCACTAGCTATATTTTACACATAACGTGATACCACCGACGTGATTTATTAGTTTGTTATCGCGTGATACACGCCCTGCGTTGGTATAGGTAGGGTATTTTTATTCCACTACAAGTTAGCCCTTCACCAATAGCATGCGAACACCCACCACCCAACAATTCGCACCGGCACAGCACCACACCACACAAATCCTCCAAATCACTCTCAACGTACGTTTCACTCCAAAACCGGAGCATCTTCAGGAGATGTTGACTCGACAATGCACGATTGTAAAGACAATCTTTACAATCGTACATCGTACAATAAATCGTGTGTGTGGTGCTGTGCCGGTGCGAATTGCTGGGTGGTGGGTGTTCGCATGCTATTGGTGAAGGACACGCACTGTACCACATAGATTTGTCTGCTGTGGCGGATTGTAGCGAACTTAACTTCTAGTTCATTCATTAGTCAGCCCTTGACTGCGATATGACCTGATGGTATGTGATGATGCAGTCTAAAGCGAGCTAACCTGTTATATTATACCCTGCATACGCCTAAACGCCTTTCTACGTTTCTACGCGGCATCGTACCGGAACGCTAAATCACTTGGCAGCACCTTCGTCTTCGCCGGTAGGGTGGTAAGTAGCCACGACCGAAGCCGGTAGGTACACTGAGAAAAATGTAAAGCTGAAAGCGCTTCAATAACGGCCGATTTAGTTGGTAATAAGGCAAAAAACCGACCAAACGTAAATAAGAACAAAAACGCCTTCCTACGTAGAAAGCGTTATACGCCTTCCAGCGTAAGGTGAATCTAACATGAACCGAGACCGTAAGTTACGCTCTAAGACCACGTTTTTAGTCGTACTATTGAACAGATTAGCTTTAATGAAATAGCGTTAAATGTGGTAAGTCAGTTAGAAATCGAAGGCCTGACGATGGAATTTGACTTCCGTAAGGCGATTTTAGCGGTAATAAGGATTGTTCAAGGAACACACGTGGTACTTTCTCAGGGCAATATCCGACGCATCTTAAGTCATAATTGATTTCTCTTAAGGCGCTTTGCGTCTTTTGTTACTGTGCTTTATGCTTTCTATAAAGCGTTTTGAAATTACTCGTAAAGCGTTTTCTATTGTAGGTGGGGCGATATTCGTCGTTTTTGACCATATTATCAGACCCCGTCCGATAATGCGTTTTTGCCTTCTTTTAAGATGTTTAAGAATGTTTCATACAGTTATATTAAACGTTCAGTAGAGTATATTATGCTTTATTTACGAACAAAAACGTTTTATACTAAAGCGTTATGTACCTTCTTGACGTTGTTTATGTCGCTGCGTACAGTTATATTAAAGTTCAGTAAGGTATAATATGATTTCTCTACGAACAAAAACGTCTTATGCTATAGCGTTCTTAACCTTCTTGAACTAAAGTTATACCTTATTAAGTTATTTTACAATGTTTCTAACGGTTATATCGTACTTTCAGTAAGGTATAATATGCATTCTATATGGACAAATTATACGTTCAGTAAGGTATATTTTGCTTTCTTTACAAACGATAATGTTTTATAGAGACCGGGGAAAAAGCTTTCTGACGGCTAGTAACGCAGTTCCGTGAAGGCTTGGTTCATTTGCTTTACTATCATAAAGTTCATAACTAGGGTTATTGGACCCCTAATCCGCATCGGAGCAATCGCTTCGTGACAATGCGCGTAAGTTCAGTATTAGATACTGTAATAATGAACGCCCTGCGGTTCTTTACAAAATTGGAAATACTCTTAGGTTTATCAAATTTACTCCACGAGTAGCCAAAGGAAGTTAAACCGATTTTAATCTGAGTAGTGATGATTCTAATAATTATTGTTTATGACTAAGTAGGTATTGGAAATTTTGTAAAAAACCGCAGGGCGTTCATCATATAAAGGGAAATAAACAACTTATACGCATTATCACGAAGCGATTGCACCGATGCAGACATAGCAGCTCAAATTCCTTTATCATGAACTTCATGATAGTAAAGCAGCTAACCGTCACTTTAGGGAACAGCGTTGCTTGCCAGCTGATAGCCTTTCTCCGGTTTTCGTAAGGTTCTGCAATAAAAAGAACAACAATGATTAACTAATTAATAGGATACATCTTCTCCTTTTTGTCGCAGGAAAGTTGTATTACAATGAAACAACATGTCAGTTAGAAAAGAGTTACTTTATTTATAAAGTGGGTACACATTGTTACAGACATTTTAATTACCTATCAATCTTTTTTAATTCTGATATTTAAATTTACTGTAATTTGACATTTTGTATATGTATTAACTACAATTATGTTTCGCAAGAAATTATATAAAATTCTTATTGTTAAAAACTATTAGGTACAATATGAATAAATACTTTGATGATATATAGATATATATTAATAGCTACGGACAAACAAACATAAAATTATTTGAATTTACAACACACGAAGACATTGAATTTTATGATAATTTATTGACATATACCTTGTAACAACCATACGTAACCACACCGTCTGCCAATAGATGGCGCCACCAGTATAATGACTCGCGCTAGCCTTTGGTTATGTAAATTGTATAAGACCCCGCACGTAACAACGATCGATAGCTAATCCCTACTAGCTTCAAAGGTGCATCAGCTCTCAGCAGAACACCCTTGAACTATTCCCAGATTAGAAAGTACAACACAGTCACGACGGTGCATCAGCCTACGGCCGAACACTCTAAAATAATATTGTACAACCCTTCAACAATAATAAACGCCCGTTTTGATAACCCGAGTCGTATTTTGTTCGTCCGCCCTGACCTCTTCCACTACACGTGGCGCCCAACGTGAAAATTCAACGCTGGATTCATCGAGCCTCAGGAGTCCCCCGCAGCCGAAATTTATAGTGAAGAGAGCCTGCCGGACGACTCGCACAAGAAATACGAAGATGCCGTTATCAGAACAGCAATTCAGGGAACTATTAGAAGCGGTTGGAACTAACAAAAAAGGCTCCTTCGCGACATGCACAACCTTTTACGACGGAGAAAGGGACAGCAACACCGTAGAAGCTTTCCTTGCTGCTATATCGGTGTTCAAAGAAGTAGAAAAAATCTCAGACGCAGACGCCATCACCGGTCTTCCGCTCATATTGAAGAAAGATGCAGCGACGTGGTGGCAGGGCATCAAAGAAGCGGTTACAACATGGGATGACTTTAAAAAGAAACTCCGCCATGCTTTTGCACCAAAAAAACCAGCATATATCATCTATCAGGAACTGATACGCATCAGACAACAACATAATGAGCCTACGGAAAAATTTATCGCTCAAAAGCGCATGATGTTGGCCCAATTACCGAAGCCCGAACATACGGAGCAGCAACAAATCGATATGATTTTTGGGCAATTAAAAATAAATATTAGGGAAAAGGTCCCAAGATCGTCAATTAATACTTTTGATGAATTAGTAGATAAGGCACGAGCCGTAGAAGAAGTTAACAAAGACAAAGACTTCGCACAAACAAAAGACATAAAACGCGAAAAAGGAAATGTAAAAAAGGAACGCTGTAACTTCTGCAGTTACGTAGGCCACAAGACAGAAGATTGCAGAAAAAGAATTAGAGCAATGGCCGAGAACAAGAAAACTGCCGAAACTACCGTGTCAACTACTGCTGCACAAGTGCCTTCCCCATCCACACCCAAATTTTCATGCTATGGGTGTGGCACGCCAGGAGTTGTACGCAGCAACTGTGGGACATGCGCTAAATCCCAATCGAAGGCAAACGAAGAGGTTGGATTTAACGCCATTAACATCCAGACTGATGCGCGATCGCGTCCCGTAGTTTGTATCGAAGTAGAAGGGAAAAAAGGAACTGCATACATCGACACATGTGCAAAGAGCAGTATTGCATCCTTTGAATTATACTGTCATCTAAAGGCCAAAGGATATAAATTTGAAAAGGCTAATGTCTGGATCACGTTGGCGGATGGCTATAGGAAAAGGCAAGACGTACTCACAGTTAAAGCTCCTGTAACAATGAATAGTCGAATTATTATGACAACATTTCTTGTCTTACCTAATTCAACAGAAAACAAGACATTGCTCGGTGTAGGTTTCATACAAGACGCCAAAATGATACTGAATATGGCACAGTTTACTTACCTATTTTTGGACGATCAATATCATGAGCACGAGCTATTCAAAGAAGATTTTTTTATGTTCAGTTATGATAACTGTCCGAAAAGGCCCCTAAATACTAGTAAATTCGACACAGAATCTGCAGAAACGCCATCAAAGGAACCCGTAGTTCCATACCAGCTACGACGTCTTGATTCTCCAGCGAAGAAAGCAAAAGTTTTTGATGGATACTCACCTAGATTTGTGGACACCATGATGCGTGATGCACAAATAAATGTACATCGCATGTACAACGAGCTAGAACTTTCACCGGAGTCTGCATCCTTGTTCCCAGACAACACTGTTGATATCGCGATGCTGGAGGTGGATTTTACGGATGCAGGTCTCGACAATAAACAAAAAGAAAGACTCGAAAAGTTACTACTTACGTACAACGATATTTTTGCCTCCAATGGGCAACCCACAACGGTGACAGAACACTGCATTAACACCGGAAACTGCAGTCCAATTTCAGTTCCACCCTATCGCCTCTCACCACCTCGGCGAGAGATACTTCGTAAAAAAATTGATGAAATGTTGAGAGACGGAATCATAGAGGAAAGTAATTCACCGTGGGCAGCGCCAGTTATAATGGTACCCAAACAAAACGACGAAATAAGATTATGCGTAGATTACCGCCGGCTAAACGCGATAACTATACCGGACAATTATCCAATGCCTCGTATGGATGATTTACTCCATGAAGCTAAGCCTTCTCAATTCATGACAACGTTGGATCTAAAAGCCGGTTTCTGGCAAATCAAAGTTCGGGAGGAGGATAAAGATAAGACCGCGTTCATAACGCCCTTCGGAACTTTTAGATTCAAACGAATGCCATTCGGACTAAGGAACGCGCCAGCGACGTTTCAGAGATTAATAGATGGTTTCAAAACAAATCTACATGACGTCAAGATGCTAGCCTATCTAGATGACTTAATAATAATGTCACCAACATTTGAATCACACTTGACAGACTTAAGTAAAGTCTTTGAGCAGTTGAGAAAATACAATCTTACAGTCAACATCAAGAAGTGTCGGTTCTGCTGCCCAACAGTTAAATATTTGGGTCATTTTATAACCAAAGACGGCTTAAAGATGGATCCGTCAAAGACAGCGGCAATAACGGACATGCCAATACCCAGAAATCTCAAACATTTAACAACATTCTTACAAACCTGTTCATGGTACAGAAGATTCATAGCAGGTTTTGCGAAAATAGCAGAGCCCCTAACACGCCTTACAAAAAAGTCAGCCCAATGGGTATGGGGAGAAGAACAGCAGGCAGCGTATGATGAATTAAAAAGGTTATTAACAACAGCACCCATTCTTCGACAGGCAGATGAGACAAAACCGTACGTCATAAAGACCGACGCTAGCAGTTATGCCATCGGTGCAGTTCTACTGCAGGGGGAGGGCGAAGATGAACGTCCAGTCGAATACGCTAGTAGACTTTTATCACCTGCAGAGAAAAACTACAATACTACTGAACGAGAAGCCCTTAGCGTGGTCTGGGCAGTCTCAAAATTTCGAGGATATATAGAGAGTCTTCCAGTTACAGTAGTCACTGACCACCAAGCTTTACGTTGGTTAATGAACCTAAAGTCACCAACAGGACGTTTAGCAAGATGGGCTTTACATTTACAATCCTACAATTTAACCATAAAATATAGTCCAGGAAGAACAAATGTAGTAGCAGATACACTCTCTCGTCCATGCTGCACCAAAGAAAATAAAGATGACTGTGGAATATGCGTTGTTACCGTAGATATGCCGACAAAAGATCCAGCAGACATAAGAAAAGAACAGTTAAAAGATGAAAATATAAAAAGAATAATAACTTCATTGGAAGATGAAACAAATTTTGAAAATGCTAGATACTGGAGTGAAAAAGGATACATAATGAACAATGGATTACTGTATCGCAACAACCCACACGTAGAATCGGATGACGCACAGTTAGTCGCCCCTCAGCATGAATGGGCGAATATAGTTTCAATATATCACGACGACCCACTCGCAGGGCATGGTGGCAGTGATAAAACCTATGAAAGAATAGCAAAGAGATATTTTTGGTCTGGCATGAGAAAATACATTGAAGGCAAAGTCAGAAACTGTGTAACGTGTCAACGCTACAAGCCCGCAAACTGGAAACCAGCTGGCCTTTTACAAACCTCAGCGATGAATCAAAGATTTGAAGTGATCGCATTTGATTTATTTGGCCCTTTACCACCTTCCAAATCAAACAAAACCTGGATATTAGTCGTAGAAGATATAGCGTCACGCTGGGTTGAACTATTTGCCTTGGAGAAAGCAACAGCCGAAAGCTGTGCAACAACACTTATCAACGAAATATTTTTAAGATATAATGTGCCAAGACGTATGTTGAGTGACAATGGTACACAGTTTGTAAGCGCAGTGATGCAACAAGTAGCATACTGTTTTGATATTAAACAATCATTTACAGCTCTCTACCACAAGCCAATCCAGTCGAAAGAAAAAATAGAGACTTGAAGACCCAATTAGCAATGCTTGTAGAAGGGGATCGGCGTGACTGGTGCGAACAATTACCCAGCATTCGCTTTGCTTTAAATACAGCCACTTGCACCACAACAGGCTACACTCCAGCCTATTTAACATTCGGTAGGGAGTTGAGAACTCCTCATGACAATTTAGAAGATTTCAGACAAATACTAATTACAGAGAACTTTATACCAGAGATAACGCCTAAGCTTAAACTAATGACCCAAACGATGCTCAAAGCTATAGAAGTACAAGAAATGAAGGAAGAAAATAGGAAAACCTATGCAGATAAAACTAGAAGAACTAGTCCAGATTACAAAACTGGTGACTTGGTGCTAATAAATACACATCCGATTAGTAACGCTGCAAAAGGTTTTACAGCAAAGTTCGCTCCACGCAGAGACGGACCATACAAAATTTTAAAACAACATGGACCAAATACTTATGACATAGCATCAATAGAAGAGCCAAACAAGTCAATGGGAGTTTACCATACATCATCCCTAACGCCCTTTCATGCCCCGGATGATACTGCAGAGACTCCTCAACCGGTAATGCCATTGCGTAGAAGAGGACGACCTCGCAAAGAACAGTCTCCTACTCCGCGAGCAGCTAGAGGGCGGGGTCGGCCAAAACGAACATCACACTCGTAGTCCTGTCCTATTTCGCCGGGACGTCTTCAAGGACAGAGGGGGAGGATGTAACAACCATACGTAACCACACCGTCTGCCAATAGATGGCGCCACCAGTATAATGACTCGCGCTAGCCTTTGGTTATGTAAATTGTATAAGACCCCGCACGTAACAACGATCGATAGCTAATCCCTACTAGCTTCAAAGGTGCATCAGCTCTCAGCAGAACACTTTTGAACTATTCCCAGATTAGAAAGTACAACACAGTCACGACGGTGCATCAGCCTACGGCCGAACACTCTCGTACTGTATTCCCGAGTATTGCTATAAAATAATATTGTACAACCCTTCAACAATAATAAACGCCCGTTTTGACAACCCGAGTCGTATTTTGTTCGTCCGCCCTGACCTCTTCCACTACAACCTTATTTAATAATTATAATTCCATTTTGACGAACTAAAATTGATTTATTGTAAAACTAACATTTATTTAAGTTATACTATTGGACATCTTTTTTAATTATGTGATTTGTGAACATGCTGTATGATAAATGTAATATCCAAGGTAATATATAATGGTAATTAAAATGGTACATTGATGAAATAACCTACCTGTTTTATAGCTTTACGATCATTTGGCGATTATTAAAAGGCCTTAACTAAATTGTATTCTAATCAATAATGAGTCTAGAGACATCTCACTAACCTCGAAATGAATCAATTAGATGAGCGCAACTCCATTTATATAATAGATCTCTCACATATTGGTCTGCCATTTGGAACGCTGCCGTTGACGTTGCCGTGAGTCGGGTACTGGAATAATAAAAAAAATAACTTGAATTATATAGCAGATTTCATGCCTATACCACCATGGGGCACCTAGAATTGAACAACCTATCCATCGATATTATCGATACATATCAAGGAAAAAATAATGTAAGTACCTACTTACCAAAAACACTGTTGAAAAGTACCTAGGTAGGTACCTGTTAACGAGGGAGGGTTCTTGGTTCTTGAATGAGTACTTAGGCGACACGACACGATGTATGGTTGAATTAATAAATTGTATAACAAGTAGGTTACAAAATGGTTCAGCGCTTTGTTATGATAAAATGTGGTAGCGAGTGCTCCAGTGATCGCTCGGCGGCGGAATGAAATGCGCTGGCGCGGGCCGCGGGCGAGCCGCGTAGGAAGCCCGCGGGGCGCGGGGCGTATTTTTTTTAATATTTTACTTTTAACGTATAGATAAGGCGATAAGAGTCTTACCTAAAGGATAAAACCGCCTTATTAAAGGTCGATTGTTACTTAAGAAAAATAAATTACGTTTGTAATACGACAAAATTAGCTGGAAAAGAGAGGATAAAACCGCCGTGTTAAAGGCCGATTGTTACCTATGAAAAATAAATTACGTTTGTAATACGACAAAATTAGCTGGAAAAGAGCGATAGGTAGGTACTTGGACATCCCAATACTGTACAGCCAATAATGCTCGGCCTGATAAGGGGCCGTTCAAGTATTACGTAAGCACTATGGGGGGGGTGGGGGGGGGTCTTTGTACTTATTTTGGATGACATGGGGGGTGGGGGAGTCTAGATGATGATTACGTCATCGGTAGTTATTTACTTTTTTACACGAATGGCAACCCTCACATTGTCTTTGCTTGAAAACGAAACGCATTTTTGGGGATTCCCGCAAGTAACGCATACGTTTAGACACTTGCTTTAGAACTGAGTAGGGGAATTACCGCGCGCTATTCACTTATCTAAATTTCCTCTGTCAGTGTATTGTTTCGTTTGGATACTATAGCGAGCAGACGTATTGTAAGCATAATTAGTAGTAAGCATTGTAAGGCTTATTTAGATTACTAGACAATAGGTTCCTTCCACCACCTGTAAAAGTAAAACAAACAGTTGATGACTTGGTTTGGGATGAAGGAGGGCAATTTCTTAATCTTAGGTACATTCAATTTAGCTCTACGCTTAAGTGCTTCACTCAAAGATTTCCTGCAAATGCCCTACGATTATTTTCGTCCGACGGTAAAATTGAGGCTATCCATAAAAAAGTAAACACGCACACTGATAGGAAAGTTAGACCTGTAAGAGTCGCTGAAAAAAAATATCTTTATTTTTGGCACAACTATAATGCGATGCTAACATAACTAATATAATGATAGACATTAACCGATACTCTTAATACTAAATAAACAACAAAGAAAAACAATTTTACAAGAGGAGAAGTAAGCATCTCGCGGTCGCACCAAAAATCGGAACCCAGTTCAGCTTTGTACCGGGCACTGGTGGGCGCCTGGCGCTGGTTTTCAACTGGGCCCTATGCCCTATGTGGCCTGACTTTACGTACAATCAGTTAAGGTTGCTACTTTAATTTGGTGTTGTTTTGTTTGTAAAGTACTACCCACCTATTCATCTTTTGTTAAATTATATCTTCCCTGCAATTTTAATTGGTTTCATCTTAGCAGAGGCGGATCTGCCATTGACATTAGATCAAAATTATGAAAATGTTATGTGGTACGTCGACCACCGCTTGACATGGTATTGGTTTTCGCCTAAAAGTAATGTTCTAACGATGGTCTGTCATCATAATGTAACTACCTTAATCGCGGTATATTCTACCTCGATCTAAGATGAAATTGACGTTGCGCGGGATTGCACGGTTGATATTCGCCGCTTAAGTATGTCGTTTTCACACTTAAGCTTACGTTTGTTTAGTTTTAATTTTCAGTATACATTCGTGTTACTAAATCGTTATTCACCTATTCATAAGGCGAATATTGCCGTATAAACGGTGATATATGCCTATTACGCTTACGACGCTGACGATGTAATCTTAAGGCGTTTTCATCAGTCTATACTGCCGTAATTACGGTAAAAAGTTCAATTCCGAAAATACCTTACTGAAAGCGTTTTCGATGTTTTGCGTCCGGTATAATTGACGTTACCATTTAAACGATTTCGCTTAACTATGTAAAAATTACCGTGAGCGTTACATTTTCGCCCCACGCAATTACAGTTCAACCGTCTAAGGCCTAATTCGCCGTAGGCCAGAATTCCATTTTTCTCAGTGTACCTCTCACCATAAGAACGCAGCGCTCAACGCTGCGCCAAGGTGATCGTCAGACGTCAGGTACCCACGGGTATAACCATATTATACGTAACAAGTGAATATAACTCAAAGAATTAAAATATACGACTGCCATAGTTAAATGATATTTTTTTGTAAATCACTGGATATTGAAATATAGTCTTATATATTTTTGGAATCTATTCATCATTTTCTTGATGATGACAGTATAGCTAATCTCATTTTGGAAAAAAAAAATCAACTTTAGTCTTTGATGCTTTGATTTGTCTTTGTCTTTTTGTCTTTTCAGGCAGTCGTATAAAAATCGTACCTCGAGCAAATCCAATAAATTAGTTTTTCTTGTTCATTTAACGTTCTCACCTTACGAGTATCTACGGGTAAGGGCCTCGACGTTGCTTGAACATTCAAGTTTTGAATACACTCGTAAATGGGCGCTAATTTTTTTCGCAGTGATTTTTTAAAATTTTGTGTCTGGCCTCTTGGTCCTTGCCTTTTCACGTTAGCAAAATATTAATTGCCCTCTAAAAATGGGTTCATCGACTTCGGCCCAATTTTTAGTGGAGCAAATTACGTCGACTTAAAACTCATAGTCGAATCTGCCACCAGAATTAGCGCCAAAATGGCATCAATCAATTACTCGTAAGTCCAAAAATAATATGACAGCAGTCTGGACAGACTGTGGTAACAGTGGTAATAATAGAGGTCAGTGCATTGGGAAATAATGAAAAACCAGCGGTTACCTCGTGTCACCGTTTGGTTCTCGTGTGCATCTCGTTCTCGATACTGTAAAAGTTAAAAACATTTTGTCGTGTGACATTTCTCTAATATTTTTGCATTTGAAAAACTCTAGGACCCAAATTGGAGTCAGTAGAATCCTTTATAATGTGCCGGTTCCGATACGCGGATGTGAAAAAGTTATAATTGGCATTTAGTGCACATGTAGCCGTCCGTGGATTTGTTTGATACGTAACGACTCCGATCCGCTTTGGGGCTTTGATATGATTGAATTATTGCCAATTAGGATTGTAAACTATCACTAAATAATAGATTTGACCAAAAAATTACAAACTAAATTACTCACGAAAATTTTGTTCACCTACTATTTATTGTATTTTTATATACCTACCTACAGTGTTTTAGCCTTGAATATAAATTTTCTTGTGTTATTTATATTGTAATGTTTTTGTTAATGCTTCTCAGCCAATCAATGATGATAAAAAAATATACACAAACGACTAGCAACAATTTGTTGAAGTTTAGAAAAATTTAATACAATAAGCACATTATAAATAGATAGATAGATGAATTCCTTATTGCTACACATAATACAGAAATAACTTATGTGCATAAATAGCATAAATTTATCAAAAGAAGACTTAATGGTGACATATAGACAGACAACGGGCAGGCATCATCACCACCACCACTACCACTACCGTCTACCACTACAGCCCATTAACGTCCCATTTCTTACCCCCCTGCCACACACTGCCCGAGTGACGTGGGAAGTAGCGTGGGACGGAGGCAGAGACGTCGTGTGGCAACGATACTCGCCATGCTCTCGCCACGCTCCTCGTCCTCGCGCATCGCTCCCTGTTTTGTCGGTTTTTTGGGCGCGAGTCAAAGGACTGGCGATATGAGCGCGAGAGACCTGCCACACACTGCCCGCTACTCATTCGCAATCGAGCGCTCGTAGCAGAAGCACGCGCAATCATGCCGTCGCCGCCGCCGCCAGCCGATGAATGGAGTAACGATAAAACGTTACTACCTATATTATGTTTTAAATAAATCATGTTGGTACCTATACCTACATTATGATGCGCGTGACTTCGTCTGCGTGAATTAAAAAAGTTCCCGCGGGAAGTTTTTAATTTGCCGGGATAAAAGTAGCTATATTTTGTTATTTCAGACTATAATCTATTGATGCCCGCGACTTCGTCCGCGTGGATTGAGGTTCTTTGGTTCCCGCGGGAACTCTTTAATTTGCCGGGATATAAATTAGCCTCTATGTTATTCCATAAGCATATTAGTATAGAGAAGCTTGTTTTTTAAAATTACTAGCTGATACCCGCGACTTCGTCCACTTGGAATAAGTTTTTTTTAATTCCCACGGGAACCATTGAAATATTATACGAGAACTCTGTAATTTTCCGGGATAAAATGTAGCCTATGTCGATTTCCGGGTCCTAAACTACATCCATGCAAAAAATCGCGTCGATCCGTTGCTCTGTTGCGACGTGATTGAAGGACAAACCAACAAACAAACACTTGGTAGAGGGGATGAAAGTCAAAATATATGTACTTAGTTGTAATTCATTACGCGTAGTCTGATTTCATTCATTCTTTTTTGTTCGAAAGTACGTACTTACCTACTTTAAAAATTGATCTGTAAAAATTTCAAGGTCATTGGGTTTGTAGTTTAGAAGTATCGACACTATCATTAAACACAGCAATGAACGTCCAAAATAACTTAATAATGTGTTATTTTTTGCATGGGTTGGTATATCTAGTTGAGGACCTGGCCCCTTATTCTCTAACTCAGTGGCTATCAGAAAATGAAAGACACTGACATATTTATTATCCATTGAATGTTCGCTATGAAAATGTTATTATTACTTCATAGCAAACCTTCAATGGATAAAAAATATATGTCAGTGGCTTTCATTTTCTCATAACCACTGAGTTAGAGAATAGGGGGGCTGGACTTTTTTCCCGGAGTGTATGTTTAGGCACACAATGGGGCAAATAAAACACTAACTTTAGCAATTAGTGTTTTTAATGTTTATCCGTCGATGGATGTAAAACGAATGAAATTGCATAATTAATAAAGTCAAGTACAGTGTTGACAAACGCCTGTTAAAGTTTTAGAACAATTATTGTATGTGATAAACTAGTGTTCCGAAGTGGCCAGGCGTCTGCGCCGGAAGACGTTGCAATAAGGAGTTCCCGTGGGAATTTAAAAAAACTTATTCCACGCAGACAAAGTCGCGGGTATCAGCTAGTTTATAATATTAGTATGGATTTTGAACTTAGAGCTTATTATTTTTATATAATTTAATAGGACGTACATTACGTACAGCATTTGTTGTGGAGCATAGTGTACACTATGCTCCTTGCGCTGCCGCGTAGCACGCCCTCGCTCTGCCGCGTTGTTGCCCTCCGTGGCCACACACTGCTCTCCTCGCGCGATTAATCGCGACGCTCCGCACTAGGTCATTTGCACTTGCTACACGTAACACACAATGGAGGTTGAAACTGTAGCTGCGTGCGCGCTATGCTTGTTTAGCATATTTAATTCCTTCAATCACGTCGCAACAGAGCAATGGATCGACATGATATTTTGCATGGATATAGAATATACTAGATGAAGACCTGGATAGTGGTTACTTTTTATCCCGGAAAATCAAAGAGTTCCCCGGGAATTAAAAAAAATCTTAAACCACGCGGACGTATAGTCGCGGGCATCAGCTCGTCGCGTTATATTATTGCGCATCATTCACAATCAAAAGTCTGAATAGTACCGCCGGCCGAATTCACTAAACGATTAATTCGAAGAATAAACAAAGTCTCGAAACCCGCAAGTTATCAGACAAACTCTATAGAAACCTAACAAAGGCGCTGTACAAATTACCTACTTTTTGGAGTCTTCAGGAGAAAATTATACACAAAACGCGCGACGGCAGCGCGACGCGCACACTTGGCGACAGGGCAAACGGGCGGACGTTTCGCGGCCTATCCGGTACGGTACGTAGGAGGTGTTTTTCGCTCTTATCGAGATTCCATCGCGCATTATATGTGTTTGAGCTTTAAAATAATGGGCGCCCAGTACTGAGGGCGGCGCTGATCCACAAAGCGGGCTATCGTCAAAGGAGTCCACGAGACGGCTGAAGCTCGTCACAAGGCCGATCCGATACTCGAGGAAAATCCCCGCTTACAAATAAGATACAAGTATCTATTGTTTCCACTTTACTTTCACTTTATTCTTGTACATTTTTCATAAAAAGACAACACATACTATCTCGAAATGACAACTTAAACCAGAGGCTCAAAAACTTTTTTTTCTCGATTACCACTTTCAAAATTTTGCTGGTTCCGGTGGACCCCCGGTAACTACATATTCTCAGTCGACAAAAAATGTGAAGATTAGATCTAACTATGCCCCTGGGGATCCACCTGGTCCACTTTGGGAATCAATGAGTCTTAAACAGATCCGCACAATGACTGAAGCCATTAAGTTAAAATGGCGATGAACGGGCCATGTTTGTAGACTGCGGTAGGAGCGTTGGCATGGCAGTACAAATATTGTACGAGACAGTAGACCAGTCTCGAGATCGCGTACAAAATATAAGCTTGTGTGGGCCGCCCTCCCATGCCTCCCGCATGGTGGCCACAATATTATAATAATGTCAGCTCCCGACCGAATTTCGGCCGCGGCTGCCAATCTCCACAGAGATTAGCCATCCGCAGGACATATTATAGAGCGCGAGTGTGTGCGCGAACACAGTTGCACTTTCTTCCCCTCACTCTTAGACTCCATCATCAGGTACCATCAGGTGAGGTCGCAGTCAAGGGCTAACTTGTAGTGGATAAAAAAAAGCTCTCATAGCCCGATGGGACGGAAATTCCGACACGACCGGAGAGAGATCAGGCGCAGGACAGGTTAAATACCACCATAATTTACGGTTTGAATTCCGTCAAGCTTTTATAATAATATGTCAATCTCTAAAATAGTAATTTGTCATGTGTCGCCCTTTCGGTATGAGCAGGATATTGATGGATCGACCATTATTCACATGACTCATGTATGTAACTCATAGTTTTTTATATATATATCATTAAGTACCAGCAACAGTTATGCTGAGATGTATGGAGCGTACTTTGACTTTGCTCAGGCTTTACTCAGAGTTAATACGGGATTTTATTAACATACATTTTAACTCAGTCTTAGGGTTAAGTCAAAGTATACTCTATAGATCTCACACTTAGTACCCTACTAAAACAATCTAGCCTATGAATAAGTAAAGAGTTACATTATTTTAACCTAAACTTATACTACAAAACTTATATCTACTCGTAAGAATTGGTCCATGGACTTGTCCTAGTTTAGGCAAGTTTGTAACTCATTGCTTATGTATCTACATATTAATGAAATTGTTAATAATTTTTTCAAAAGAGCAACCACCGAGTTTCTTGCTGGTTCTTTTCGGTAGGAATGGCATTCCGAACCAGTGGTAGATTCACTCGACGATTCAAAAGCACTTGTAAAAATCCATACTAATATTATAAATGCGAAAGTCAGTTTGTTTGTTGGTTTGTTGGTTTGTTGGTTTGTTGGTTTGTTGGTTTGTCCTTCAATCACGCTTCAACGGCTTAACGGATCGACGTGATTTTTTGCATGGGTATATTTGAGGACCTGGAGAGTGACATAGGCTACTTTTTATCCCGGAAAAATAAACAGTTCCTGTGGGATAGCATGCTCTTTTTTTCGCATTTTTTGTCAATTAGGCGGCAATGGCGCAACGGATTGACGTGATTTTTTGCATGGGTATATTTGAGGACCCGCAGAGTGACATAGGCCACTTTTTATCCCGGAAAAACTAACAGTTCCTGTGGGATATAATGCTCTTTTTCTCGCATTTGTTCTTTAATTAGGCGGCAACGGAGTTACAGATTGACGTGATTTTTTGCACAGGTATAGTTGAATAGCTGGAAAGTGATTGTAACTTTTTATCCCGTAACCAACAGTTCCTGTGGGATAGTATGCTCTTTTTCTCTTATTTGTTTCACCGTTCCCACGTTCAGGTTAGCCCACGTTCAGGTTATCATAACCGTCCGGTTAGCCCACGTTCAGGTCAGCCGACGTTTAGGTTAGCCGAAGTTCAGGTTAGCCGACGTTCAGGTTAGCCGACGTTCAGGTTAGCCGACGTTCAAATACGCCGTCGTTTAAGTTAGCCGACGTTCAAGTTATCCGACGTCCCAGTTATTCCACGTTCAGGTTAGCCCACGTTCAGGTTAGCCGACATTCAGATTTATTTTCGGACCAGGAAAGTAACATGTGCTACCTTAGTAACATCCTATAATCCTAATATCCTAATATCCATACTAATATTATAAATGCGAAAGTCAGTTTGTTTGTTGGTTTGTTGGTTTGTCCTTCAATCACGCTTCAACGGCTTAACGGATCGACGTGATTTTTTGCATGGGTATATTTGAGGACCTGGAGAGTGACATAGGCTTCTTTTTATCCCGGAAAAATAAACAGTTCCTGTGGGATAGCATGCTCTTTTTTTCGCATTTTTTGTCAATTAGGCGGCAACGGCGCAACGGATCGACGTGATTTTTTGCATGGGTATATTTGAGGACCCGTAGAGTGACATAGGCCACTTTTTATCCCGGAAAAACTAACAGTTCCTGTGGGATATAATGCTCTTTTTCTCACATTTGTTCTTTAATTAGGCGGCAACGGAGTTACAGATTGACGTGATTTTTTGCACAGGTATAGTTGAATAGCTGGAAAGTGATTGTAACTTTTTATCCCGTAACCAACAGTTCCTGTGGGATAGTATGCTCTTTTTCTCTTATTTGTTTCACCGTTCCCACGTTCAGGTTAGCCCACGTTCAGGTTATCATAACCGTCCGGTTAGCCCACGTTCAGGTCAGCCGACGTTTAGGTTAGCCGAAGTTCAAGTTAGCCGACGTTCAGGTTAGCCGACGTTCAGGTTAGCCGACGTTCAGATACGCCGTCGTTTAAGTTAGCCGACGTTCAAGTTATCCGACGTCCAAGTTAGCCCACGTTCAGGTTAGCCCACGTTCAGGTTAGCCGACATTCAGATTTATTTTTGGACCAGGAAAGTAACATGTGCTACCTTAGTAACATCCTATAATCCTAATATCCTAATATATTTTATAAATGCGAAAGTGTTCTTGGAAGTTGTTCTCATTAAAGTAAAAAAAATTGGCAGTCATAGGGACTGCCGATAGAAGTGAAAACGAACATTAAAATATAAACCGTAAAACTAAGGCATTACCGTTTGATTACGAATGTACTATATTTATATTAAAGAACTTTTGTCTTCATAACAACGCGAACCTTAAAACAAAGGCATTAACCCTGTAGTCAAAAATCTTTAAAAAATCAAAAATTATCTTTTTTTTCTTTTTGGGGGGTAAATAGTAAGTATAAGAATGACTAAAAAATAGAAAAAAAATCAGAGTGCAAAGTTCAGACTACAGAGTTCAGAGTGCAGAGGTCAGAGTGCAGAGGTCAGAGTGCAGAGTTCAGAGTTCAGAGTTTAGAGTGCAGAGTTCAGAGTGCAGAGTGCAGAGTTCAGAGTTTAGACTTCAGAGTTCAGAGTTCAGAGATCAGAGTACAGAGGTCAGAGATCAGAGTGCAGAGTTCAAAGTTCAGAGTTCAGAGTTCAGAGTGCAGAGTTCAGAGTTCAGAGGTCAGAGTGCAGAGGTCAGAGTTCAAAGTTCAGAGTGCAGAGTTCAGAGGTCAGAGTGCAGAGGTCAGAGTTCAGAGTGCAAAGTTCAGAGTTCAGAGTTCAGAGTGCAGAGTTCAGACTTCAGAGTGCATAGTTCAGAGTGCAGAGTTCAGAGTTCAGAGTGCAGAGATCAGAGTTCAGAGTGCAGAGTTCAGAGTGCAGAGTTCAGAGGACAGAATGCAGAGGTCAGAGTTCAGAGTGCAGAGTTCAGAGTGCAGAGTTCAGAGTGCAGAGTTCAGACTGCAGAGTTCAGAGTGCAGAGTCCAGAGTCTGAGTTCAGAGTTCAGAGTGCAGAGTTCAGAGTGCTTAGTTCAGAGTGCAGAGTTCAGAGTGCAGAGTTCAGAGTTCAGAGTGCAGAGTTCAGAGTGCAGAGTTCAGAGTGCAGAGTGCAGAGTTCAGAGCGCGGAGTGAAATGTCTCAAACAGGCAGTCACAGCTAAGTTGATAATTGTAAATTTTTCACATTAAACTCAGTTATTGTTCCCTTGAGCCACGCGAGCGAAGCCGCGGGTAATAGCTAGTTTATTTGAATAAAAAACACTTGAATTTAAACATTTATGTGAAACACCACGGCTCATCCGTACCTACGCTTTAATAAACCGATTAATTTAGTAATTTCGTTCTGTGAGCTATTAATTATTGCCGTGAATATACTCGTATGCCTTAAATGTGATCGTAAATAACAGTTGAATGAAAATGTTGCTCGTAAATAAACTGTTTGCCGCTCGCTTTATACGAGCTAATATTTTATAGACACTACGACAATTTACACAGAACCTTCCGGTCTCGCCGCATCGCTTTTGAAATAATTTTATATATTAACTAGATGATACCCGCGGGCACTAAGTTCGTCCGCGTGGACTAAGTTTTTTCGATTCCCGCGGGAACTCCTTAATTTTCCGAGATAAAAAGTAGCCTACGTCCTTCCCCGGGATACAACCTATCCCTGTAACAAATTTCATCAAAATCGGTTGAACAGGTGAGCCGTGAAAGCGTAGCAGACAGACAGACGGACAGACAGACAGACACTCTTTCGCATTTATAATACTAGTATGGACTAGTATGGATTATACTTAGAAAGCTAAAAGTCGACGACCTCCGTGGCGTAGTGTTGAGGGCTGTTGCCTTAACGTGCGGAGGTCCCGGGTTCGATCCCCGGCAGGGTTTGGAAATTTATAATTTCTGAAATTTCCCTGGTCTGGCCTGGTGGGAGGCTTCGGCCGTGGCTAGTTACCACCCTACCGGCAAAGACGTGCCGCCAAGCGATTTAGCGTTCCGGTACGATGCCGTGTAGAAACCAAATAGGAGTATGGGTTTAATTAACTGCCATGTCTCTAACAGGTTAGCCCGCTACCATCTTAGACTGCATCATCACTTACCATCAGGTGAGATCGCAGTCAAGGGCTAACTTGTTGTGGATTAAAAAAAAAACTAAACTTTAACTTGACCACGGTTATTATCTTTAAAAGTTTCAGTAAGGCAACTGTGTTCTCTATTTAATTGCGCTACTATCAAATCAAAACAAATATTTTTTATTCAAGTACTTTAACAAGTGTTTTTGAATTTGCTGTTTGTTTTAAGCATGCAATTTGTAGTTACATCATTTCGTATTCATACCTATTACGTATTATCATAATATACTCGTAGTGATTTTCTTAGTAATTTTATATATGCGAAAGTGTGTTTGTTTGTTTTTTGGTTTATTGGTTCATTCTTCAATCACGATGCAACTGAGCAATTGATCGACATGATATTTTGCATGGATACAGTTGAAGACCTAGATAATAATAATAATAATAATAATAATAAAAGTTTTTATTAAAGGCAAAAGGGCCCAGTATACATTACACACAATACAATAATTATTTTAAAAAAAATAGTAAGTATACAATAAAATAAAATTATATAAAACTTATAAACTAACTGGGAATGTTAAAAAAAAAAAAAACTCTTCCCAGGCGTCATGGTCACAAAAAACCTATATCTATTTCCTATTGCTATTGTGATGCACAGATAGCCAATAGGTAAAAATATTGCTGGGCATACCGTCACAAACCATCTTGAGGATGCTGTTCTGAGATGTCCGGAGTCTCTCCCAAAAGGAAGCTACTCTTTTCCTCATTACAGCATAGAAATCAGGCACCCTCGACTCGGCGAACATACCCGAGGCACTACAATATCTAGGCAAACCCATCAAAATGCGAAAAGCATCATTGTACTGCACACGTATTGCCGTGTAGGACTTTCTGAGAAAATTTGTCCAAAGTTGGCAAGTGTAAAAACACTGGCAATACGCGTTAAACAGTACAACCTTGACGGATTCGCTGCATTTGCCAAATCTTCGAGCTAGCATGTTGCAACGAATCGAGAGTGCCCTCCTTTCCCTCTCAATATCA
Organism: Erebia ligea; assembly: GCA_917051295.2. Lineage (NCBI taxonomy): Eukaryota > Metazoa > Arthropoda > Insecta > Lepidoptera > Nymphalidae > Erebia > Erebia ligea. The sequence goes on from OU785220.1 coordinate 139,106, forward strand.
CAGTCATCCTTCAGGTGCTCTGTTAGAACATGTCCTAGATATTTGAACTTTGTCACAACCTGAACTGCTGAGCCATCTAATATTACCACAGGTACCCTCTCCGGACCCTTGCCTGCTCGAAAGACTAACATTTCAGACTTAGTGACATTATATTTCAGTCCGTGAGCATTGGCATAATGCTCACAGAGCGAAAGCAACTTCCTAAGTCCCTTGATAGACGGGCTGAGCAACACCATGTCATCAGCGTAACTGAGACTGTTGACGCATGTGTTGCCGATATGACATCCGATTTTTGTGTTTCTCAGCTCCTCTATCAAATCATTAACATAAACATTGAACAGATCCGGAGAGGTAATACCTCCTTGACGTACTCCGCAATCTAATTTATAGGAATTAGATGTCGCGTCGCCCCATTTAACACTATTGATTTGGTTTCCGTACCAGTATCTCAAAAGATGCACCACCTCGCTGGAAACTTGAGATCTGTACAATTTCGCCCAAAGAATATTATAATTCACCAGGTCGAAAGCTTGGCTCAAGTCCAAAAAACATGCGTACACTGACGTTTCTCGATTCGTATAATAGTTCACGACATGCTTTAAGCTAAGAATAGCTGAATCAGTCGAAAGACCGGGACGGAAACCAAATTGCGCATCATCAATCACAATATTCTTCAGCAGCTCAGGCTGTATCAAACGTTCCAAAATTTTGCCGGTGATGGTACCTAGTGAGATCGGACGATAGTTGTTTACTGAACCCAGATCACCGGTTTTATTTTTGACAATCGGTATCACTACTGTCTTCATAAGGTCTTGAGGAAGGTAAGAGTATCTAATGCACAAATTGTAAAACCTACAGAGCTTGATATGTAAAAGTTCACCTCCATAAAGAATATGATCCAAACTGAGTTCATCGTGGCCTGGAGATTTACCACGTTTCATATGTCTAACCATTTCAGTTATCAGTCAGGGGTAAATTGCAGCCCATGTTTGTCAGGCGTTACTGAAGGATGACTGTGTTTGGCTCCCAGATCACCATTTGTCGTTCGTGGAATTACCTTAAACTTGTCCGCAAACATATTGGCTATCTGTGCGTGTTCATGTGACCCATTCACCTTTATGGGTAGACTTTGTTTATGACTAAACTTTTTGGTTTCCTTCCAAAACTTTGGAAAATTACACTGATTTCTGTACATAGCCAATATATCTAATTTTATAGACTCTTCGTTTCTTTGGCACCAACGAAGCCTATTTTTAAAATCCTTACGGGTTGCGACCATTTCGTCATATATAGTTCCATTTGAAGGCTTGCCTGCCATTACCCAAGTTTCAAAGTTTAATCTATATACTTGATGACTTTTTTGCACATGCACATTCCAACCTGTTACTTGCTTCTTAACCTGATAACCATTATTTTTATTTTTATTATTTCTATGTACTGAATTTTTAGAACCTAGTTGCATGATTTTAACAATTTGACTATAAAAATTATCTATAAAAATATAATGTTTACTTAGATTATCACAGTTTTTATTGCTATCACATTCCTTACATATGAAACTATCAATGACTTGGACTAGATTATTTTTACAATAGTTGTAATATTTATCTATTTGGCTATTGTCCCTAACACCCCATCGAATACCGGTTTTACCAGCATGGTTGTCGTCAATGATAAGCCCCTCTGCAACTTCGTTGAGATCACAGGTGACACATAATGGAAAATGATCAGACCAAGTGACTTCGTAAAGTACATTCACAGATGATATTGTGTTCCAAGCTGCTTGTGTAGTAATGCAGTGGTCCAACCACCGACGACTTCCATGTGCTTCACTTACAAAGGTGAATGTGTCCGAACTTATATCTAATTTTGCAACGTCTGCCCATATCCATTGTTGCTCGTCACAAAAGCTTTTGAGCTCTTTACCAAAGCTAGCAGTAGGGTGGGCATTAAAATCTCCCAAAACATATACTGCTGAGACATCAGATTCTTCGGCAATGGCACTAATTCTAGCTAAACAATTTGTAAAGTCGGGCAGATTATCTAGCTCGTCTGTCGGCATATATACATTAAAAATTAGAAACGATCTTAAATTTAACGTTATTCGAATGGCCATGATTCTATCTATTGAGCAATTTATTAGAGAGACATCCGGAAATCGAGTTTTTCGCCACATAATAGCAAGACCCCCATATGGTCGGCCGCGCAATACGCCAGCTGAAACATCGACTGAAGAAATTGCAGCACAAGCAAAATCAGTATCTACACTATGTATATAATCCAAATCATGTGGCAATAGCCACGTTTCTTGCAGCACTACAATATCTGCTTTACAACACAAATCACGAATACAGTGGACCGACCTCTTAATAGATTTACAGTTAAAAGATATTATCCTAACATTATTGATGGGTGTATTATTCATAATTATTTGTGGTAACTTTCTTAGCATTATTACGTTCTCGAAAAACTCGGTATTTAACACCTTCTGGCCAAAACTCAGTATTCAAAAAATTCTGTAATTTATTGCGCGATACTTTAATTTTAAATGAGTTAAAAGACGTTTCATACTTTTGATTTAAAATTTGAACGTCGTCGTCCTTACAATCCTGCCCTAGTTCCCGAATATAAGTCAGCATATCTTGCGCAGTTGTTGTCTTCGCCAACCTCGAGACGTAAACAAAAGCGGGTATATCTGCCACTGTAATGGTGCATGCGCGCTGAGCAGTACCGCACAAGTTGTTTTTACTCGGGCGCTTCTTTCTTTGCACGACCGTAAATACGGAGTCATCATTTTCGGCATTTTGAACCTTCTGTATAACGGACGTACGGCTTATTTTCGTTTGCGTCTCACTTGCATTCTGCACAATATCCCGGTAGGTAGGTTCGTGAATCGTAGAAATGGACTGGTCGGGTGGTCCAAGTTTAGAGGCGGAGCGAGGTACTCCTTGTGTACTGTTCTTTGGGGTTGCCACGGGTTTAACGGAGGACGGCTCACCTTTTGACTTTTTCGGATCTTTATCAGATTTGGTCAGTGCTGTGCTTATAGAGGCACGTAAGTCATTTAATTCCAAACTAACATTAGTTTGAAACGTCATTAGTTCCCCTTTGGATGCTACTTCGCTTCTTAGAGTGGAGAGCTCTGTCTTCATAGCCACAATATCTTTCAACAAGCGGGTAACATCCACGTGGTCAAAAGAAACCGGTGGTAAGCGACTAAGGTTTTTCGCAACAAAAGTTGGTTGTATGTCGGGGTCTACTTCTTTCAGCAGCTTAATCACGTCTTTAATATTCTTCTTGCGTTTATCCTCACCTTTTCTCTGTACAATCCTAGCCGCGCCATCACCACATGCGGTAAACAATGTACTTTTACCCTCTTCCACTTCAGCATCGGTGAAATTCGATGCACAGATCTGTACAATGCTTAACTCATCTAATACGTCAATCTTGTTCTGTACAAAAGTCAAAAACTCGTTTATAATAACACTCGCCATAGTTTTCAACTTGGACCACACACTACATATTTTAACGCGGGTAGGAAAATACAATATTGCAAAGAACACGTCCGCTCGTATCGACGACGACCGACCGACCTAGACCGATAATGACATAGACTACATTTTATCCCGAAAAATCAAAGAGTTCCCCGTGAATTTAAAAAAATCTTAAGGCCCTTTAAACATTTACCCCGCGACCAACTATAGGTAAAAAACTCAACTATAGGTATAAAACTCGTCACACTACAGCATATATATGCACGCTTTACGAGAGCGTAGAGCTATAGAGCGTAGAGACGCTCGATTTTATAGCCAACTAACCAATTTTGTTACTTGAAAATATTAGACGATTATTTATTTACTAGGTACTTGTTTACGCTGTTGGCCGCGGTAAATATTATGTATGTACCTATTTATGCGCCGAAACAATACTCGCGGCTACAATAATACTCAGTTTTTGAGATTGTAAAATAATGTATAAAAGATTATCTTACCGATTTCGTTCAAAATCGATATCTGGGGTTCCGTAGGATCACAAAATAGGAAACTGTTACCAATATTTTAAAAAAGTCAGCGCCATTTTGAAATTCTTTGTTATCGTACCGATTTCGTTCAAAATCGATATCTGGGGTTCCCTGGGATCACAAAACAGGAAACTATGAACAAAATTTTAAAAAAGTCAGTGCCATTTTGAAATTCTTTGTTATCGTACCGATTTCGTTCAAAATCGATATCTGGGGTTCTCTGGGATCACAAAACAGGAAACTGTTACCAAAATTTTAAAAAGTTCACTGCTGACTTTTTTTTGATTGACTGCTGTTTTGTGATCCCAGGGAACCCCAGATATCGATTTTGAACGAAATCGGTACGATAACAAAAAATTACAAAATGGCGCTGACTTTTTTAAAATTTTGGTAACAGTTTCCTGTTTTGTGATCCCAGGGAACCCCAGATATCGATTTTGAACGAAATCGGTACGATAACAAAAAAATTCAAAATGGCGCTGACTTTTTTAAAATTTTGGTAACAGTTTCCTGTTTTGTGATCCCAGGGAACCCCGGATATCGATTTTGAACGAAATCGGTACGATAACAAAAAAATTCAAAATGGCGCTGACTTTTTTAAAATTTTGGTAACAGTTTCCTGTTTTGTGATCCCAGGGAACCCCAGATATCGATTTTGAACGAAATCGGTACGATAACAAAGAATTTCAAAATGGCGCTCACTTTTTTTTAATACATACATACATACATGCATACATACATATATATTCCTAACATACCCTTTCCTTGTGGTTTTGCCGTAATCGGGTAAAAAAAATACGCCTACACTTGAGAACTTCCTTCTTTGTGGATGTCGGTATCTAGTTTTTCTAAGCGCAGTACACATAGAGAATATTATATCTCTATGGCAGTACACAACACGGTGTTCATTTTGTCGTAATAAATTTCGTGCAAAAAAGCGATACACCCACCCGTCCACGAGCGCGTCTCAGCGCGTACTGAGCGCCAAACGCCTAGCGCTCGGCTTCTTTTCATAGAAAAATGTATGAAACATTTTTTTTTTGCCACATAAACTATAAACATATTTATTTGTATGCTTAATGCTTTGCACCATGGATAGAGGACTATATAAGCCCCACTTTATTGTTAATATTCAAGTTAAAATATGCAGCGGATCTAGCTTTATGGGTACCTATCCGGACCCCATTTTTCGTCATTTTCAGCAGATCTTGCGTTCGGAGAAACGTATTTATGCAGAAAATTTGTATTGGAGTGTGCATTTTTATAAGGTCAAACGAGAGATGAAGAAATGACCTTTAATTTGATACCATGACATCCCCACAGCTGTGACTCCCGATTCTTTAAAGTGTACCTGGAAAAGGATGACACATCATGAAATCCGTATAAGGCACCTTAAACCACGCGGACGTATAGTCGCGGGCATCAGCTCGTCGCGTTATATTATTCCGCATCATTCACAATCAAAAGTCTGAGGAGATATTTTACGAGAGCTTATATAGGAAGTTTATTATCAGCGAAGTTAACGCGCATAGCTGCGAGTATACGAGACGAGTGACGAGATGCCTGAAGATGGCGGCGCCTCCGTGAGCGGCGTGCGTACGTGTAGTGTGTACGTGTAGTGTGTACTGCTCCAACAGACTCCAACTGTCATTACGAGCGGCGAGGATATTCATATGTGATCATTTGATGAATATTAAAATTGTTGGCAGTTGGTTTTCCGTTTGACGCTGAAACTCCGACCCCTGCCCTTTTAATTATACTTTAAGCAGTAGCTTAAAGTATAATTAAAAGGGCAGGGGTCGGAAATCATTTCAGTATAGTAATACTGAAATGATTTTACACTCAATAGGTATAAGAGCGGAAACACATTACCGGCGATTCGCGTAGACGTTTTGTCCGTCCGCTCCGTAGTGTGTTTTCGCTGTAACTGTGCGAAATCTGTCGTTTCATCCCATCCCCTTCTACACCATTGTCGTTATTCGTAGCGGGCTCGGCTACGCGGCAAATTGCAGTAGCATCATTCTGTCCTCGTAGCACTCGATGCGATCTGCTACAAATGCTTCAAATTGGATACTTCAAAATATTAAAAAAAAATCTTGAAAGCATAGCAGGCTAATTAATTTAATTTCGCATGCATAATATTAGTATAGATTTAAATAAAAAATTGCGATTACAAGGAGATTATTTGACCAAACGAACACTTGCCCACCTGAGACGCGGCCGGAAAGTATCGACTACAAGACGTTTAAAAGCTAAAACCTCAACCAATAAAATACCTACAATTTCATTTGAGAAAGATTTATTACAATCGTTTCATTTTTGGGATATCTTATTACGCTTTGTTCGTACAGCCACGGTAATATTATGTATAAATATTACCGTGGTACAGCGGCAGACGAGAGCAGAAACTTTGTCAACTTGTTAAGAGAACACACAAACTTTCTTATCCGTCCGCCTCGAATTTTGATTAATTTTGATTTCAGTCTGAGAATAAAAATAACAACAAAACAAGACTTGATTTCGTACACAATATATAAATACAAAATGTATAGAAAATATCTCTGTATCGTATTTCTATATAGGTACAAGAAACATAATAACCCAGGCATTCATAAAATTAAAATTTTCTTGCACATTAATATAATATTATCAACACATATCTCGACCAAATATCGTCATAATGATTATGAAATCTCTAACCTATTGCAAAAAATATTTCAAATCGATAAACATTTCGACGTTAAAAATGATCAGCTAGTGTGCGTGGGTTGCGAGCCCTAAACATCTTTATGGATTGATACGCTCCGTCTGAGAAATCATAAATCGCTTTTTATTTTATTCGTCGGCTTTTATCTCTGATGCGGGGATAAATATCGGCCATCAGCTTTTTGGCTTTATGCCGTAAATATAATAAACCTACAACATTTTAGCCGAAATATTATAGACTTATAAGCTGTTGTTTTGTATGGCGGTCGTAGTATTACCTACCACACTAATGCGTAAATTAATATTACCGCACTCCTTTGTAGAGTAATAACTGCGGTAATATCTTTATTACCGCAGGAGGGAATAATCTACAGTACTCTATTGTTTTCACAGCGGTGAAGCGGTATGTAAGTTCAACATTACGAGCAAAATATGTATTGTTATTCTATTTAAGTGACATCTTTAGACGTTTTGAAGGAGAGTCATTTACTTTTCGAGTTTTAAAGTAATTTCTGGCACGTAAAGAATTCAATGTTGTCAACAGATCGGTGTGTCGTTCTGACCCGGTCGCGCCCCCCGGCGCCGCGTGGCTCCGTCGCGACGCACCAACGCTACATAAAGTGAGTTCATGAATAGGCTTCATTTAATTTAGCACAAATAATAATTTAATCATGTTTTCGGGGAACAAGCTCAAAGCTAGAAGTTATCCAATTAACGATCTATGGTTGTCTATACATCAACGATCTATGGTTGTCTATCTCGTACATCAACCGAGACAGTCGACGACTCATGTAGATGTTTATCTTTTAATATGAATCTGCCTTATTCAATGTTTTTTATTACCTTAATTTTCTTAGATCTATGGAAGATAATAATTTTTCTCTCTAATTATGTTTATTCGATTGAATGTTTGATGTTACAATTATTTTAAAAGTAATCAAAAATACCGCACAGGCTGGCAGATTGGCAATTTCGCGTGCGAAGGTATTTTTTTACCTCTGTCGACAAAAATAGTATCTCGATTTTATTTTATCTGATATTTGAAGTGAATGATGTAAAGCTTACAAAAGGAGGCTCACGCGTCACGCCTCGTCCGCGCGCTGCGACAGGAAGCGCTTGTTACATTATTTTGTCTTAGGCCTGAAACCATTGATGTATAATTTTAGTACTCATTCTATTACGATGCCTGAAACAATCAAATCGTAAAAAAAAAAATATGGCACAACTTATTCAGCCTCCTTGTACTTTTAAAAGCTAAAAATCCACGCGAACAATGTAGCTACAGCTCAACAGCCAGCGGTGAATAATTCACTCTCCGTCTCAGTTCAATGGCGCCCGTAACTCATTTTACTTCTCAGAGGAAAAACACTTGAATTTCCGTTTGAACAGGTATGTTAGTCTTTCTGTTCCGGAGCCGGACACTAACCGATCGCGCTAACCCGGACACACAGCCCGGACACACAGCCCGGACACACAGCCCGGACACACAGCCCGGACACTTGTTATTGTCCAGCGCCGCGTCTCTTCAGGAATATTTCACTTCCTTTGTATTCTTGTAGGAATTCTCTAAAGGAACCTTTTCTTTTAATAAATGCTTATATTTGCAAGATACAAACATAGTTAATAGAAATAATCCCACGTTTCCTGCTGGAACTCTGATTTTCCGGAATAAAAGTAGGTACTTAACCGCTGCGGTAACCATCGTCCCGAAAAAGCTTCCCCCAGAGATAAGAAGCAACGGAAAGAAATTTAAAAAATTTGATAAGAAATCCTTTTGGAAAATTGCAAAGACTTAAAGAGCAACTTAAAATAAACATTAAACTTAACAATAGAATTATGAAGTTTGTAAGTTTACTCTCAAGTTCTCCAACTTATTGGGTGTTATTCAAGTTCAAAGTATGTTTATTCAAAATTGGTACACACTATACTTTCTGAACGTCAAGAATACAAAGTATAAGACGTGACGGTGATAATTAACGACGGTTAAAACTAAAGCTACGAGGGTTCCAAACGCGCCCTGGTCTTGAAGAGCCCAGAACAAGCTCAGCCGGGTGTTTTTAAAGGTAAAGTAGGGAGCTTTTGTAACTGCACCGACATACGTCAGCAAACACGCTCGAGGAGGCAAAGCAAAGGGCAAGGGGTTGCGGGCGCGGGGTAACGGGGTAATGGGGTGCGACAACACCCATAACTTACATTTTCCAGACATTACCCGCGCTCTTCTTCGGGTGCGTCTTCAATTTGTTCCCATTAAAACTTTTACAACTTGCCCCATAACTCGTGGAGCGTTTAAGGTAGTTTGCGGTCTAAAGACAAAACTAAATTTAACTTCTAGTGCAAGTGGGGTACTCTATATTATGTACTCAACAAACAAACGTTGGCAAACGTTATTCTAAACGTTAACGTGGTAACAAACGTTATTCTTGAGGATTCAACAGAGCAATCACATATTTCGCAATGTGATTGCGAAATATGTGAAAGATGCAATCACATTGCGAAAGATGTAACACTGTTGAAATTGTGATTCCAAATTGGACTATTTGATACATTTTTTTAAATAGACCAGCGCTTCGCTGCAAATTAACTTTCCGGCAAGTACCTACTTAGTGATGCAGCCTAGATGGAGCGCGCTGATGTAGAAGACGCCTGAACACTCTTCATTTTCCTTGGCATTCCGAACCAGTGGGAGATTCGCTCGACTATTCAAAAGCACTTGTCAAAGTCTAATGGAATAAAAAGATTTGAGTTGATTCGAAGATACCAATACGAAAAGCGGACATTTAAACCGTATTCAGACAGACATTATTCGCATCCTGCCGTGCAAGCTCCGCAGTATCTCAAGCCTGCAGCAGCTGCGCTCGAGTAGCTCTTAAAAACGCATTCGAAGCATTCTTGCCGAACTTCGGATCATAAATAATGGTTTATTGCGCACCGTGATCTAAGTGATGCGAGCGATACGCCGGCCCGCATTTATTGGCACATCTGTCTGCGTTTATATCTCTTCCCTTTTGACGTTAATTGAGTGCATTTATTAAGTGTTACATCACTGAGGAGAGAATGGATCGTTTCGATCAATCTTCCGTCTGTACAAATGAGTACCTATCTATCCTTAGACCAGGGGCCATACCGTCAGCACTTAAAGCAATACTTAAGCAATATTACTCAAAATGACAGTTTGATGTCACGTACCTTGACGTTCCTAAAATAAGGATTATAAATCCAAAGCACGAAAGTCAACAATAATGAAACAATATGGCTCTAAGCGTTGGCGTTGGCCTCAGGCGCTACGTGAATTTGCGAAGTTTAGTTCTTTTCCGTAACAACTACTATTATGTATTGTATTTACTTCACATTTACTGTTAAGAATATTATGTAAATTTTTTTTTTTAACCACTACAAGTTAGCCCTTGACTGCGATCTCACCTGATGGTAAGTGATGATGCAGTCTAAGATGGTAGCGGGCTAACCTGTTAGGGGCATGGCAGTTATATTAAAACCATATACCCCTATTCGGTTTCTACATCGGAACGCTAAATCGCTTGGCGGCACGTCTTTGCCGGTAGGGTGGTAACTAGCCTCGGCCGAAGCCTCCCACCAGGCCAGACCAGGGAAAATTCGTTAAGACAACAGCGCTACACACTGCGCCACGGAGGTCGTTTCTCAGTTCATTTATCAATGAGCTGAGTTTTGTATTCTTATAAACCTTGAAAAGTAAACTTAACACCCACAAGTCTCACGGACAACGAACGACTACTTTTAAGTGCGGAAAAGAAACTCAGGACGATCCGGGAAACATAGCGTTAGGAGACCCACTCGGAAGGTGGATGAACCGCATCATTGCCATTGGCTTTGATGATAGAAACGGAATTTTCCGTCAAAGTGTAAAACATTCACAGCATCGTATTTACGGATTTTTCTCACACGTGTCACCCGCGTCACGCTATCGTCACGCTATCGTCACTGTCACGTGTTTATTTAGATCATATCTGCCGACATTTTTGTAGAAACCTCTATATTGTATAGCGGCTTTGAAAACATAATTTGTTTTTAATTTGTTCATAATGATGTTTTAATCTCATTGACTGAACAATTATAGATGATCAAACGAACTTCCTGAAGTGAAGTTCGATCATTATTATATGAGTCGCTTCATTCGAAGATATAATTTTTACATTGTAGTTTCCTCAATCAAGCAGCAACAATCGCACGATTTTTAGAGATGTTTTATTTTAGTATAATGATAAAATTCTCCCGCTTAAGGCATCCCTACCTGGTTACACATTCAATATTTGTTCGTCATTCTTTTTAGAGATATATAAGTACCTAATGTTATTGCAAAAATATATTTCGGGTTGGGTGGGTTGGGAATTTATTTATATATCTTCGAATGAAGCGACTCATATAATAATGATCGAACTTCACTTCAGGAAGTTCGTTTGATCATCTATTATATTTCGTCGCTTCATTCTTCAGATATAATTTTTACATTGTAGATGTTTAGAGATACAGAAAATATCTATTTTTGCAAGAACTGTATCCATGTTGAATAGATACTAATTATTGTTGTCAATATATATTTTTTTTTTTTTTTTTCAATCTCTTATTTGAGTCGTAATTTTTTAAGCAGCTTTATGCTTAAGGTTGGAATCATGTGCGGATTTCTTGATATTCTCATCTACGTATAGTTATATCATATGTATAGTTCATGAGTCTAAGATTTTTCTTAAGTATTCATTTTACTTTAGAAATACAATGTTGCGCTTTTTACATCAGCGCCTGAGTAACAAGCTTACAGGTTGGATGCAAGCAAATGAAACCAATAATTATTGATGTTAATGCTGCAAGATTTATAATCTGATCAAAAGTATATTAGCCGGCCCAGTACTTGGTTGTATTTACACACAACAGACGTCCAATGGGACGTTTGAACGTTTGGAAACTTACCCAGAAGGGGGGAGAAAATTATTATTTTTCAAAACGCGGCGGGAAAGGAACGGGTTATTCCGGTCCTGTTGTAGAGGTCCTTTATTGTTGTAGAGGTAAATTATGTGCCTGTAGTAACAGGCACATATTTAATAAAATTATTAATAATGGTACCATTTTATGATGTTTGTCAAAAAATTATGCCATAATCAAGATTATGGAATACGACAAATACCTATTTGTGTATAAGTTCCCCGCAGAATATAAATGAAAAATGATGAATATACTCGGTCGATATTGTGATAGACTACTAGCAGTGGCGTAACTATAGGGTGGTAGGACTGGCAAAATGCCACGGGCCCCCGACCAAAGAGGGCCCCGGCCCAAGAGGCCACGAGCTCAGAAATAACATCAGTGGTTTATTAAAATTAAATTCTAACGTGACTATTTTTACTGGGACGCCGGAGGGCCCCATCCGAAAAATTTGCCACGGGCCTCAGATGGTATAGTTACGCCACTGACTACTAGGTAGTACTAATGTCGACTTGGAGGTGTAAGTCGGTCAGTTTGGGCTTTAAACCCCACTGACGTTAGAAGCTTTAAATTAAGTGAGATATCAGGCTACTATACTTTTTTAACAATGGACAACCTAGTTGTTCATGTCGCTAAAAACATGTGTCATCAGTCATTATAAATTATTTAATATTCATAAGTACCTACTTATTTTTGAATGAATGCGTTAAATCATTTCCCTCCGTCAATTATTAAGGTAGACGCGCTGAGAGCGTGGATCTATACTCTTTACTCTTTTTACAAAAAACAAAGTATTTTAATTTTGCATTAAGCAAGTTATTATGGAGTATGTTAAGGCGGAGTAAATTGTATGTTTTCCACGAGTGATAACGATGTAGGTATTATAATAACGACAGTGTCATGACGGTTTTTCAAAGATTGTTTCCAATATATGGACGATGCATAGATACTAAAGTTAAGATCCCGCTTCGGGCAGCATGAACTATGCATTATCCCGAGTTTGCAGTAATGCTTGCCCGCTAGCCCACGAAAAATCTTTTTTAAAAAAACAATAATACGATAAAATTTTACATTGTTAGGTACATCATACGAAGTCTACTTCCGGTCGTAAAAATACTCGCCGTTTAACCGACTTCCAAAACTGAAAAGGTTCTCAATTAGGTTTTTATTTTTCTGCCGTCTTCTAAGTTTAGTCAACCATTCTTACGCGTCATCGGATGTATGATATATTATGCTTCCAGCACGATAGAGATATAAAACTAGAGATTTGAGCCCAAGAACATGTGGGTAGGAAAAACGTAAAACTTGTGGGTAATTTTTGCAATTTTACCACACATTTTTGTTGCAAATTTTCTTTGCACACCACTATGAGGCAAGATACTAGCCGCTTTTATTTTCGTTTTCTGTATCTACAGTATTCGTAAATAAATTGAATTTATATAACGCTAAAGTACCTAGATAACTGATAAAAAGGATAGGTATATTCATTATCTCAGACCTTTTGTTACCTCTCTGACGGTGTATGTACGTTTAATACTGAGAGGTTTTATATTGTGAACAATTACATCTGGAAATTTTGAACCTGAGATCTTGACTATTTCATTCACTGAATGATTTACATTTCTTTCAGGTTTATTCATTTATTATATTTTTCACCAAATTTTGGATCATTTCCTGTCTCTTCTATCTCCGAGTACCCCGAGGAGTTCTGGATCGAGCTCTGGACAAACTTAGAGCATCTATTAAATCTGCGTGTTAACCCCCGGTTAACTGCCAGGTTTTTCGGTTACATAATATTATCGTATGAAATATACAAGGCGTAACTTCTAGCCTCTGTTAAACCTTCGTGATAACTCTCGGATAACCACCAGGTTGTTCGCCTACACCCCATTGTTGTATGGAACGTACAAGACGAAACTTTTAGCTTGTATTTAAACCCTCGTGTTAACTCTCGGTTAACCGCCATGTTGTTCTGTTACATAATATTACAGTCTGAAAATGTAGGTAAGAGACTATAAAGTTTTAGTCTCTGTGAAACCTTTGTGTTAACACTCTGTGAATCGCCAGGTTGTTCAGTTACACAATGATTTGTGATTTCTAGAGAAAAATGTTTGTTGTATGTTTTTCTTACACAGGTATGATGAAAAGTAAGGTAGACGGCCATCGTTTTAACTTCCGGCCGGTTTTCTGCTTTGAAAGCGATATAATTTAGCTGTATTTTAATGCAATATTATGATAGTGAAAAATTATTTTTATGCAAGGGTAGGTTGAATTATGAATGCATACCGGCAGTCTGATGAGGATTCTATAATAATCCTTCGACGATTACGTTTCTGTTGTTCGCGTTTTCGTTTCGGCATTTCACTTAAATATTCACTTTTAAAAGTTTTAACAAACAGTGCACGTGCGTTTGCTACGTCGCACGAAAAAAATATAATAAGAGTAAAAAGTAACTTTCTTTATAAGTAGGTAAATAATTAATTTACCTGTGTTCCGGATACTTCTCGAGTATTTGTGAACGAAACGAAATCAATTTGTGTTAGGCTTGCTAAGCCGGTCCTTAGTGACGAATCTGCTTGCAGTTAATGTGCATATCTAGTCAAGGTGATAAGTATATATTCACTGCATGAGTGTCATAAGAATATGACTCATAATTAGCTCGCAGCTAATTATGATCTCGCAATTGACTCGCAGTCAATCCCGAGTTAAAAACACTTTTTTTTTTAGTTTGCAGTTAATGTGCATATTATCTAGTCCAGGTGGCACATATTCACTGCATGAGTGTCATAAGAATATGACTCATAATTGGCTCGCAGCCAATTATGATCTCGCAATTGACTCGCAGTCAATCCCGAGTTAAAAACACTTTTTAACACTTAGTAATAGAATTTTCGACTAACCTGCAAAGTTCTCGTCATCAGACGAGTCTAACGGGCGCCAATATTTCTCCTTATCCTGCTGTCGCTAGGAGTGTCTAGCTGGAAGGTTTGATTTGCGTCGTGTTACTTCGCTAGTAACCTCCCAGTGGATTAGCGTACTTTAACACGTACTTCGTGTAAGTACTAAGTAACTATAATTACTTAGGCGAGCCATGCTGAAGGGCTTAACCTTCTTCATGGTGCCTCTTGGGCAACCCGCCGGATGGACATTTAGAATAATTAAACGCTGCATAAAAGAATAATTTCATAAGCGTGTTTTATGCTGAAAAGTTTACTCTCCTTCGTTGTTACCTCTCGGGTAAACCCTAGGAAAACCTTTAGTGAGTTAGATATTATAATTATTAATGTAATAAATACGCAAGAGCCACAATAAAAGTGACAGAACTGTTTTGTCTAAGTACCCACATACAACATAGTGTAATTTGACACTGCATGAAAATATAATTTAAGTATAATTTCTTAAGCCTGTCAGGCATGAAATAAATTGCTGAAATTGAAAGATTAAAGACTCACCGTTTTCCTGTAAGAAGCAGCGGCTGTTTCTTTTTCAATATTTTTTATTTAGATATAAAATAATAATATTAACTTTGTTGAAAGTGGGAACGTCCGATCGTTGCTACGCACGAAAAAAGAATGACGAACAAATATTGAATGTGTAACCAGGTAGGGATGCCTTAAGCGGGAGAATTTTATCATTATACTAAAATAAAACATCTCTAAAAATCGTGCGATTGTTGCTGCTTGATTGAGGAAACTACAATGTAAAAATTATATCTGAAGAATGAAGCGACGAAATATAATTATTATTATTATTATTACTCTTTATTTGTACACCACAACACAAAAATATAAAAAGCACAACAGAAAAGACTAAGAAAGAAGTAGAATACAAAAAGGCGGCCTTATCGCTTAGTAGCGATCTCTGCCAGGCAACCTGAACAATCAAACAAGATGTAACTAATGAAATAAAATAAAATCCTATCTGAATGGTATTCCGAACCAGTGGTAGATTCGTTCGACGATTCGAAAGCACTTGTAAAAGTTTCTTTGAATAAAAACCATTTGAATTTTGAATTTGATATAAAGTTTAACATCAGCGCTGAAAAAGTTCGTCGTACATGGCTGCGAGAATGTTTGAAAAGCAGAAACTGTTTGTGTTTTGGGGTGTGAAAATAAGCTGCCAAATGCAATAATGTATCAGCCCATAAATACATGCAAAAAACAAGGCAATAAACATTACATTTTGAGGTCAATTGGGGAAGACTGTATATCTCTGATCTTTAAAAATCGTCTTATCGTTTGAATCTTCAAAGTTTGCTTGGGAATGGTTGCTGATGAATGGTTATACTAATGGTTTCATTTCATTATGAACGCAGTAACCTTTATTTATTTATTTATTTATTTAACCTTAAAAATTATGTAACCTAATTTGATCGCACAATTAAATAAATCATCCATCCAACTACCATCTGCATCTGACTGCATCATCACTTACCATCAGGTGAGATCGCAGAAGGGCTAACTTGTAGTGGATAAAAATAAAAATAAATATTTTTATTTATGGTTGAAATTGGTGTCAATCTAGAGCTATTTATTTTCTCAGCAAGCATATCAAATAGGTGACAGTAATAATCTCGAGCAATGATTGCTGAATGTTACACAGCGAGATGTATTTCCGTCGAGACGATGCGTCGCCAAATATAAATAACATTATATAATTTGTCTCTGAGACACACATGTCTTGTTTTTGGCACGTCGCTGGCCGCGGGTCAGCGGGTGCACAAATAGCTACACCTATTGAGAAGTTCCATTAATATATTTAACATTTTGTCTTACCACCAAGTAAACTAACCCTTAAAGTTCTCTAAAAGAGTTAAAATAGTGAAATTGATCACGTGTTCTCACCACGAGGTCTATACAACAGGCAGAAATTAAGGAGTTCCCGCGGGGATAAAAAAAAACTTAAACCACGCGGACGAAGTCGCGGGCATCAGCTAGTAATAATATAAAAGTCCTTTCAAAAACTTGCCATTTCATACAGTAAACTGTTGAAAAGACGTAGAGCGATATAAAAGCGCGATCATTTATCAACAGCACAAACATGCGAATACACAATTACATACAAACGTACAAGCGTGTTATGGTGAGGGCGCGCGGGTGATTTATCACACTTTTCGGCGTTAAGCTGGAATGCGTTAATGCACTCGCGAGAGCTGCTTGTTCGAATTAATGGATCAGCGGAAAACATTGATGTATCGGTGAGATATCGATGACGGAAATTGCATGAAGATTCAGGTCAGGTCAAGAATGCAGTTCTGGTAAAAATATACACCGTATATCAAAGTAAACACTTGCTTTATTCAATAAAAGAAGTAACATCTTGACTACGAACTCGCCTGGTGGTAAAAGATGACTTAAAAGGAAAGATGGGCTGACCAAGAAAGGACGGCAATTTCTAGGCATCTTCTAGGCAAGCGCGCTCTACCTTAGGCTGCATTACTACTTCCAGCAAGTCTGATTGCAGCCAAGTGATAGTCTATAAATTAAAAAAGAATATGTTCTTACGCTATGTTCAATAATAGATACAACTACCAGTCTCCTGTGTTAACGGTTTTTTGTGTGTTTTATATCATTCTTAACCTACATCCGAGGCGGTGGAACACAAAAACTGTCAACGTGAATCTCCCACACTCTGAACCATCTATTTTTTGTCATTGCGTGACATCTTACATTGTCTCGACTGAAAGAGCACGCTCGCCCCCAATTCGAGCCATACACGTTTGTTCCCCGACTCGCGGTAATGTGACACCCGTCACACTGTGGGCGGACACACACTGGGCACTGGGCAGGACAAAACGTACGCGCGCCACGTTCGCGTCGCATGAGGAACACCTTTCGTCCTGTCACGTAAGTTTGTGCAGCTTGTCAAGGTCTAGCCCCATTACATAGTCGTGGCGCGGCAAGGATTCTTTGTATAAGCTTCTTCTTCTTCTTTGTGTAAGGCTTCTTTGTATGGAGCTGGACCCTCTTAAGCGAGGCGGCGCGGCGCGGTGGAGATGCACTGCCACAGAACATATAATTGTTCTGTGTGCACTGCGCTACGAGGCCCCGTACTTGAAACTCATACAAATAATATTGAACCGCAGCAGGCGTTACTTTGCGGAAACTTCCATGATAATGAATGAACTAGAAGTTTAATTCGCTATAATCCGCCACAGCAGACAAATCTATGTGTTACAGTGCGTGTCTTTCACCAATAGCATGCGAACACCCCCCACCCAGCAATTCACACCGGCACAGCACCACACCACACAAATCCTCCAAATCACTCTCAACGTACGTTTCACTCCGAAACAGGAGCATCCACAGGAGATGTTGACTCGACAATGCACGATTACAATCGTGCATTGTCGGAAGACAATGGTGGAAAAAACGCACTGTGCCACATAGATTTGTCTGCTGTGGCGGAGTATAGCGATTAAACTTCTAGTTCATTCATTATCATACAAATAATGTTTGCTGTTACGTGCAGAGCCGCTCCGTGCATCTCAAGTGGGGCTACACCTTTGTAAAAAGTAGCGCGGACTTTAATAGTCAGCCAAACAATGGTCAGTTGTGTGTTTGTGCCCTTAATATACTCGTACCAGGCGTGCACAAAACACAGGTTCTCTTAGTACTAGTGCTAAAGCAATCCATCTGGCTTCAAGTTTTTATATTGTTCACCTTTTCCCTTGTTACCTTTAATATATTTTGCTAATGGAATATACTCGTAAAACGACTCCCAGCAGAGAACAATTCACTAGTTCCAAGTTTATATTCGATAGAGTTATATGACTTATGACACTCAAATCGTATTGAGAGTGCATACGATTTGAATAAGTGCAACTGTTGTGTGTTTTCGCTTTTTATGTGACCATCTCTGGCGGGCAAGCACAAACAGGTCGACAAAATAATCTGTTCGCGGCTTTGGCATCGCTTTTTCTATGAAAAATTTGTGAGAAATAATGCCCTACCGCCCAAGCACAATCACAGTGAGATCAGCTATGGAGTGTAGTTTGATGCTAAGACGATTTGATGCGAAAATATCACTATATGTTGCGGTCAACTTCAGACGCGACAATTTGATTGGCGCCAGCTATTATAGTAACTTGTAAGTGATATTTATAGTTAATTTTTATGTGTCAACAAACAACCCAAACTCACCATCACGCCCACGTGCCGCCAACCACACAATACCTACCCCCGCAGGGTATCAATATCAGCGCTCTTGTTTACCGCTCAGTATTCCGTTCGAGACAGTAAAACAACAGAAGCTTTTAAGCTCATGTTTCTCTTTATGCTGCAAAACAATACATTGATTGGATATTATTTCGTAAACATTGAGGTCAATTTTATTGTACACCATCTCTAAACTAAAAAGACAGCTCTATTTATGTTGCTACCCCTTTTAGAATACTCCCTGCGGAAAGAGGCACTAATAGATTCAGAGCTGTCATTTTAGTTTAGTTTACAAATTGTGTAAAACCCATAGATTTAGGATTGGTCTCCGATGCGCGACAACAGCGGAGATCAATCCTAAATCTATGGTAAAAGATGTGTCGACACGCGCCCAACGTAAGCTAAATTCCCGTGACGTCACGTCTGTGTTCGGAATCAAATAGGTTTGATTCCGTCGTTGTAAAATCTAATTCTAAAGGATTTACTCGTTCAAAAGTTTGGCTTGGGCACAAAAACACAGGTATACTTACGGAATACCGGACCAGCGAAGTTATCCAAGCCAGCGAGTGAAGTTATGATTGACCAGCAGTTCCAGACGTATTTCGGTTAAACAGAATTGGCTACATTGTGTTATAGCCCAGTGTGTAGACACCCGAACTGCTATACACGGGGTCGCGGGTTCGATCCCGGGCACGCACCTCTACTTGGCGGAGTTATGTGCGTTTTATAAAATTAAATAATATCACTTGCTTCAAACGGTGAAGAAAAATATAGTGAGGAAACCAACCCGAGAGTTTTTTATAATGTTTATCGAAAGCGCCCATCGTGTGGCGGATTACTTTAGACGATTAAAACTACAATTAGGCCCTGCAATGAACCTGCAATCGACCAAATAAATTATTATGAAACTAGCTGATGCCCGCGACGACGTTCGCGTGAAATAAGTTTTTTCAATTCCCATGGGAACTCTTTGATTTTCCGGGATAAAAAGTAGCCTATGCCACTCTCCAGGTCCTCGAATATACCCATGCAAAAAAAACACGTCGATCCGTTTTAACGAGAACAGAGAACAGAGTTTTAAAGAGAAGGGGGTAAACTTGTGGATTCGCGTCACCGGATTCGCGTCACCGACATGCTCGCAAACACCGACATGCTCGCGTTGTTACGAAGACAAAAGGTCTTAAATATAAATATACTACATTCGTAATTAAACTTTATGCCTTAAGTGTTAAGGTTCATATATTAATTACTTTAATTTTTTATTAAAAAAAATTTAAAAATTTGACATTAAAATAATTAAAAAAAATTATTTTTATCGTTTTCACTTCTATCGGCAGTCCCTTAGACTGCCAATTTTTTTTTTAAATCCTAGCACCTATTCAAAGTAATAGTACTATGAATAGGTACTAAATTGAATAGCTTTTAACAAATGTAAATTTCGTTTACAACCTTAAAAGAACCTAGTCTTTTAAGAGCTTCTTAAGCTCTCAATGCAATGGAAAATTTAATAAGTTCTATAAAGTAGGTACTTACCTGCCATAATGGAGAGCTCGCAAAATGAAATAAAAACCGGCCAAGTGCGAGTCGGACTCGCGCACCGAGGGTTCCGTACAAACCTGTAGTAAGTTTTACGATTTATGACGTATTAAAAATAAAAATTACGTTTGTTGTATGGGAGCCCCCCTTTAATATTTACTTTATTGATATTTAATTATTTATTTTGAAAGGTAATATACAAGTTAATATTCTGTGAAAATTTGAACCGTCTACCTGTTAACGTTTTTAATATTGAGCAAAAAAATACGAAAAAAACACGTTTATTGTATGGGGACCCCCCTTAATATATATATTTTTTTAATTTTTAGTATTTGTTGTTATAGCGGCAACGGAAATACATCATTTGTGAAAATTTCAGCTTTCTAGCTATCACGGTTTATGAGATACAGCCTGGAGACAGACAGACAGCGGAGTCTTAGTAATAGGGTCCCGTTTTTACCCTTTGGGTACGGAACCCTAAAATTATTAGGTATGTGGGTTTAGGAAAACGCAGGGCAACCTTATTCATGATATAAATTCATGAGGGAACTTATTAAGGAACCCTTACTTGAGCTCAAATTTGAAGTTATGGGTAACATAGAGCAACTTACTAGTTTGTCATTTTCGGCAACAATCATTTAGCAAGCATGCTTGAGTGTTGTGTGATCATGTCCTGCTGTTCAAAAATAGCTGAGTAGTGTAGGTTTAACGGGTGAGATTGTTGTGGGGTCTTCTCAGCTGGGCGCGTTTGGAATCCTCGTAGCTTTAGGTGGCTTTAGTCTTAAGATACATACCGTAATTTATTTTCACTGTCATGTTTTATAAGTTTCGGACGTGTACAGTGTACCTAAATTGAATAAATAAATATTGAATCTACACTAATATTATAAATGCGAAAGTTTGGATGGATGGATGTATGTATGGATGGATGTTTGTTACTCGATCACGCCCCAACGGCTAAACGGATCTGGATGAAATTTGGCACAGTGATAGATTATAGTCTGGAATAACACATATGCATAACACTTTTTATCCCGGAAAATTAAAGAGCTCCCGCGGGAACCAAAAAACGTCAATTCACGCTGACGAAGTCGCGGGCATTATACACGTTAGCGTAGAATTAGTATTCACAATAAATGCAATATCGTTTCGAACATAAATAAATATTGGATTACTTTTTGTCCCAGAAAATCGAAGAGTATCCCCACGGGATTTTTCGGACGAAGTCGCGGGCATTCTCTAGTTTGTCTAATAAAGTATTAAATGTTAATATAAAATGATCATAAAAATTACAACATTTTTATGAGGGGCAAAACGGTCGTAAAAGTTACAACCGTTTCGTAATCGGGTACTAATACAGAATAGCCAAAATAAACCTATTCGAAACAAGCCCACTCCTGTACTCCATGGGCACTAAAGTTCTTGGTAGGGTAGGTCGTAAAGTGTAGACCTATTACTTGGAAGCTGCACGCGTAAAGCCTCCATCAGCCCTAATGTACACAATGTAGCGAATACAAATTTGAGCTGGTTTATGGAAATGAGATATGGAAATGTCGGTAGTATCGAGTGCGGGTGTAATGCCGGCGTTACGGGCAGCGCGGAAATCCGCCCCAATGCTGATACGTTATCTGAAGCGTTCCCAATATGGCGCCGTATACCACGTGTCCAATTTTAGCCGTATTCAGGTACACTCTGTGTAAATTGTACTGTCATAAACACATAACGAGCAAGTGGGTTAGCATAACAGCAAAAATACACAAGGCTGTAACACACAACACGTCGCGAGGGCACGGTTAGTCCTGCCGCGCGAGTGTGCACGCTTCATATTACAAAAGTGAATGACGCGGACTTCTTGTCCGCCAGACAATATTTTTATCCGTAGTGCGTTTTCGCTCCAAGTATAAGATTGACATCTTACCAAAGTTGATGCATTGACGAAAGAAGTTGTTGATGATTGAAGTTGTATTGCCGTTTCTAAAAGTATAATAGTTTCTGGCTTATTCATGTCTCGTATTCCTCCTCCATCCATAATCTAAGACGTGGAACCCAAGCACAATTGAAATCAGTGCACTGAACTTTGACTTAGTACAAAAACATAAATATAACGTGGAAATTACTTACGTAAATATAACGTAGTTATTACTTATGTACACATTGATAATAATTATAAATGAATTATTTAAAAAGAGTAACCGCCGAGTTTCTTGCTGGTTCTTCGAGAAGAAATGGCATTCCGAACCAGTGGTAGATTCACTCGACGATTCAAAAGCTTAATAAAGTAATAAGTTTATTTTAATAAAAAAATATGAGATGAAAAATAATATGAGATAAGAGTTATTTTCTTATTATTATCTAGTACCAATATTGTTATATTTTAAACCCTATATGGATTCCAAATAATTAAAATCTTGTAGGTACTTCAGATGAGTAGAACTGTGCATAGAATACAGTTGAAACATTTTTTGTTTAAATAAACATTTACTAGTGCTTTCGAATAGTCAAGTGAATCTACGCAATATTTTTAATGAGTAAATCTACGACCATTCAAATTTCAGTACCTACGCTATTAAACCATATCCTAGTCCATGCCAGTGATGCCAATATTATAATTTTGCGAAAGTCTGTCTGCTACGTTCTTACCCACCCCACCCACCTGTTCCGTTATTTTGATCCCTAATCCCATAAACAGACACAGGCTGGCTAGGGGCTAGGGGGTCATCCATAAAGTAGGTACGTCACACGTTACGGGGGGGGTAGGGGGCCAATGAAGCGTGACATTGTGTGACAAGCGGTGGGAGGGGTCCTAAGTTTCGTGACGTAACATTTCAAAATCTTATAAGTACATCTAAGTGTTAAAATGCCGAACTACTTATTAACGAAAAACTTAAAAATATTTCCAAGTTTTGTTAATTTATTCAAATGTTTTTGTGTTTATGTTGATTATACTAAAAAATAATTTAAATGGAAATAAAACTAATTTCGGAAGTTCTGTTTTAATTTAATAATTTCTAGATGTAAAATTGCAAGTTATGTGACGTCACATAAGGGGGAGGGGGGGGGGGGGGGGGGGGCTTCACAAATGTGACTAACTGTGACAAGTACGGGGGAGGGGTCAAAAAATCACGTGACAAATTCACGTCAAATTCGTGTGACGTATACTTAATGGATGACGCATAATAGCTGGTAGGTAGCATATTATAGTTTTCTCTACTTTACCTCTTACTACTACAACATTTACTCGCAGCAACTTAACAGCCCTTTGTCCAGAGAAAATGCTCTCGGTCGTGGAAACTAATGCGCCCGCCGAGATTCCTCCTCCGCGGATAACGCGCGCGCTACCTTATAGCACAGAATAGGATAGTGAGTATAAATAGGGGGCATTATGTCATTATATACAGTGAGCACTGAGCACCGGCCCGGAGATATGATTGCACCCCGGCACGCATTTGCTACTTATTACGACATCATACTCCCAGGGAATATTTACTACTATCTGACTCCTGGCTCTATATTTGGGTGAAATTTCTGAATATCATGCTTGCGTTCTCATAGTAGGTATAATAATAAATGAATCAAGTAGAGACCGACAGGAAGAGATATAAGAATACATAGAGAAAGTTTCTGTATTATAATGTGGCCGATTCTGTATAACACAATCTCTAAACTAAACTAAAATGGCAGCTTTAAATCTAGTTCTGTCCCTTTCCGTAGGGAGTATTATGAAAGGGTTAGCAATTCAAAAAATTCAAAAGTTTTTTATTCAAATAGACTTTTTACAAGTGCTTATGAATAGTCGAATGAATCTACCAATATTTGTAATGCTCTAATTTTAGTTTAGTTTAGAGATTATGCACTACAGAATCAGCCCCATTGTCAGTTAATTTCTCCTAAATATAGATTTAAATAAAATGGTGACCTTCTCCGATTGTACACAGTTTTTAAACCTACACTCGGTTTTTACGACAAAAAAAAAGAACATCCGGCGTAAAATAGCGCATGTTCGAACGGGAGCTTACTCCAACGAAAATAAACTTTTATACCAACATCCATCGTAGGTACAGTGAAGTGAAACACAAATAAAACCAAAAACCCTTTCGCCTGTCATATACGAGTGTAGAATAATAATAAGCAGGATCGCCGAACAATCCAAGAACAACCAATGCGGCATCATTTTCTCGCGGCTTTTCTATCGACAAGCTGTTGTGATCGTGGGAGAGATATATCAATGATTATGCTTGGACGTCTGATAAATGGGGCACATGCTACGGGTACGTACTAAAAGTTAGTATCCTGTGCGAAGAAGATGGTTTTGAGTGAAATACAGGCGCAAAGACTTCGTCTTCTTCGTCGTGAAACTCTTGACAGAATGGTCGTGGTCATCACGAGCATCTGCCACCTCTCCCTGCTGGCCGACAGCCTGGTGCACTCATGCAATGAACCGCCAACAGCCGACCAATTTGGTCGTTCCATCGCATGGGCGACCATCATCGCCGTCTGGTGCCCTCCACCTTGCCCTGCACGACGATGGAGCCATTCTCGATGGAGTCGTTCTCACGACGGGAGACGTGTCCAAAAAATTTTTTTAAAGCAAAGATTACAACGATTTATAATCGGCATAGTGCCCTGTTACTGTGGTAGCTGATACTCATAGTAGCACCCTGTAAAACGCGCCATTTTAAAATCTTTTTAAAAGTAGGTTAAACCCAAGTAAAATTAAAGTGGTCTTCTTAGTAAATCGTAATCACATTTTTTTGTACTTAATGTAAATTACAAAAACAAAGGTTTTTATTCGTATTAGTTTTTATTAGTAATAGACGGCATTTTCGCTTTAGAAGCGTATTTAAAGAATCTACCCTTCAGCGGAATCTCATATGTAATTGATCTGTAGAATCCACCAAATCCAGCTTGCAAAGAGAAACAAAACTGTGCCAGAATACCTATCCGCTGTGGATATAGTGGATATTTTGAGAGGTATTGTTAAGCGACTGCGATGACAAATGATGACAAGTGGCCCTCTCTACATTCCGCATAGTACATCGGTGGCACTGAATTCATAACATCGCTTTTATTAGTTCACTTCAGTATTTCGTGAATTCAAATTAATAAGAGCTTTATGTTACCTTAGATGTGTAGTGCATTTGCATCGCTTGTACTGGTTCATCAACGTTGCTACAATTAGTCTGTAATTGCGGAAAGGTGACTGTTGCGGACAGCTAGGGGCTCCGGAACGTAATGGTGCGCGTGGGCATTCATACTTTGAGTATATGGATCGATGTGTGAGCGAGCAACCATATATGAGAAAGAGAGGGTGTATATCAGCCTAGAGCAGTAGCCGTGGAGTGACAGAGAAGGGGGTATATGTCGCGGCCGAGGGCACATTGTCTCCGCCCACAGGTTTGTTATTGGCTCTTCAATATAGCTTGCTCGTCGAAACCATAAATAATGTCCACCGAAATAGGCGAATATAAGCAGGCCAAAAACGAGTGAAATTCGTTCCAGTGCTTCGGTAATATTTCACAGTGCAATAGGGCAGTGATAGGGCAAAGTACCTCAAAATAGCTCAGAATTTAAATTCAGTAAACAGCTCAGGGTAAGTGACCTATCTAACAGAGCGGCTGTTTAGCTAAGTACCTCTCCAAAGCCAGGTCACTGGCCGCGGAAGGCTGTGGTAGTAATACCGCCTTATAGGTACATGCTCTGGGGTCACTGAACTCTTTAAAGCTGTCGTCAATGCAGGGTCAACCACCCTCGGTCGGGCCACAGTTGCGCCGCGGTCAACGACCTCCGCCCTGGGGTCAAGCGGTACGTACCGGGCGTGATGGGGTCAATAACCTACCCCCTCCGGTACAGCGGTTAAGAGGATTAGCTGCCTTTACCGGTCGACCGAGAAGGAACGTTGCACCGTTTTATCGTCAAGAAGTCAACCCCTATGCCCAAACCGTGCGGCTAGCATCGACAAATTCAAGGGTGCGAGCACCAGAGCTTCGCATCACAATTAACCAGGATCCGCTACAGCGTCGTGCAATCACGGTGCGTCGGCGCCTGCAGCGGGTTAGAAAACGCGTGCTCACGGGGTACCGGCGTCGCCGGTCCATAACGGTATCAACCCAGAACACCCAGCACCGCGTAGCAGCAGTAAGGCTGCGCCATCCTATGAGGCTGCGGTCGCAGCGCAGACGTCGTCAATAGTGGTTCATAATTAGTGTCAATAGCTAGTGAACAAGCTTTCAGTGAAGTGCGACCGTAAGTAGATGACTTTAAATAACTTTAAATTGTATTCATGGTAACAGTTTAATAATTTACAATTTAATAATTTTGTTAAGGCTGCAGTCAACCTTAACAAAATTTCCTTTTAAATTTCCCCGAACTGGGAATATAACGTAACTGGTTGTGTGACCAAATTTAACTTGTGTCTGTTTATGTTTTAAGAATAACTCCTAAACTTAAACTTATATTTAATGTGAACTAACGTAAATTAACTTATGCTTACAACTAACGTGTATTAATTTTTATTGATGTGTACGTTTAACGTGTAGGTACTAATCTTAACTGATGTGTACCTTTCTCTAATGTACCTTCTTTTAGTGTATAGGTATTAATCTTAATTGATGTATACCCTGTTTTAATCATAATAGGTACTAGTCTTCACTGACATGTACTTGTTACAATTTTAATTTTGTCTCAGTCAACAGTGCGAGACAACTAGTGTGTGTAGGTTTAAGATATTATCCCTTTGTCTATATCTCTTAAACTTTATAATGTTGTCATTTATAAACTCCCTTTGTGTATGTCCATAAGTAGGTTGTGTTTGGTACCTACTTATGCAATAACTTGTTGTAACCTTTGTGTAACTTGTATGTATGACCATACGTAGGTTGTGTTTGGTGCCTACGTATGCAATAATCTGTTGTAAAACTAAAAAACTGCCGGTGTATATGCTTTTGTGTATTTGTAAATAAATGTGTATATAGAGAACTGCTTTTATTGTTGAGGGAATCCTTGCCGAGATCCAAGCATATACTTGTTCAAGTTCCGTAGCCAACAGTGCGGAACATTATGGTCCTTCGAGCCGGATCTCTGGAAAATTAAAGGATTTAAAAACAGTTCTCTATAATTTCATGTTTAAATTAATTTCGTGTAATTAATTTTGTATAACTTTGTACAATGGTTGTAACGCGTAGCCAAGCCGGGGACGACCCAGAGACCGACATGGAGCTCTCTGAGGAGCGTACTGAAGACGCACCCCCAACCGAAACTCGGGATGCCAGAACGAGGCGCGGCGACGGGCCAAGCCAAGGTGTGATGACACCTAGCCAGGAGGAAGGTCAGGTGAGGAAAGACCAACCGTCAACCAGCCGTCAACCTGTTTCGGTACAACCGGCTACCATGAGAAGACCATTGGAACGAGCTATTTTGAGAGGGGTACGAAGCACATCAACACCCGAAGCACTGGAACCACGGGGAGAGATGTTACCACCCCGGCAACCTGCCTCGACGACCGCTGAGCAGTCAGTGGATGTACTGCAAAGGATAAGAGCGGCTGAAGAGGAGGCAGAAGAACAACTTATGTCGCTACATCTGGCTCACAAGCAGGAGCTAGTAAGGAGGCGTTTGGCCCGAGACGTAGCGAGCATAAGAGGAGATGCAACTGATGTACCAGCCCAGACGGCGGACACTGAAGTTCCAGTGTTGCGCATGGTTCAGGAATGGATCAGAACACGTGAAATGCACGCGCCGTCAGCAGGGGCGGAGGAACCTCGGGCCGAGGCAGAAGAGCTGAGGCCATCAAGGGAAACACGTACAGCAGTGCATCGACCGGTCAGGATGAGACCGGTACGTAAGGTTGAGTGGGAACAACCGAACATCCTACCAACCTTTTTCCCGCCACCGACAACGGCCAATGGAGGAACGAGATCGGATATGGATCATCTCGTTTCTGCACTAACACAAGTGGTTCACAAGCGACCACCGCTACGAGAGCTGACGCAGCTACCCAAATTTTCTGGAGCGGCGAACGAGTGGACCGGATTTAAAGTGGCTATGATACACAGTACGGAACAGTTCCAATTCTCACCGATAGAGAACATAGCCAGATTAAGGAACTGCCTACAGGGTAAGGCCAGAGAAGCCGTGTCAAGCTTGCTTAACGCTAGGCAACCAGACCCCGAGCGAATTATGAAAGCTCTGGACCGAACATTCGGGAGGCCTGAAGTAATAGCAAAGCAAGCCGTCGCAAGTATACAGAAAATGAAAAAGCCAGAGTCCCCAGTTGAGTTGGATGACTTTGCGATCGCACTGCAAAATATAGTGAGCACCCTTCAAGAGTCAGAAGGACAGCGACAGCATCTAACCAACCCGCAGTTGGTGGACGAGGTATTGGACAAATTACCTCCGGCAATAAAGGAAAAGTGGGTAGACTACGCGTATGAGTACTGCGATTTCAGCGAACCGGAAATCGTAACGCTAGCCAAGTTCGTCGAAATGGAGGCTGATCGGAGAATACTGTTCCTAAAGCCAAACGATAAGATGAAATGGGCGTCAGCAGAGCAACCACGTGAACGACAAAAGAACGTGACTTCAAGACGCCAACCATGGGCTGAGAAGCAGTCTTTCACAATGTCGGCCGATGCTCAGAACAAGAAGCAATTATGTAGCTCGTGTGGCGGGAACCACCAACTACCAAAGTGTCCAAAATTCCTGAAGTTGGACAAGAAAGCTCGATGGGAATTAGTTAAGGGAACAAGGGTATGCTTCAGGTGCCTGGCAAGTCAGCACTACCGGTACAAGTGTAAGGCGAAGTTATGTGGGGTCGACGGATGTATTCAACCTCACCACGCCCTTCTGCACGGCTGTGAGCCAGCCAGCGGGGGCGCCGCAACCGTAAGCGTCATGAACACAACAGCGGACCGAGCGCGCGATCGGATCTTGCTGAAAATCTGTCCAGTTACCATCAAGGGCCCGCAGGGCGAAGTACAGACCTACGCCCTGTTGGATGAGGGCTCTACAGTGACACTGGTGGACGAAGGAGTTGCGGCCGCCGTGGGTGCAGAGGGTCCGGTAGGAAACCTCAGAATCCATGGAGTGAATTCGGTAGTTGAAGCGAGGAGCAGCAGGAACGTTAAGCTGCTTCTGAGAGGATCTGGAAAGTTTGAAACAATAACTGCATGTACGGTTCGGAATATGAAGCTGCATAGACAGACCGTTCCCGCAAGTGTCCGACGGTACACGCACCTACAGAAGTTTAGGGAAGAGGACGTGTGCTACATGGGGGCAGAACCGCAGATCCTAATAGGTGTGGATAATTGGCACCTCATTGTCTCACGACAAATTCGTGCGGGCGCACGGGAAGAGCCGGTGGCCGTCCGCACAAGCCTAGGTTGGCTAATTATGGGTCCCCTTCCTAGGATGCTCTTGGATGAACGACAAGGTGTTCATCATCTTCATTTGAGGCATCAAAAGTCTGACGATGACCTGAAGAGAAAAGAGCATAAAAAGGTGAAAGCTATGGATCCCTACAGTTGGGAGGAGCCGAACCTTTGTAAGGAGCAGGCAGCTCAAGAACCACAGCATCTGTTGGAAGACACAGATGAGCGGTTACATGCCGAACCTATGTAATGAGCAGGCAGCTCAAGAACCACAGCATCTGTTGGAAGACACAGATGAGCGGTTACATGCCGAACCTATGTAATGAGCAGGCAGCTCAAGAACCACAGCATCTGTTGGAAGACACAGATGAGCGGTTACATGCCGAACCTATGTAATGAGCAGGCAGCTCAAGAACCACAGCATCTGTTGGAAGACACAGATGAGCGGTTACATGAAATGGTCAAGACACACTTCCACATCGATGCGCTGGGAGTGAGTATGGCCCAAAAGGTAAAGCCCGAGGACGAACGTGCCGTCGGGATTTTTGAGAATACAACCCGGCGAAATGGTCAACGGTTCGAAGTTGGATTGCCGTGGCGTTATGATCATGTGAAGATGCCACCCAGCTTCGAAAATGCCTTCCGCCGACTGAAAACTATGGAGCGGAAGATGGACCGCGATGCATCGTTCGCAGAGAGCTACACGGCTCAGATAGAAAACTTGATAGTAAAGGCGTATGCGGTAAAGTGCAGCGGCCAGGAAGGAAAAGAAGACAGAGCGTGGTTTCTCCCGCACTTTGCAGTCAGAAATCCGAACAAGCCTGGAAAGATACGGCTAGTCTTCGATGCCGCTGCAGTGTGCAATGGAACAAGTCTCAACCAGAAACTGTTGGAAGGACCGGACCTCCTACAGTCACTGCCTGGAATATTGTATCGGTTCCGTGAACAACCGATAGCAGTGACAGCGGACATACAAGAGATGTTTTTGCAGGTCCGAGAAGAGGATCAACCATCTCAGATGTTCCTATGGCGAGGGAGCGACCGGCAACGGCCCCCCAAGAAGTATAAGATGACTTCTATGATCTTCGGTGCAACGTGTTCCCCGTTTCTGGCGCACAGTGTACGCAACAAGAACGCAAAGGACTTCGCGAACTCTCATCCAGAGGCGTTTGATGCCATCACCAAGAGTCATTACATGGATGACTTCGTGGATAGCTTCAGGACAAAAGAGGAAGCTCAAAGGGTGGTGCAGGATGTAGACTTCGTGCACAAGCAAGCAAGTTTTATGCTTCGTGGATGGAACTCCAACGAGAGAAGCATACTGAGCCACATTCCCCAAGAACTTTGCTGCAAGACGCAAACGTTTCTCATGGCGGGAATGAACAATGAGGAAAAGACACTAGGTCTTATTTGGGATTCCCAAAAGGATGAATTGGGATTCAACACAACCATGCCACGCGTAAGGAAGGAGGTGAAGAGTATGGAACGGGCACCTACCAAAAGAGAGACACTGAATGCGGTGATGTCGATCTACGACCCGCTCGGGTTTCTGAGTCCTTACACAATAGTGGCCAAAATTATGTTGCAATCGCTATGGCGATTGGACGTTGGATGGGACGAACCCCTACCCGACGAACAGGCTGAACAATTCTTCACCTGGATGCAAGGCTTGGACAACATCGGGCAGCTTCGACTACCCCGGTGTTATGAAGCAACGGACGATGACTATGAGAAACAGCTGCATGTGTTCTGCGATGCGAGTGAGCTGGCCTATGCTGCCGTAGCGTATTGGCGTATCGAAAAGCCAGATGGAACCGTCACCATTCGACTGGCAGCATCCAAGGCAAAAGTGGCTCCGCTGAAAAGTATCAGCATCCCTCGGCTAGAACTTCAAGCAGCAGTCATCGGGTCAAGGCTTGCAGACGCAGTAAAGAAGGAACATCGTTGGGAGGCAACGAGTACGACGTTTTGGTCAGACTCCCGAACGGTCCTTATATGGGTGAGAACAAATGCTAAGAAGTATACACCCTTTGTGGCGCATCGGCTAGGAGAGATCGCCGAGCGGACAAACCCAACACAGTGGTGCTGGGTTCCGACCAAGGAGAACCCAGCGGATGATGCGACGCGCTCCTTGTATATATCTGGCCCACGCACAGAGTGGCTGGAGGGACCAGGCTTTCTGCGGCGACCGAAGTCTGACTGGCCCGCAGAGACGGTCCAGGAACGGGAGGAGATCGAGGAGGAAGTCCTCGTGCATCATACCACTTTGGGAACACCACCACACTGGGAAGCAATGCCTGACATTAACCGAATAAGTAAATGGGACGTGCTGATACGAGCAACAGCACGGGTCCTCTATATTGCATCGAAATGGTTACGTAAGAGCACACGATTAGAGGTAGAACATCTCCGCATGGCAGAGAAGCTGTGGCTAGAACGAGCCCAGGAAGAAAGCTTCTACGAGGAGATTCAGTTGCTGAAGCGTGGGCAGCCAGTGCCTCGCGCTAGTCGACTGTACAAACTAGATCCAATATATGGAGAAGATCGCCTTCTGCGAGTGCGCGGGCGAATCGATGCCGCGCCAGTGAGCGAAGAGCAGAAGCGGCCCATTATATTGGATGGACGACACAAACTGGTACGGATGATGATCCAAAGGGAGCATGAAGTCGCAGGACATGCAGGACACGAACGTGTTGTGAACGACCTACGCCAAAGGTATTGGATCCTGCACCTGCGCCCATCCGTACGAGTCGTAGCCAGAACATGCCAGCGATGTGCAGATGTACGCACCCAAGGAGGTGTATTCCGGAGACCGACCAGAAAGCTAGCTGTCCTCTCGGTTGAAAAAGAGGCTGCGTCTCCCTAGGGGGGGAGCCTGCGCCGGGGGGGAGGATGTTGCGGACAGCTAGGGGCTCCGGAACGTAATGGTGCGCGTGGGCATTCATACTTTGAGTATATGGATCGATGTGTGAGCGAGCAACCATATATGAGAAAGAGAGGGTGTATATCAGCCTAGAGCAGTAGCCGTGGAGTGACAGAGAAGGGGGTATATGTCGCGGCCGAGGGCACATTGTCTCCGCCCACAGGTTTGTTATTGGCTCTTCAATATAGCTTGCTCGTCGAAACCATAAATAATGTCCACCGAAATAGGCGAATATAAGCAGGCCAAAAACGAGTGAAATTCGTTCCAGTGCTTCGGTAATATTTCACAGTGCAATAGGGCAGTGATAGGGCAAAGTACCTCAAAATAGCTCAGAATTTAAATTCAGTAAACAGCTCAGGGTAAGTGACCTATCTAACAGAGCGGCTGTTTAGCTAAGTACCTCTCCAAAGCCAGGTCACTGGCCGCGGAAGGCTGTGGTAGTAATACCGCCTTATAGGTACATGCTCTGGGGTCACTGAACTCTTTAAAGCTGTCGTCAATGCAGGGTCAACCACCCTCGGTCGGGCCACAGTTGCGCCGCGGTCAACGACCTCCGCCCTGGGGTCAAGCGGTACGTACCGGGCGTGATGGGGTCAATAACCTACCCCCTCCGGTACAGCGGTTAAGAGGATTAGCTGCCTTTACCGGTCGACCGAGAAGGAACGTTGCACCGTTTTATCGTCAAGAAGTCAACCCCTATGCCCAAACCGTGCGGCTAGCATCGACAAATTCAAGGGTGCGAGCACCAGAGCTTCGCATCACAATTAACCAGGATCCGCTACAGCGTCGTGCAATCACGGTGCGTCGGCGCCTGCAGCGGGTTAGAAAACGCGTGCTCACGGGGTACCGGCGTCGCCGGTCCATAACGGTATCAACCCAGAACACCCAGCACCGCGTAGCAGCAGTAAGGCTGCGCCATCCTATGAGGCTGCGGTCGCAGCGCAGACGTCGTCAATAGTGGTTCATAATTAGTGTCAATAGCTAGTGAACAAGCTTTCAGTGAAGTGCGACCGTAAGTAGATGACTTTAAATAACTTTAAATTGTATTCATGGTAACAGTTTAATAATTTACAATTTAATAATTTTGTTAAGGCTGCAGTCAACCTTAACAAAATTTCCTTTTAAATTTCCCCGAACTGGGAATATAACGTAACTGGTTGTGTGACCAAATTTAACTTGTGTCTGTTTATGTTTTAAGAATAACTCCTAAACTTAAACTTATATTTAATGTGAACTAACGTAAATTAACTTATGCTTACAACTAACGTGTATTAATTTTTATTGATGTGTACGTTTAACGTGTAGGTACTAATCTTAACTGATGTGTACCTTTCTCTAATGTACCTTCTTTTAGTGTATAGGTATTAATCTTAATTGATGTATACCCTGTTTTAATCATAATAGGTACTAGTCTTCACTGACATGTACTTGTTACAATTTTAATTTTGTCTCAGTCAACAGTGCGAGACAACTAGTGTGTGTAGGTTTAAGATATTATCCCTTTGTCTATATCTCTTAAACTTTATAATGTTGTCATTTATAAACTCCCTTTGTGTATGTCCATAAGTAGGTTGTGTTTGGTACCTACTTATGCAATAACTTGTTGTAACCTTTGTGTAACTTGTATGTATGACCATACGTAGGTTGTGTTTGGTGCCTACGTATGCAATAATCTGTTGTAAAACTAAAAAACTGCCGGTGTATATGCTTTTGTGTATTTGTAAATAAATGTGTATATAGAGAACTGCTTTTATTGTTGAGGGAATCCTTGCCGAGATCCAAGCATATACTTGTTCAAGTTCCGTAGCCAACAGTGCGGAACAGTGACTTTAAAAGCGTAGGTAAATCCAGATTTTATTTTAATGCCTGTGACGTAGCCCTCAGAAAGACGAATCTGCTTCGTGACGTGGCTTGCATGAACTTAGACTTTTAGACTTTCCGGGAAAGTGGGCATGTCAGTAGTGAGGCGAATGACATCTACCGTTGTCGTCACATTGTAATGACTGAGACCGCTCCGATAGCAATGTAGCGAAGTAAGATGCCAATCTCCAGGTGTTTAACCACAGAACAGATTTAACTCTTGTTGCGGCGAGACGTGATAGAAACCCCAATCAACAAACATTTTGCAAACATTCGCATAATATAATATGGATAGGGATGTATGAATGTATTCCAGAGCCCCAATCATGTAAGAATGTCCGATCAATCGTTTAAGATTTTTGTCAAAGTAAAATAAACCATAACTGCATTGAATTAGAGCTCAATTTCGTCTGCCCATTCTTATACGTTTAGGGTATCGTACATACCTAAACGTAATGGGCAGACGAAATTGAGCTCTAATTCAATGCATTTATGGTTTATTTTACTTTGACAAAAATCTTAAACGTTTGATCGAACAATCTTACATGATTGGGGGGCAGGCCTTAGACAGATCTTACGTAGTTCAGATAACGCGATAACACATCTGAACTCATCGTCGCGTCTCAGCCGAGGCCGCGGCCGCTGATTGACGGCGGTGCTGCTAACTCGCTGAATTGAACTCGATCAATAGGATAATAGAGATCCCTGTGAGGTCACGGCGGACATGCGACTGTTGCACGCGACAATCCGGTGACACGGTGGACAGTTAGTCAGTTAACTGACTGGTGTGTTAACTGACTAACTGACCACTAACTCTAAAAAGATGTGGCTTGGCTGTTTCGTGATCCAATCAATCATTTAACGTTCGTGGAACTATTACAGGACATAACATAGGTATATGTATATAAGGTATAGTTTGTGCGACAATCACGAAACGGCCAAGCCATTTCATCTTTGTATCAAGATGTAGAGTTTGTAGAGTCAGGACTTCTATGTAGTAAATGTGGTGCAGCCAAAAGTACTTAAACCTGTACACTTTGGACTTGGAACTGGCCCCATGGGCTATGATGATGCGCAGCACAAATCGGAGCTCAACTAGGGGCTTGGCTCTACTAGAGATCTCATAACTTTTTAACAGTGAAAGCATTATGATTTGGACTTGTATGCGAGTCTTGGCAGCCTATCCATGAAATGGTTTTGGTGGGATTTCCGTAGTCTTCAAAAATAAAACTTCTAAATCTAGTAAAAATATTAGTAAATTTATTCAACTTGTTTCTAAAGTAATTTAACAAAATAATATTAAACAAAATACATTAAAATCTAAATTAAAAAATGAGGCAATGTGCCCAGAACGCTGGCTGCGTTACCCCGCTGAACAGCCAAACTTATGTGTTGGCCGAGGTAACTGCCAGCCCTCCGGTCAATAGGGTATTTGACTGTATTAAAAATATCGTTTCTGCTGTTGCCATCCTAATAGATTATTATTTTTAAGTAATATTCCATTTGACCGAACTAAAAAATAATGTATTGTTTTTCTATATAACATGAAATAAATTAATTAATTTTCGATCTATGTTCACGTGATCGTAAACGCTCTATGATTGGTTGAATCGTTAGTGACGTAACTATCTAGTAAAATCTTAACTGTGGTGTAGTAAATTCGAACAATTACGAGTGTTTTTCCGTTTTTCTTTATGTTTCTGTGCTTTTTATTGTTTCAATTAGTCATTACCAACCATACTTTTCCTAATTAATAGTTTAGGAACCCAATATTTAAAAGCAGATAGTGGAAACCTCTCAAAAGATGATGCATTTATAATTGGACATTTTTCAAAAATAACCCTGATTTCTATGCTGCAGAACTAACTGAACTGTGAAAACTGCCTTGTAAGTATACTAGGTATATGTTTCTTAAACAAAGCAATTTATTGTATTAATACCTTTTTGTCCAAGAATAAAACCTAACATTCGCAGAATTAAGTACTTACTAGGTTATATTATTTACTAACATAGATCGTGATATTAAGTTTTGGTTTCTTTCTTTATAGAGCTTCGAGAGTCTTATCGCTGTTGGTTATGTCCAGCTACATCGCGAATCTGTCATTTGTACACTCAAATGCAAGATATGTCCCAAGCACTAAGTGAGAGCAAAATCATATTCTGTAACTATGATAGTAGATGAAGACAAAACTCAATTTATAAGTTGTGAGTGCTATGATTGTGCTGCATCCACTGGAGGCTGCAAGCATGCTTTGGCCTTTTTGATGTGGACTCACCAGCGTAGTGAACAACCTTCATGTAGGTACCTCTCTTGAGTGCTACGGAAAAAAAATTACTTTATCCAGAGTAGGCACTACCATGAAATTTATTACAGTGGAGCAATTATCTAAAAAACACACTCAACATCCTTCAACATCATCTTTTAGCAGTAATGAACTCCTATCAGTTTCTTCTTAAATTATGTAATATGTGGATAGGTATAATAAAAATCATATTTCTATTTCATTGTTTTATTTATCAAACTCACTCGAACTCAAATGTTTTTTTTTCAAATAAACTTTTACAAGCGCTTTTGAATTGTCAAGTTAATCTACCCTTGGTTTGGAATACCATTCATACCGAGTATATCTTTTGTCACATTCACAGTCTGTACTGCCTTGTTTCTGTGACGCATCTTTAAATAATCTATTTGGACAGATTTATCAGCAGTTGCGATTGGTTGAGTGTTTATTCCTTTATCGTGATGTGTTTGTGGTTTCTGAAAAGACAAAATATTCATTAAAATTAATTTTCTATACCTACAGAAACAGTACCTTAACTTACTGACAATCAATGCAAATTGCACAGCCACCTGGTGGATCTACAAACATACTAAAATTATACATCAATGTCTACAAACTTGGAATTTTGTATGTAGGTTCTCTCTCGGTGAAGAAAGGATTTTCTGGAATTCCAAAAAAAAACCTAAATCCATACTGATTAAGTCAAAAAATCAAATCAAAATCTAAAAACCCTGTGATTATCGGGAACAATAAGTACCCTATGTCCTTCCCGGGATGCAAGCTATCTGTGTACCAAATTTCATCAAATTGGTTAAACAGATGTGTGAGCTGTGAAGAGATAGCAGACAGCTTTTATAATACCGATTAGTATGGATTTCTTGAAACAAAGTTTTTGAATTAAGCAAATTTTTGTTCATCATAACATACAAAGATTTTAGACCAATTTGCCAGAAATTTTATTTTAGGTGCATACCTATGGACTCTGAAGTAACAGCTTCTTCTATCTCATTGTCATCGATGTAATATTTTCATATAAGCTTCTTCCATACATTCTTGTATAAGGTCTAACCTTTAACTCCATCTGCGATGTGAAGTCTTTTACTGAAGCCCATTTTGTATTGGTTGTA
This sequence comes from Erebia ligea, assembly GCA_917051295.2. Taxonomy (NCBI): domain Eukaryota; kingdom Metazoa; phylum Arthropoda; class Insecta; order Lepidoptera; family Nymphalidae; genus Erebia; species Erebia ligea. The sequence continues at coordinate 177,036 of OU785220.1, forward strand.
GGTTAGAATTTTCTCCAACTGTAATAAGTATACCATAATAAGTTTTTGATTGCAAATTCCACTTCAAAGTTCCAAGTAGGTAATGATCTACTGAAATTATTGAATTACATAAATTGGCTAGAATTTCTAAATTAGTTATTACTTATTAATGTGTTTGTAAATACTTAATAAACATACTACAAACCAGCTAATACAAACGGACATGTCTAACCTCAAACAGAACAGGTGAAGTATTTACACATTTTTAGACCATTATATAATTATATTTAGTAATAGTTTGTTAGATAGATAGTGTAAAACTCACATCAAAGCGATCCTCGCAAAAATAAACACTTAAAGTGACCCTCAGTGACCACTATGGGGTCTCTTCGAGCAAGTTGCAACCACTTCTTCCGTAACTTGGCTTTCTTTGGAACACTTCTAAACAGTTCACTCTGGAGTTTTTGTAGACTTGTTTGTACATTGCAGTAGTATGCACACCACACACCATTGGTAAACCATAGTTTTATAAAAACAATCTCTAAAACAAAGTTTTTATCAAGGGAAACTGAATTATCACACACTTTGTTTACGTTTTTACTATATAGTTACGTCATAGATGTCATGTCACCCAAATGTTGTCAAAAAGAGCGTTTACGCGGCAATTTAATTTTTTGAATTTATTTTTGAGATTTCTATATAAAATACTGAAAATTAAGACGAAATAAATATATTGTTAGCTCTATTAAAGCATTATTAACAATATGCGACTATTTTCTAAAAGCAGTCAAATACCCTATTATATTTACCATTATATTTCAATTAGGCACTTAGGTATTATTGTCAATTTTATCACGGGAACTTTAAGTTCTCGCGGGAATGAAAAAAAACTTAATCAACGCCGACGAAGTCGCAGGCATCATCTAGTTATATCTATTTGTACGTCATCCCGTAGTCTTCTAAAAATAAAACGTCTAAACAATTTATAACTTGTTGTTTATCATACATTTGGTGCTGTTGATGAGACCTAATTCGTCGGCGCGTTGTTGCTCGTTGCCACAATCATGTGATTGTATTTACTGAGAGTCATGTTAAGGCTTAAGATGTTATCCGTCAAGTCTCTTGTAACGCCGCTTTGCTCCAGTCTCGCCGGATCACGAGATTAATGAATGAGCAATTAATGCTACACGCACTAGTGACGTAAGGCGCCTATTAATTAATTTTATCAACTGGAATGTTAGGTTAGATTCAATCTTCTAACTACGCCTCATCATTTTATATGTAAAGTAAACGAGAGAGTTCCAAGCTTTTAAGTTAACTATTTTATTTTATTGCCTGCCTTAGATTTTGATCAAAAGTTACGGCAACGTAAAGCCATATAAAACTGTTTAAAACGAAGGAAGTTCTCAATTAAACTTGATTGTTAGTGTAGCTTTAGAATGTATAGACAACTTTCCCATTATCAGTTATAGACACATTTATCTCACCAGAAATTTGGCAAAGTAGTTGAGTTAATAAATTATTGTGTCAAAAACCTTACCCTTCTTCTAATGAAGTCGGATAAAAAGCGCCTGTGTCATTGTTAGTTATTTACTTATGTAGATACTTCGCTAGCATGGAGTTCGATCAACCCATTAAATAGATACTTAGATGTGAAATTCCGCTTTGCTTCAATTGGGTATTTGACAAATAGTCGAATCAGCAACTTTTTTCAAACGTCAAAACGCGTCGTAAGTATGGGATTACATAAAAATCTAAAATGTGGCGTCATTAAAGTGATTGTTTAAAATGGTTATTCAACATAAAACTATCAGGGACGTGGATATTACGACTTTTGGGAGATCCTCTATTTAATAATCACTAAATTTTTTTTTAAATAGTAGTCAAATACCCAATCCCCCAGCCACCGGCTGCTCCGCAACGCTTCGCAACACATTCCGGCAATCGCCTTAAGTTTTCATTACCGAAGCTTAATGAAGCGAATCTCATTCCACTTTCAGGGTTGTTGTCTTTGTGTTAAGGAAAGTTTCACCCCAGTTCGTTCTATTTACTACGTGCGCAACATAAAAAATAAAAACTAATCGTTGGCGTACAAGAACACGAATACCGTAGGGTTCCGTGGTCATGTTAGTTGCTAAAATTAGACGGCCATTATTTCGTAAAAGGTACCTAATTAACTATGTCTATGTAACTTCATAATAATTTTAAAATACTATTATCAGGTATTGCTTGAAGGGTGAAGCTTCCGCTTATCATGTTCAGGTTCGTACATAAAATAAAAACTATTTTGTTTCCTTTAAATACGCTTTGAATCAATAAAGTATCTGGCTACATTAAATTTCAACTATTATATACCTACAAGCTTATATTGTAGTTAATTTTAAAATCATTAAATCTTTAAAAATTTTAAATGGCTGTGACCATGACTCAATAAAATTCCAGTATTATACCTAATATAATTCTAAACTAAGTATGAGTATAAGATATTGGTCCAACCATATAGGATGTATGTATATTATGCGCCGGCATAAATCACAGGGGCTCAGTATCGGAGCCTATTACCGATATCTAGATACATGGGATACTTACAAGAGATAGGGGTACTACTCATGCGGATTTTATTAAATCTAAGAATATACTATAACACTGTAGAAGGAACCTATCCGAACATATAATATCTGCTGTGATTAGTTGTACTTAGGTATAACGCTAACTTAGGTACCTATAGCGCGGTAATGATCACTAAAATATTATTTCATGTTTGTAACGACTAGAGCAAGGGTTTGACAATAAACGTTTACTACCACATGTTTCCGCCTGTTTTATTAGTGACGTTATATTTTCTATTTCTATCTTCATTATAGGTAAGTATATATATTACAGAAGCTTGTCTGACACTAATCAAAACGTTTAATAAGTTATACAAATCGCACGTTCCGCTAAAAATGTGTACCTATTTGTGAACTCGATCCCGACGCTCTCGACGAAGCTGACAATGCCCGGCCTTTGTCAACATTGCCTGTACAATTCACTTGACCCGTAACATAATGAAGCGCTATTTTACTACGCTCTACGACTATTCTGAACAAAACCCGACACGCCGACAATCACGGCAAAATGACAGCAACAATGTGACGATCGCAATCATGTATGATTGTCTTACGTTCTTTGAACAGAATCCATGCTCGCGACAACAATAAGTACTTACTGTAAATTGAGCCAATCACAATAATTGAGATTGTAGCTATTGATGCAGCTTTTTCGGAAGCTGGAAAAACAATGTTTGGATTGCAAAAACTCTGCTTCTTTTTGTACGTTATCAATCCTATTTCCAATTCCAAGCCGAGGGCGAGACGAGCGTAATTTTGTGAGTTGTGAGTCGCGTATGTTTTTGGTTTCCAGTGCAGCATCGCCATTCTAGCACCTATAAGAGTAATTGTCTATTCTCCTACAGTCTATACTAATATTATAAATATGAAAGTTTGTATGAATGGATTGATGGATGGATGGATGTTTGCTACACAATAACTCCAGAGTGGCTTAACGGATCTGGATGAAATTTGGCACAGAATTAGATTATAGGCTGGAGGGTGCCCCTCACTTCACCTATACGCGGTCTCCCCTCTAGAACTTGTGGGCTTATTATTAGGCCGATATCAAATACACAGTCAGAATCCCCATCAAGCGTTCCCAACCGACATGGACCACTCGTTCATTTTATATCGTAGTAGTATAAAATGAACGATCGAAATGAACGGTCGAGAAACGAAAGGATGTGCATAATTACGTGGGTTTATCACCGATTTACCAACCCAATAGGGTTTATGCTCAAACTTCGCCGAGCCGCCGCCGCTCGGCGCGTAAAGTTAGTTGCTCCTTTCGGAAACACTGACGTGAACTGTCGGGATCTACGTGAAACTGCCAAATTCACGTCAGATGTAACCACAGGATGTATCATGTAACGTATTTTGGAGCACTCATCAAAGTTTCTTTTTCGTTTCGTTTAGATTCCAACGCCTGATATCTCGGAAATATATATTTTATGGATAGTGCTCTATCTTAGAAATGGTTTTATACAGACGTGGAATTCTTCCGATTTAAGTACGGCTTGAATTACTTTTAATTTTAAAGCATAGATTGGCGCTCCTCGCAGCGGAGACCAATCTTAAATCGATGTTCTAAAGTATGATATTAGACACGTACTCGTACCAACGGCCATATATCCGCCTCTACACAGTGATCAAAGAAATGAGAATACCGAATGCAGAAAAATTGCAAAATAAAATAAGAAAGCTGTCCAATAAGAATTAATCTTGATATTATCTATGAGAAAGCTTGCGTTGTATTGATAACAAGCGACTAAGCGTGAAGTGGTTGCAGAACATTCAACCAACAACAATTAATACAAATCTTTCGTATTAGGTTTTGGTGTCTCCTGAAAATGACATGCATTGTTTTCTGAGTGTAGTCATTATGATTGAGTACCGTACATCGGCGCGGGAATCCAATTGAACTCGATTGCGATGAAGCGAGTTACACTAAATTGACTGAAGCCCGATATCTCTCGACGACTTCTATAGTTTCTACAAGTTATGCAATAACTTTGAACAAAGCAATAAATATAAGTACGCTCCACTAAGTACCGATATTTTCAATCCACTTTTTACCAGATTAATATTACAGAAAAGAAAATGTGTCTGATTGTTTGTTATGATTCGTTCTAGGATGTAGTGGCCAGGCCCAATATGCCTACACAAGCTATAGGTAGTGGTACGGTCTACGTGCAGAAAACACTAACACCGGAAGGACGTTCCACGTCTTATGCAAAACCTTAAAAAATTGTACTCATACCGACATAATATTATAATCCATACTAATATTATAAATGCGAAAGTGTGTCTGTCTGTCTGTCTGTCTGTCTGTCTGTCTGCTACGATTTCACGGCCCAAACGTTCAACCGATTTTGATGAAAATCAAGGAGTTCCCGCGGGATTCAAAAGACTTAAACCACGCGGACGAAGTCGCGGGCATTATCTAGTTAAATAATAATTAGTAATGTCCTCACGACCGAATTTCGGCCACAGTTGCCAATCTCCAGACAGATTAGCCATCTGCGCTGGATATACATATTACACGGTGCACGAGTGTGTATACACAGGTGCACTTTCTGTTCCTTTAGACTCACAGCCAGATGGGAGACACGACCGGTGAGAGGTCAGACGCAGGACCGTGCTCTACTAGGCACGGGGGTGAATCACCGCCAACTTCCTAACTCCTGGCTAGTACTGCGAATACTTGCCAGAAAATCTAATAATTGTCCGACCCGGGACTCGAACCCGGGACCTCGTTGGCCGCAGTCAAACATGCTAACCACTAGACCAACGAGGCAGTCAGGCAGTCAGGCGAGGCACAAATAATCACCACTCAATTTACCACATCGTTTCCCTAGGATATACGTAAAATTATATTTTGGTCACAGAAAATAAAGGATTGTCTTTATCTCCTCTTACATAAATAAAGGAGAAGAGGATAAACTGACTGACTATTTATCAAAGTTTATTATAGTTTATTTTAACAAAGTTTTCAATAACTTCACTATAACGTGGAACTAAGCACAAGTTTCCAATAATTCCTCATCGAAACCTAGCTGAGTGAAAGACATTAGTATTTCTAAGGGATTGGTAATATAATGTATAAGGCTGCAATGCAATATTTGCTTCGTTTCAAGTGGGCACGTTATGCAAATATTACGTATTGTGCTCGTAAAGCTCGATCGCTCCGAGTATCCTCATGCAGAATATACTAGAGATAGGTATACAGTGGAAAGTTATTGAAACCCTCAAAATGCAATATCATCTGTGAGAATAAACAACAATGATTCGCCAGCGCCATAATGACGGCGGAAGGGACAAACACAGCGGGACTGGAATATCAATCGTGGTAATGGTGTTTGCTCGTAAAATAGCATTAACATTTGGATATTGAATCTTGATGCTATTATGCGACAACATTTTTGCAAATTTTTGATATTCATTTGAGATTCCGTACCCGAAACTGCCCGAAGGGATATTAATATATTTATTCCGAATATTATTCCGAAGGCATAAATAATATTTGTCTTTGCCTAGTTATGTCAATAAGTATCTATTTAGATGAAAGTTAGCGGTAGATTCGCGTAACAATTGCCTGGTGGGAGGCTTCGGCCGTGGCTAGTTACCACCCTTCCGGCAAAGACGTGCCGCTAAGCGATTTAGCGTTCCGGTACGATGCCGTGTAGAAACCGAATAAGGGTATGGGTTTAATATAACTGCCATGCCCCTAACAGGTTAGCCCGTTACCATCTTAGACTGCATCATCACTTACCATCAGGTGAGATCGCAGTCAAGGGCTAACTTGTAGTGGAAAAAAAAAAAAAAAAAAAAAAAAAAACAATTAGAAATCACTTCGTAAAAGTTTATTTAAAGAAAATATTTTTATTCCATTCAATTATACACAAGGATATTTCACTTTCCCCTCCTTAGCGAAAATTGTATCATTATATACGAGCACATATTACAAAACCTAATTCCGCTACGCTAATCAAAAGCGCATTGGTCTCCTTCATGCAGTTAATTAATACTCTTTGATATATTTTAGGAGGATTTCATTAAGTGGATACATCAAACAAAATGTCGGGTTTCGAAGCACATTGAAGTTGAAGCTTCCTGCAATAAATGAGCATCCTGTGATGGTAGGAAGTCGTTTCGATTTAATCCTCGTGTATATTCTAGAATTGCCTCAGGAATTGGAAAGGCTCAGTTAAACTGAACGGGTGCATTTTGTGAGAGGCTCAGACTAGTTCAGGCTAGACAGGCTTCAGTTCTTCAGTGCTTTTGGGAGTTTGAACCATTAATTCATTATAAAATCCAATAGATACCTAGTTGAAAGTCTTTCTTTGAAACGTCTACGTGTCTGTTTAAAGGACCACAAATAATTCTAATGGGTACGTTTCTTTATTAGGTCTTCAAACTGCGCCACTTCAGCTTAACAACGTGATATACTAAGTACCTATAGGTAATAGGTATAGTAAAAAAATAAAATCTTTTAGCGTTTACAATTTATAGCCGTGTTAAGTAAGTGAATGTGTTTCAATCCCGCTAAATGAATACGACGTCCGTCGCCGTCATCGCCGCTAATGGATTTCGTGAAACAAACTCTCGAATTGAATCAGTGTTACACATTTCCCCGATTTTCCAATGCTGACAGTTTTTATAAATTGACCTCGAAACTGTAAATTATCGATGATGGATTTTCCCTCAATCGTGATCTTTGGATTCAATAACAACGCGTTTTGAATCAAATTTTTTGCCTTCTATTGTAGCTATTCTAATGGTGATTCTAAATAAAATAAGCCGCGATTTAGTTCACAAGATTGTCTCTAGAATTTTTCCCATTATTGACATTATTACGAAACCAAAAATGCTCCGTCCTCATCTTTCGCTACCTTCAATCGTTAGTCGACCCTTTGTATTGCTACTATAAGTACCTATGCTCATTATTCGTTAAAGAGATCTATCGTCTTTGTTGTTACGGGCAAAATTTAATTTAATTAGTGAATTCGTCCCAGTAAGTTAATTAACTACCTTAGTTAATTTAAATAAACATGGAGAAGACACAAACCTCGCCCGTCGCCCACGGTGCCCATGGCCCACAGAACGCGGTAGGTACCTACTAAACAGTAGGAGAGTCAATTAATCAACATTGAAGTCAATAGTGGACATGAATTTCGGTTACTCTAATCAATCATTGTATTGATTTTGTTTCTAGTGTTAGGCCCGAAAGTTAACTCAACTTGCAGCGACCGCCTGTTTGGACGTTAAGGCCAGGGGACATTTATTGTACTACTATCGCTTGAAGCCTTAATATTTTTACTAACCGACTTCCAAAAAAGGAGGAGGTTCGGCGCGTATGTTTTTGTTATTGTTTTGAAGTGAAAACTTCTTTAGTCGCGTTGAGCACTCTTTGGCAGGGGGTAAACTTGTGGATTCGCGTCACCGACACCTCGCTGCCACATGCTCGCGTTGTTACGGAGGCAAAAGGTCTTAAATATAAATATACTACACATTCGTAATTAAACTTTAATAGCTTAGTTTTAAGGTTTATATTTTAATTTTTTTTCAAATTTTAATACTAAAATTTTAAGTTATAAGTTTTTACTTCTATCGGCAGTCCCTATGACTGCCAGTTTTTTTTTTAAATACATATATCGAGCAAACGAGCAGGCGGGTCACCTGATGGTAAGTCATTACCGCCGCCCATGAACATTTGCAGCACCAGAGGAAACCGTCAATACGTTGCTGGCTTTTGAGATATTTGTTTATCCGCCCTGTGAAGTGTTTTGTTTAAGTTCTTGTTTCAGAATAATTATAATCCTTATTTAACGGGACGTTAAGGTACGTGTCATAAAACTGTCATTTCGCACTAATATGGTAATACTGCTTTAAGGAATGCTGAAGATAGTAACTCCCCTGAGCCAAATCTATCAGCATCTACTAATTCGCATTTTCCACTATTCCACTACAGCCCATTAACGTCCCACTGGGCACAGGCCTCCACTCTCATAAGAGAGAGGGAATATTATAGCTTAGACCCACCACGCTGCTCCAATGCGGGTTGACGGGCTTTAACGACTATTATCATGTTAGTGATAATAACCGGGACCGACGGCTTAACGTGCTCTCCGAGGCACGGCGGTGAAACACCGCCAACTTCCTAACTCCGGGCTAGTACTAAGAATTTCTAATCAGAAAAACGGGAATCGAACCCGGGATCTCGTCAGCCGCAGTCGAACATAGCCACTAGTGACTAGACCAATTCGCATTTTGTTTATTGAAAATGCCTATTTTTTAAAAAGCGCGTACGCATCCAAAATAAGAATTTATGTGTGCACGCACTTTCATACAAAATAGCTATTTTCTATACATAAGTAAAAAAGACTCAATGCTGATAAATGATACAATATGTGATTGCGCCCCACAGGCTGCATGCCATTGTACACCGGAGCAACGACATGCGACATCAAAACATGCCCATTGAATAGTAAATGACCAGTTACGCCTTGCAACATTGATCGTGCTGTACCTACCTACTACCTACACGTGGGATGTTATGATACGACTGTCTGCCGACGATTTTTAATGAAGATAGAGCATGCGACACTGTGGCATGCTTCAATATGTTATAATTTGGCATGTGTTGCTCTGGCGAATAACAGCCGTAAAACGTAACGGAACTAATCTATCTATGTAACTCCTCTTTTTATTAAAGTCAATTTAAACTTCCAATAACAGCTTTAGTAGGTACGTAATACGTTAGTAACATACCAAGGAAATTAAATATTTTTACATCTCTCATATTCGGTAAGTAGGTCCTTATTACCCCCAAATGGAGCTTGTAGGTGACCAATTAGCGCTCTAGGGTAATAATGTAGCTAGAAAAGCCCTAGGGCGGTAAGTAATTAAAAAAAGTATGATGGTTAGATGTACGCGAACTTTTTGAAAGAGTGAAGAGTTTTTTTTTTAAATTACTTACCGCCCTTGGGCTTTTCTAGCTACATTATTACCCTCGAGCGCTAATTGGTCACCTACAAGCTCCATTTGGGGGTAATAAGGACCTACTTTACCTCACAATCGAGATGTAAAGCAGAGTAGTTAGCTCGGGTGTAAGCATCAATTGCACCCTCGAACTATAGGCGCCCTCCCTGCGCTCGTGCGCCTAAATATCTCGGGCTGCAATTGATGCCTTACAGCCCTTGGCTACTAATCTACTATTACATCTCTCATATTCGGTAAGTAGGTCCTAATTATTACCCCCAAATGGAGCTTGTAGGTGACCAATTAGCGCTCTGGGGTAATAATGTAGCTAGAAAAGCCCTAGGGCGGTAAGTAATTAAAAAAAAAACTCTTCACTCTTTCAAAAAGTTCGCGTATCATACTTTTCTTAATTACTTACCGCCCTAGGGCTTTTCTAGCTACATTATTACCCTAGAGCGCTAATTGGTCACATACAAACTCCATTTGGGGGTAATAAGGACCTACTTACCGAATATGAGAGATGTAAATAATTATTATTTACCTAATGGAAATGAATTATTTAACAAGATTAAAGTAATTCAATATCTCATTCAATATACTGGCTTGGATTAAGCCATTAGTAATTAGGTATGCTCAGATATACGTGCTAATTATTATCCTCAATGAAAATTCGACGAATTTCCAGACGTCTGGTAGGGACGAGTTATTTCGTCTCGGATTAATTAATGAATATATAACTTGAACCATTACACTAGTTCTATTAGATACCTATCTATGTATAATACAAAATAATATGTTTGGTACGTATGTATAACAATAATATCTGTAGATATTATCATCATTCTAATATTATAAATTTTACTCCTATACTAATATTATAATTTACCTCCGCAGTGTTGAGCGCTGTTGTCTTAACGTGGGAGGTCCCGGGTTCGATTCCCGGCAGGGTCAATTTGGGAATTTATAATTTCTGAATTTTCTTTGGTCTGGTCTGGTGGGAGGCTTCGGCCGTGGCTAGTTACCACCCTACCGGCAAACACGTGCCGCCAAGCGATTTAGTGTTCCGGTACGATGCTATGTAGAAATCGACTAGGGGTATGGGTTGAATACAACTGCCATACCCCTATCAGGTTAGCCCGCTGCCATCTTAGACTGCATTGTCACTTACCATCACGTGAGATCGCAGTCAAGGGCTAACTTGTAGTGGAATAAAATAAAATAAATAAAATAATAAATGCGAAAGTGTGTTTGTGTGTTCTTTAATCCTGTCCTGTCCTGCAAAAGAGCACCGGATAGACGTGATGGGTATAGTTGAGGACCTGGAGATTTAGAATTATGCTACTTTTTATCCCGGAGAATTAAGGAGTTCACGTTGGAATAAAAAAAACTTCGCGGGCATCAGCTAGTAAGTAATTCATAATCATGACTCGGGTCTCATTATAGTAACGTTAGGTACAAGAGCAAAAAAAGATAAATACATACACGTATAATTTTTTAAATATTTTTTACTCAATAACGTTTTAGTTACTTAAAAGATTTGTCTTTTACAATGTTCTTCAGAAAAATAAAGCCTCGAAATAAAATATTTAAAAAATCACATTTTTTATTTATTAGAATAATTCGTATATTATTATTATTAACTTACACACCTTCATAAAAGGCTTCCACTGAAAACCAGCGCTGCAGCCTGCTGCAGCATGCTGATGGAGACCTGTGTTTGGTCACATATCACATAGGTTAATTTAATTAGTCTAAAACTAACCTAAATTAAAACTTTTAATTCTTCTCAATCTCTTAATTATTTCTTTTAATTTTTTAAAGGTTGTCATCAAAATTCGGAGTTTACTTACTGTCATGAGCGGCGGCATTCGAGCGACGTCGTCGGTAACTCGGTACACTCGTCGGCGTCGCGCTGCCGGCTGAAACCCCGCGACCCCGCGACCCCGCGAGGTCGACACCCTCATTACATTCCATCAGCCCCCCAATTTTCCATTTAATATAGGTATACAACCCCTTTATCGGCGGCCCTGATAAGGATAAAACGCCTAGAGACAGAAATCGGTTGCCTAATACAGAACTATACACATAGAATCTCCTAATCCTATGATAGAACTGTTACTAGCCTTGTACCCGATAACATTTCCTAACAACATCTGAATCAATTCCCGTTAGCAGCCAATCGAAAAAAATTCAAAACAAATAGATAGCATTACAATCAAATCACAATGGAGACACTGTGTACTGTGGTTATTGTAGTAGGGAGATTGTCTTCCGTGTTTGTTCTGTGAAAGGACCGCCTATGACGTGACCATTTTATGCGATGATATGCGATTATGATATGCGATAAGTACAAAAAAAATTTGTATTACAAAAAAGGGCAATACGTGCAATTTATAATTTAAAACCGCGCGAATCCCTCAGAGAGAAATTCAAGGAAATAGGTATTCTTACCTATATATTTACAGTAATTTAATCTTTGTAAAACAGCACCTTCAGAATTACAAAAGAATATGCGATCTGCACAATAGGCCAACTAGAAACTGCCATAAGCTCGTGACTCCATCGCTCCGCCTCAAGAAAGTCCGAAGGTCGTTCGTGGGAATGAGCATTCTATTTTATAACAAAATTCCACAATCTATTTTAAACTTGCCTTTACACAAGTTTAAGAAATCCATGAAAAGTATGCTTTTGAAAAAAATTATTATACTTACACAAGTTTAAGAAATCCATTAAAATTCAAAAGTATGCTCCTGAAAAAAGCTTATAATACTGTTGAAGATTACGTAAATGACAAAAGAGCATTTGACTCGCTCCAGCAATGCTATAGACAGCGGTTACTTATGTATAGTATACATTAATTAAATTGTAAATGATAACTTTTTTTCAAAAGAGCAACCGCCGAGTTTTTTGCTGGTTCTTCTCGGTAGGAATGGCATTCCGAACCAGTGGTAAATTCATTCGACGATTCGAAAGCACTTGTAAAAGTTTATTTGAAAAAAATAAATTACAATTCTCTTTTACCATTTACAAAATCTTCAACAGTATTATAAGCTTTTTTCAGGAGCATACTTTTAAATTTTAATGGATTTCTTAAACTGGTGTAACATTGTATCTTTATTCATACAATACATCAAAGGTTTTAAAGAAGTTCATTGAATATTCTTTAATGTTATCGGGATATTTGAGCAAACAGGGCAATCGGATAACTCAAACTTGGATAACTCCGGGGACAGTTCAAATGCTTCACTTCAACAAAATGGAAATCCTTTCGGGGAAAACATTTTAACTGTAATTCTTATCTCTAGCTCATTTGTCTGTCGCTGCAAATGTTGTAAACTTGTCTGTGGATGCAATGTAAGCACCCGCATTAAGAGAGCATAATCGTGCATTGAACCGTACTATTACATAGACTATTACCCATTCTGTGATTGACAGTCGCGATTTCTGGTGGTCAATCTTGGGTTTGCGCTAGTTGATGGTTACTAATTAGGTATTTTCTCATTAAAATACATTTACCTCATATATCACTGATTAGGGGTAAGTATAGGTTTAATATAACTGATAGGTATATCCCTAACAGGTTTGCCCGCTACCATCTTAGAGTAGGTACTTACATCATCACCCACCACCTGGCGACATTGCAGTCAAGGGCTAACTTGTACTTACTAGAATAAAGAATACTATTTTTATTTATTTTACACTAGCAGATTCCCGCGACTTCGTCCGCGTGAAATAAGTTTTTTAAATTCCCACGGGACCTCCCTAATTTTTCGGGTTAAACTCGGTTCTCGTACCAAGCCTATGACACTCACAAATAATGTGACTTTCTACTGGTACCAGAATTTTCAAAATCGGTTTAGTAGATCCAGAGATTCCCCCCTACAACCTCACAAACTTAACCTCTGTATAATATTAGTATAGTGCGTGTTACATTATTACTATGATATCTTCTAAAATATTCATCTGAATTAAGTGATTAAATACTTGAGATTAACAACCATGTTATTTTGATAAGGATTAATAATACTATGCTGGTAAAAACACCTTCGCGAGTATAGCATTGTTTTAGACCAAATTTGAAAATCATAATGACGGTTATTGTGAGACGACCTTAAAAGATAGCTATATGCTGTCGCGGACTTTTTTTTAGAACTTTTTGAGAGAAACAATTCCACCATACATTGTTTTCGTGTACCTTTTACCATTTACGCAGCGCACGCCACGGAAGCTCTCAGATGAGACAATTTTTTCCGACTTAATTCACATTATTGCAATTTTCGTAGGGATCTTTAATGTTTTTGAAAATAAAATACAGCCTATGTTACTCGCTGATAATGTAGCTTTCTATAGGTGAATTTTTTTTTAAAATCGGTTGAGTAGTTTTTGAGTTTCGGCAAAAGCGAGTAGCTCGCAATGCGCAACTCATAGAGCACGCCTTCGGCCCGTAGTGAGCGGGGAGAAAGCGGACCGACGCGACGGAGTTCGAAGATTCTCGCAGTACGAGCCACGTGGCGATGCGGCGCACGTCACAAGTCACAACTCACAACCAGGGTGCGAGGTGGTCATGGAGCGTGCGTGATTTTAAAAAATTAAGTATCGATTGATGATTGAATCATTTAATTGATAAACTTATATGTTTTGTTAATGGTACCTGTTTCATGTTATAAAATATTAGTATATTACTTAAATAGATCTAGTATAATTGGTAAATAACTTATTCATAATTATTGGTATTGCGGCGCAAGCTGCGCAATCTTAGATGAATCGCCACTGGTAATTGAACATAATAAACTGCTAAATATACGTACTTCACTAAAAATAAATTTGTTCGCAAAGTTGCTCTTACTTTACTGCTAATCTAAATCTATATATATAAAATTCAAAGTCCTGACTGACTGACTTATATATCCGTCATTTTTCAAGTTATATTCATGAAACTTGGTATTTGAGCTATCGGTTCAAAATGAAGAAACACGTGTATCGCCATTTTTGAAAATTCTACCCCCATAGGGCTGAAACAGGGGTTGAAAGTTTGTAGGAAAGTCCGTCATTTTTCAAGCTGTAGCCATGAAACTTGGTGTTTGGGATTTCGGTCTGAAATGAAAAAAATATGTGATTCACAGTTTTTGAAAATTCTATCCCCAAGGACGTCAAATAGAGAGTTTATCCTTTAATCACGCCGAAATAGAGCAACGGATCAACGTGATTTTTTGCATGGGTATACTTAGTTGAGGACTTGGAGAGTGACATAGGCTTCTTTTTATCCCGGAAAATAAAGGAATGCCTGTGGGAATTAAAAAAACTTATGCCACGCGAACGAAGTCGCGAGCATCCTCTAGTATAATATAAAAGAAAAAGTTGACTGACTGACTGACTGATCTATCAACGCACGGCTCACACCACTGGACGGATCGGGCTGAGATTTGGCAAACAGATAGCTTTTATGATCTTATGCCTGCGATACGCTAAGAAAGGATTTTAAAAAATTCAACCCCTAAGGTTCAAAACCTATCTATGACCAATAGACCGTACGAATTGAGTTTATTAAATTTTATTGACTTCACTGCCACAAACTAGCCTATAGATAGACTTTTGTGTTCCGAGAAAGTATGAACGATATAATTTTTTATAAAAACAAACTTGGAACCAGCAGCGTTGCGAAACGGTGGCGGGATGTCATTCCAGCGTTTCGTGGCAATGTATCTAAAACTACCACGCAATGCTGCAGACCTATGGCGGGGCATCGAAAGTGGAGGCGCCATCGTCCTCAGGCTGAAATTTGACTTCCGCCATACTAACTTTTTATACACTTCATACTAGAGGTTTGACATTTGTATGAAAGTCGAACTTAACGTGGGCGACGCTGCGGGCAAAAGCTAGTAAAACTATATACCTAGTAGACTTTTCCCACTGCATTGGGCGATAAAAATATTACCGCAAAGTTACCTATTAGTCTACAAAGGTAGGCAGGCGGTGATATTCCCCTCATCTCATCTCTTCACCTAGAGACTGTCAATAACCCACCGAGTAGTAATCAAACCCGACGGCCGCCTCCGATAACAGCCGCCGGACTAATGTAAATAGTTACGTAAAAGCAATAAGCGATCTGTTACACGGCTCAGCTGGCCGCCGCCGGGGCCCGATACACACACAATGTTGACGATAGACAGGGGGCGAGCGAAGACTTATTACCATAGAGATACCTACATCATTTCTCCGAGCTTAATACACTCTCACGGAATGAATTGCACTGAATTTATAAGTCAGCTTAAAAACGATAGAATTAATATAGATTTCTAGCTGTTGCTCCGCGTGGATTGAGTTTTTTTGGTTCCCACGGAAACTCTTTAATTTTCCGGAATAAAAAGTAGCTAAATGTGTTATTCCAGACTATAATCTAACTCTGTGCCAAATTTCGTATAGGTCCGTTCAGCCGTTCTGGCGTGATTGAGTAACAAACATCCATCCATCCATACATCCGTCCAAACTTTCGCATTTATAATATTAGTAAGTATAAGCATAGATTCGTTTAGACGAGAATGTACAATTATTGTTACATGTCATGATCACGCTACCGGCTACATTAGCATCCCCCTTATTCGCCTGAGCGATAGGATCTCTCTCGCCATAAATGATTAGATAATATCACTTTTCGTGCCCCGCAAGCAATACAAAACCAATTACGTGGTCTGAGAATGAGAAAATACTCAAATCAGGTGGAAAATTGGCTATCCCAAACAGCAGGAAATTGCTATGAAAGATAGATAGATAGATAACAAAGAAGTGCACCCGTCGCACTATACTGTGTATTGCTACATTTAACAATGAGTTTTAAACGCAAATTTTATGTCCAACAGACATCACTAAAATTCTACATCAATGCCATCAGACAATTATTTTTTTCATTAGTGTGTGTGTGTGTGTTTAAGGAGTGGATTTTAAAAAGTGTCCTAGAGTCGGATCTTAATAAATATTATGAAACTAGATGATGCCCGCGACTTCGCCTGCGTGGATTAAGTTTTTACGATTCCCGCGGGAACTTTTTAATTTTCCGGGATAAAAAGTAGCCTATGTCCTTCCCCGGGATACAGTACAGGAATAGGCCCTGTACCAAATTTCAACGAAATCGATTGAACAGATGGGCCGTGAAAGCGGTGCAGACAGACAGACAGACACACTTTCGCATTTATAATATTAATATGGACATGGATATTAGCATCCATTACACAACATACATAGCTCACGTAATACATAGCATACATAGCATAGCTCATAAAATTTACATTATATTAACAATAATATTAGTTCGCAGAAACTCAGTATTTCTGACTCCGTTTCACTCTGTATCAGAGTCAAGATATACGATATCATTAGACGGGGTCGCTGCGTTATTGCCATTTGGAAGAAAACGCTAAAACGCTTCTCAACATGACTGTAATAATTTAACGTTAGCTAATGTAGACTACGCATGGATAAATATAAAATATAGCAAAAATTACTCACTTACTGTGAAAGTATATTTGAATACCACCGTGGCGCAGTGTTGAGCGCTGTTGCCTTGACGTGCGGAGGTCCCGGGTTCGATCCCCGGCAGGGTTTGGAAATTTATAATTTCTGAATTTTCCCTGGTCTGGCTTGGTGGGGCCTATTTCTAATAGTTGATTTTCTACCTTGTACAAATTCAGTGCACACCTGTCAGCACAATCGTCATTCTAACTCTTACAATAACTCTACTCGGAATTCGCTTGGGCAAAATTATACGTTCATCTAGTAACTAGTGGTTCGCCCCGAACTGGAACCTCGCGGTATCCATAAACTTTTACAGAGCGCCATCTATTGACATCATTGTGAAGTTCTGTTAAAAATACTGAAGCTCATTAAAAATTAAATAATTTCATTTCCTTATAATATTTGTCTAATTTTAGTATTTGTTGTTCAAGTACAGGATATAATTTAAATAATTGATCAAGTTTCAGGCTCAGCCTTTCATCAGAAAATTGAGTTCTGAGGTCAACTTTGGACGTTAGAAAATCTCCACTTTGAAAGCCCCCCATTTCGTCAATTTTAGGGGAAAAATTAAAAAAAATATATTTTTGGACTCTATTCCTAATTATCTTTAAAATGATATACCGCAACCTTATGTAACGCTATAATAGTTTTTTTTATACAAGAGTGAAAAGTTGTTTTTTAACCGCGTGCTCAATTTTGATGACCGAGCAAGCGAAGGATTCTAAAATTGAGTCACGAGCGGAGCGAGTGATTCAAAAATTAGAATCCTGAGCGTCAGCGAGGGAATCAAAAGAGCACGAGGTGAAAAATCTTTTCACTCGAGTGCAACACGTAACTTTTCATCCCACCTCAGCGAGGAAATGACTAAATGCAAAAAAAGCACAAGGTAACTTTTCATCCCACCTCAGCGAGGAAATGATTAAATGCAAGAAAAATCACAAGATTAACTTCAATTCTGTTAATTTCTTCGTCACTAGAATCACTCATTTTAGGTTTTCACTTATTTTCAATTTTCTTGTTTTTAATCGGTTTTAATTTTAAACAATATGACGTGAAAGAAAATGATGCGCGCAAAGCTAATTAAAAAAGTACACCAAGAAGGTTACGAGTGTGAGTTTTTAACAAATTAAAAACGATTGTATGGAAATTCGGCACCATAGAGGTACAAGTAAATAGGTTTTAATGATGTTTTGAATTCACAAACTTCATAGACGAGTGATATTTACTAACGTGCACACGATGCTCTAAATTCAATTTACTTTATCCTCTAGAGGATAATAACGGCTTTTACCATCAGATATCGAAGAATAAAAATACTCTTTCCGAGATGGTGGGATGAAAAAAATATTTTACTTCGCATTCGCTTCTTGCCCCTTAAAATATAAAGATTTTTATAACTTTTTAAGCCATAATCGGCTGAAGGCCATCGGTTTACATATTATATTTAAATCTGAAGTAATTACGTTCAGTAATTCAGAAGTTATAAGGCTCTGACAGACGGACGGACGGACGGACGGACAAGTGCAAATTCACTCAAGTAGACTCAGAGACCTTCGCTTCGCTCGGTCAATAATATTTGACCACATTATGATAATTTTCCTGAAAACTTGATTTGATTATTTGACTTGATGATTTTCAAAATTTGATTTTGTAAATTCATTTGCTTCCAAGCGCGCAAGTATTCTGTTTATATTCGAGGAGGAAAAGAAAATAATCCAGACATTCAAATAAATTAAACAGCAGCTGCTCTTAATGACAAAGGCTGTTAAGGAAGACGTCCACAGCTATACCTATACATATAATGGCATGGTTTGTAATTATTTATCTCTTACAATTAACGTAATTTAACAGTGTGTAAAATTTTATTATGGAAGGTACAGAAATAAATACCGGGTCACTGCTGAGCGCGAGTTCCCTTTCGGAATGTGAAGGGTTCGGCCACAGTCTACCACGGTGGCTAAGCGCGGATCGGTACACTTCATACACCTTTCAGAACATTATGGAGTATTCTCAGGCATGCTGGTTTTCTCGCGACGTTTTCCTTTACCGTTAAAGCAAGTGATATTTAATTTCTTAAAACACACACACACCTACCTAACTCCGAAAAGTTAGGAGTGCGTGCCCGAGGATCGAACCCACTACCACCTGAATAAAATACAGTGGATTTAAGTATAACGTATCGACCACTAGCTAATGCCCGCGACTTCGTCCGCGTGGATTGTGGTTTTTTTGGTTTCTGCGGGAACTGCGGGTTTTCCAAAATTCAAAATTCAAAATTCAAAAGTTTTTTTATTCAATTAGACTTTTACTAGTGCTTACGAATAGTCGAATGAATCTACCACTGGTTCGGAATGCCGTTCCTACCGAGAAGAACCAGCAAGAAACTCGGCGATTGCTCTTTTGAAAAAATAATTTACAATTTCATTAATTTGTAATTAGATTTATGTAACCGCTGTTCCGGGATAAAAAGTAGCCTATTTGTTATTCCAGGCTATAATCTATCTCTGTGCCAAATGCAGATCCGTTCAGCCGTTCTGGCGTGATTGAGTAACAAACATCCATCCAAACTTTCGCATTTATAATATTATAGTATAGCTGTTAAAGCCTACAGCACAAACAGGAAGTTTGTTTGCCGCTGAATGTTGCGGCAAACAATAACTTTTGATGGAACATATTAATAAATACGAGTATTATACATGTACACGTTTAAGCGCGGGCGTGCGGTTGGGGCGCGGGCACACGGGCGCTCAAACACAACTCCTAACTCTTAATGAAATGAAAGGAGTAGATGAAAGGGTACGTTTTGTTAGTTTAATGTAGGCCTCTATTTAGACTTTTAGAGGGATGTAGACAATAGGAAGATCTTCCTCCGAGCCGGTGTCATGCTCGGGGCTGCCAGCTGGGCCGACTGTTGTAGGTTGAAAGTTCTAAATATAGTAGGTACATTTCCGAAAGAACTTCGTAATCGTGATTCAGGCGGCGGCACGTGATTGGCTAACCTGGCCGCGTCATGTTACGTCATCCATGTAGGTACGAGTATGTGTGCCCCTACATGGACTGTGGCTCTTATTTAACACTCTACCAGCAAAGCAACAGCCAGCAACGCATTGGCGGTTCCTCTGGTGCTGCAAATGTTAATGGGCGGCGGTAATCACTTACCATCAGGTGACCCGCCTGCTCGTTTGCTCGCTATATATATATATATATATATTAAAAAAGCAGCTCCTACTGAGAGGAGCTGCCAAGAAGCAAACAATATGTTATTACAATATCCAATGCCCATGATGCAAGTTTTATCTGTACTAAATCTCGTTAAAATCGTTTAAACGGATGGGTCACGAAAAGCTACCGATGGATAGGCACAATTCAATTCAATTCAATTCAATGTTTATTTATTCAAATTAGGTACACAGTACACACTCAAACTCAAAAATATTTCTTTATTCAAATAAACTTATTGAAAGTGCTTTTGAATCGTCGAGTGAATCTACCACTGGTTCAGAATGCCATTGTTACCGAGACGACACTGTACACTTTTTGAAAGTCAAATCATACTAAAATTATAAATGCGAAAGTGTGTTTGTTTTTTGGTTTGTCCTTCAATCACGCCGCAACGGAGCAACGGATCGACGTGATTTCTCCGCATGGGTATAGTTGAGGACCTGGAGAGTGACATAGGCTACCTTTTATCCCGGAAAATTAAGGAGTTCCGAGTGACGACTTCCGTGGCGCAGTGTTGAGCCAACAGCGCTCAACACTGCGCCACGGAAGTCGTGCGGAGGTCCCGGGTACGATCCCCGGCAGGGTCAATTTGGGAATTTATAATTTCTGAATTTTTCCTGGGCTGACCTGGTGGGAGGCTTCGGCCGTGGCTAGTTACCATCCTACCGGCAAACACGTGCCGCCAAGCGATTTAGCGTTCCGGTACGATGCCGTGTAGAAACCGAATAGGGGTATGGGTATAACTGCCATGCCCCTAACAGGTTAGCCCGCTATACCTATACCATCTGAGACTGCACCATCACTTACTTACCATCAGGTGAGATTGCAGTCAAGGGCTAACTTGTAGTGGATAAAATCTAAATATATAAAAGGCAAAGGTGACTGACTGACTGACTGACTGACTGACTGACTGACTGACTGATTGATCTATCAACGCACAGCTCTAACCACTGGTCGGATCGGGCTGAAATTTTGTACTCAGATAGCTATTATAACGTAGGCATCCGCTAAGAAAGGATTTTTGAAAATTCCAACCCCAAAAGGGTTAAATGGGGGTTGAAAGTTTGTATTAAAGTTCGTTATATACGAACGTCAACGAACGAATCGGGATGGACGTGATTTTTGGCATGGACCGGAGAGTGACATAGGCTACTTTTTATCCCGGAAAATTAAGGAGTTCCCGCGGGAATAAAATAAACTTAAAGCACGCGGACGAAGTCGCGGGCATCAGCTAGTTTCGCACAAAATTTATAATATTAATACATTACACTGCCCAGTAAAAGGCGTCACGACCCTTTAGAAATACGGAATGTGTCGCAAGGCAAGGCTCGGTAGTTACTGGGAAATGAAAATCACGTTCGAGAGCTAATCTCTAAAAGCTTTCCTGCAGCCGGAAAACCTTTGAAGACTTGTAGCGAGAGTTTTAATATCAGCTAGCACTTTCAATTGAGGAACTTCTGCGAAACTTTTAACCCACGCTTTCCTTGAAATTGTAAGACAAAAACAAAGCTCATAAAACTTTTGCTCAACAAACGCTACGTTCGCAGCGTTTGTTTGTTTGTTTGTTTGTTTATTTGTTTGTTGAGACGAACGGGTGGCGTTGCGTTCAGAATGGTAGAATCAATACCAATTCACAAGCAAGTTTTAGAAGCCAAACTCCAATAAGCCGATACTTAAGATGTCAAATACTCGCACTAAGACCAAACATGGCGTATAGGATTATGTTGTCATATTCCCTATAGTTAATACACGGTTATGCCCGCGACTTTGTGCGCGTGGACAAAGGTTTGATTCATGCAAGAACTCTTTTTTTTCCGGGATAAAATTATTCCGGGTTATAAGCTATCTCCACTCCAAATAACAGCCAAATCGGTTCAGCCATTGTTGCGTGAAGAAGTAGCAAACATCCAAAAACACAAGCTTACAAACTGCATCCAAACTTTTACATTTGTACAGTACACGCCACCAACTAAACTGGCAAAAAAAATGGGGATATCAGCCATTCTGTTTAGCGCGTGGAAGTTTAGTGTGTTAGATTATATTATAAGTTGAATTGTAACATTTCCACAACAAACAAAAATAAAATTGAAAGATATGCACAGAAAGAAAAGAAAAATGAACAGACAAAAATTATCTTTCCATGAAATTTGTTCGTGTCGCTATAAAAGCATTGTTACAAATTTATGAACACTTTTACAGCATGATGGAAACCTCTTACTTGTGCTCATTAATTAGTCAAAAAGACACAAAAAATGGAGTGGAATTCGTCTTATTAGGAAATGTTACCGGGAGCACCCAACCGTCGGTCAACATTGAACTTTGAGCTTTAGGGAGAAGGCAGCAAGGTCTTATTTCTGTTAGCAAATTCCTGTCTTACTGGAGGAAGTAATCCATCATCGGTGCAATCGGTATAAAGCTAGGGTTGCCGGATGGCAATTTCTTTGACACATTTTATATAGACTGTGTACAATGTGTACGACAGTCTCGCAATTGTAAAATGTTATAGGATGGAAAAAAAACGTTTAAAATAATATAAGTTATGTATTAAATTACTCTGCGCCTGTACCCGGTTAGTGCACGTTTGCTTTTTACTACTACTGTGACTTTTTACATTTATGCTAAACAGAGTCACGCCCGTGCTGTTTCATTATTTGTTGTCTCTGTCAATTGGCAACAAACACTGGGGCTGATTCTGTAGTGCACAATCTCTAACCTAAACTATAACGACAGCTTGAAATCTAGTTTTGTCCCTTTTCGCAGGGAGTATTATGAAAGGGTTAGCAATATATTTATTACTGTCATTTTAGTTTATAGATTGTGCACTACACAGTCAGCCCCATTGTATTTAAAATTTAAAGTTAAAATAAAGAAGATCTCGAAAAACAGAAATCAGCAGTTTAATAGGATTATCTCAAATACTTACCTACTTTAAAATTCCTGATTGTGTGTTGAAAATTAGAAAACAGAAATCTTAGTGTGAAATTCTGTGGTAACCCTGAGCTCATTGTCACTTGTCGGGGGCAGCCAGTAATAACGAGGCATTACCAAAGTCCCCGACTTGCCCCGACAGCGACCGATCAAGATGGCAAAATTAAACGTCGCGTCCGTCGAGAGGTCGTCTGAATTATACACCGCATCATGCACTAGTTATTGCTCTTCCTTATGTTCTAGAATCTGAAATTTCAGACACACACTTTCTCATTTTTATTGAAATGAATAATGTGATATTGCCGTGTTCGTGAATAAGTTTTTATCAATCTAAAATGGCTTTTTCATGGGCAATAATATCAATTGAGCTATGAAAACATTTGAATATGACCTCGGTCCGTGTTTCTACTTCATATATGTCATGATCAAGGAAATGATAAATTTTAACAGAAAGTTAAGTGATCGTTAATTGATTTAAACTGAGCGAAATGATAACGAATGGTTCTTCCGAGATCAAACCAGTGAAAATTGTCCAGATACCAAATTGCTGTTATTTAATAAGCGACATAACATACTAATAATCAAATAAATATTATAAATGCGAAAGTTTGGATGGATGGATGTATGGATGTATGTTTGTTACTCAATCACGCTCCAACGGATGAACGGATCTGGATGAAATTTGGCACAGAGATAGATTATAGTCTGGAATAGCACATATAGGCTACTTTTTATCCCGGAAAATTAAAGAGTTCCCGCGGGAACCGAAAAACCTCAATCCACGCGGGCGAAGTCGCGGGCATCAGCTAGTAAATAATAAATGTCCTCACGACCGAAATTCGGCCACGGCGGCCTATCTCCAGAGGCCGCCGGACCGGAGATGAGATCAGGCGCAAGACCGACGGCTTAAGTGTTTTCCGAGGCATGGGGGTGAAACTTCATAACTCTGGGCTAGTACTGAGAATTTCATGTCAGCAAACCCCGACCCGGGACTCGAACCGGGACCTCGTCGGCCGCAGTCGAACATGCCAACCACTAGACCAACGAGGCAGGAATGGCGTATAATACGTGCAGTATAGTTGCGCGTCGTGTTGTCGCAGACGGGATCGGAGGCTGTCAACATGCAAATAACCTCCCAACGGTCTCCGCACATCGCCACCTGACTCGACCATTATCGCGATTGCCTTTCAAATACGAGGGAAATAATTACTCCAGTTTACGGTTTATTTATTGGTATTTGAATAAACAACGCAAAATAAAACGCTTTTAAACGATAAAAAAATTGATGGCTCTCTACAAATAACTCTAAAATTATTGTAATATCTTTATTTTTCATGAAAGTCAAGTTGTGACGATGTCTACCACTGCTCGGAAAGAAGATTCTATAATAAGATCCGGCAAAAAACTTTGCCGACACGATAAAGCTTAATTAATAAAAGTCATTTTGAATTTCAGTTTAAAAGAGTCTTTGTTAAAACCGATAGCTACTCGTTTTAAAGTAAACACTTCAAACAGAGAAATCGACAGGCCAATATGGCCGAAAATTGTGAGATTCAATTACCAGCCGCGAGCAATTAAACGCGGCCCGACCATTCACTGAAGCCGGCGCTGCTGTCGCCGTAATTAACGTGGCCTGCCGGCAACCACTCGATATCGACGTCCTAACCCTCCCTTCCTAGGTGGGCGACAAACGCGGAATCTGCGATTTTTCGACTGAAAATCCAGTATCCTTTAAGTGTTTCCCGGGACTCAAACCCTAGACAATCGTAGGTATATAAGCTTTAAAAACAGTAGGTATTTTGCGGAGAATTCTTACAAGCACATAACAAACCAGTAACAGTTTACTCCTACTTTAGTCTGTTTAAAGTTGGCTCACCGGGATTGTAAATATTGAGATTCAATTTGCGTTCAACTCAAGTTCCCACATTTACTGACCTTTGCGGTTTGAACTACTTAACTTAACGCCGAATTTAACATCAAGGTATACAAGCGACACCTACCGTTCCGAGTATTTTGAATAAAGTATAGTTAACTGAATTTATCACGTTACAAATAATCCATACTATAATAATTATTAATGCCTATGTACTTAGCTCTAATTTGTTACGATTTTGAAGTTTAGTAGATAGTTTAGTATATATCTCGGAAACGAACTGTCCTGTTTTATCCTGTTTTTGACTTTTTGGATTTATAAATCTCAGCGACGATAATTGACTATAAGAAAAATACTTGTTGATCCTATTATTATCGTAGCTTGCATGTTTTGACCTCGGACGAGTGTTCCTAATTAAAACGTATAAAGCCAGAAGACGCAAACCCGTTGTCACGGGGATGCGAACCATCTTCTCGCATCTTACAACGATCTGCCAAACAAAAGTTTGTCATTTGTGTTAGCCCTAGCCCCTAGCTTACGGGCGAGTGGTCTAACTTACGTTACACTGATTCTGTTAGGCCACCAACTTAAATCGTGGCCACTTCGCTACGGTCACTAAGTTTAGTATAATTGTCCCTTGCTTGAAGCATCACAGATTTCTCCTAAAATAAAGAACAAAAACACCACCAAACAGAATGATGTTCTGAAACTAGTTGAAGCCCGCGACACAGTCTGCGACGATTAACGTTACCGCGGGTAAATATAACATGAAAATCAAATTATTTATTTCACGTAGGACAACTTGTGCCACTTATGTCGCAAGATTCTACCACCGGTTCGGAAAGACGTTTGTACTGAGAAGAGCCGGCAAGAAACTCTTTGTGAATAATATACAATGCATACGTTACGTGACAAGTATTGCTTTTTCATAAACAGAAAAATGTTACCTTTTGTAAATAGTATACAATGCATACGTTACGTAACAAGTATTGCCTTTTCATAAACAGAAAAATGTTACTCTTTGTAAATAGTACACAATGCATACGTTACGTAACAAGTATTGCCTTTTCATAAACAGAAAAATGTTACTCTTTGTAAATAGTACACAATGCATACGTTACGTAACAAGTATTGCACTGACTCGTGACCCGCTGGATGCATGTGACAATGATCACAGTGCCAAAAAGGACTTCCTAAAAACAGTGTATCACAAGTCTAGTTTTAATTTGAAAACCAATTTCATCTGCGTGCGGCAGCTGCAGTACTTGCAGTATTGCTGCAGCTGGCGACGCTGGAAGTCAAATAAAGTTTGTTTTTCAAAGTGACAGAGTTTCTCTGCCGCCATGCTTCGCGTAATGAGTTTGCTCTAGCGCCGCTCTATTTTTTCTATCCTTTTTACCGTTACTATTCGTCGTTCTGCACTGAGAGAAAACTGGAACTGGACTGAAAACTTCCTAGATGTTTCAAAACATTTTTATTCCATTTTTAACAGGAACTGTAGTCCTTTCTATTAGGTATTATGAATATACTACGAATTTGTTTGTAACCTGGCGGCTGGCGCTTTATAAAAGCATTAAGTAGGTATCTTTGTAATCCTGACTCTGTAAAACCTTGAGATGCCGTAGGAGCGCTTTTCCTGAAGCTTCCAGACAATATTACATTGTTTGTTTTTTACCCGTTGTCCTAGATGAGCGACGAAAGCGACGCGAAACGACTCCATAGAAAATGAATGCCCAAAAATCAGCTACTCTTTGTTATACTGTCGCGTCATATCGAGTGGCAATGAGTTTTTTTATACACTACAAGTTAGCTCTTGACTGCGATCTCACCTGATGGTAAGTGATGATGCAGTCGAAGATAGTAGCGGACTAACCTGTTAGGGTTATGGCAGTTATATTAATCCCATACCCCGAATCAGTTTCTACACGGGATCGTACCGGAACGCTTAATCGCTCGGCGGCACGTCTTTGCGAGTAGGGTGGTAACTATAGCCATGGCCGAAGCCTCCCACCAGGACAGAGAAATTTCAGAAATTATACATTCTCAAATTGACTCTGCCGGGGATCGAACCCGGGAACTCCCAAGTAAGACAACAGCGCTCAACACTGCGCCAGGGAGGTCGTCGAACAGGGAATGACGTAGGACAGAGACTAGTCCCCAAAGAAACTTCAGTCCCCAAAGCAATTTGATGCCAACCACCCCTACAGTGCGACGCGGTACGACTATGAGTATTGCACATCTTATATCTCCAGAGACACTGGCTGTCATTGTACGGAACACTCAACTTCGAATTTCGATTTTGAATAAAAATGGGAATGATAAATCGCTTGGCGTTATGGTCTAGTTTTAATCAATTTTATTTCCGTAAATTTCATGAGATGTTTTTAAAAAAGGACGACGATAAAGACATTTTTTTTAAAAATGCCGAGATCTTTAACACTGTTTGTTTTTCAAATAAATAGATACATAGATTTTCTCTCTGCGTTGTATGCCTATTTGGGTCGTGATCCCTTCCCATTGATCAAATAATGGTAGGAGTTTTCTTGGAATAATAATGCGGTGGACTCTACTAAGAGTATTTAAACTCTTAGATTTTTGTAACGATTATTATCAGATGTTAATTCCAGGAGAGCTGTGGTACTCCATATACGTATGTTTCATTTATGTAATTTGTTTTTTGGCTAAATAAAAGATTATTTATTAATTTATTTATTTATATGCGTTGTCACAAGTGGGCCACTCGTCACTCAATAGGAAATATTGGTGTGAGTGAATGTTCGATGGACCATTGGCGGCTCGATGATGCGTGCTCACGGAGCAAGTGGAGCGGCGCGATGATAATAGATTCACCGCGGACAATGTCACCAATCGCGTCCGTAGAGCGAGATATACGCGACCGCGGGCAATGTTGCGGCCTACCAATTAGTGCATGTTTTCATAATTATCACTTTATATTCCCATTTATTTATATAAATAAATAATGAAATTACCCGTCTTCGAACCTGATAATTGATTTGAAGAAAAAAGAATTGTCATAATCGGTACAGAAAATCAACCAAAACTTTAATCCCCCATCCCGAAGAACCCCTATAATTGTTTATCGAGATAAAAAGCAGCCTATATGTTAACACAGAGTGTCAGCTATAAGTCTGCCGAATTGCATTCAAAACCATTTATTACTTTCCGCGAGATGCCGTAATAGACAGACAGACAGACACCCAGTTCGAAATACAGCGTAACCGTTGGGCGAGCGCAGAACCGAGAAGGGGGTGGGCCCTAGGGCTCGAAGAAGATTGGGGAGAACGTCCCTTCTGATGGCGCGGCGCCTCCTTTGAGGATCGGACCAGTCAGGACAACGTTGATCGTAGGTTCGTTGGACCCCGTTTAGTCCGTAAGCCCCCGGGGCCGTGGTAAGAAGCCACGTCCGGGTGACGTAAGAAAACGGGGACCTCATCTCGCCGGCGAAGGCGCTGGTGTTGCCCTACCTGATACGGAGCGCTGTCGGTCGTTATTCTGCTTATTGAGAAAGAAGTTATCATACTACTAATATTACTAGTGGTTCGCCGTATCCATAAACTTGTACAGAGCGCCATCTATTGACATCATTGAGAAGTTCTGTTAAAAATATTGAAGCTCATTAAAAATTAAATAATTTCGTTTCCTTATTATATTTATCTTATTTTAGTATTTGTTGTTCAAGTACAGGATATAATTCAAATAATTAATCAAGTTTCAGGGTCAGCCTTTCAGAAAATTGAGAGTTCTGAGGTCAACTTTGGACGTTAGAAAATCTCCACTTTGAAAGCCCCCCATTTCGTCAATTTTAGGAAAAAATTAAAAAAAAAATTTATGTTTGGACTCTATTCCTAATTATCTTTAAAATGATATACCGCAACCTTATGTAACGCTATAAAAAATATTTTACTTCGCATTCGCTTCTATGAGAGCCTCCCTGAAATAAAGATTTTTATACCTTTTTAAGCCATATTCGGCGGGAGGCCATCGGTTTACATATTATATTCAAATTTGAAGTAATTACGTTCAGTAATTCAGAAATAATAAGGCTCTGACAGACGGACGGACGGACGGACGGACAAGTGCAAATTCACTCAAGTAGACTCAGAGACCTTCGCTTCGCTCGGTCAATAAATGCGAAAGTGTGTTTGTTTGTTGGTTTATTGGTATGTCCTTTAATCACTCCACAAAGGAGCAACGGATCGACGTGATTTTTGGCATGGATATAGTTGAGGACTTGGAGAATGACAAGCTATACTTTTTATCCCGGAAAATTAACGAATTTCCGCGGGAACCAAAAAAAACTTAAACCACGCGGACGAAGTCGCGCGCATAAGTTTTGTTAATAAATAGGGGAAATGTAAACTGCTCGGGCAATGGAGATGGTTTTCCAATTTTCCCCTCGTTGCTACAATGGAGGTAATTTGAGCAACGCTTTTGTGAGTCATAATCGCTTCATTCGGCTCTATTGAGCCGCCGCTCAGTGGGCGCCGCGCTGCTCAACGGGCGGCGTTATCTTCACTGAAGCTATTTAAAGATTAGTGATTAATTGTGACTTGAATGCCGGGATGTCGGTATTTAAAGGGAGCCTTGGTTACTTTTGTGGGCTTTTACTAGTTTATTTCTATGCATACTGATATAAAAAATGCAAAAATATGTCTGTCTTTATGTCACGAACGCGGTTATATTCTTAGTACTAAAGTTATTACTAAAGAAGAAACTGGCTGAATGAAAGTTCAGCTCTAGATACTTGTTATCTTGCTTATGGTTTTCTCTATACGTAGTTTTCGCTAAGGAATATGTTCCCTGTTACGTATAACTTAAGTGCCTTAAAAGCAAGAGTGAATAGGCATCTTCTACAAAGTTGCTTCAACCCGATGGTTGGAGGCATCCTGCCATTTTTTTTTTAAAACGACAGAGAAAGCATTCTCTGAATTTTTTTTCCGAGTACCTAAAGCTGGGATAGCGTTGTTACTCTGTTACAATTAGATTCGTTTCCCTCAAGTAACGAAGTTGTTCGCGCCACGTCCACTGGCCCGCGGTGGCTTGGACCTCAACTGCTAAACTATTTAACTGAAGAAGCGTCCATCGCATAACGCTGAACGGAGAGCACCATAACTAAGTTTCATAACAGTAATATAGCACGAGTATTACTTATAACACGTCGACGCTTAACACAATTTGTTGACTGATGAACTCCCTTTTAGTAATGAAATCATACAATTTCCTGCTTAATTATTTTACCCTCTGATGGTAAGGATCACATATTAATTATTGTGCAATAATATTCATGCCCACGTGGAATGACGTCAAGAATGCAAGCTTTGCGCTAGACAGCCAGGCTGATCCTTTGTACAAATAATGAGCTACTTATGTCACTATGAGGCAGGTAACCTGTGGACAGTCTCGAATTTTGAAGTGAAAACTTCTTTAGCCGCGTTGAGCACTTTTTGGTAGGGGGTAAACTTGTGGATTCGCGTCACCGACACCGTCACCGACATGCTCCGCATGACCGACATGCTCGCGTTGTTACGAAGACAAAAGGTCTTAAATACTTATAAATATACTACATTCGTAAATAACTTTAATCCCTTTGTTTTAAGGTTTATATATTTATTTATTTTTAATTGTTTTAAATATTAGTTTTCACTTCTATCGGCAGTCTATGTCCTATGACTGCTAATTTTTTTTGTACGGACGGTTAAGAAGGTTCGCTCGTGAGGAAAACGGGACTCTGATGAGAGGGCATGAATACCTACTCCATTTATTATATCCTTTTAAACAATATACCAACTAGATTTATAGAAGAATGCACTACACTCAGCAG
Organism: Erebia ligea; assembly: GCA_917051295.2. NCBI lineage: Eukaryota > Metazoa > Arthropoda > Insecta > Lepidoptera > Nymphalidae > Erebia > Erebia ligea. The sequence continues at coordinate 207,961 of OU785220.1, forward strand.
CTCAGCACGTAGCAGATGGTACGTGCCTCGCAAGTAATTTCCCGCGGCACAAAGTGGCACGCAGGCGGCACGTGGCACGCGGCACGCGCACAACGAGGCAATGAGCCGACTCACTACACAGTGCATCACGGAATGACTTTCCGGGTCACGTGACGAACCGTACATAAGTCATAAGTCATAAATATTTATTCAATTTAGGTAGATACGCTACACTTATTGACGTCCAGTTACATAAAAATATGATGGTGATAATCTGTTACGTAAAACTAAAGCTACAAGGGTTCTAAACGCGCCCTGGTCTGAGAAGAGCCCACAGCAAACTCAGCTGTGTTGTTACAGTGCTCATACTCTAAGTCTAAGTTAACATTGCAATTTTAATTGTTCGTATTCGATTGCTCGATCACATTGACGACAAAGTAAAATGAACCTTAGAGGCATTATTTTGGAGCTTGTAGTAACAGTGTAGAGTAGTAGAGAATGGTAGCTTGTAGAGCTGTAGCAGCGCTCCAAACTGAATCGTGATTAAAATGGGTTGTACCAAAGCGACTTTAAGTCAAGGAGTTTTGGGTCCATTTTACTGTGACGCCAATGTGTTCGCATGCTCGAATATGATCAATCGAAATTGCCATGTTAAAACTTACTAAGCGCACAGATTCAGTGCCACACAGACTTGACACAGGTATGTTTATAGATATACTTGCTCGACCTGCATCTAAGGATGCTATGAGTCTGTTTGAATCCATAAATCAGATTTATTGAACATTGTTTATTTGTTTCATTTTGTTTGATTTTGATGTTCTTTTAGTGTTTATTTTACTTATTTTGTTATATACCCATTTTGTTTTTAGTTTTATGTATTGGATTATAATGGGGCTGACATGTAATTAGTTATAAAAGCCCCTAAACAAATAAGGAAAAAAAAAAAAAAAAAAAAGTATATCGTATAGCGCGGCTGTGCTGCGCTGTGCACTGTGCACAAAACGAATGTCCTTTTATTCCTATCTCCCTTTTTTATTACTCTATGACTGATTACTGTTTAATATAATTTTACAAAATATACGCAACGATGTCTTCAATGAACTTTCAAGTTTCAAAGTGACTTTTCTTGATTTCCGTTTTAGTTTCGCAACTGTTGTGTAACTGCCTCATTGGTCTAGTCTTTAGTATGTTCGACTGCAGCCGACGAGGTCCCGGGCTCAAATCCCGGGTCGGACCATAATTAAGTATTGGGTTTTTCTCACAAGAAATTCTCAGTACTAGCCCTAGGTAAGTTAGGAAGTTGGAGGTGTTTCACCCCCGTGCCTCGGAGAGCACGTAAAGCCGTGGGCCCTGCGCCTGATCTCTCTCCGGTCGTGTCGGATTTTCCGTCCCATCGGACTATGAAAGTAAAGGAAGAGAGTGAAGCCGTGTCTGCGCCCACGTTTATGCACTATAATATCTCGCGCGCAGATGGCTAATCTCTTTAGAGATTGGCCGCCGTGGCCGAAATTCGGTCGGGAGGACATTATCATTATACTTGTGGCACCGTATGACTGTAATAATACGTTCGCGAGCCGCCCTCGTTTTTCACATTGAATAAATTGTGTTAATATAAAATGTCACGCATTTTTCGTTGTAATGAAGCTTTATTTCAATTCCGACCCTAATTTTCACAGGTTTTAGCATAATATTGAGATGAATCATCATATTGTTACGTATTTTACAATGTACTCGTACGAGTACCAAATTGATATTGGGGCGGCTTCCCAAACTCATTTCGCAAGGAAATTTGTTTTATTTCAAATACCTGTGTTTCAGGTTCTGCTGATTACTCGAAATGAAATGAAATGATTGATTTATTTCACGTAGGACAACTTGTGTCACTTATGAAACGTTAAGACTCTACCATATACTCGATAGTGCTATATGCAATTTTAAGGCTGTATAATATATGCCTTGAAACTGTGAAAATGTAACTACATTGTCTTTTGGTCGATGCTTTTGGTTTATTGATTTTTCGCAATCGAATAAACAACAGAGTAAAAAGCGGCTTTTCCTGAATCATCAAAAATTAAATAAAAATTTAGATAAAAATGTCTATAACCACCTAGCTATGGGTCGAGTAGAACTCGTGACGTCTCATCTACGTATACGCTGGCTCTAGATAACATTCAGTTTTTCATCACAAGTAGGTAATTTCGACGTTCGTACGTACCTACCGACTACATTATAGTTTTCCATAGCGGTCAAGCGAATCCCAATACTGAATAAAAATGAAGGTGCCTAATGGTAAGGCTCTAATTGACTGTGTCAGCTGATCCGTCCCATGTCTACTCGCAAAAGTTTGATAGCAAGTCGTTTACACACAAATTGCTACAAATTACGCAGTCTTGAAGCCACGCGCTCCTACTCGTATCAGTCGCAATTCCTTTGACGATGCGGTCATTTACATGCGGGTATTTGACATATTCAAATAAATAATTTTTTAGTGATTTTTAAATAGAGTATCTCCCAAAAGTCAAAAGATAGTTTTATGGTGAATAACCATTTTAAACAATCGATTAAAGTAAAAAGCGTCGAACTTTGATGACATCACATTTTAGAATTTGATATAAATCCCATACTTAGGACGCGTTTTGACATTCGAAAAAAAGTTGCTGATTGACTATTTGTCAAATACCCAATTGTACCTACGCCCTTTTGTTTCTTTTCTTTCTATTTCATACACTCTCCATGGGCCACGGTTTCTGAAACGATTAAATTACATTCTTGCGAAACACAAATTGCCTTAGACGCGGCAATATTTAATCTACTTACTTTCGTAAAGGGCATATTTTAAATGTCTCGTTTTATTTTTTAGTGTTTTTACCAAGCGGATTTTATTTTACACATTATTCCAATTTGCATGTACAGTACAGTCCTTTACCTATGTACAGACGGCATATAAGTCATAAGTCATAAATATTTATTCTACACTACACTTATTGACGTCCATTTACATAAAAATATGATGGTGATAATCTGTTACGGTTTCTTAAAACTAAAGCTACGAGGGTTCCAAACGCGCCCAGGACTGAGAAGAGCCCACAACAAACTCAGCTGGGTTTTTTTTTCATTATCACCATCTCACAAATCATCTTAACTAAGGAACTATCAAAGCCATTAGAGCAAATTATTGCCAAGCTTCCTTGTCATTTAAGTAATCCTTCACATGGTAATAGGATTTTTCAATGAGTTTACGTTTTACATTAACTTTGAACTTATTCAGAGACATCTTCAACATGTCTTCTGGGAGCTTATTGTAGAAGCGGACACTCTTTCCAACAAATGAATTGCTAGTTTTACTAAGCCTAGAAGCAGGCATTACAAGTTTATTTTTATTTCTAGTATTGATATTATGACAATCACTTTTCTTCTTGAATTTATCAATGTGTTTATGCACGTATTCTAAATTTTCAAATATATATTGGTTGTGCACTGTCATAATATTGATTTTTTTGAATTTATCTCTTAGTGACTCTCTTGGTCCCATCTACAATATATTATATAAAATTCAAAGTCCTGACTGACTGACTTATATATCAACGCACAGCCTAAACCGCTATGGCTAGAAACTTGGAATTTTGACAGTCGGTTCCTTTTGTGACGTAGGCTCTCAATAAGTAAGGATTTTTCAAAATTCCACCCTTAAGGGGGTAAATTGGGGTTGAAAGTTTGTATGAAAGTCCTTCATTTCTCAAGTTATAGCCATGAAACTTAGCATTTGGGCTTTCAGTTAGATATGAAGAAGTAAGTACTTCACCATTTTTGAAATTTCAACCCCCAAAGGAATGGAATAGGGGATGAAAGTTTGTAAAAAAGTCCTTCATTTCTCAAGATATTTCTCAAGTTATATCAACGAACCTTGGTATTTTGGCTATCGGTAAAAAATAAAGAAGTACGTGTGTCAAAATATTTAAAAATTTCACCACCAAAGGGGTTAAATAGGGGTTGAAAATTTGAATGAAAATCCGTCGTTTTTCAAGTAATCGCCCTGAAACTTGGTATTTGGGCTTCCGATTTAAATTTATGAAATACGTATTCCACAGTCTTGAAATTTCTATCCCCAAGGACGTTAAATAGAGAGTTTGTCCTTCAATCACGCCGCAACAGAGCAACGGATCGATGTGATTTTTCGCATGGGTAGGTATAGTTGAGGATCTGGAGAGTGACATAGGCTTCTTTTTATCCCGGAAATGAAGGAGTGCCTGTGGGAATTAAAAAAACTTATGACACGCGAACAAAGTCGCGGGCGTCCTCTAGTATTATATATGGCTCGAACAGCCCTCTTCTGCAGCACAAAAACAGAATTAATATCAGCAGCATTACCCCATAATAATCTATATATATAAAATTCAAAGTCCTGACTGACTGACTTATATATCAACGCACAGCTTAAACCGCTGGGGCTAGAAACTTGAAATTTTAACAGTAGGTTCCATTTGTGACGTAGGCGCTCACTAAGGAAGGATTTTTCAAAATTCCAACCCTAAGGGGGTGAAATAGGGGTTGAAAGTTTGTATGAAAGTCCGTCATTTCTCAAGTTATATCAACGAAACTTGGTATTTTGGCTTTCGGTAAAAAATAAAGAAATACGTATGTCACAGTTTTTCGAAATTCCACCCCCAAAGGGCTGAAACAGGGGTTGAAAGTTTGTAGGAAAGTCCGTCATTTTTCAAGCTGTAGCCATGAAACTTGGTGTTTGGGATTTCGGTCTGTAATGAAAAAATACGTGATTCACAGTTTTTGAAAATTCTATCCCCAAGGACGTCAAATAGAGAGTTTATCCTTCAATCACGCCGAAATAGAGCAACGGATCAACGTGATTTTTTGCATGGGTATACTTAGTTGAGGACTTGGAGAGTGACATAGGCTTCTTTTTATCCCGGAAAATTAAGGAGTGCCTGTGGGAATTAAAAACTTATGCCACGCGAACGAAGTCGCGAGCATCTTCTAGTATACCATATGACTAATAGTGCTGTGAAAGTAACCAAAATAAACTAATCTCGCCGTTTCTATATCAGTCAACTGGCGAATCTTTTTAACTGCGTATGCAGCAGAACTAAGCCTGTTCGATAAGTCATTTATGTGATGGCCCCATTGGAGTTTGGCATCTAACGTTATTCCGAGAAAAACAGCGGTATCCACTAAATCTAATTGCTCATGATCAAGTTGTACAGTGGTTTTTACCTGTTTGACATTTGGTAATGTAAATTTGATACACTTTGTCTTTTTTCCATTGAGGAGTAGGTTATTAGCTTCAAACTACTGTACCACTTTAGTGAGTGAATTGTTTACTTCGTCAAGAGTTGTTTCGTAACGATTTATTTTAAACAAAAGTAATGTATCATCAGCAAACAATACTATCCCATGATTATCTTTAGCAAGATAAGGAAGATCGTTAATGTAAATGAGGAATAGAAAAGGCCCTAAAATTGAACCTTGTGGAACCCCCATTTTTACAATCGATCCGGAAGACCGCTTTCCATTGACGTCTACCTTTTGCATCCTATTTTTTAAGTAGGAATTCATCATATCCAGTGCTACACCCCTAATTCCACAATGGTGCAGTTTTCTGACTAATGTTTCATGATCAACCCAATCAAAAGCCTTAGATAAATCACAGAAAATGTCAAGTGCATTACGTGACTCTTCCCAGGCTTCGAATATATTTTGAATTTGAAAACAATTAGAAACTTATTTTCCCGCCCACATGTTCTACATTATGTTTTATTCAGATGAGCGCTATAAGTTTAATCCCCTTCCAATTCGAATTCAACAGATCGGAACAGAACATAATGCGTAGCACTTAATTGGATATGTGCTCAGATTTAATTTAATGAACTAAGATGAAGACTTTCAATACAAATAAAAACAATTTATATCTATGCAGAAATAAAATAAGTACTCATGATTTTCCAAATATAAATAAGGGAATAAAGCTACCAATAAATATTATTTTACGATTATTATCACGATTTGAATATCTCGCCCGCGACCTCGCTCCGTAAGCCTCGCTAATTTGTTTCAAATCTTGCGGAATAGCTTCGCTTAATAATGCTAGCTAAATCTGTGTGTCTTTCTTTGCAAATTTTAACTAGATTAGACTAGACTACTACTAGACTACTACTAACTAGACTAATTATTAATTTTGCAAAACAAAATTAACAAAAAAATAATAACATTAATATCGACACCTACAAAGAAGAACATAATTATTTGTTACTCAGATTCTGGCAATATTGAAAATGGTCACTGGGGCGTTCATTATGATGAAACTCAAAAAAAAAGCTTAAGCAAGTATAACGTTCTTCCTTGCAGGTGTCAATATCCATATCCATACTTTCATACTTCCATACTTATCCATATTCATACTAATATTATAAATCCGAAAGTGTCTGGCTGTCTGCTATACGCTTTAATAACGGCCCATCTTTACAACCGATTTTGATGAAATTTGGCATAGAGATAGGATGCATCCCGGGGAAGGACATAGGCGAGCACATTTATCCCGGGAACTTAAGGAGTTCCCACAGGAATAAAAAACTTAATCCATATAAATATTATAAATGCGAAAGTTTGGATGGATGGATGTATGTATGTATGGATGTATGTTTGTTACTCAATCACGCTCCAACGGATGAACGGATCTGGATGAAATTTGGCACAGAGATAGATTATAGTCTGGAATAGCACATAGGCTACTTTTTATCCCGGAAAATTAAGAAGTTCCCGCGGGAATCAAAAAAACCTCAACCACGCGGACGAAGTCGCGGGCATCAGCTAGTAATCCTATAAAACAACACAAGCATCATCCAGTAAATATTAAGCACAAAAAGTTCCATACGATTAGAAATTAAGTACCCATACAAAGATCCTGGCAAAGATCTGTCTCCAAAGTAGGGTTCCCTGTGATATGGGAAGTAAACCATTTGCTTTATCTAAAATGTATTAAGTTTAGTCCCAGGCTGGCGATAATGATATAAATAATCGCAAGCCTTTCAATTGGCATCAAATACAGAATTTACAAGAAACAGCAAACAATAACAATAATAATAATATGTTTTTGAATCTTATTGAAAACAACCTTTGTGTATTCAAATCCTGCAAATATTCTTATAATAATATACCTAATATTTGTTACAGTGAATACAAAAGCGACCGCTTCTAAAGCAGCTCCTTCTGCTGAAGTTATTATTGTGTTGGTGATTGCTTGGCGAATAAGATTTTGTGTGATTTCATTTAACTTCTGTTCAACGAAAAATGTATTTAAAACCTATAATTTTGCTTGTGAGTTGGTTATTTTTGTTGAAAATATTTTAGCTTATAAGTTTCATAATAATTTATATGAATAACACGGGTCAACAGCATAAAATTTCGATATTTTGGGTCGTAATTAGACGAAAAAAAAATATATGACATGAAAAAGTTTGCTTTTGTATTTAGGAGATTTTGTATTTATCAGCATCATATTTACACGTTCGCGACGACATTCTAAGTTTTTCTAGACTTGTACAAAACACCTGATCGTTGTTTATCACTCGAGTGCCATCTAGCGGCACTATGTGAACGTAAAAACCCCACTCTGATCGCGCGGTATTTTTGAATGTATTAAAATTAATTAAAATTAATAAAAAAGTTCAAAAATGAGTATTATTACTATAACTATCACAAAAGCAAACTTTATACCAAAAAATGGTATTTTCTTTTCGTTTTTGTGCATAATTAACCGAAAAATCATAAAATAAACTTTAGGACAAAGAACAAAATTTTTTTTGTAGAGTCGTGTAATGTTCTCAAAGGTGTGGTAAGTTTGCCAATCCGCTATTGTCCAGCGTGGGAACAATGGCCGAACCCTTCTCTTTCTCAGATGAGACTTGTGCTCAGTAGTGAGCCATTGAAGGGTTGAAATGATGAAAATAAGTAAAATATCATAATTAACCTTCAGTAAACTGTTTAATGAAATTTCAAAAACAGAGACAAATGTACTGGGCACGGGTCGTGTGACGTCAGACATAATTAATTAGAGATCCTTTGTTGTACTTGTACGAGTGATTTCATTGTTGACGCTCCGTTACAAAACCGCGCGCGGTGTACAAAATAAACAACGAAACCTGTATTACATAATATTGTAAGTAAATATAATATAATAGAAGAATTAATAATTATTGTTTCTCAAAAATCCTAAATTTCAGAAAACCCATGATGTTTTGTTCTCGTATTTAATTTTCCAGCACAAAATACAATAAATCAGTTAATGTTCTATTCGTCAAAATGAAGCCTGAGTAGTGTTTTTAATATGTACGGTCGCGGTCTGATAATGTTTACCAGTTTTCAAAAATCGAATTCACCAAAAGAATAGTAATGGTTTTTTTATAATAAAACTAGATGATGCCCGCGACTTCGTCCGCGTGGATTAAGGTTTTTTGATTCCCGCGGGAACTCCTTAATTTTCCGGGATAAAAAGTAGCCTATGTCCTTCCCCGGGATATAACCTAGTACCTACCTCTATACCAAATTTCAGCAAAATTGGTTGAAAAGATGGGCCGGGAAAGCGTAGCAGACAGACAAACACACTTTCGCATTTATAATATTAGTATGGATTCATTTCCTATTATAATTTCAAGTTAGACACATATCAGCATCATCAGCACAAGCTTTATGTGGTGTGGTGAATATCGCAAGCTGCAAGTGCAAGACACACTGTCCCACATAGATTTGCCTATTGTTGCGGATTATAGCGAAATAAATTTCTAGCTCCTTCACTATCTAGTTGCCACATTTGCCACCTACTGAAAAAGTTACAAGATCTATTATGATCTATGCCTAACCAAACTACATAACGACCTTCTGATACAGATGGGTCCATACCATATTAACTTTAAGGTGGTAAACATTTTCTGACCGCGACTGTAGGTATATGAATATATATCGTTGGTCGTTATTCCTTTTTAGGGTTCCGTAGCCAAATTTGGCAAAAACGGCACCCTTATAGATTCGTCATGTCTGTCTGTCTGTTTGTCCGTCCGTATGTCACAGCCACTTTTTTCCGAAACTATAAGAACTATACTGTTGAAACTTGGTAAGTAGATGTATTCTGTGAACTGCATTAAGATTTTCACACAAAACTAGAAAAAAAACAATAAATTTTGGGGGTCCCCATACTTAGAACTGAAACTCAAAACATTTTTTTTCATCAAACCCATACGTGTGGGGTATCTATGGATAGGTATTCAAAAATGATATTGAGGTTTCTAATATCATTTTTTTCTAAACTGAATAGTTTGCGCGAGAGACACTTCCAAAGTGGTAATATGTGTGCCCCCCCTGTAACTTCTAAAATAAGAGAATGATAAAACTAAAAAAAATATATGATGTACATTATCATGCAAACTTCCACCGAAAATTGGTTTGAACGAGATCTAGTAAGTAGTTTTTTTTAAATAATTTAAAACTTACTACAGGTTTGTACGGAACCCTCGGTGCGCGAGTCCGACTCGCACTTGGCCGGTTTTTTTAAGTTTAATTGACCTGATTCCTAAACAGGAAAAAATATGTCCCTCACGTATTTGGATCGTATTCGAAACGGAATGAAGGAATTCCCGTCTCAACAAAATTGAAACGAGCTCGTAAATCTGAGGAAATATTTGAGCGTTAATAGCATTTGAATTTCATGTTCATCCGATGTCGACAAAACTTGATCTTATTTTCTTTGTTCTTCGAAAAATTCCAAGTTTTCCACTGCATCATATACAATAGGTCATAAAAGGTAAACAAAGGATTTTCAGATATTCCATTAAGATTCCAAGTACATATTTTATTACTTTTTTTACAAACAATATTTATATTTATATTAATTATAAGTTAACAACAATTATTTTAGTTAGATTTTACATTTGGTTTGCTAAATACTTTAAATATAAAGAAGTCCTCTACTAAGAAAGGATTTTCAAATAGCCGGGGCAGGTTGAATAGTTTTACTACAAGGATATAAAATCCATTGAAATCTTGTCTTGGAAATATCAGTGCGAAACTAATACCCTGTCAGATATCACGCTCTCTCGGAAAATCTATCGCTCAGCATCTTCCACTCTTGTTTGAAATAAATTACAAAAGGATTTCACCTATATTTCGTTTGATACCGTTTTCACGATTTACGAGCAAAACGATTGATTGTCAGACATTGCTTTGAAGGTTAGATCGTAGACTGAAAACAATAGGTAGAAGAGTACGTCTACATCTGTATTACGATACTCAATTTATTCTAAAACGATGCCGGCAATTTTATTAATCTAAAAGGTTTGAAAAGGTCAAGGGTAGATAGCTTTAATAACTTTACTGAAAATTATTGGATTAACTATCACAAGACTTTATTTTGTTCAAGAAAGTGAACATCTTTAGAGTTCGGAGCGTGTCGCGATCGCCGCGCTGTGAGATTAACAGATAGGCGAGGGCGGGCCAAATATTTAATTACCGACTAACGGCAGTTTAATTGACTCCTTTTCGCCCCACTTGCCGCCAGTTATTCCAATCGTTCCGACTCGTTTCCTACAAAAATACCCCGAACCGACCCTTTACTTACAAGTTTTATTACTTTCACGTATCAAGTTTCGGTATCACGCTAGGATATATTATTATTGGCATGCTCGAATTTCGTTTGATTTATGCTTAAAGTATAATGGCGGTTTCGCCTTCATCGGCCTACGGACTTATAAATCAATGTAACTTAATGTTTTGTAGAGAAACATTCCCAAGCGGCTGAATCTGGACCTGTGAAGATACTCTTCGTTATTAAGGTGTATCCACTGCGTAGTTGAAGATACTCTACGTTATTAAGCTGTATCCACTGCGTAGTTGAAGATACTCTACGTTATTAAGGTGTATCCACTGCGTAGTTGAAGATACTCTGCGTTATTAAGGTGTATCCACTGCGTAGTTGAAGATACTCTACGTTATTAAGGTGTATCCACTGCGTAGTTGAAGATACTCTACGTTATTAAGGTGTGTCCACTGCGTAGTTGAAGATACTCTACGTTATTAAGGTGTATCCACTACGTAGTTGAAGATACTCTACGTTATTAAGGTGTATCCACTGCGTAGTTGAAGGTACTCTACGTTATTAAGGTGTATCCACTGCGTAGTTTTCTTGAGAAAATTTATCTTAACCGAACATACATACACCTCACAGAGGAAGTATAGTGTAACTATTTAAGTTATCAAAAGAAAACTCACATTCAAATGAATGTGAGTTTTCTTTCATGGTACGATGCCATTGTAGAACCATTTGGTCATGCGTAGATATCACTTTGGCCGCTCTGGTAGGTATACCTATTGTGTGTCGGATATAAGATATAACCACTAAGCAGCTTGGCTTTGTGTTTGGTAACTAATTAACTAGCCATGGCGATATGACGAAATAATAATTTTTAAAATTTCCCCTGCCAGGAATCGAACCGATTTAAAAGACTAGAGTGCTCACCAACATGCCAGAGAGAGGTCGTTTAAATGTTAAAAAGCTTTAGCGGTTTTCAATTTAATATATTTTTCATGCAAATACTAGTTAAAACTTGTTTCTTTTTTTAATTTGGTCGCAAACCAAGTTGTGGAGTGTCGCAGGCGGAGGCGGAGGCGGAGTAGCGCGGTAGGAGCGACTGAACAAAGCGCTAGCCGGCGCGGCGCGGCGGAACGGAGCAGCTTTGTTTATCGCCGATCGATGCTAATCCTCTTGCTCAAACTGACGCTATTGTTCGTGCTTCAATCTTAAATTATATTCGCCAAATAAATAACATTAAGAAAATGTTTAAATCCACTAGCTCCCTGCTCCCTACTCGATCCGTTAGGTTAAGAAAATAAACTTAACTACAATCATATCATACTAATATTATAAATGCGAAAGTGTCTTTGTTTGTAGGTTTGTTGGTTTATTGGTTTTTTGGTTTGTTCTTCAATCACGCTGCAAAGGAGCATCGGATCGACAATTTTTGCATGGGTATAGTTGAGGACCATGGAGAGAGACATAGGCTACTTTTTATCCCGGAAAATTGAGGAGTTATCGTGGGAATTTTAAAAAACTTATTCCACGCGGACGAAGTTGCGGGCATCAGCTAGTATAAAATAATTCTTTAATGTTTATTTGAGTAGTACAGTCCCATAGATTACTATCTATTAATGAGTACTAGAGTCTAGACTCATTATAAAAGACACTCGCTGGTGCACGCGAAATAAAGATAGCGAATTTGATACTTGCAACTTGTACCTACTTTTCACATCAATTTTTTTTTATTCTCATGTTTCAGACACCGGAATTAGATTATGTCTATTTTCCATTTTATCCGCCATACTCAGAAATAAATAACCACAAACTAGAACCACATACGATCATATTATAGGTCGATGTTAAGCTCATAAACACACTAGGGACAAAAATTCAGCGCAATTGTCTGACGGAAAAAAAGTTCGCGTAACACACAGCCGCACACACTAGCGCGGCAGGACAATATGACATTCCTCTTCAACGCGGATGTTTGGCGCAGGCAGACGCTTTACCAGCTGTCCAGTATTTTCTATCTCGAGTTGCTACGTAGTCTTTGGAAGTGCTATACGGTGTCTACGGCGTAGCTACGTGACGCTACAGAGATAACACGTAGCAACAACAACGCTACGATTACTAAAACAGGGGAAAATTACTAAGCGCTAAACTAACAAATACATTTTTTATTTATTTTTATTTTATTGGTTTGCCAACAGATAATTTTTATTTTATACATATGTATAAAATAAAAATTACAATGCACAGAGAAAAAGAATTTAAGTGTACACCCAATTACTGGCAAACCGGCATGCATTTTAAAAGTGTGCAAGTGCGGGATTACCAGTTAACTTAAAGCTAAAAAAACAGATATGAAAAAAAAACACTGTGTAATTTTAAAAAAAGTACTAAATATATAAACAAGAAAAATTACGAAGAAGCATACGAGTTTATAATGCTGTATCATTATACTGATGACCAGTATCAAGTTAAAAAGTTGTTAAAATCCAATTAATTCAAATATGGTACTTAGATATTTTAGTCCACGCTGAATCCATATCACAGATTACTAGGATTGGTCCAGATCGTAAAGCGAGCTCAGCTGAGGCGATACGTAAGGAGCTTATACAACAATCTTGTGTCTCGTTATTCTCAAATTATTTAAAGCATGCATCAAGACCACCGACGAGGCTTGCAGCAATAAATTACTGCTCGGGGCAATGTATCACGTTGTATGCACGGGGGATAAGCGCCTCGCGCCGCGTATGACGCTAATTGTTGTGCATATTTTGTGCCCGTTTTTGTTTGTTTCTGGTTGGGCTAACAGTAGACGGAAATTATCTGAAACTAGCTGCTGCCAGTGGCCTGGCTCACGTTAAGTTCGATTTTGATTGGTTTTTAAAACCTCTATTTTACCCCCTTCGGGATTGAATTTTTTAAAATCCTTTCTAAGCGAATGGCTTCGTCATAATAGCATCATTCTGTATGTCAAATTTCAGACCGGTCTATGCAGTGGTTTTAGCTATGTGTTGATAGATAAGTGAATCAGTCAGTCACCTTTTCGTCTTATATATTTAGATTTGACCGTAATTTTAGCACTCGGCTGTACACAAATCACCTTTCAAGCTCAAAATTTAAAATAGTTTTAAGATATTGGCTTAACTTGCTAAAACTAAACTAATTTATTAACTGTTTAGAATCTCTCTATCTCTTAAAAAAACTCTTCTATGATTATTCGAATTGCGCAATACACCGAAACTATCGAAGTCCAAGTAACCAATATGCATATAATTTATCCTTCAGAATTGATCACAATAATTATATGAACTATAGGTTCTCTAGAAGCCGAGATTTACACGAGTTTTTAACCGAAGATTGTACACCAAAAGGCGTTTATGAAAACGTTAAGTTTTGATCTGAAATTCTTATATTTTGTTTTTGGTAACCCTAGCCACACTGTCCATATTTACTTTGTTTCATATAATTACTTTTCCTAGTGGGAGTTTTGGGCGTTTATTTTAAGTACAGAATTTATTATTGCTGTGAATATTTAGAACTTAAGGCCCATGGGCCTATGAGAGTAAGGGAATAGTGTGTTCGCAAAGTTAGTACCTGTGTTTGTGAACACACTAATCTTGTACACTATAATTTATCACCTATGGCTGTTTAATAGTTAACGAAGAGTTAGGAAGACTTGATTTGCGTAGTTAAGTATTTTCATTTTAAAAAAATGTTGCTGTGTTTAAAATTCTTGAAGAGTTTTATATAAATCTAAGAAATTACATCGGCTACCGTTACCGTTATTCGGAATGAAAGGAATTTACTAGCGGCGCTTACAAAAAGTATTTGCGATATTTAGGTTAAAAGGTTTTTTTCTCGCGGGACCTTTCACTTTAATATTAATCACCTCCACTTAAAGAAAACTATTTAATTCGACATCAAGCAGAAAATATTTTAAGTAAGTATAACTTACATTAGACAGTTGATTTCCTATTTTTCGAAAATATTTCTTTCTTAAAGAAAGTGCTCTAATAACATATTTTAAAGCATAATTTTGTCTAGAATTTATAACTTGCTAACAATCTCTATGAAAGTTTTCTCGATCTATTTTCATCATAAATGGAAAACTCACTCGTCGAAGAATCTCATTAAAATAACACAAACTTTTTGAATATAATTCATAGCAAACTTTTAATTAATGGTTAGTTAAAAGTTGTCCAAGTTATAAAGTTGTTCCTCCAGTGCTGTTGCGTCGGGCACAGAGAACTGAACTCGTGTGCGTCGGGGCCGCTTTATACAAACTCGCTAACCAGAACAGGAGGTGCAGTCTCAAAAGGGAATTTACGTGGACACTGGAAACTCCTTATACACACGTTACACCTCTATTGTGAGTTTGCATCTTTCGAAACTTTTGATAGTTATCGTCAGTATGGATATTGTAGTGCCAGAGCCAAATTGACCTGAAGCTCTTAGTTCTAATAAGTATTCACGATTCGAATACTTTAGTAGTTTTTGTGAGTATCGATAGTTATAGTGTCTAGTAATAGTGAGTCTGCCTGTCGCGGTTGGCCAGCGCGGTGGTCTATGGTGCTCAGGGGGTCTACACTCTTTCTCTAAAACGAAACTTCGCAAACGAACGAACGAAATTTCGTTAGCTCCTCTCCTACATAATAGTATCTCTATGCTCCTCTCTATTTCGTTTTCGTACGAAGTACGGATCCATAGACAATTTTCGTGACCGATTGGATTGAACGATTTTGTGTGGGTCTAATAACCGACTAATTACGTTCGTTTGCGAAGTTTCGTTTGAGAGAATGGGTTGAAGTGGGTGAATGGGTGTGAGTCTGAGTCCTTGAATAATCTCGTATATTTCATACTACTATTAGTATACCACAAAGATTTTACTAGGGGATCTATAATTCGAGCTTTACAACTTAATCTAAGTAGGTACCATACGACTACCTCCCTGGCAGTGTTGTTGTATTAACGTGCGGAGGTCCCGGGTTCGATCCCCGGCAGGGTCAATTTGGGAATTTATAATTTCTAAATTTTCCCTGGTCTGGCCTGATGGGAGGCTTCTGCCGTGGCTAGTTACTCTACCGGCAAAGACGTGCCGCCAAACGATTTAGCGTTCCGGTAGATGCCGTGTAGAAACGGATTATGTATGACCGTATTATAACGGGGTATGGGTTTAATATAACTGCCATGTCCCTAACAGATTAGCCCGCTACCATCTAACTGCATCATCACTTACCATCAGGTGAGATTGCAGTCAAGGGCCAACTTGTAGTGGATGAAATAAAAATTTGGCAGTCATAGGGACTGCCGATAGAAGTGAAAACTTATAACTTAAAATTATGGTATTAAAATTTGAAAAAAAAATTAAATTATAAATCTTAAAACTAAGGCATTAAAGTTTAATTGCGAATGTAGTATATTTATATTTAAGACCTTTTGTCTTCGTAACAGCGCGAGCATGGGGCAGCGAGGTGTCGGTGACGCGAATCCACAAGTTTACCCCCTACCAAAAAGTGCTCAACGCGGCTAAAGAAGTTTTCACTTCAAAAACCATCTCCATCGAGATGTGAGAACTACTAGGAGTAGAAACTGTCGTATATTCAAGTACTCGTATATCGAGCTATGGGCTGTCAGGCGCGTCAACCACAATGCCGCTACGGACACTAAAGTGAATCGTTAACCGCCTCTAAAGTCTGGCAGTTTGCCCGATAGAGCCGATCGACGTATTACCTTTGAAAGGGATTTATAACTGAAAATGAATCTTGCCCTCAGTCAACAACCTTTTAGTCAATAGCTAAATGAAATGAAATGATGATTTATTTCATGTAGGACAACTTGTGCCACTTAAGATAAGTCGTAAGAATCTACCACCGATTCGGAAAGATGATTCTATTGAGAAGAACCGGCAAGAAACTCTAATTAATAGTTAGTTAATTTGTATATAATATAAAATGCATACGCTACGTAACAAGTAGGTATTACGCTGACTTGTGGGTTGCTGGATGCGAAGCCGGTACCTTCATGCAACTTTGTCATCGAGAAAATCATCTATACCTACTATAATAACCTTGACTTAACAGATGCTGTTCAACACAGTCTTTAAATTTATGTAATGGCAACTCCAGAAACTCTTTTGGTACCATGTTATAAAAGCGTATACTCGACCCCACAAAGGATTTCTGCACCTTGCGCACACGATATGACGCTGTCACAAGTTCCTGTCAAAGTCTATATTATAGAGTCTAGAGCTATTCAATATGTATTCAATAGAGTCTATTTAAAGCCTTTATTACGTACAATATACACAAACTATAGGCAAGTACATGTATAGTTTTCATATTGCACATAAATTGTCTGGCGGTGATTAATAATTTTTCGTCGATAAAAACATGATAACGCCACATGAAGGGCATCGCGCCATGTAGCCATCAATCTTTATGAATTACTAATAACACGTTATTACCCTTGGTACGTAGCTATTTTTTTTATTGCGAGATAGGCTAGCACTTGGCGACAATCATGCTTAATACAAAGCAATGATGAGGTCTAGGTTGAAGCGCGTCCGTCTAGAACACAGGTCTAGAAGACGCCTATTCAAGATTCAAGATTCAATTCATTTATTCAATATAGGTACACTGTACACTTATTGACGTAAAAAATTACTTACTTATAAAACATGATGGTGATAATCAGTTACGGTATCTTAAAACTAAAGCTACGAGGGTTCCAAACGCGCCCTGCCGAGCGATCGCGTAACTTCTGCATCAATCATTGTTACAGTATCAATTGTTGTAATTGGCTGAATTTATGGCATTCTTGCTGCGTCAATGGATTATGTCCAATAGTGGAAGAGTGTTAACCAATCAGAGGTGATTGCGATGTATCAATGATTGATGCAGAAGTTACGCGATCGCTCGGCTGGTCTGAGACCACTGGGCTCTGATTCACTCTTGCCTTGCTCTGGTATTGTACGAGTAGTATGTGTGCCAATTAATGAAAATCAAAATTACCTCACATTAGGTTCGACAGTTCAACACGATGTCATTCTAGATTGAATCAATAGAATTAAATATTGTATTCATATCACTTGATTTTAAGAAAAGTAAAATGCATTTTCAATATATATATTGAAACGTGAATTTAACGTTCATTTATAGCTAAAATAGAAACAACTATCTTACATAGCGCTTTTTACCTCGGAAAATACTTTAGACCACGGGGAGACCCGGCACACAGTCAATAAGGGTCGCGATCCAGATTGGCTGTGTGCCGGGCCTTACCGTGGACTAAAATATTTTCCTGAGCTATTCGACCTTTATTCAGTACTAGATGATGCCCGCGACTTCGTCAGCGTGGATGAAGGTTTTTTGATTCCTGTGGGAACTCTTTAATTTTCCGGTATAAAAAGTAGCCTTTGTCCTTCCCCGATACAATCTATCTCTATAACAAATTTCATCAAAATCAGTTGAACAGATTGAGAGAGAAAGCGTAGCAAACAGACAGACAGACAGACAGATAGACATACGGACAGACAGACAGACATACACACTTTTAACGCTCGCACTTTTAATACACGCATTTATTATATATTTATATTATATACATATTATTATGGATTGGACAGATTCTGGATGTAAGTACCGGGCGCCTAACAATATCTAAAACGTGATTAGATAATGATAGGCGGCGAATAGCTCATTTTAAAAAATTTTAAAAGGAAAAAAAACAGTAAATTCTTTTTTTTTTGTAAATTTTTTTTCTCAGGAATGAAAAACTATAATTCGTGGCTGCCGACCATTTCCATCGCAAACTTTGTAAGCTTATTCGAGACCTAATACCACAGAATAGGTAGGTAATAGTATGCTAACTAATACGCTGCTAAGTTTTTCTATCTGCTTTATGAAGTATTTTCTTATCACCTCTTTCCTTTTTGTTTTAAATCGAGGTGGTTGGCTATCCCACCGTGGAATTGGAATGAGGTTAGATGAGGTAGCGCTGCTCCGGTGGGAATCTCCTCACGTGCCAGGGGATTAAGTAGGTATACACTATACATATAAAATGACCTGCTACGTAGGTATTTTACCTACTTCGAGCATAATCAGTACTATACTATAGTTCATACTTTAGACGGAGAGCTGGCATCGAATTTCGGGAAGGTCCTTGTGGCAAGTTGAAATTGTGGAAAATATAACTTCGTCAATTGGCGAATCGAGTCCTGCCAGTCTGGTAAAGCGTTTGCGGTTATTTCGCTACTGCGCAGCATTTGCAAACAACATTTGCAAAAAAAATATAATTTTTTTGGCAACTTGTTTTTTTTTATCTTTTAATTTAGTAGGTACTTAAGGAATTCGAAAGAAAAATCCCAGACGTTTTTGTCGGTTGTAAAGTATTACCAGACCTCTTCAAAAATATTTTATTAAAATTTCCAAAAAATATACTTTTGGCAATCTGAAATTTTAATCACGTATTTATTGAGTAATTTCAATAATACCTGCAAATCGCCAGACAAATTTTGCGGTTTTAAACAATTCCCAGACGTGAATAAAGTTTTATACGAAATAGATTTTTTCTCCGCCAGGTGGCGCACCTAAGTAAACATTGATTCAGAGCAGAATTATTGAAAAAATATAAAGCGGTGTTAATTAGTGGATAAAATAATTGTAATTTGTGTATAATACTATAAATAGACTGTGTGAGTGTTTTCTACAAAAACTAATAAGTGATTATTGTGTAATCATCAAAAAAGTGACATACGTTTTGACGATGAAAAACATGAAAATAAAACTTAATTTCTTTGAATAAGTGACATAATAACTTTGTATTTATATCGGTTTGGAAGTTACACAAAAACATTACTATTTATCGGAAACTTTAACCAATTATTCAAAAAGTGAAAATTTTCAATTTCAAATAATGACTGTCTAAGCTAAGTCTGCAGCAGTAAGAAAATGGTAGAATTTGAAAATCTGTTGATGACAACACAGAGTGTAATGCGAAAAAACGCACTTGATACTTGTGTTTTTTGTTTTCAATCTGCTTTCCTGGGAGTGTGGTCATTGTTCGTTTTAGTACCTACATTTCAAAGAGTAAAATGTAAATAGAGGGCACAATTTTGATAGCGTAATAAGGTAGAGCATACATGATCCCCGTATTTATATAAAGTTTATATATAATATTTGCCGTGAATTAGTCTGGGTGGATTTCGGCTATAAACTCACGCAAAAACCATATGTTTTTGTTCAGGGGATGAGTCAAAAAAGGTAACAGACAAACGGTTACTTTCGCTAACTACTCTTCGCTACTACTAATATTAGTATGAATCTACTGACGCTAAAGATTCACAACAAATTATTACTTGATCAGGGGAGATCTTTTGAATTACTTAAGGAGAGCATAAATGAATTAAAACATAAAATGAAATGAATGAAATATTCTTTATTGTACACCAAAGACATAACATTAATAATCAGAATCAATAAAACAAAAAATAAAGTAAAACAATAAAAATTATCAATATTGACTTTTGTTTCCCGTGCTGCACGCTTTTTGCCGGGAGTCCTCCAGATTCCCTGATTAGTTTGGCCCTCATTTTTAATAACTCTTATGGTTCGTTCGCTTACACCTGGAAATAAATGAAAATAATTTATTTTTTTCGCATTTTCGGCAAAAAATAATTATGTTGGGAGTTCCGTCTAGACTCTCTTGACCCCTCCTTAGACGCGACAGCTTCTGATCAAGGCAGCACGTTTATAAATCTAAAATCCCACCCAACTTATTCCAAGTTTCTGAAGGACATCCTGGAGATGAGGCTTTAACTCTTCGCTTATTCCACCTTGAATTTATACAATAATTAATAAAAAGTATAAAAACTTGATAGGATTTTGCTGTCAGTTTTTTTCGCATATTATCCATCATAATTATACGATATGAACAGGCGAATATAAACCGTTTAAACGTTTTATATAAATAATCTAGTATTGTATTCAAAGATCGAAAGGCAAAATATCAAAACCGTTTGGTCAACTTACTTGTCGACTCTTCAATTTCTTGTAAACATTGTTGTTTTTGGCTTAGGACAGCATCGTGATCTTCCTTTACTTCTTAGAATTTAAGAATCATGTTATAAAATAACTCGCACACATTATTTTGAATAGGTTTATCCATTATTTCACTATTTTCACTTTTATTTTTGAAATACTAAAACGAACATAAACAACCTGATAGCTGAATTGACAAATCAGTGACAAATGTAAGAACACAGATTAGACGCATGTTTTTACTTTGTTTTAAGTGTTGCCCTTTTATTCCGTGGCAGAGTTAGCGTGGCCAGACTCTATCACCGTTTGGAGTTAATAAAGCTATACGTTTGCAAGAGATGGCGCTGGTACATATACGTGAAATATATAACTGATGTCTAGACCTCAATATTACGCCGGAACACATAAACAGAGGGCGTTACTAGTAAAATATAAGGACGTAATACTGTACGATCATGGATTCATCCAGTAATGTGACCTTGAGACCAAAAAAACTTTTTAAGTCAAAATCGTATGAATCGTTGGACAGCGAATGCAACAATACATCTTTCTGTTCCACGTACTCGGAATTAATTCATAAAAGCTTAGACTTATCGACTGTAGAATCGGATAAACTAGAGGAAATGAAGGAAAAATTAAATAGCTTATCCACATTACTAGAAAGCACGCAATCTGAGTTAGAAAATTTAATATTAGAAAATGGGAATTTAAAAAAACAAATTTCTAATTTAAATCAGCAACTCAACATACTTAAATCGGTTTGCAGAAGTCCGATATCTAAGTTATCAAAAACACCTCCTACTAAGAAGAAAAACAATAAGTCATGCATACCACTACAATCCTCTGTTAAAAAACCTAGCCCCAAAGAGAAACATACACAAACGACACTCTACTACCCAACTTCTTGTAAAAATACATTACATAATCCTACAGAAAATCTGGAATCAAACAATGAAAAATGTGGGACAAATTTTATTAGGAACAAAAAATCTACAATCTCTATGAACACTGCATACATAGTGGGAGGAAGTCAATGTATTGGCATATCGGAAACACTACGAAGTATAAGAGCTAACTCCCAGTATGAACAATTACAGGTGAAGTCATTCATCAAACCAGGTGCAAGTACAGAGGAAATATTGAACACATTAAAACTTTTTCAAATTAATTCGCAAGATAAAATTATTTTAAGTGTTGGACAACATGACAAGAACCCAATGAAAGTTATGTCGGAACTGTATGCTTTTCTAAAATATAATTGTGTAAAATGTCCTATTTTCGTTTTAGGTGTTAATGAAAATATTTATTTGAATGAATGGAAGTTAAATGATTTGCTGAAAACAACATGTAGAAACTTTAACGAAAACTGCTATTTTATTCCATTTAGTGCTGTTTTTAGAGAAAGTACTTATAACTTGTGTAAAAAAATTAACTCTGTTCTTGATCAGCATTATTATGATACAAAGTATTTGAACTTCATGAGGGCTAAGTATTTTCATAATGCTGCGGGCTCTAGAACTGTACATAAAGGGCCACAAATTATTAGCGGTTCATATCAAAAGAACTGTCAAAAAACAAAACTTAATCCTAAAGTAGGCACAATCCCCTATTATTTCAAAGCAAAGGTTCAAAACAACTTTTGCGAGGGTAGATCAAAAAATAAAGTACAAACAAAAATAAATTCATACTTTCCGACTATTGAAAAAAATAATTCGATAATCAATGAGAATCAGTTTTTTCGAGACTAACACGCATAATTTTTTTAGAATCATGCATCAAAATATTGCCAGTCTTAATAGCAAAAAAAATTTACTAGAAGTTGCTCTTACTCAACTTTATGATGATAGGAAACAACCGGACGTTATATGTCTTACAGAAACTTTTACTGAAATAGGCAGTGAACAAAATATAAACATAAATGGGTACAATTTAGCATCAATATACTGTAGAACCAGAAAACAAAGGCGTGGTGGTGTTTGCATTCTGGTTAAACATGGGTTAGAATTTCTTTCTTTGGATGCTATAAAAAAACATGCAGCCGATGAGGTCTTCGAATGTTGCGGTATTAATGTTAAAATTCATAATATATTAGTGATTTGTATATACCGAACACCTAAATCGAACGTACTTTCATTCTTAAATACTCTTGAAATTACTCTACATGATATATGCACTAAGTACAGTAATAAAAAAATTATCATTGCTGGTGACCTAAACATAAACATTTTAAAAAATTCTAAGGACTCCACAAATTTATTTGACATAGCAAAAAATTATAATTTGACATTTCATATTAACAAACCAACTAGGCAAAATACTTGTATAGACAATATTTTAAGCAACATATCTGACGCCCAAGGAGAGATTTTACATTTAGGTTTATCTGATCATGACACAGCACAAATGCTGTTTGTGCCAAAGGATAAACCAGACGTCCCCTTAAATCATCACTTCATTTTTAAAAGAGACTATAACAGGGACCATATGGAGATGTTTCGTAAACATTTAAAAAAATTATCATTTTCAGAATCATTTAAAAACTCAAACTTTAATCTAGCATTTGAAGAATTCTATCAACTTTTTACATTATTATATAATTTATGTTTTCCAAAATCACGCGTAAAAATAACAAACAAAATAGTTAAACCAAGGTGGTTAACAAAGGGCTTAAAGGTGAGCTGTAAAACTAAAAGAGAACTACAAATGAAATTTTATAAACAAAAATCTGACTTTAATAAAAATAAGTACACTAAATACTGTAAAACGCTTAGACGATGCTTTAGAATTGCGGAAAAAAACAGTAATGACAAGTATGTAACCAACGCTAAAAATAAATGCAGGGCATCATGGGATATTATTAAAGAAAATGCGAATAATAAACTAAACAAAAATTTTATCACAGAGGTAAATATTAATGGAAAAATATTTACAGATCCCAGTGAAATTGCTAATTGCTTTAATAAATATTTTATAGGTCTCACAGATAAGGATAATGGAAAATGTTGCAATACCAATAAAACACGTATACTGAGCACGATATTTTTGAGACCTTATACTGTCAAAGAGGTAATTAAAATTATAATGTCGTTAAACAACACTAATGCTGTTGGAAATGATGAAATAACAACAAAAGTAGTAAAATACTGCAAAAATGAATTAGCACCTATACTAACTCACTTAATAAATGAATCATTTTCTCAAGGTTGTTTTCCTGACGCTTTGAAACTTTCAACAGTTAAGCCATTACATAAAAAGGGCGATAAGAGTCAGCTAAGCAACTATCGTCCAATTACCCTTGTGCCAATATTGTCAAAAATCTTTGAAAAGGCTATGCATAAACGCATTACTGATTTTACTAATAAATTCAAAATATTTCAATCTGTACAGTTTGGTTTTCAAAGTAACAAATCAACGACGCAAGCCTGTTTTAATATGGTTAGTGAAATTGTAAAAACTATGGACCAAAAAAAATTGGCAATATCTGTTTTTATCGACATGACAAAAGCTTTCGATTTTGTTGCTCATACCTAATATCTTAATGGACAAACTTGAAAACTTTGGTATTAGAGGCCCAGCGTTGGATTGGATTAAATCTTTTCTACAATCCAGAAAACAGTGTGTAGAAATTCAAAATATAAATGGTTTGCACGAAATATCAACTTTCAAATCGACATATGAAGTCAATAAATATGGTGTTCCACAAGGCACTGTTCTAGGACCTTTATTATTTCTTTTTTACATCAACGATTTACCAGACATTTCAAATAATTATACTATGACACTTTTTGCTGATGACATTTCAATACTTTTGACCTGTAATAATAATGATATAAATAAATTTGAATCTGACATAAATAATGCTATAAAATCAATAGTCTATTGGCTTGAACTTAATAATTTACGTATCAACATAAATAAAACAAATTACGTTCAGTTTAGAAATTATAATAAAAAACATGTAAATCTGAACATTAACTATGCAGGAAACAAAATACAAGAAGTAGAAGAATGTAGATTTTTAGGAATACAAATAGACCAGCACTGCTCATGGAAATGTCAAGTTAATACTGTTTGTAATAGACTAAACAGATTTGTTTATGTATTACGTAGACTTGTTAAAACAAGTAGTATCAAAACTGCTCTTACAGCATATCATGGGTACGTATCATCAGTGCTTCGATATGGCCTGATAATTTGGGGAAACTCAACCGATGTTAATAGGGCGTTTGTAGTGCAAAAAAAATGTATTCGAGCAATTCTTAGTATGGCACCCTATCACTCATGTAAGCCTGCTTTTCAAAAGCTCAAGATACTGTCGCTCCCTTGTATGTACATTCTAGAAATGGCAAAGTTTGTAAAGACAAACCCGCACATTTTCAAAACTCTTCATGATTTTGTTGGAAAAAGAGCACTGAGATATCAGAATAAACTGGTATTTGATAGAGTCTCAAAAACAGCACTCTTTCAAAAAAATTGTTACGCTATGTGTATAAAAATTTTCAACAAGCTACCATTGGAAATAAAAAAGCTTCCAACAAAACAATTTATATATAAACTTAAAAAATGGTTACTTGCAAAGAATTTTTATACAGTGAATGAATTCTTGCAACAAAATAACTTAATTGATAAACGAATGCTTCATGAATCTTGACATAATCTATACTTATAATAAAACTGTAACAGGTCCAATTCTGTACATTGAAGATATTTTGAAAATTTTTTTTGGAGGGCACTCATTATTCAATACTGAAGCCAAATCTGCAATTTTTTTCATTTTTGTCTGTCTGTCTGTCTGTCTGTCTGTCTGTCTGTATCTTGGCCGCGCATCACGCCGAAACTACTGAATGAATTCAAACGAAACTTGGCACGATTTGAGCCCATACTACGAGGTAGGACATAGGATACTTTTTATCCCAAAATTCTACCCCCGAAGGGGTGAAATAGGGGTTGAAAGTTTGTATGAAAGTCCTTAATTTCTCAAGTTATAGCCATGAAACTTGATATATGAGCTGCGGGTTGAAAATGGAGACATACGTGTTTCACAGTTTTTGAAAATTCGACCCCCAAAAGGGTGAAATAGGGGATGAAAGTTGGTATGAAAGTCCTTCGTTTCTCAAGATGTTTTACAAGTTATATCAACGAAACTTTTTATTTTGGCTTACGGTAAAAAATAAAGAAGTACGTGTGTCACAGTTTTTCAAAATTCTACCCCTAAGGGGGTGAAATAAGGGGTGAAAGTTTGTATGAAAGTCCGTCATTTCTCAAGTTATATCGATTAAACTTGGTACACAAGCTACCGGTTGAAAATGAAGAAATAAATGTTTCACAGTTTGTGTAAATTTTACCCCCGAAGGGGTGAAATAGGGGTTGAAAGTTTGTATGAAAGTCCTTCATTTCTCAAGTTATAGCCATGAAACTTGGTATATGAGCTGCGGGTTAAAAATAAAGAAATACATGTTTCACAGTTTTCGTAAATTTTACCCCCGAAGGGGTGAAATAGGGTTGAAAGTTTGTATGAAAGTCCTTGATTACTCAAGTTATATCCATGAAACTTGGTATATATGAGCTGCGGGTTAAAAATTAAAACATATGTGTTTCACAGTTTTTCAAAATTCCACCCCCAAAGGGGTGAAATAGGGGTTGAAAGTTTGTATAAAAGTCCGTCATTTCTCGAGTTATTTCGATGAAACTTGGTATATCCACGCGGACGAAGTCGCGGGCATCAGCTAGTAATAATTATAATCATACTTACCTATAGTTAATAGACATAATATTCTGACTTTTCTTTTTCCTATAAATATTAAGGTACTATGATAATATCATTTAATGTAGGTACATATTTCGAGATTTGTAACATTTTTGACATTTAAGTACCTATTAAGTTTGACATTTTATATTTATTTTACATAGACTTGCTTTCGTTCATTGATTTCAGATTTTTTGTTATTTTTAAAATATTGATTTCATGAATTTTTCCAGTAGTAAATAATTCTCTGTTAATATAATATTGTGAATGTTTCTTGAAATTTTGCACGCCATTATTTGGCAGATTGTAATATGTACCATCTTTATGTAACATCTTTATGTAACTTACAATCATGCAATAAATGAATGAATGAATGAATGAATGAATAGCCGCAAACTCTCTACCAGACTGGCAGGACAGAATTCGCCAATTGACGAAATTATATTTTTTCACAATTTCAGCTTGCCAAAAGGACCTTACCGAAATTCGTTGCCAGCTCTTGGACCACTTCTATTTGTCTGCAAAGATAATATTTGTCGTAGTTTTAATTGAGTTGAAATCCATACTAAGTAATATTATTATAAGCTAACTAGATGATGGCCGCGATTTCGTCCGCGATGGATTAAGGTTTCTTGATTCCCGCGGGAAATCTTTGCCAATGCCCTTCCCCGAGATGTAACCTACCTCTATATCATTATCAAAATCGGTTGAACAGAGTGGCCGTGAAAGCGTAGCAGACAGACAGACACACTTTCGCATTTATAATATTATACTAAACTAGATGATGCCCGCCTCTTCATCCTCGTTGAGTATTTTCTTATATTCCTACGAGAATTTTCCGGGATAAGTGGTAAGTAGCCTATGTCCTTCCCCAGGATGCAACCTATCTCTAAACCACATCAAAATCTGTTGAAAAGATGGGCCCTTAAAGCGTAGCAGACAGACAGACAGATACACTTTCGCATTTATAATATTAAGTATGGATTATAGAAAATAGCGCCTAGCCTTAGTTACATGAATATTCAACTTTATGATAATATTTAAATTATATTTCGTCGCTTCATTCTTCAGATATATACTATGTAGTTTCCTTAATTATACAACAACAATCGTACGATTTTTAGAGATGTTTTATTTTAGTTTATCGACAAAATTCTCGCGCTTGAGCCATCTCTACCAGACTGCGTCATTCTTTTTTCGTACGTAGCAACGATCGGACGTTCCCACTTTCAACAAAGTTAATATTATTATTTTATATCTAAATAAAAAGAAACAGCCGCTGCCTCTTACAGGAAAACGGTGAGTCTTTAATCTGTCATTTTCAGCAATTTATTTCATGCCTGACACTTGACAGGCTTAAGAAATTATACTTATATTAATATTTCATGCAGTGTTAAATTACACTAAAGGTTTTTTGAGGGGTTACCTGAGAGGTATCAACAAAGGAGAATAAACCATTCAGCATGACGCGCCTGAGGAATTATATTTTCATGCAGTGTCAAATTACACTATGTGGTATGTGGGTACTTAAACAAAACAGTTCGGTCACTTTCATTGTGGCTCTCGCGTATTTATTGCATTAATAATTATAGTTACTTAGTACTTACACGAAGTACGTGTTAAAGTACGCTAATCTACTGGGAGGTTACTAGCGAAGTAACACGACGGAAATCAAACCTTCCAGCTAGACACTCCTAGCGATAGCAGGATAAGGAGAAATATTGGCGCCCGTTAGACTTGTCTGATGACGAGAACTTTGCAGGTTAGTCGAAAATTCTATTACTAAGTGTTAAAAAGTGTTTTTAACTCGGGATTGACTGCGAGTCAATTGCGAGATCATAATTGGCTGCGAGCCAATTATGAGTCATATTCTTATGACACTCATGCAGTGAATATGTGCCACCTTGACTAGATAATATGCACATTAACTGCAAGCTAAAAAAGGTGTTTTTAACTCGGGATTGACTGCGAGTCAATTGCGAGATCATAATTAGCTGCGAGCTAATTATGAGTCATATTCTTATGACAATCATGCAGTGAATATGTGTCACCTTGACTAGATATGCACATTAACTGCAAGCTAAAAAAGTGTTTTTAACTCGGGATTGACTGCGAGTCAATTGCGAGATCATAATTAGCTGCGAGCTAATTATGAGTCATATTCGTATGACACTCATGCAGTGAATATATATCACCTTGACTAGATATGCACATTAACTGCAAGTTTTTGTCCGCGAGACAATATTAACGCAAAATGCGTAAATACATACTACCTCCATATTCGTCCGCTCACTTATTGTATTCTTTAGACATCCAAATGAGGTTGAGCCCCATGCACAAGACGAATTCACCATTCTCTGAACAAGGGGGAAGTCGTGGAGGGTCAAAGACGTGCCGCCAAGCGATTTAGCGTTCCGGTACGATGCCGTGTAGAAACCTAATAGGGGTATGGGTTTAATATAACTGCCATGCCCCTAACAGGTTAGCCCGCTACCATCTTAGACTGCATCGTCACTTATCATAAGGTGAGTTCGCAGTCAAGGGCTAACTTGTACGACCAACTATATCAGATTCGTCACTAAGGACCGGCTTAGCAAGCCTAACACAAATTGATTTCGTTTCGTTCACAAATACTCGAGAAGTATCCGGAACACAGGTAAATTTATTATTTACCTACTTTTAAAGAAGGTTACTTTTTACTCTTATTATATTTTTTTTCGTGCGAGGTAGCAAACGCACGTGCACTGTTTGTTAAAACTTTTAAATGTGAATATTTAAGTGAAATGCCGAAACGAAAACGCGAACAATAGAAACGTAATCGTCGAAGGATTATTATAAAATCCTCATCAGACTCCCGGTATGCATTCATAATTCAACCTACCCTCTCATAAGAATATTTTTTCACTATCATAATATTGCATTAAAATACAGCTAAATTCTATCGCTTTCAAAGCAGAAAACCGGCTTATTCGAACGTACAAACGCCTGGTGATTGACCAAGAGTTAAAACGATGGCCGTCTACCTTACTTTTAATCATACCTGTGTAAGAATAACATATTTACGATTGCATTTTTCTCAAGAAATCACAAATCATTGTGTAACTGAACAACCTGGCGGTTCACAGAGTGTTAACACGAAGGTTTCATAGAGATAAAACCTTAGTCTCGTACCTACATTTTCAGACGGTAATATTATGTAACAGAACAACCTGGCGGTTAACCGAGAGTTAACACGAGGGTTTAAATACACGCTAAAAGTTTCGTCTTGTACGTTCCATACAACAATGGGGTGTAGGCGAACAACCTGGTGGTTAACCGAGAGTTAACACGAAGGTTCAATAAATACCTACTAAAAGTTTCGTTTTGTACGTTTCATAAGATAATGTTGTATTGCCGAACAACCTGGCGGTTAACCGAGAGTTATCACGAAGGTTTAACAGATGATAGAAGTTACGCCTTGTATGTTTCATACGATAATATTCTGTAACCGAAAAACCTGGCGGTTAACCGGGAGTTAACACGAAGATTTAATAGATGCTCTAAGATTGTCCAGAGCTCGATCCAGAGCTCCTCGGGGTACTCGGAGAAATAAATATTCCAAAATTTGGTGAAAAATATAATAAATGAATAGACCTGTAAATGTAGAAACGTAAATCATTCAGTGAATGAAATAGTCAAGATCTCAGGTTCAAAATTTCCAGATGTAATTGTTCACAATATAAAACCTCTCAGTATAAATATACATACACCGTCAGAGAGGTAACAAGAGGTCGGAGATAATGAATATATCCTTTTTATCAGTTATCTAGGTACTTTAGCGTTATATATATTCAATTTATTTACGAATACTGTAGATACAGAAAACGAAAATAAAAGCTGCTAGCATCTTGCCTCATAGTGGTGTGCAAAGAAAATTTGCAACGAAAATGTGTGGTAAAATTGCAAAAATTACCCACAAGTTTTATGTTTTTCCTACCCACATGTTCTTGGGCTCAAATCTCTAGTTTTATATCTCCATCGTGCTGGAAGCATAATTTATCATACATCCGGTGACGTGTAAGAATGGTTGACTAAACTTAGAAGACGGCAGAAAAACAAAAACCAAATTGAGAACCTTTTCCGTTTTGGAAGTCGGTTAAACGGCGAGTATTTTTACGACCGGAAGTAGACTTCGTATGATGTACCTATCTAACAATGTAAAATTTCTATCGTATTATTGTTTTTTAAAAAAGATTTTTCGCGGGCTAGCGGGCAAGCATTTCTGCAAACTCGGGATAATGCTGCCCGAAGCGGGATCTTAACTTTAGTATCTATACATCGTCCATATATTGGAAACAATCTTTGAAAAACCGTCATAAAACTGTCGTTATTATAATACGTACATCGTTATCACTCGTGGAAAACATACAATTTACTCCGCCTTAACAACATACTCCATAATAACTTGCTTAATGCAAAATTAAAACACTTGGTTTTTTGTAAAAAGAGTAAAGAGTATAGATCCACGCTGTCAGCGCGTCTACCTTAATAATTGACGGAGGGAAATGATTTAACGCATTTATTCAAAAATAAGTAGGTACTTATGTATATTAAATAATTTATAATGACTGATGACACATGTTTTTAGCGACATGAACAACTAGGTTGTCCATTGTTAAAAAAGTATAGTAGCCTGATATCTCACTTAATTAAAACTTCTTACGTCAGTGGGGTTTAAAGCCCAAACCGACCGATTTACACCTCCAAGTCAACATTATTACTACCTAGTAGTCTATCACAATATCGACCGAGTATATGCATCATTTTTCATTTATATTCTGCGGGGAACTTATACACAGATAGGAATTTGTCGTATTCCATAATCAAATAAATATTATAAATGCGAAAGTTTGGATGGATGGATGTATGTATGGATGTATGTTTGTTACTCAATCACGCTCCAACGGATGAACGGATCTGGATGAAATTTGGCACAGAGATAGATTATAGTCTGGAATAGCACATAGGCTACTTTTTATCCCGGAAAATTAAAGAGTTCCCACGGGAACCGAAAAACCTCAATCCACGCGGACGAAGTCGCGGGCATCAGCTAGTCTTGAATAAGGCATGATTTTTTGACAAACATCTTAAAATGGTACCATTATTAATAATTTTATTAAATTATGTGCCTGTAGTAGACCTCTACAACAGGACCAGAATAACCCGTTCTTCTCCCGCCGCGTTTTGAAAAATAATAATTTTCTCCCCCCTTCTGGGTAGGTTTCCACACGTTCAAACGTCCCATTGGACGTCTGTTGTGTGTAAATAAAACCAAGTACATACTGGCCCAGCTAATATACTTTTGATTAGATTATAAATCTTGCAGCATTAACATAAATAATTATTGGTTTGCATCCAATCTGTAAGCTTGTTACTCAGGAGCTGATGTAAAAAGCGCAACATTGTATTTCTAAAGTAAAATGAATACTTAAGAAAAATCTTAGACTCATCTTAACTATACGTAGGTGAGAATCTCAAGAAATCCGCACATGATTCCAACCTTAAGCATAAAGCTGCTTAAAACATTACGACTCAAATAAGAGATTGGGAAGAATAAAAAAAAAAAAAAAAAAAAAAAAAATTATTGACAACAATAATTAGTATCTATTCAACGTGGATACAGTTCTTGCAAAAATAGATATTTTCTGTATCTCTAAACATCTACATAGTATATATCTGAAGAATGAAGCGACGAAATATAATAGATGATCAAACGAACTTCCTGAAGTGAAGTTCGATCATTATTATATGAGTCGCTTCATTCGAAGATATATAAATAAATTCCCAACCCACCCAACCCGAAACATATTTTTGCAATAACATTAGGTATATATCTCTAAAAAGAATGACGCAGTCTGGTAGAGATGGCTCAAGCGCGAGAATTTTGTCGATAAACTAAAATAAAACATCTCTAAAAATCGTACGATTGTTGTTGTATAATTAAGGAAACTACATAGTATATATCTTCGAATGAAGCGACTCATATAATAATGATCGAACTTCACTTCAGGAAGTTCGTTTGATCATCTATAATATCTCACAAATTGATATTACAGACAGAAACTGCTCGAAGACAGAGAAAAGCAATAAAACTTTTCTCAATAAACATATTTTATTTTATTGTTCAAAAGACGCCTATCAGTATTATTGTTATTTGTATCTCAAGCATTAACTATAAATACGATTTCAAATAATATTTTGGTTTACCAATGATTTCTGTTTCTCTCTATATTTATTTTAGTTTCTAGGAATACGTTTTCAAAGTGAGGTTTTCCGAAGTTATGATATAAATAAATCTGAAAACAAAATAAGGAGGTAACGTCTTCGTGAAATAGGGACATTATCATAACGTTACCGGATACACTGTTACCCGAGATATACACTCACGAAACCGCTTCTGGAGGTAATTCGTAAGCTTATTGATTGTTAGTTCCTCTCAGGAGTGCTCGTTATCGGGATCCACGAGGCTCGGTGAGATAACGCGTGAGATATCGCAGCATCCCGCGATATATCCTACTTTATCGTGACGTTCATTTGAGCCCACGTCGGATTCGGGGTAAAGAGCAAATCCTTATATTCTGCTCCGGAACACGATAACTGTCCGTTTTAATATTAACAGATACATTGCATCGACAACCAATGCTGGGCCTTTTTTAGAACCTGATCGCGTTTGGAACCCTCGTCACTTTAGATTTGAAACAACGTAGTAAGAACTTTTAATTTTCTTGTTTAAATTTAACAATTGATAAGTTTACAAGTCCCTATATACAAAAACCAATTGCTGTTCGTTTGTCTCGCTAAAACTCGAGAACGGCTGGGCCGATTTAGATGGAATTTTTTGAGTGTTTGTGTGGGTCCCGGGATGGTTTATATTCACAATTGGACCCGATAGGGGGCGCTGCAATCGGGTTCTAGCTTCAAGGCAGGACAACGTCTGCCGGGCCCACTAGTTCTGAATAAATGAGGTTGCATTAACTGATAATTAAATCAAAACAACTTTTAAACACGTAAATATAATCATGTAGTCATATAAATGAAATCACAATGCAACAAAAGGCACACGGCCGCGCCGAGTGCGGTGAGCGCGGCCGCGTGCCGCGCGACGGCGGCGCGCGCGATGATGCGCATGCGGAGCGCATGCTCCGTGTCGAGGATGGTCGCGTTGATGACGTCAGCGTAGCGCTGCAGCGTCGTGAACACGCTGGTGGCGCCCGCCGGCACCGCGCCGCCGCGCGCGCACTCCACCGGCCCCATCGACGTCACGCCGATCTGCGGACAGAGCCAGTATGGCTAGCATGCGCACTACGAGTAAAATTATGTCTACACGTTATCTCTCTCTCTGTCTACCGAAGCTAACATGGTTACTTGTCCCGTTACGTCAAAAGTAGATATCAAAGTAATATCTGTGGTATTTTTCTCTACGAACTTTTATATGTCGACCATTTTATTCTTGTAATATACCGCATTTTGTGCATGTTAGGGTAAATGAAAAATTTGCCGGCAACGACAACATCTCTCTCGTCGCGAGATAATCTCGTTGTGCGCATGCTAAGTAAGCACACTGGAGTGAGCCAGCCGCAGCCGCGCGCGACAATACTAGCCAATCAGAGGACGGCGACGCACCGGCGCGCCGCGGTACAGCACGGGCCCGCCCGAGTCCCCGGAGCAGACGCCGCGCGGCTCGTCGGCCGCGCCGCACGCGCAGTGCAGCCACGCGCCGCCGCGCCCGCAGCGCGCCAGCCGCAGCCGCACCGCGAACAGCTCCTCGCCCAGCACCGACCGCTCCGTGCGACCGAACCCCAGCACCTGCACACATACCGACAAGATGGCAGGCTTGGACTGGTGACAATCATGCCTTATGGAACCCATGGTTCATCATTGCTTTCCATAAAGCATGATTATCTAGGTAGAAGCACGCTTATCCAGAAGAAACCTGTATAGCACAACCAGGTGTATGCCTAGGAGGAACAGAAGAAGCACAAGGAGACAGACGAAAACTTAAAAAATATAATTTACTTTCCTCTCTCAAAACTCTTTCCATTTGTATTGCTACAATCTTACACGGGGGAACAAATAAAGTCTGAATTTGTAAGCGCTAAGTTAGATCACCTGAACTTCCTGATCGTACAAGCTCTGCGGGTCGAGCAGCCGCAAGGTGTCCAGCACGGCGGCGGGCGATGACGTCAGCTTCATGACGTCACGGGTCCGCACCAGCCCCACGTCGTGGTGCAGCCTGGTCACGTCCATGCCGCGACCCTCGTCCTTCTGCTCCACCTCGTATCTGCTCGAGGGAATCATAGCATCAGAATCAACTTCGCCATTATGATTTGCGAGTCTAGACCCTTCCTTAGATCAGGCCAGATGGCCCCTTTTGGATACAAATGGCCCCATCATATGGATGTAATTCGATACTTTTGGATACAAATACCTACTGCACAAATACTTCCAATCTAAGATGTGCATGGAATCCCCGAGATGTTTTGCTTCACGGAAAAACGCATCCAAATGTTAATCGTAGCTTACGTCCTCAACGAGAACTTCATACTGTTACCAACGATATAGCGCGCTGTCCTAAATGGCTAAGTCTTTGGTGTGGTCAGTTCTGAATACTGGTGACAAAGTTCAAGAATCTAAATAATTTAAACCTGATGGCCTTAAAAACAATTTCTATGCTCTATCTACAAAATCAATTCGCGTCTCAAAAAATCTAACAAATCGAGAACCAAAATAAATTATTAAGAAATAAGAATATAGAGATACATTACATTCGACTTCTTGATCGTACGAAATTCCCATCCTATTATAACGTATCAAGAAGTTATCAACCTTTTTAACGATAGGGATCGTATTCTACATACTTACATAATCCTTTTCCGGTGCTTACATTTAACTTGTTCAATCGACTCGAAGAAGTCTTTGATCCGTATTGCTATTCACTAATAGAGGTTCCTATATGGGGCTTTGTGAAGAACTACTCGTACAAGTATTGTTGTTGTTTTATAATAAGGTACACTACCAATGCGTAGAATATTTGCAGCACTAAACAAACGACAATGCGATTAAGAACATTTGATTTTTGTTCAAATGTTTCGACTAGCTTCGTGCTGCAGCAAAGACCTGGTTCAACTTTGACATTTCGCCGTTAAAGGATAAATGAAATCGTTTTAAAAAACTGGCCACAAACTTAGGATGCCGATACAGGAAGTAAACAGCAGTGACGTTCCCGTCGGTAGAGGCGGGTCTCCTCGTGTTGTACTTGACGTACGCTATCCGGGGCGTGACGCAGTGCGCCGCCGTCAGCACCCAGTGGCCGGTCAGCACGGTGGCCGTGCAGCGCACCGACCAGTAGCGGTCCAGCAGAGCGCACACCGCCGGGAACAACGACAACTCCGCCGAAGCTCCTCCG
This sequence comes from Erebia ligea, assembly GCA_917051295.2. NCBI lineage: Eukaryota > Metazoa > Arthropoda > Insecta > Lepidoptera > Nymphalidae > Erebia > Erebia ligea. The sequence goes on from OU785220.1 coordinate 243,753, forward strand.
AACACGCGCCTGGACCCCGGAGACCCCGCAACTGCATCCCCGTCCATACTCCGATAGAATGCATGCCGCGTTAAATTTCTCGTCTTCAAGTTCAATTGATTGAATGTACTCGTATGATTTGTTTCGTTTACGTAATTCGGTGTAGTCGTTGAAGCGATGCAAATTTTCAAAATTATGGCTATTCCAGCTACACATAATTTGGTAACAATCATCACAGATTTATTGAATTTAAATATGATTCAAATAGACATATAATAACTATTAAGCCGAATTCTGCAAAAAAATAGGTGTAATAATAATAATGACATCAAAGCAACACGAAATGACAATAATTTCACTCTGCCCAAAGAGCCAAAAAGAAGGAAATAGATTTCATATTGCCGTTTTTTAGGGTTCCGTAGCCAAATTTGGCAAAAACGGAACCCTTATAGATTCGTCATGTCTGTCTGTCTGTCTGTCTGTCCGTCCGTATGTCACAGCCACTTTTTTCCGAAACTATAAGAACTATACTGTTGAAACTTGGTAAGTAGATGTATTCTGTGAACCGCATTAAGATTTTCACACAAAACTAGAAAAAAAACAATAAATTTTGGGGGTCCCCATACTTAGAACTGAAACTCAAAAAATTTTTTTTATCAAACCCATACGTGTGGGGTATCTATGGATAGGTCTTCAAAAATGATATTGAGGTTTCTAATATCATTTTTTTCTAAACTGAATAGTATGCACGAGAGACACTTCCAAAGTGGTAAAATGTGTGTCCCCCCCCCCCCCCCCCCCCCCCCCGTAACTTCTAAAATAAGAGAATGATAAAACTAAAAAAAATATATGATGTACATTATCATGCAAACTTCCACCGAAAATTGGTTTGAACGAGATCTAGTAAGTAGTTTTTTTTTAATAATTTAAAACTTACTACAGGTTTACGGTAGGTAGGTACGGTACGGAACCCTCGGTGCGCGAGTCCGACTCGCACTTGGCCGGTTTTTAACAACCTTTTATAACTCTGTGCTTTTTATCAACGTGGGTCTTTTTGTTTCGAACATTTGACCAAACGTGTTGCCCTCGTCCCGCATTTCGCACAGTGAAATTCCGCTTCGAATTTTTGTACTGCTGTTTAATTTTACTCTGATGAAATTTTAACTCTAGCTTTACTCCAAATTTCTATACAGCTCGTATTAAGTATTATAAGTAGGTTTAATGTTAGCATATAGTATAGCGTTCCGTTTGTTTGTCTTGCAGATGCGGGTGCGCCGCGGGGGCGGCTAGCGCGGCATGCGGGCGCGGCATGCGGGCGCGCCATGAACGCGTCGCTGGAGTGCGACACGGACTCGGGCGTGCCGGCGTCCGACAAGCTGTTCCGGTTCGTGGTGCACGGCGTGCTGCTGAACGGCATCGGCGCGCTGGGCGTGCTGGGCAACGCGCTGGCCGTGCTGGTGCTGTCGCGGCCGCAGATGCGCTCCTCCATCAACTGCCTGCTGGTGGGGCTGGCGGCGTGCGACACGGCGCTCATCCTGACGTCCGTGCTGCTGTTCGGCCTGAGCGCCGTGTACCCGTACTGCGGCGCGCTGCGCTACTACTACTACCACGTGTGCCCGCGCCTCACGCCCGTGGCCTACCCGCTCGCCAACGTGGCGCAGACCATGTCCGTGTACCTCACGCTGGTGGTGACGCTGGAGCGCTGGGTGGCCGTGTGCCGGCCGTTCCGCGCCAAGGCGCTGTGCACGTCGGCGCGCGCGCGCTGGTACGTGCTCGGCACGGCCGCCTTCGCGTTCGCCTACAACGCGCCCAAGTTCTTCGAGGCGGAGGTGGTGGCGGTGGGCGACCCGGCGCGCGAGGTCATCTACTGCGTGCGCGCCGCCGCCGCCTTCCGCACGGAGCGCTACGTGGCCGTCTACATCCACTGGATGTACCTGGTGGTGATGTACGCGCTGCCGTTCGGCGCGCTGGCGGCGCTCAACCTGTGCATCGTGCGGCAGGTGCGGCGCGCGCAGCGCGAGCGCGCGCGGCTGTCGCGCGTGCAGCGCCGCGAGCTGGGCCTGGCCACCATGCTGCTGGCCGTGGTGCTCGTGTTCTTCCTGTGCAACCTGCTGCCGCTCGTCACCAACGCGTTCGAGGTGTTCCTCGGCGACCGCTTCGACTCGCTCGACCCGCTCGTCAAGACCAGCAACCTGCTCGTCACCATCAACAGCAGCGTCAACTTCCTCATCTACGTCATCTTCGGCGAGAAGTTCAAGCGCGTGTTCCTCAAGATGTTCTGCGCGCGGCGCGTGCGCGGGCGCGGCGCGCGCGACTCGCCCGAGCACACGCGCGACGACTCGATCGCGTCGTGCGGCGACCGCATGTCGCTGCGGCTGACGCGCAACGGCACGCTGCGGCGCTCGAGCGCGCGCGTGGCACGCCCGCGCCGCGCCTCGCCCGCGCCCACCGTGTACTACCCCGCGCCGCCGCCCTCCACCGACGTGTCGCTGGCGTCCAGCGACGCGCCGCCGCCCGCCGCGCGCTGGAACGGCGCCCGCCTGCACTTCTGACGCCGCGACGCGTAGACGCCGCCGCGCCGCGACCTCCAGCGACTGAACCGCCACCGCCGTGAAAGTAATCAATTTACATGTGAAGTGCTGACCTGACTGCTGAAACTCGATTGTGAAGTGTGTATAGTTATTACTTGAAAACTAAAAGACATTAGCCTTTCCCCGGGTGACGAAAACGCGTACCTCATGTAAATGCTCTAGCGATACGGTATAGGATAGAGTTTTTACTAAAAGTAATGTTTTTCCAATTATTATAATAAGAGAGATTTCCTTTAAATATGGTATCGCTGTTACATAGCCAGTAGTTTATAGATAATCCGCAAGCGCTCCGAATCTGATCCATTCTTATTTCTAAGGCTTTGGCCTGATCCTAAATATACCTGAGTGGTTAACAGATATTTACAATTTCCTAAGACACAAACAAGAAATTGATGTTTCTCCAAACATGTGTATGTAAATAAGAAAATGTTAGATAAGTATAATATATTATTGTAAATAGTAGTTGAATGAAACTGAACCCGCAGGGCCACGAGTATCAACGATTACGCGACAGGCAATGAAAAAGCTGCGATTGCTCATGTTGTTTGTCAGTCTATAGCCGTCGCTAACGTAACAAGGCCGTGGCCCGGCGGCGCAGGTGCTGTTGTGATAAGCTGCCGCGCTCAGAGGGCGCGTATTCTGTGAGACGACCCGTCAGACTCGTGTGTAACATGAGTCAAATGTCATTTAACTGAATAAAATCATTTTATTGTGTCACATCGTTTACAAACATATATACACGCGTATTATTTTGTGATGTTGCCTGTCCTTTATTTCACAGTGGTAAAGTAAGTATAGTTTTTTAGAACAAAATACCTAAAGAAGAAGAAAGAAAAATAAGCTAATCCGTGCGGGTCAGCGGTCTGCCTGATTCGCTACATCTGTCCTTCAACGTCAACCCAGGAATAAAGTAAAAAGTAACAACATGCTGCAACATAGAAATATGAAGACTATAGAAGTAAGATTGTGTTTTTAATTTGTCACTAGGTAGGATTTTCCTAGTGATGGGTCGGATATTTGTTGATTATGTATATTATTGTCTAACATACGTAATCTATCAAATATAACTTAGGGATGATTTTTGTATAAAAAATCATTTAATAGAGGAAATAAAATAAATAAATAATATTTATTTGCAGGAATATGGGTACAAATTAGATCTTAAAGTGGTAATTTCCTTAACATATTCTACCATATAATGGTGTGCAAATTGTTTGTTTTTAATGTAATTAAATTAAATTAGTTCATAAAATCATTGAATTAAAAATGCTTTAGTATCCAAGAACCTAAAAGTTTACAGTTACCTACAGTTTATTTTTTATTTTTGGCTGCCTGTTATCCGATCACGTTCAAACCAGTGAATACTTACTATCAAGTTGCAATATGGATTGATTGCAACTTGACATACTTTCTGCCCTGGGATACCTAACTTAGAGAATATTTTTATCCCAAAAATTATAGGGTTCCTTCGGGATAGGTGATGACAGATTTTAACAACAATTATAAAAAATATACAAGCCATAGGTACTATAGCTTGGCAAAAAAGTCGTGAAATAAATAGGAGCGCCACTGTCGCAAAATTTTCTTGAATCTAGCAACCCGAACTAGCCCGCTTAATACGACAGATTAGTTTTAATACTTAACTACTTTACTGAAATCAAAGTAGTACATTTATTGATTACAAATTTCTTATATTGGATAGAAGCAGACGTTACTTTGCAGAAGTCCATGATACTGAAAAAACTAGAAGTTTAATTCGCTATAATCCGCCACAGAATGTATAATTCTGTGGCGGATTATAGCGAATTAAACTTCTAGTTTTTTCAGTACAAATTTCTTGTTATTTATTTATTTAATACTAAAAATAATAATAAATAACCTTATTTAAACCCAAATAGCAACTAAATAATTTATAAAAGAAGGTAAAATTTTAACTAACTATATTAATAGTTACTAAATTAATTAAAACTAAAAAAATTTTTTACGTGGTTGGCACCACACTCCTTATACTAATTACGCACGGGGTTATTAATTAAAATGCAGTTTAGTTAGTAAGTTTCAATAATATATTTTATTTTATTTACATACTACATGTACAAAGAATATAATTTGCCCAAAATATCGTCTTCCAAATATCCCATGTTTTAGAAAAAAATTAGAAAAACAATTCTAATTAGAAAAACTCGTATTATCTAAAAATTATTGCATCAGTGTAACAATCGTGATGACCTCTGATCGGCTGCACTTACGGCGTTCTTGGTGTATCAATGAATTTTAACCTTTAGCGGGAGAGTGGAAGCCATTGCGATCGTTACACCCAATCAATTTTAGAGAATACCACCAACTTTCGTAATTTGATTATGATTGCTTCATGAAGGTGTAACGGAGGAACATTCGTAAATAGCTAAATACCATCGACAGCTAAAATCATACTTCACCCTTCCTTTGGGCTTTGTCGTAGTCGGGTAAAAATTGGTACAATATAATATCCGATCTTATATAAGTATATAAAAATCTCGTGTCACTATGTAGGTATGTTCGGGATAAACCCTGAAAGTACTGAACCGATTTTGATCAAACTTCGTAACTATCTGTAATTTGGTCTAACTTAAAAGATAGGATAGTTTATTTGTTTTATTCTTATAGATAAGTTGGCGGTACGAAGTTCACCGGGTCAGCTAGTTAATTTATAAATATTAAACTTTCTTGTCGTGATAACGCCTATTTCTTGGGGTAAATTTATAGTGGGTATAGCATTTGATTTCAGTCGCCTACATTTGGTGTAGTTACTCGTTTGGCAAAAATTAGTATTCTGTGAAATGTTTTGAGCAAATACTTACGACTGCTAAGCCGGGATATCCTATTAGGCCTTTTTATCATTTCTATCCATTTCCTTTTTATTAGTTCATTTTTAAGGAAATCTACAACATAGAGATTAGAGAGTACATAATACTCGTATGTACGTACTAGTGCAATAATTATCAATAATCTATTTCACAGCACTAGTAACCTAAAAGCGTTTTGGCGAAAAATCATTATTATTATTAAATAAGTATGTAATTGAGTACTTAAACATATTTATTTACTTTTTCTTACCTTTGCTTACCTATTTACTAGTAAAATCCTTAGTCTTAAACAAGAACCATTGCCAAAACTCACCGATGAAACCCGACAGATTCTGTATCATTTTATTTTCTTAAACTATTGGATTTACGTCCCTCAAAGGCACAATACATTTTTTGTGGACACTTGGCTTTGACTTTAGAGCTTTATGCACCTTAGGAATTTACTTTAAATAAAGAAATTCTTAAAAAACTTTTCTGTAACCTCGAATGTAAACAAACAAATACTAAGCAACAAAATTATGTGTACAGATAACGACCCGTATTATTCGTACAAGAATAGGGTATTTTGAATTTGACAGTATTAAAAGATAAAAGATATAATTTGACAATCTGAACCTTGTGACCAGTTGCTAATCTGGGGTCACGGGAGTGACCCCGCCAAAGCGAGCCAAAGGAAACGGGGCACTACCTACCTTTTCTCGAAGCGTTTCGTCGGATTTTCGAACCGTCATAGCTTAGGTCCAGATGATGCTAGAAAGCTGAAATTTTCAGGATAAGGTGTTGTTGGCAAACTTACCAAATATACCAAGTATAAATTTTCTAGCATATATAGTTTCAGATTTATTGATACCTGAAATACGTCGATTTCGTGACTGACTCACTGACCGTCATCAACATGAAAAAGGTACTTCCTGAAGTGCTAGAAGGCTGAAATTTGGTATGTAGGCTAGAATTTGCATATAAACAACAGGAAAATTAAGAAATCTGAAACTTTTCCCCTCCAACCCCTCCTATAGGGGGTGCAAATCTGACAGCATTTCCTCGTATTTTAGAACAGTCATAACTTCGGTACGGATGATGGTAGAAAGCTTTAATTTTCAGGATAACATGTCGTTGGCACATTTATTAAACATACTAAGTTTCAATTATCTAGCATTTATGGTTTCAGATTTATTGATACCTGAAATACGTACTTTTGGGGGTTTTTTACTTTTACTAAATCACATGAAACACGAAACCTCTAGGGTACTTCCTAAAGTCCTAGAAAGCTGAAATTTGGTATGTAGACTAGGAATTGCACATAAACAATGGAATAATTAAGAAATCTGAAACTTTCTTTTTCCAACCCCTCTTATTGGTTTGCATATTTGACAGCGTTTCCACGTATTTGCTAACCGTCATAGCTTCAGTCCGGATGATGCTGGAAAGCTGAAATTTTCAGGATAAGATGCTGTTGGCCAACTTATTAAACATACCAAGTATCAATTGTCTAGCATTTATAGTTTCAGATTTATCGATAACTGAAATACATCGGTTTCGTAATTTAGCCTTATAAATCGCTGATGAAAATCAAAACCTCTAGGGTAGGTACTTCCCAAAGCCCTAGAAAGCTGAAATTTGGTATGTGGGCTAGGAATTTCATATAAATAATAGGAAAATTAAGAAATCAGGAACTTTTCCCTTCCAACCCCTCCTATAGGGGGTGCATAATAGCTGCACAGTCGGTACTAAAAGAAATATGTGCAAAATGCCGTATACATACATAATACCGTACATAAATAATATATATATAAAATTCATGACTCAGGTACAAATGTTCTGAATACAAACATTATGCCCCTAGCAGAATTCGAACCCGCGACCTCTCCCTCAACAGTCATGGTCTGTAACCAATCGGCCAAACAGGTTGCACATAATAATCACGTAAGTAATCTTGTCATTTTTATTCTCATTATTTTCATTTTATTACTGAAAAATTATAAAATACCTATAAGTACTTACAACATAAAATATTTTTCAGAGGTAAATATACCTATAGTAATCATTGGCGAAGAGTCCACGTATGACCCGGCATCCCTTTAGGAATTGTTCAATAAGTAATCAACGATATTTTCGTCTAACCCTGTTCTTCGAACTAAACACTGTTCATTGGTTTGAATTAAATTAACGCGTGACAATTTATAGAAAAGTAGATGATGCCCGCGACTTCGTCTGCGTGGATTAAGGTTTTTGATTCCAGCGGGAACTGTTTAATTTTCCGGGATAAAAAGTAGCCAATGTCCTTCCCCGGGATACAAACTATCCCTGTAAATTTCATCAAAATCGGTTGAAAAGATGGGCCGTGAAAGCGCAGCAGGCAGACAGACACACTTTCGTATTTATAATATTATAAGGATCTAAACTAATATTAAAAAGAGGAAAGATTTAACCGTCAAGTTTGCTGTGGATAAAATAAAAAAAAACTCAACCGATTTTAAAAATTCTTCCGGCACTTCACGTAGGTTCATTCCAGTGCTAATGTAAAACCTTATGTGCTGCTCAGTGCCCACTGGCTTTAGTGGGTAAAAAATAATGGACTATTATCATGATTAGTGCTAGCCTTGCGAAGCGGGGCGGGTCGCTAATCAACAATAAGCAGATATAAACCGGCTGGCCCATACAACCAAATATCTTTAATACTGAGCACCAGACTCGAAAATAAGAACTAACTTAAGTATGTATGGATTTGCCGCTCATTACATACATATACAGCAAACCCACAAAGAAAAGAGGCAACGATAGAGAGTGGGCAATGAAAAAAGGAATAACTGTAGTGCGAGAAATAGAGTCCAAAAAATTTAAAAATCTAGTGCGCCTGCCAAAAAGAAATGAAATCCCACCAAAACCATTTCATGGATAGGCTGCCAAAACTCGCATACAAGTCCAAATCATAATGCTTTCACTGTTAAAAAGTTATGAGATCTCTAGTAGAGCCAAGCCCCTAGTTGAGCTCCGATTTGTGCTGCGCATCATCATAGCCCATGGGGCCAGTTCCAAGTCCAAAGTGTACAGGTTTAAGTACTTTTGGCTGTACCACATTTACTACATAGAAGTCCTGACTCTATAAACTCTACATCTTGATAAAAAGATGTGGCTTGGCTGTTTCGTGATCCAATCAATCATTTAATGTTCGTGGAATAGGTATAGTTTGTGCGAGAATCACGAAACGGCCAAGCCACATCTTTTTATCAAGATGTAGAGTTTATAGAGTCAGGACTTCTATGTAGTAAATGTGGTACAGCCAAAAGTACTTAAACCTGTACACTTTGGACTTGGAACTGGCCCCATGGGCTATGATGATGCGCAGCACAAATCGGAGCTCAACTAGGGGCTTGGCTCTACTAGAGATCTCATAACTTTTTAACAGTGAAAGCATTATGATTTGGACTTGTATGCGAGTTTTGGCAGCCTATCCATGAAATGGTTTTGGTGGGTCGAATAGACACAAACAGCGATATTTTGTTTCACTCACACTTACGTGATGGTAATAAACAGAAATTGGATAAAATATAGTATTCTTAGTTTTTATTTTAGTCCTACTTCCTTAGACGGCAGTCGTAATTCCTTCTTCCATGTGCTGCAAGGAGGTCTAATCATATCATACTAATATTATATTATAATATTTATTATTATTATTGTTATCAATTGTATCAAAGTTGTGCTGTGTAATTTTATTAATTAGTGTAATTGGCCTGTGCCGTACTAATTAAAATAAAATAAATAAATAAAAAATAAAATAAATAAATAAATATATACGAAAGTGTGTTTGTTTGTTGGTTTGTTGGTTTGTTGGTTTGTCCTTCAATAACGGAGCAACGGATCGACGTGATTTTTGGCATGTGTATAGTTGAGGATCTGGAGAGTGACATTGGCTACTTTTTATCTCGGAAAATTACGGAGTTCCCGCGGGAATCAAAAAAAGTTAAACCACGCGGACGAAGTCGCGGGCATCAGCTAGTAATTATTATGACATAAGAAAATACCGTGAAATCAGGAGAAATCCATACTGATATTATTAATGCAAAAGTCTGTCCGTCTGCTACGTTTTCACAACCCATCTGTTCAGCAAATTTTGACGGAATTGTCAACTAAACTGCACCCGGGAAGGATTACGTAGGCTAAGTACCTACCTACTTTTCATCCCGGAAAAAAGGGATTTTCAAAATCCACGTGGACATTGGGACAGGTAATTATCATCTCGTATGCAAAAAAATACAAATAAATAGAACAGACCTAAGTCCCTACAGGATTTAAAAGAAATTAAAGCCACTCCGACGAAGTCGCGGACAAATGGCAGTGGCTGCTTGGAATGGTTGTAAGGATGATGACACCTCAATATTATAATCAGTAACTCTCTTCTAGTAAAGAAGTTTGTATGAAATACAAAATTTCGAGGCCTATTTTTTCTATAGTCCATAGTTTTAAAAAAAAATACGCGCCGAATTGAGAACCTCCTCCTTTTTTGGAAGTCGGTTAAAAACGGTTAGCCGAGGATGTGAATTTTAGGTCTTTTGGAAGACCCTTTATTATAATCAATAATCAGTAAGAAATAAATTATTTTTGGCATAGGCATCATCCCTATTTAATGGATCCATCCATCCATCCATCCATCCATCAGCCTGTATGCATCCACTGCTGGACATATGCCTTTTCGAGAGCGCGCCACCAAACACGGTCCTCCGCTTTCCTCATCCACCCGCTTCCCGCCACCCTCTCTAGGTAATCGGACCAGCGAGCTGGAGGTCGCCCTACACTGCGCTTACCGGTACCTACGCGGTCTCCACTCCAGAACACGTCAGCCCCAACGGCCATCGGTTCTGCGACAGATATGACCTGCCCAACCCCTTCAGCTTGCTAATCCTCAGAGCTACGAGTATGTCGGTCACTTTAGTTCTTCTACTTAGTATGTAGTAGTATAGTAAGTAGAAGTACGTAGTATAATGGATAACTGGACGCGACGCAGGCTGCTTACTACAATCGCTTAAAGCAGTATTATTTTAATATTGACGTGGTTCGGGACACTGCGTGTAGTCAGCACTTTACGGCTGCCTCATGCTCAGTAAGACAGTGCGGTAAACGCAGTACGGTTCGATCGTCCGCGCGGATAGTACTCAATATCAATATCAATTTATATCATTATATTATCATTTATCTTCATATAGTTAATCATCATAATATATCAGGAAAAACTATCATAATATTTATCATCTTATCACCACAAAGAACAGCACCCCACAGACGATTTTTCCTGGTCTGGCCTGGTGGTGGGCTTCGGCCGTGGCTAGTTACCACGCTACCAGCAAAGACGTGCCGCCAAGCGATTTAGCGTTCCGGTACGATGCCGAGTAGAAACCGAATAGGGGTATGGGTTCAATATAACTGCCATGCCCCTAACAGGTTAGCCCGCTACCATCTTAGACTGCATCATCACTTACCATCAGGCGAGATCGCAGTCAAGGGCTAACTTGTAGAGGATAAAAAATAAAAAAAAAGTCGCTCGTGTTTTAAAATGATAATTCTTATTTTGGGAACGTCAAGGTACGTCATATTAAACAACTATTTTAAAACAGTACTACTCTAAGCGACGGTAGCAAGCCCGCAGGCCGGCGAGGGATAATGAGGTCGGAGCGGACGGATCGCTTCATCAATAATTGGGCATTAGTCTGCCCGCTGTCTGTCTGCCGGTGAGTGGTGACAGGCAACGTGGAGGGCTCTAGTGGCCGAACTTATCGGGGCTTCATCTTTATTGGCGCGGATATAAAACTTTTGTTCTGAGCTTCTCGATGCGACGCGTATACTTATTGAGTAAGGTTTTAGCGATGCTCTCTATATTTCTCTGTCTATTCTATCAATCTACTAGACGACCCTCCCGAATTCGTCCGCGTGGGTATTGGTATAAATCCCGTACGAACTGTTTACTCGTAGTTTTCCGGGTTAACAAATAGCATCAACTAGACCCACGTCGACCGGCAGCTCTATTGTGCGAGCAAAATTGCGTTTGCACAAAAGCAATTTTAAACAATTAAATACAATTTCTCGCAAATTATTACAGTATACTCAGTCTATACAGTGTACATAGCTGTGACAGAACCTACTATGAAAAGGAATTAATTAGTAGGTAAGTATATAGAAGTGTTAGTTGGTGTAGTAGAGCGCAGCGAGCGACACTTGACCTAGCGACTTTAGACCTATGTGGGTATATACCTACATAATATAATGAAATTAAATGATTTAATTACCTATTTGCCACTTATGAAAATATGTCGTGACTCTACTCACTGCACCGGTTCGTACTTCGTAAAGTAGATTCCACTGAGAAGAACCGGCAAGAAACTCGGCAGTTGCTCTTTTTAAATAGTAGATTAGTAGCCAAGGGCTGTAAGGCATCAATTGCAGCCCGAGATATTTAGGCGCACGAGCACAGCGAGGGCGCCTATAGTTCGAGGGTGCAATTGATGCTTACACCCGAGCTAACTACTCTGCTTTACATCTCGATTGTGAGGTAAGTAGGTCCTTATTACCCCCAAATGGAGCTTGAAGGTGACCAATTAGCGCTCTAGGGTAATAATGTAGCTAGAAAAGCCCTAGGGCGGTAAGTAATTAAAAAAAAACTCTTCACTCTTTCAAAAAGTTCGCGTACATCTAACCATCATACTTTTTCAATTACTTACCGCCCTAGGGCTTTTCTAGCTACTTTATTACCCTAGAGCGCTAATTGGTCACCTACAAGCTCCATTTGGGGGTAATAGGTAAGGACCTACTTACCGAATATGAGAGATGTAAAAGAATATTACATGTATCTAGATAATACACAATACATACATAATGTAACAAGAATTAACACTGACTTGTGGGCTGCCGAATGCAAAGCCAACTGTTACCATGAAACTTTGTCATCAAATTCATCCAGTCTATTTTTATGCAATGGATAATCTAAGAACTCTTTTGGTACCATTGTATAAAAGTGTACACTCGACCCCACAAAGGATTAATTCTGCACCGTAGGTATGATTGTGCAGTTATAGAGTGTACCCTTATAGACATTTGAAAACCGAGAAGACGAGATGAAGAGATTATAACATAAATGACCAAATCAACGAACGAACAGACCATTACAAAAGTTAATTCTAAGAGCATTCTGCATTTTATCTGGTGACATAACTGCTGCCAATTTTTCTGTTTATAATATTTTTCGCCAGTAATCCGCCTTATTTATTGAAATGTTCTCGTATATATCTGGCAGAGTGACCTCATTATCCTTACCCACGAATGGACCTTTTATTTCGCTCACAAAGCGTTGATAGTGAATTGCTATAATTTGTTACATTCCCTTGACAAAGGCTACGAGAATTCCTGAAGCTCTTTATTGACTACCAAAAGGCAAAACGGTACCTATTAGTGTTAAAAATAGGTTCAAAATGAATATATATCGCAAGTGTATATAATAGTAGTTTATACACCAAGGGGATAAAGCACTGTTTTATGTCACGGGCGCTTCATTGAATCCTGAACGTAACGAAGGACTCCAAATTTAACTCCCGAGCGCAGCGAGGGTGTTATAAGTTAATTCCCGACCAAAGGGAGGGAATTAAGATTGAGTCCTGAGTGCAGTGAGGGATTCAAGCGCCCAAGAAAAAAACTGCTTTATCCCGGTGGTGTATACTCTACTTTATACTTCTACCATAACAGTAAAACAAACTGTAACGGTTAGATATTTATTGCAAATCATAGTAAGTAGGATACATAGGTAGGGAACCTAAAAGTGTAAGCTGGCTGCTAAGGTACCTTGTCAGTAATTATCTGCTAGTATTGTCTGTATGTTTTTCATATTGTTATACACTTAACACACACTTTCACACACGTAACTTATTTATTTATCAAAAATATACCAAATTAACACTTGCGCATACACAATATATAAACACACACACGACCTACAACAAAATACTTAAAGACAACCTTAAAACTATTAAAGCTATTGTTAAAACCTTTATTTACATTATTATAAAAAATTTCCAACTAATAAACAGCTTTATCTATCTACATAACCACAATTTTAGATACACTCGAAATTCTTTCAATATGTCTCAGTATGGATAGCTCTCTTACTACTCAGAATGAAATAGACGATATAGAAATTGGACGAGCAATTCAATGCGACATTGAGGATCTAACAAAATACATACCTGTAAAAAAGAACGACTTGACAATTGTATCTCAAAATATTAGAAGTGTATATAGTAACATTCAAGATTTATATTTAAATATTAAAGCATTAAACTTTGACCCAGATATTATCATTCTTACTGAATGTAGACTTGACTCTAATAAAGCCCTTCCTGATATTGACAATTATACTTCGCACATTACAACAAAACACATTAATCAGAATGACGGAGTTGTGGTTTATGTAAAGAAAGATATCTTTGTTACATCCGCTAAGGAAATTAAACTACAACACGCATCTTGTATACAATTAACCACCTGTAACAATGTAATTCTTGGTATATATCGTTCCCCTTCCAATACTAATGCTGACCAATTTATAAATTCTCTGAACTTACACCTAGAAACATTAGATTCCCGTAAAACTATTATATTAACAGGAGATATTAACATAAACATAATACCTAAGGAAATGGAACAAGCTTACGAGCGTAATAATAGACTTAACTATCTCAATATGTTATCCTTACACAGTCTGATGCCAGGTCATATTCTACCAACTAGGGAAAGTAATTGTCTAGACCATTTTATGATCAAACTTGACAAAAATACAGTAACTGCACAAATAGCTGTTTTAAACACAACAATCACCGACCACTCTATGATATTCCTTTGCCTGACTATAGCAACAACGAAACATAAATCAAATCATAAAATTAAAACGGTAACAGACTTTAACGCAGCACTCTTAAGCCTAGCTCAGAAAAACTTACCAGAGTTATTGTTTTGTTATGACCCACGCCTCGTAGCTGATAAATTAATAAACAGCTTAATTGAATCACTGACTGAAAACACCAGTACAGTAAAGGTCCCTAGATGTAAAAGGGTGATCAAACCATGGATTACTCCTGGTATTTTGAGATGCATAAGAAACAGAAATAAAATGCAAAAAAAAGTCCGTTTAGATCCTTACAACGAAATTTTAAAAATAAGCTATAGTAGATATCGAAATTTCTGTAACAATTTAATTAAAAAGTTAAAACGTTCTTATGACAGAAAACAGTTGGAAGCATCGCTCAAAAATTCAAAAATCTTATGGTCTAATATAAAATCAGTAACTAACATGAATAATAGGAAAACCGATAATACTCAATTATTAAATATAAAGTCTTCTCCTATTGAGTCAGCGGATCATATTAACAAATATTTTGCCAACATAGGGAAACAATTAGCCGAGGATATTAAAGCATGTGGACATACTGTGGAGACTAATGAGACTTATGTGGTACAGCTAAATTCTTTTGGGTTGTTGGATACTGATATTGCGGAAGTGAATAATGAACTTATGAATCTTAAAACAAATAGCGCCCCTGGCTGGGATAACATCCCTTCTAAGTTCCTTAAGCTTGCTAAGGAGCAGGTAGCTCCCATTATCTGCCATTTAATTAATCTTTGTTTTAATAAGGGTATATTTCCCACACCACTAAAACGATCCAACATAACTCCTGTTCACAAGAGTGGAGATAGAGACGATGTAAATAATTACCGGCCAATTTCTGTTTTACCCTCAATTTCCAAAATAATAGAAAAGATTATGAATGTACGATTACTGAATTACTTGAACAAATACCAGCTTCTCTCTGACACTCAATATGGGTTCAGACATGGGAAATCCACAGAAGATGCCATCATAGCCCTTACTTCGTTTATAGATCAACAACTGGATGGCGGTAAAAAATGTATCGGAGTGTTTCTCGATCTAAAAAAAGCTTTCGATACTGTCTCTGTCCCCATTCTTGTGAAAAAGTTAGAAAATATAGGTATAAGAGGTGTCCCTCTGGCTCTTTTTAAAAACTACCTCACTGGACGTACCCAGAGAGTCAAAATTGGGCAGTATGTAAGTCAAGATCTCGATATCTCTTATGGTGTGCCACAGGGTAGTGTCTTAGGACCTACGCTGTTCCTAATCTATATCAATGAACTTTGTAATCTAAAATTAAATAATGCTAAAATCTTTTCATATGCAGATGATACTGCAATTGTATTTACTGATACTTCATGGGAAAAAGTTAAAGCTGTAGCTGAACTGGGACTTGCTAATGTCGCTAATTGGCTGAGAATTAATTTACTCACTCTTAATAAGGAAAAAACGAATTATATATGTTTCTCAATCAGCAACAGGACGCAGCCAAATAGCGATTATAGCATAATATTGCACGCCCCTAATTGTAATATTGATTGTAATAAATGTTCCGGCATCAGTAGGGTAAACTCAATTAGGTATCTAGGTATTATAATAGATCATAGGTTATCTTGGCAGGGACAAATTGAAGTTATCAGCAGCAGAATAAGAAAATTAATTTGGATATTTAAGATGCTAAGACACATAGCCTCTAAAGACCTATTAAATAAAATTTACATTGCTTTGGCTCAATCAGTACTAGGCTATTGCATCACTGTCTGGGGTGGTGCAGCAAAAACAAGGTTTATTGATATAGAAAGAGCACAGCGATCTTTGCTAAAGGTCATGTTTTATAAACCTTATAGATTCCCTACTCAAAAGCTGTACTCAGCTTGTCAACTTTTAACCGTGAGACAGTTGTATATCCTGCAAACGATTCTAAAAGTCCATAAATCCATAAAATTTGAAGCCACCATCTTACGCAGAAGAAGGAAGCTTAATGTCTTAAAGGTATCCGCATCAAAAACATCATTTTCTCGCAATCAGTACACAAAAAGATCTGTACACCTTTACAATAAGATTAACAAATTACTTAATATCTACCCCACTAAACAGTATGACGTAAAGAAAACTTTGACCGAATGGTTAAAATCTAAAACATATGAAGAAACAGAGGCACTTTTGGAAAACTTATCTAAATTAATTTAAAGGCAACAAACCACACATAAACACACACTCACGCAAACACTCACACACACACACACACACACACACACACACACACACACACACACACACACACACACACACACACACACACACTATCACACACACACACACACACACACACACTGTCCATTTTTGTATTTTTATTATTGTAAATTTTTCATAATATTAAGGATTTAAAATTTAAATTAAAAAATGTCAATTTAATAATCTTGTAAGTAATTGTATGTTATGGAAGAGCGGAACCTCCTGACACAGGTATTTAATTATACTTAAAAGGAGGTTCCAGCCCCAATGCTATTGAATAGTATGTATTATGTTTGAGAAATAAATCATTTATTTATTTATTTATAGGTCTAGTAAATAATAAAAAGAAAAGATGCAGGTATACATACTCCTTGGTTTAAAAACTTTTATGTCAAATGGTACGGTCGTTTGGTCGACCAGTCTGGAGCCTAGACTCTGTTGTGCATATTTACAGTATGGGGTTGGTCAACTAGTTGGGCGATCGATCGACTAGATTACGGCCCTAGGGCATGAAGACTGACTTTAGACCCGCAAAAGTATGATTAAAACAGTAGTAAAGGTATGGTAGAAGTATAAAAATAATCTAAACGATGTAATAATTAATGCAAAAGTGTGTCTGTCTGCTACGACTGTTACGAAGATCTGTTCAACCGATTGTGACGAAATTCGGTACATACAGGTTGCGTCTCGAGAAAGGACTAACAAAGTAGCCATTGGTTCCGATTGGAATTTGAAAAAACCTTAATCGATCGACCATATCGCAAGCATCAGGAGGTAACGTGACCAGATAGAATGTAACAAAAGATAGGTATCTGTCACTAGCTTTCAGCCAAATTGATTTAGCAGATTTTGTAAAGATAACACACAGACCGATGCACTTTTGTGTCATAATATCATACTTATCATACTAATATTATAAATGCGAAAGTGTGTTTGTTTGTTGGTTTGTCCTTCAATCACGCCGCAACGGAGCAACGGATCGCCGTGATTTTTGGCATGAGTATAGTTGAGGACGAGAGTGACATAGGCTACTCTTTATCCCGGAAAATTAAGAAGTTCCAGCGGGAATCAAAAAAATTAAACCACGCGGACGACGTCGCGGGCATCAGCTAGTTTAAAATATTTGTAGGTATAGGCACTGATTTATATATTATACAAGCTCACAGGATAAAGGTAGGTACGAGTATATGGACTGCTAGCAATCTAGATAAATGTTTTCATTTGTCTCCGCAGAGTAAATAACGAAACTTATTTATATTAATCAAAAAGAGTTACACAGCCAGCTTGAAACGTATGGCGGGCTTTCGTTAGGAAAAACTCATTAAAGTCCGCCGCGGGAGGGCAGGTCGGCGGCGCCGGTCGCGGTGTTAGGGTACACCCCGCGATGTGCCCTGGAGGAGTCCTGGTGTCCGCCTTTGGTGCACCTCAACAACCTTTTTCGCCAGTATCTCTCCTTCGTCTATTTCCCTAATCTAGCGAACATAGGTAGATACTATTACTATTATACTAATTATTTGGCATTTACCACCCTTGACTTACAAAACACTCCTAAGTCCATACAAATTCACGTAAACTGTTAACTAGGTAAGCGCATCTCAAAAGGCAATCGCCGCGTAGACAATTATATGTAATACATTCTCATTGCCAGCGTGAGCAAGGGTTATCAGCTGTAATTGACGCCATTACTCGGGCCCGGGCTTTATTGCGGCAAAGTTAATGAAGTAGCTAATGGTACCCTTTTCTCGTCACTCTTCATCGAGAGTTCAGCTTTGGAGCATAATACGCTACGTGATAAGCTAAAAGAGTTTGCTACAACTACAAGTGGTTTGTGACGCCTGCCAGGTATTTCAGTGCAATAGTTTGATAAAAAATGGCCCCGATAATAATTATGTAGGCGTTAAAAAATGTTTTTGTTTCAAACTATAGAAGTAATAGTTGCCTAGATGTGCTTATTAATGCAATGTTTCAAATATAGATAACTAAATGATACCCGCGACTTCGTCCGCGTGGATTAAGGTGTTTTGGTTCCCGCAGGAACTTTGTCATTTACCCTACCTACCTAACCTACCTCTATACCAAATATCATCAAAATCGGTTGAAAACATAAGCCGTGAGGGCGTAGCTGACAGACAGACGGACAGACACACTGAACAGACATACAATGTAGGTACCTACTATAATCGCATAACATAAATTATTAATTATTCTAAGTATAGATACTTATTGTAAACTACCATGGAATTAGGAAATACGACTACGTAAAACTGGTAAAACCAATGGTAAAACTCAATGCGCAATGTCCAAAGCACAGGTCCAAACTTCAAAGCACAGACATATTATGAAGAGGTCCAAAGTAGAAACGATTGTAGTGGCCAGCTCTAAGTATATACTGTGACTAAAAGGAAGAACCAAGGTTGCCCGTTGGAGAAATCGGGTCGTGTATATCAAGCATTAGTAAAAAAACACTTTCTTATACTACTAGACCTTCATGTAACTGTCAAGTGTCAGCAGCCAACATGGACGTCAAAGATTGTCAAGAGTGGCCTGTCTGCTGTCACTTGTCAGTGTCAAAAAAAACGCTTCGCATGGCGGTCGTGTATTTGTGCTTTGTGATTTTAATAAATTGATATTATTATTTCTCTAGCAATATAGATAAAACATAAATAGTTACTCAGCCTTATTTTTTTGTGAATCGTCAATATTGTGACAAATTGATAAGTAAATTCATGGAATCGAATCGATGCATATAATCGACCGTTGTCGGATCCGTGCCCGGGGTGATTTCAGTAAAAAAACGGAGGTGGATGTTCTTTACTTTTGAGTTTCATTTTCAAGGTGTATTGTGGTTCAGATAAATGGAATTTCTATGACCGAGCCTGGCTATTGCGCTCTGTTGTAAGAAGCCGATGGATAGAGCATAGGTGAGTAGAGATGTAAAAGAATGGAGTTATGTGAAGCATGGCGGCTGGAATGCGCCGGTGTGCGATGGTCGATGTCCGCTGGGCTGTTGTTGTTACTTGTTGTTTGTGCGTGGCGACTGGCGACGGGTGAGCGCGGCTGGTAACCCACCGCTGACTGGTGTGGTGTGGAAGTGTGGAAGCGAATCAGTTACCTATGTTTTCCAGCTGTTTGATATATGTTATGACTGCCAGGTCGATGATTTCTTGCTGATGTATTTTTTTTTATTATTTACAAAACTATATTTTTTATTGATCCTTTTAATTTCTTTGGTTTGCAAATTTTAACTTTTTTCAACATTTGCCTTCTAATTCTTATTGAAAAGCATAGCTGTGTTTAAGCAAATAGTGGTAACTCATAGCAAAATTTTGAACTATCTATCCATATTTTATGATATCATAATGATGATTTGCTCTATAGCAAATTGATAAAAATGATGAATAAACCAGATTTTCTCAAAAAGTTATTGTACTTACCTACCTATAGATTCTCACAAAGTACCAAATTACCACAAGTAACCTAATTTGGGTTACTTATGTAGGTACATTGTTAGCAATTTCAAAAAACCTAGTTGAACACAAATTGATGCCATTAAATATTTACTGCATAGGGAGGATATCCTTATTATACAGCAAATGAGAGTGCTACCCCATTTTATTTTTGCAATATATTATGTTATGTTTGCATTAGTTGCTTAATATGTTATTGTTTGCACTCCACATCAGTTGCTAGCGCGGGGACGGCCGCCTCAAGATGATGGTGGAAACCATCCTGGAGTCCTCACAGGACTTTGGTAAGTTAATGTATCAATATGTTGTTATTTACTAACTAGATTTTAGGTACAACCTGAATGCACCTTTAGTATCACACTGAAACTATTGGATCATAAAACATGCAAATTAAAATAAATAATTATAACAAAATAATAAACTACTTAAGTAACACCATTTAGAATGCTTTTTGTCCTGAAAAACTGTACAGTTTCATGGTGGTGGTGGGATAAGGGATGAAAATTGACAAAGAAGAACATACATAGTTTACAAAAAACAAGCTGCAATATGTTGTTTTTCAGAATCTAGACATCAATATTTATTATTATAACTAAGTAAATCCTAGTGTTAAGTGATTTAATTATTTTCTCTTAAGTTCGTCGATTTCAAGTCAGCAGTATATAATTGCAATTCTGAGCACTTTCTACACTTTCTAAACTACAAGGCCTAAAAACATAATGCACCTTTTGTTGGTCTAGAATCTAGATAATTTAAAGAGCTCCACTTACAAGTATTATTAATTGCTATTAAAATAAATTTATTCATTTAAAATTTAAATGTTTGTTTTTATTAAGTACTTAATTATTGTTTATATACAAATTAGTTAGGCAGTTAAATGTAGTCTGATTAGTATTATTAAGTAACTAGCTGATGCCCATGACTTTGTCTGCATGGATTAAGCTTTTTTATTTCCCGTAGGAACTCCTTAATTTTCCGGGATAATAAGTCTATGTTCTTATCTCTATAACAAATTTCAAAATCAAAATCGGTTGAAAAGATGGACAGTGAAAGCGTAGCAGAGAGACAGATACACTTTCGCATTTATAATATAGTAAGGATAGCAGTCATTTTCCCTGCTATTATAAATGTAAAAGAGATAATTAATATAAGATGTAATTTTTTGTTAAAGTAATTTTTTTAATTATTAATAATTGATATTAGGTATGATAACATGTGCTAAAATGTTATTGTGTTAAAGAAATAATGATTACAGTGTGGCTCCAAGCAATCTATTTTGTCCAAACGCACCTTGACCTTGTACATTGATCTCTTTGTGACATTTCAGTTATTTTCAATGCTTTTGCGGATTACTTCCTGATCAGTAGACCTTACACAAGTTACTGAAAATTGGTCTTATATTAGTTGATATTGTTCTTGATTTTTACACATTTTAGTCCAGTCAAATAAGATCTGAAATCGATTGATTTGATTGATTTTATAAATTCTTTATTATCAAATAACAATGTAACAAACATTTTGTAAAATTCATACAAAAGTTTAACATAAATATAGTGATACTTACAGACTAACTTACGCCTGTTAAAGTTGACAGATAGAAGAAGAAGTCTGAGTCAAATAAGATCTGAAATCAAAATTTTAGCACAACTTTGCATTTTTGATATACTTACTTACTTAAATGTAGTTTTAATTTTTTTTTTTTATGTGTCTTATCATGCGATCAGTCGGTGGACTATGAGCAGATTTGTTGTAGGATGGGTTGGCGATCATGTAGTTTTAATGATACAAAAACAATGTGTAAAGGTTTTCGTGTCCACAACCCTCGGCAAGGGTTGAAAAAAAATTGTCAAAAGTGTTTTTTCGCAATGACTCGAAAACGTTAAAAATTAGACAAAAAATTCTAGTAAGAATATGTAGAGCTTACAATTTTACATATTCTTAATAGAACTATTTTTGTCAAATTTTTACCAAATTTTGATTTCAGATCTTATTTGACTGGACTCATTTCAGTGTATATTCATTAAGATATTGAGGCCAATTCTGTTTAGCCCAATCTCTAAACTAAACTAAAATAACAGCTCTATTTAAATTGCTTTCATAATACTCCCTACGAAAAGGGGCAGCACTAGGTAAAAGCCCCAACATAAATTATTTTGGATGTATAAAACCATATATTTTGTGATGTTATTTTTTTTTTTATGGTGCAAAATTATAAAAGTGCCCCTGATTAAAAACTGCATTCTGAGCAAGCATGATTCGAAACGTTTGCCATGTTGGATAAAATACTCAATATATTGTGCACATTGAATTATGTACATAGTATTAACACGGGTCTCGTGATGTGGCGCAGGCATGTCGAACGGCGTGCTCCCGCAATGGAAGCGCGAGCTGCTGCAGCGGCGCGCGGCGCGGGCCCGGCCGCCCGTGCCGCCGCCCGCGCCGCCCCCCGCGCCGCAGCCGCCGCCGCCGCCCGACGACGAGGAGCTGCGCTACGGACCCGGCATCGTCAAGCGCCTCAAGTCGCGCTACCTCAGCCTGGCGCTGCGCGAAGCGCCGCGCCGTCGCCCCTCCGTGCTGCGCCGCGCCGCCTCGCTCGAGCACCTGCTGGACGAGCGGCCGCCGCCCGCGCCCGCCGCGCGCCCGCGCGCCGCCCGCCCCGTGTCGCTCGCCGCGCCGCTCGCGCTCGCCGCGCAGCCCGCGCGCCGCGACTCCGTGAAGCGCGCGCGCTCCGTCGACGCGCTCAGCCGCCTAGACCGCGACGAGCCGCCGCCCGGCCCGCTCGCGCCTCCGCCGCTGCCGCCGCCGCCGCCGCCGCCGCTGCCGCGCGCCGTGCGCCCGCCGCGCCGCGTCGCCCCGCTGCTGCGCGACGCGGAGCGGCCCCCCGCCGACGTGGTGCGCTCGACGCTCAGGAAGTTCGAGACGGCCCCGCCGCGCCGCACGGCGCCGGCCGCGCGCGTGTCGGCCGTGCTGCGCGGGCTGGAGGGCGCGCCGCGCAGCTCGACGCCGGAGCCGCGCGGCCGCTCGCCCAGCCCGGCCGCCGCCGACCTGTCCGCCATCGACGAGCCGGAGGGCGCGGCGCCATGCGACGCGAAGCCGGTGTCGCGCGCCGCGCTCGACGGCATCGCGCGCGCGGGCTCGTCGGTGCGCTACGCGTTCGCGGCGCCGCGCGCCTGCTCGCACCTGCCGCCGCTCAGCGCCACCAACCCCGTGCTGCTGGGCCGCGCGCGCCGCGTCGGCGTCATCCGCCCCATGCCCTCGCAGCGCGCCGCGCCCGAGCCGCCGCCGCCGCCGGAGCGCCCGCCGCCCTACGACGTCGACGTGGTCGACGAGAAGTGCGACGACATTCGGAGCGTCGCGTCCCCGCCGCCCTTCGACGCCGAGACTCCGCCGAAGAGAGAGCCGCCGCCGTCCGCCGCGAGCGAGCCGACACCCCGGCCGCCGCTCCCCGCGCAGACCGAGGCGTCGACGCCGCCAGCGACCCGCGAGGCGACCCCCGAGCCCGAAGCGAAACCGCGACAGCCGGTCGCGCCGGTCGAGACGCCGAAGATAGCGGCGAAACCGGCGATAAACGGGCATGCGACCCCACCGAAACCTATCGAAACGAAACTATTCTCGAAGATCGGGTCTGCTGGAATCGAGAGGGCGTGGACGGGGGCCGGGGAGAGGAGGAGCCCGGTGTTCGTTAAGGAGAAGAGTGAGAACGGCGACGTGAGCCCCGCGCCGGCGTGGGCGCGCGGCGAGGGGGCGGCGCGGGCGGGCGCGGCGGCGGGGGGCGCGGCACAGGGCGCCACGTCGGTGGTGTTCAACTTCTCTGCGCGCGCGGAGGTGCCCGACTACATCGAGAACGACGGCATCATCCTGCGCGCCAGCCGACGGAACAGGTTTAAGGTTAGTGCCACATGTATTCGTTTCCCACAGCTGGGCATAGGCCTCCAGTCCACCTTTGGAAACCTCCAGTCTCGTACGGGAGGGAGTCCTTAGTTAACCAATCATTTACAATACAGGTTGACTGATGATAGAGCGTGTGACGAATTCTAAATAAGTTCATCATCTGATAATGAACCGAAAACTACTTCAATCCCTGACCGTCCAATATTTACGTACGATTTCACAATCTGAACAATTTAGTTAGTTCTGCCGCTAATTGGGCTCGGGAAAAAATACCTCTAAACATCCAATTAGCCACAGTTCCAGCGAAATCTAAAAGATGAATAAATCGACAACGTGCAAGATAAATTAGAAAGATCTGAGCATCTAATAATACGTATATCCTCACTTGGATTTTTGGTTTTGCGTTTCGGATTTCATGCTTTCTAAATAATATATTTTCAAAAGTATACATATTATGTATTGTATACGGTGACCGATCCTGATGATTATTTCAAACAGTCGTCGTACTTCCGTCTGAATTTGTAGTTCTCTTGCTAAAATTCTTGTTATATTTTGTGCTGAAATATCAGCAAACTTCGCGATTGCAAATTGCAGGCTCGCAGTTTCAGTACAAGCGTCATTATCAGCGCAATAACGGTCAGCGCGCGAACTGAAAACTGAAAGGTTAGCGGTTCAACTTAACTATTGTTGTACCTGAGTACTCCGAGCCAAAGCTTACGCTCAGTTGGAGCTTAAAGGCTAATGTGCTGGCTACAGCTTAAAGGCTGTATCATCATACTAATATTATAAATACGAAAGTGTGTTGGTTGGTTTATTGGTTTGTTGGTTTGTCCTTCAATCACGCTGCAACGGAGCAACGGATCGACGTGCTTTTTTGCATGGGTATAGTTGAGGAACTGGAGAGTGACATAGGCTACTTTTTATCCCGGAAAATTGACGAGTTCCCGTGGGAATTTTAAAAAACTTATTCGTCTCGGGCATCAGCTAGTGGTTAATATTGCTGGAAAAAACTATAATAACACCCCGTTCTGCCGGATCATTTTGTGTACGCACATCCTAGCCGTAGAATCAACTCCTGTCAGCGGTTTTCACGCAACAAGTTCAATATGGAGTTAGTTATGATGGAGCTGGAGCAGGATCAACAAATTCATACAAAAGTCGGCAGCGCACTGGTGGTCTCTCTGGTGCTGCAAATTTTCATGGACTATGGTTATCACTTACATCAGATTACCCGCTCGCTCTTTGCTCGCTGACTATTTAGTCTATGACCACAAGCTTTTGACCTCTATAAAACTATAATAATAACGATATGAAAAATAATGTCTACAAAAATGGTCAGCAGTTTTGTAAAGAATCGAAATACTGATAGGCGGTGAATAATCCACAAGGTACCAGTATTTCGATTTCAGCGATCACAATATTGTGATAATAGAGTTCCAATAAGTAAAGTTTCACGTGTGGCCGCGTTCAATCGCTCTCAGTAGCGTAACGACCGGAAACAATAGCCCCTGCTCCAAGTGGTCTATATCAGTGTTTCCCAAACATTGTTCTGCAATGGCCCGGTAATTTTCACACTGCCCCTTCATGACCCACTTAATACTTTTGAACCCAAGCTGGTTCCATTAGGTAAAATAATACACATTTATTAATAGTAAAAATGTTTTATTAATACCACATATTTTGGTATCGCCTATTTAGTCACAAAATTTTAGTGCGCTCACCGCTTACGAATATAAATTACGATGCGTCGATCGATATCAGGTATTATTTTTAAAACAAGGCGGGAATGTTGCGACCCAGTATTTAATTTTGATGGCCCGGCTAATGGGAAACGCTGTTCTATATCACGCGCCGCTCCACGAGGGACGAGCGAAATTGTTCTTCCATAGCCGTTCACGTTCGAACTCTACAGCTTAAACTCTGACTCTGACTCTTTGGGGCAATCGACCGTTTGAACCCTTTGGCCTCCTATTCACTCTTACTATCTGCGTCTTTATTGACAATGAACTTACAGTTTTAGCGACGAATCAAAAAAGTACCGTTTAAGTCTAATGGACTCATCCTCACCACAAAAGTTATCTTTAAGGGCCAATTCTTCAAAATGGTTATACACCAGATATTCAGGTTCACTTAAACCTATTACAAGATTCCGGATATGTATAGAATCTTGGAATTAAGCTATTTCTGACCGTCTCAAATGCTGAAATTTGCTTGACCAAGTCAGCCGGTCGACATAATATAGACCTTTGTTATTAATGATGAAAAGAATGTTCTGAAGTTTGTGAGTCGTCATTGAGAGCTCAATGAATAGTTAGGGTTAACTACCTAGGTCCTAGAGTCTAGACTAACAGTCGACAGGCCAACCCATCTACCATTAATCGATGCGGAGCCGCTTTCCATCGGCCCATCAATAAATTCAATTGGTTGCGCAATCCAAATTATGCAAATAATAAAATATTTTGTCCAAACGGTGAAAGTTGATGGGCCGAAGCGGGTCGCGGCTCGGGTGCGCGTCCGCGAGCCGGTGCCACTCTCGGTTTCGGCTGACACGTGGAAAGTGCCCTGCCACGCGAATGCTAACGAGGCCCGCCGCATTCCGACGCTTATCTGATGCTAAACCTTACGCAATGTTACTGTGCGTACTTCCTCTACAGTCGTAACTCTAGCTAATATGCTGATTCGATTCCAAATTAGGTACTTTATCTTTGAGATTATTCTTCTTGTTTGGGGTCCTTCCTTCCTTCCTTCTTGGGGATGTGGCTATGCAGGGCTCTGTAAAGAGACCCGGTATCACTTTGACCGTTGCCGATCTAATTGCGATAGAAATTACTATTGTTTGGGATCACTTACGTTGAAAAATTGGGTATGCCTCAGTTCGACTTATACATTAAAAAAAAGTAGAGTTTCAAGTAGCCCTGGGCATAAACAAGAAAATCGTAGAGAGCTTTTCTGGTCTCAATGCTCGCCGGCATATCAACAACAATGATGAAAAAGTGTCCGGAAACCTGGGGCCTTACCTACGGCCAACGTCTAAAGCCATATTGTTTCATTATTGGTGACTTTCGTGTTTTAGAATTATAATCCTTATGTCAAGGTACGTGACATCAAACTGTCATTTAGAGTAATATTGCTTGTGTTGTTTGCACGCGGCTCCCAGTGAACCGTGCCGGCCGCCGCCACGGATGGCCGACGAATAAATACCAGCTCTAGAACTAGATCCACAGACCGCTGTCTTTGAACTTGATGTTGATCGTTTATTTATTGACCTTTTTGCGATCAAAAAAAGTCATGGATTTTATGGAGGCAGAATTGGATTAAGTCTTATCGTTTTGGATGAATGACTTTTTCTTTTGTTAATCGAGTAGATGTCCGATTAGTTTGGCAAATTAGTAACAGTGCAGACGGCAAAAAAATAAGTGTAACTACTTACTACTTAAGGGCGTATTTCCGCAAATCCGTTAAAATATATTAGAATGATGATTAGAACTGTCGGTACATTTTGTGACTAAGTCGGACAAAATAAAATGGAACTAAAAACTACTACACATAGATTGATCCTTTATCTTCAATAAAATTGGAGGTGAACATATCTCTTAACAGATGGTATTTTTTAAAGACAAAAAATCGGTAGGTATACATACAGCAAAAAATGTACCGAAAGTCGCGATGTTTTGTGCGAAGAGGTGTCGGAAAATCATTTTTATAGTAGGTTTAAGTAAAGATTTTTAACAATGTCATCTCCAAAAATTGAAGATAAAGGATCAATCTATGTGTAGTAATTTTTAGTTCCATTTTATTTTGTCCGACTTAGTCACAAAATGTACCGACAGTTCTAATCATCATTCTAATATATTTTAACGGATTTGCGGAAATACGCCCTTAATGATCAACACCAAGTATTTATAAGTAGGTACGGAATAGGAATACTGCTCCGTTACTATTGCTGTTTTGCAACTATTATCTATCGGTGGCGATAGAGTCGCAAGTTTTTATAACCAATTGATTAATTATTATTATTTATTATATTACATACAACATTTTTAAGGCTTTCATCTACTATTTAACGAAACCTTTCATTCCGTTCGTCTAGACATGCAATCTGTAGTTGTTTATACTTTATACAAATAGGTATACACTATCGCAAACCTGAATGCGTCATCTGGTGGCAGGCTATTTATTGACCACGGAAACTGGTTTTTTCGTTGATGATTTTATTAAGTTCCCAGATGTCTCATGCTTTTAGTCCTAAATATGCTAACAAAACCAAGGATCCTCATTAGTATTTATATTATGCTGTGTTATCTGTTATTCTAAACAAAACACAAGACAAAGATTGAATTCTTTTTTATTTTTCTAAAGCTATTTAACTAGCAAGCGAGGAAAAAAGTCATCTTTCCCTCAATTTGGCCCATAATGGTCTTAAAGGAAGAAATAAATAAAGAAAACACCTTTATTTCCAAATTGTGCCACACATAAACTAACATACCTATTACCTACCTTAAATCACCCCTAGACCTCAACGATCTAAACACTTACACTAATAAAAACAAGTCAAACAGAAGAGGCGCAGGGATAAACTATATCAATTATCATGTAGGTATGGCACAACCCGAAAATAATGGTCCAAGCTCAGCATACTGCTAAAGTCACGGTTTGTGGAACCGGTCATGAGATACATGTCCCAAATCTGCGTTTGATGGTCTCTCTTTTTACTGTCGCATCGTAGGATATCTTGGCTTCTAAGTAATTTGCAGCATTCCTCTGTAGCACCACATTTAGAATGCCTTTTTTGTGAGTTTCGTCTTTGACTAGAGCTTGCATACCATCGAATAAAATAAAAGGAAATACATATATGAAGCGCCTATTCTTATTCTCTACTAGCTGATGCCCGCGACTTCGTCCGCGTGGTTTAAGTTCTTTTGATTCCCTCGGGAACTCCTTAATTTTCCGGGATAAAAAGTAACCTATGTCACTCCCAGGTCCTCAACAACACCTACCCATGCTAAAAATCACGTCGATCCGTTGCTCTGTTGCGGCGTGATTGAAGGACAAACCAACAAACAAACACACCTTCGCATTTTTAATATTAGTATTATTGGTTTATATACCTAGTAGCTATAGTATTATTTACACGTTGTTTTACCACGCTGTGCTCTACTCAGTTATTACTTAGAACACAAAACATAGTAATACCACAGAATAGGTAATAGTAGTAATACTCGTAATTATTTAACAACCCAATCACCAATAGCGCGTAGGTATCAGGTATCAGTACGATTCGTTCGTTGACACATTTTTTGCCGCAACAACAAACGCGCGTGAACAGCTATGTCAACTTTGCCTTGTATTCGGCACACATGATTGGCTCCACGTTTGACACACTAATTACAAGACTTAGGGCTAATTTTTCAATCGTCAGATAAATTTTATCGGAGGAATAAATTTGACGTTTTGGCAGATTTTCAATACAAAACCTGTCAAAACGTCAAAGGGGTTGTTTCAAATTTATATGGAGCCTGGGCCAGGTATTTGTACGGTATTTCAAAATGTTCGGGGTCATAAAATAGTAACATTTTTTTCTTTATTTCTTACTAAAAAGTTCAATTTACGAGGTACAATGCGAAATTATTTTGCAAAATAAAAGCGCAACAACATGCGTCCATTTTGACATTGACGTATATTACACGTGTCATGATGACATTTGACATAAAATTACCTGGGAAATGTGAATTAACCTTAAAATATCCAACAGCAGTCAGATTGATGGATGGATGCGCTGCGAGAGTTGCTATTCTACAAATGTACCTAATTAAACATTTTATTTTTGTACCTCTTAATCACTGTAAAACTGCCAAAAAGCATATTTTATTTTGTTTTCTATGATTTTATACTATTTTTTGGAATACTGTACAAGTACCTGGCCCAAGATGAAACAACCCCTTTATTCCTCCGATAAACTTTATCTGACGATTGAAAAATCAGCCCTAATTATTATAATCAGTAGGTACCTACTTTTTATGATCTACATTTTTTGTTTTTTTTTCAAAAATTTTTTCTTCATCAAACCCATACGTGTGGGGTATCTATGGATAGGTCTTCAAAAATGATATTGAGGTTTCTAATATCATTTTTTTCTAAACTGAATAGTTTGTCGTCGCCCCCCCTCCCCTGTAACTTCTAAAATAAGAGAATGATAAAACTAAAAAAAAATATGATGTACATTACCTACCATGCAAACTTCCACCGAAAATTGGTTTGAACGAGATCTAGTAAGTAGTTTTTTTTTAATAATTTAAAACTTACTACAGGTTTGTACGGAACCCTCGGTGCGCGAGTCCGACTCGCTCTTGGCCGTTTTTAATGTTCTTGAATAAATTTTTCGGCGTCTATTTTTCCTGCCACATAGGCCCTGTCCTAAGTAAGCGGCAAAAACCCCTATTTTAGCCCCTTAGGGGTTGCATTTTTAAAAATCCTTAGCGGATGTAGGGTCATAATTGCTATCAGTTGCTTGCCCGATTCGTACAGTGGTTTAAGCTGTGTGTTGATAGATCAGTCTGTCACCTTTTCCTTTTATATAGTAGTTATATAAATTCACCAAATAGTACAAAAGCTATTTTTGGAGCAAATACTCGTATGTGCATGAGTAATTCCACCGATGGCCAATTTGTTGTATTAATTGTTTTTGTAGCAGGATCGTCGCGTCGGCCAAACTGGTTGAATAAATAACACAATCTATAAAAGTCGACGTTGTTGCAGGAAATTAAATGACTGCCCCTCCGCTGACTCACTGGATAAGCTGACTGCACAAAAGAACTCTTTTTTGCACATGTTTGTTCAACTATCAGTTATTTACGAAGCCGTAAAGCACCGATGTTTCAAAATAAATCGTATTAAATCCATCTATTCTAGCTTATCATTAATTAATCAATTTAGCTCTAAAATAATCTTTGTAAGTAGACGAAGAAGCGAAACAAAAAAAGGTGAAATCTGAAGTAATTCTTAGCAATTCTTGGGAAGAATCGGCGATTACCTAAAACCGCAGCGGGTGAAATACTCTTTGATTAGCTCTACAGTCTACATCATAGACCTGAGAGTCTATTCGATTTGCTAACATCTA
This sequence comes from Erebia ligea, assembly GCA_917051295.2. Lineage (NCBI taxonomy): Eukaryota > Metazoa > Arthropoda > Insecta > Lepidoptera > Nymphalidae > Erebia > Erebia ligea. The sequence goes on from OU785220.1 coordinate 274,784, forward strand.
ACGACGATAATTGAAATAGGTAGTTCAAATTCTCAGTAGAATCAGTTTTCCGAACCGGTGTTAGAGTTTTAAATAAATCAATGTTCATTATTCAAATAAACTTTCAAGCTCTTTTGAGTCATCAAGTGAATCTACTACTGGTTCGGATTGTTATGCCTACCGACGAGAATCATCAAGAATCTCGGCGGCAAGAAATTCTCAGCCCTACAAGCATTACTTTGGCCTCAGGACTGAGATAGTAAACCAAGCCCGTTTTCTGAATTCCGAGATCGAAAAAGTTTGTAAAAGACATTTAGTTTGAAAGAGAATTGTATTTTAGCGAGTGTCATTTTAATTTCCACTATTTCAACGAAAGGGTTAGTTCCCGACGACGAAGGGGTTGAAATGAGTCTGAGAGAAATAAGGAATCCCAATACAAAAGCAAAAGGTTTGGTCATAGCGGGCGCGGGACAGCTTCGGATAAACCAAAGCAACTTCAGGAATGATGGATTAGTGGAGTAGCTACAGTCGAACGGATTCATCATCCTTTTGTAGTTGTCCCGAGGGGATAAATAGCCGAAGCTATTTCATCCCACGTCCCGGGCGGCTGCCTGTCAGGTTGAACAAATTTATGTGCATCTAGTTACGGAGAAAATTTGACGCCCGTGCGAATAAATCTGCTCTATTTTAATATAAGTAGGTACCATAAGGATGAGACAACGCCGAGACAGGAGTTATAGAGGTACGAGTATAATCCGCCGGTTCCAAAGATAAAACGATACATTTGTCAGATCTGGAATCCTATTCTTATGGGTAGGCATTCCTGAAATTAAGTCATTTGTTTTATCTGCAGAGGCCTAATTTGAACTTGATTGTTTTATGTTGTTTGAAGCGTTTATTAAACACAGAAAAACACACTTAAAAACAGAATGAGAATTCTAAAATTGGATGATCCAATTTGAATGTTTTTGAAAATGAGCAGAACATTTCTAAAGGTTTTAATAAAGCCTATTTGAGTAATGGACATTCTGAGATGCGTATGCTGTATTCAAAAATATGAAGAACTAGCTGACGCCCGCGACTTCGTCCGCGTGGTTTAAGATTTTCCCGCTTTTCTGTTGAAATTTTTCCTGAATTTTGTTTGCTATAAACCTCACGGAGCCCGAGACCTTTCCAACGAATGCAAAACCGTGGAAATCGGTTCGTGCGTTCTGGAGTTATAGCGTCAGGAAGGAAAACCCGACTTATTTTTATATAGTAGATGACGAATGTATTATTTTGAAGCCGAGAGGAATCATTGCGAAATCCGCGAACAAAATAACTGAAGTGGGCCAACAAACCACAAGTTCACAATAAACCAACACGTGTGACGACTGGCGAGGCAACATTCGGTGGCTGATTAGTGCCTGATTAGTTCGCAGTTCGCACGTCCGCGTCAGTGGCGTAATGCGTTTGGGATTCTAGGTCTGACCTTATCATTCATTTTTCTTCATTTGCTGTTAGTTTAACACTAGTTGTACCAGAACATTTGTACATAGTTGGCTCTATATCCTTGTGTTACAGTAGAAGTCCTTTCTTAGTTTCGGAGGACAGAGAATAATAGATCCTTATAAGAAATTATATTATGTCAAATCAGTACCTATAGATAATTTAGTAACCCTGGGGAGTCTAAATAAAATTCCTTTTGTAAGCGTCAGAATCAAATTACCACGCGGACATAGCCTGAGACGTTGGACCTTTGTGTGACGGACCATATGAAGGACTCATATTTAATGTGTAGTATGCTTATTGACGGATAACCGATTCTGTTCTAAAACACCATACGGAGGTTATCATAAGATAACAGCCACTACCATCAATAAGGGCGCGATGCAAGGAGAAGGAGAAATATATGGGAATTAAATTTTCTTAAGAGAACGTAATTTTGATTTTGATTTAATGAGCTTAAATTAGAGTTTTCCTACAATATCCTAGCAAATCACAAACAATGGGATGATCACAATTCTGTGAAAGATCTGTGCTAAACGAATACGAAGTGAACAAAGTTAGTTTCACGTTAGTTTAGAAACAATCGGTCAACGCGTTGGTATGCTCGTGCGCTGGTCAAGTTCATTGGCAGCAGCAAATGGTCTGTATGTAGGTAATACGAGTAGCAGTCGAAGAGCCGGCGACTGACTGACTGTTATAGTATCGTCGCTCGCAACATTCGAGCGGCGCGTGAAGCAGAGCGGAACGACCGCGCCCGCCGCTGACACCGACTCGGCGACCAGCCTCGCTTCCTCCGCCGAGCTACATCAGATCACACGTGGTATCACCAGCTGCGTTGTACATTGCTTATTGCTGGTCGGCGTGGATCGTAATTCGTGACCCTTCGTATTCCTTACTATGAATGAATTTCGGCCTCTCAACGGAGAGATAATTAATTAGTGTGTGCGCAAAACACAAGAGCACCTATTAGTCCAATTGTCCTACACATGAAATAAATCATTTTCATTTTCATTGAACAACAATCCTAAACGCTTGGAGAGGGATTAGGAAAGGAGTCATCACCAGGAGGTCAACGTCTTTACGTGCGCGCCGAGACACGGTGGAAGCAAACAACGTTTGCTTTGTTTAACAAACCAGATTATGATCTCCAAAGTCCAAAAAATCCAGTTACTGTCATTGGTCAAGAATGCTTACGCATTGCAATCGACCGATATGCGCTATTGCAACAAGGACGCACGTCACACGTGACACTTGAACCATAGACGAAGCTATTTTTATAATTTATTTTACACAACAGTTACTTTAACTCTCACCTAGAAAAACGATAACGTAGTTTTATCAATGAATTCCACAAAAACATGCTACGTACGTAATATCATTATGTGACGTACAAATATACCATATTGTACGCAATGTGGATTTATTATATACTGTTCTGTAATCTGTTTCTGTTGACAAAATCCATTTTCTTCAAAAGCGTAAAGACAAAATGAAATTGCTGTTACGCAAATCTCTCTCAAGCTTATCTCAAGTCAATTAAATTTCCGTATGAATAATATTTTGACGCTTGACGTATGGATTTGGGCTTGGATTGAGATATGTGCGTACTGCGCGTATGCTTACCCCACTTTCCCAAATAGCAATTCCCATTATGCAAGTATGACAGTTGTTTGATTGAGTTTTTGGAAAGAGCAACCACGAGTTTCTTGCTGGTTCTTCTCGTTAAGGCCTAGGGAGTCATTCCGAGCCAGTCCTGGTTTCAAAAGTCACTTGTATAAGATTATTTGAATAAAATGCTTTTCCATTACTACAGCGGTTGTAGAGTCAAACAAATTCTACATACAATGCAATGCAATGAATTAGCCTCTTGAACTTTACAAACTTCAGCGCAACAGTTAAAATTCATAATAATCGTTGTGTTATGTAAACACAGTGTCGAGGGCGATCCAAACCACGCAAACGTTCCAGTGTTCTGCTTGCGATATGACGCGATAAATCTGCCGGCTGCTCCAACTCATAATATTTACATTACCTTACTTAGTACAAGTCTGGGCATTTCGATAACGTTGATAGATTTCGAGTATCGAAGCACTATGACGCTGAGTCACAGAATAGGTTAAACTACGTACAAGGCACGAGCTCACGTTCCTCAATTTTAAAGCCGTTGGACCAACGCATACATTAGTCTTTTTCATAGTTAACATTAATAAGTTAATCTCAGCTCTAAATACTTAGAAATCTTCTTCTTCCTGCCCTTTTCCCACGTTATGTGGTGTCGGCACAACATGTTTTCTTCTTCCACTCACTTCTGTTATCCGTCAACCTCTTATTCACCCCTTTCATACGCATATCCTCTTTCACACAATCCATCCATATTTTCTTTGGTCTCCCTCTACTCTTTTTTCCTTCGCAGATGCCATTAGGTATGCTTAAATAAATAAAGCTTGGTTTGAATTGTTATCAAGAGAAACGCCACATCTAGGATCTGCTCCACGCTGCTGGTATGCGTTAGGCCATATTCTCACAAAAGTTTTTTCCGCTTTAGGCCTCTGAATGTGGATATACGGGCAAACTTGTATCTTCAAATTTGGCTTAGATAGACAATTATTATATTATTGATATTCAAAGCTGCACAGTGTCGCTTATTTTGAATAAATAACTTTTGAATTTATTAAATTAAAGCGTATAGATGCTCGTAATCTATCATCGTTTTCGAGATGTGGAAACTCGCTCTAAGCCTACCGCTCCCGAACAGAGTAATTTAATCTCATCACGTTTGGTGCGTTTCGTGTCTTATCAATTAAATAGGTAACTAGGTCTCTCCTCGAGGTCAACAGCTGATCTGTGTGTCGGGCTGTAGATACCACGTCGCGAGATGACAATGAATACGATACGACCATTACTCATTATGTTAATACCTACTGTGCTATTCGTTAGACTGTGAAGCCGTCTGAGTTTTTAATCCAGTTATAAGGGCAATAACCTCCTTCATTCTTAATTATTTATTTTAAAATATACCTACGTACGTAGTTATTGTTATACAAACTGCACTTAGCAGTCGTTGGTAAGGCATTTTTAATGAAAATTGTAACACATACATGATCAAATTACGTAAGAAATATATGTACTTGAAAAGTGGTGAGTTGTGACAAATTTAACACACTTCCTTAGGTTCTAATATTATAATTTTATAAATATTGCGGAAGTGTGTTTGTCTGTTCTTCAATCGCGGCGCAACAGATCGACGTGGTTTTCTGCATGGGTATAGTCGGTTACCTGGAGAGTGACATAAAGGCTACTTTTAATACCGGAAAATCAATGTTCTCCAGGATTTTTAAAAACCAAAGGCACGCGGACGAGCGATGTCGCGGTGATCACCTAGTCTTAGCAATGTAACCATCTAAAGCAAACTCTTTGGCACATCGATCCGCGATCGTATCACCAGCACAACAATCGCATTCAAACTTTAAAAAAAAAATCGAAACGGGAAGAAGTAACTTGAGAACAAAACTGAAACCTTATCATGACTCATGAGTTAAGTAAATAAAGATCAATAAATTAAAGTATTTCATTATTTTACAAAAACAACATGAATTCTGTAAATTAAAGATGCAAATTAATAATTATCGCCAGCTACCGCATTACATCGACATTCGACACTCGTACCCGGACGCGTTCGCTGAAATTATAAAGATGCTCAATTTGTTATAGGTATACCTACTTAGTACTTACCGATCTGCCGATTGGCTTGTTATTTATTCGGCAGTAAATCTTGTTATCGAGCGCTATCGGAGCGATAAAGTGTCGCTTAATAACTACACTACTCACAAATTGCTTCGGCGATCATTTTTATGTAATAACTAAGTAATATTAATGTTCAATAACTTGACCACGTTTATTTACGTTATTATTCGATATAAATGGCGGCGTCACTTTTTTATGTCCAGTTGAGAATAAGTATGATACGAAAGTATAATTTTAAGAATATTCTGGTGATAAGATCAATGATTTAATAATTATAACAGAGGCGGAGGAGATCTTCGTTATGTTTCATAATAAATAATTATTAATTATTATACCTACATAATACATAGCTTTCGTTTGAGTTTTCTTATGTAACGCGTTGTGATAATATTATATCTTGTTTGGCTCTTTAATACAGATAGATTTAAATATAGAGAAAGGCTTCTTACATTCTGTGTTGAAAATTGACAAAAAGTTCAGATGTCATACAGTTAAACTATTCCATTTATTGTTATTAGGCATTGGCTCTGTCATCTGTATTGGAAATTGGAATTTCCGACGCTGCTGTCGTCAGTCGTCACTCGTCACTAAATATGTGAAAATTAACTGTCTCTAATCTCTATCATATCTCTACGGCCAGCGCAGATCACCAATTCGGTGATGGCAAATGTGGTGACACGACAAGTTGCAAATTGAAAATCGTATATCTTTTGAGTAATTAAACTTAATATTGTTATTAAGTTACTAGAAAACGCACCGTTGTATATTAATTCTTCTATGGTTGTATACCGTAGACAGAGCAAACATACAATTACATACTCATTATTTTTAAACATTTAAGTAGAGGAATTATTTATTTTGAATGTAAAATTGTATTAGTGTAAATCACGTTTAGCACGACACTGCTCGAAATGCTAACATAGAACAAGTCAACCTGGAGTCCAGCAGCTATAGTGTCGACCGTCGAATACTCCGAAAGGTGACTTGTCCAGTTGTCGCATGCCTCAGCGCTGACTGTGGCGCTCTTAGGAAATTGTTGCAAATTAAATTTAGCGCTGGATTTTATGTACATTCCTGACTGGACTCTATATTTGGCGCGTTAAGTCCACAGAGCTGATTGCATCATTGCAGCCTGTGGTAATATCTATTTGATCAAGGTTCGACACCAAAGCCGTTGTACCAAATTTTTTAAATTCATTCGAATAACTGTTACTGGATTAAAATATAACAACTTAAATTTTCGTTGTATCGGTTTCATTATTATTATTGATTAGTTTCGTCGTTTTGATCAGATTTTTTCCTGGTGGAAAATCGAAATGGTTGCTAATTGCAATATTTAAGTAGAGAGTAGAGACAAAATAAGCAACGATGCTAAAGCTAAATATAAAGTTAACAATTATTAGCACTGAGAGGTGAAACTAAACAAATACCTATTCACATCAGCAATTTACAGTGATTTCCAGTCCGTGTCTAGAAATAAACAAAGAATGTAGGTACATATACGGTTACGTAATCCCCGCGGCAGGTATAGTGTGTGATGAATGATGATGATAAGGCTTCACGTATCAAATGTGGTGACGTGGCGTCAGCTGAGATTTACTTACTTTTTAAACGCCATTACTTGCAACCGGGCAGCTTTTCATGAGCATCTCCTGAGTTTATTGGTTCACGATTGAATCATCAGCTACAGTTAAAGTGTCGATCACAATAACCTCTATATTGGCTGACTCTCGATTATTCTCAATTGAAGCACGAATATACTTATAGAATACAGCCAATCCCAACAGTTGAGATGTCAGCAATGTGACTGTCCCATCTTTTGCTGTAAAGGGGAGCTTTGACCTGATGTATTAGAAATGGCGATCATGGCGACACACGGTCTGTGATGAAAATCAATGTTGCAGAAAATGACAACTTATCGAATGAGCATGTCGTATCCTCAGCGGCCCACCTCTGACGTGTGACGTCAGAAGTCATTATACATAAAGCTTTCGGCGCCGCATCTGACCACATTGCGACACTTCACATCGGGTCGTTCGTTACATCGTTATTATCACGTAGTTTTAAGTCTAGGATTAACTAGAATTAAGGACTTTTGTGGATTTTGAATATAATTTCGGACATTTCTATTCTTAGAAATAGTATTAGGTATTTGGTACTTCGCTGAGGCCTTCGCATAACTTAATAAACAATCATTTCCATGGAACATGAAAGAAGTCTATGATTATAATAAGGAATGAAACATTACGACTTTAGATGTCATCGCTGCTGTACCTGATCAACGTGCCGAAATAAACGATATAGAGGAAATAGAAAGTGCACACGAGCCTCTTTGGAATAATGATATAAGGAAGTTACATGAGCGCGTCGCAGGCAGCAGACAATCAGCTCTGCACGTGTCGAGGAAGACGATGAATTTTCCCAATCGATTTCACTAATTAAACTATAGATAACGCGAGTAATAGAGATGAGAGAACCGATCGATGATGGTCGCACATTGCACAAGCCGCTCGCTCCGAACGCAATAAACTCGTTTCATTACTGAAAATAATATGTGAGTATGTATATGGCGAAACGCACGGCACCCATGAAAATACCAAAAAAGCAATAGTCTTCATCAACATGAGTAAAATAGTAAAGAAAAGCTTTTTATTCAAATAAACTTTTCTAATGTGATTTTGGTACGGAATGCCGATTGAGAAAAATAAGCCAATGACTTGGTGGTTCCATTCAATTCATTCATGCTACAATACAGACTTTACGATCGAAAGGAAGTTTCATCATTAGTATAAAATTGGTCTAAACTTATTGAAGGTTTAATATCATTCTGTCCTACCGATTTCATTTCAATTTTTTTTCCTAGCGGCTGTAATCTAGCTAGAGGTCTAGAACTAGAAATACTGAAATCGTGCGGTATTTGCGTGGTCTCTAATATGCGACCAGCAGAAGGCGTTAGATTAATGTTGATAACATAGTCAATGATGTAAAGTTCAAGCGCCGCTCCCACGGGGCTGGAGCGCGTTTTTTGGCGCCGCAGAGCCTATTGTTAGCTCAGCCATGTGTTTTGGTTTTGCCGGTTTTGCATGCGTAGAAAGCTATCGTAATTATTGTCAGCCATCGAACGTTCGCAGCTTCCGCGCGTGTAGGTTACGCACTACGCAGCCGGCAAGACAAACATGCTACTAGCTATGAATGGCGAATTGCGAATTATGAACAAGAATAAAAACCGATACTCATTCAATAAACGTTTACCAACACGTGGTGTGCGTTTGCCACGCTTTACACGTTACACGCCATCGTTTTTTTTTGAAGTGAAAAATTCTTAAGCCGCGCCTAGCACTTTTGGAAGGGTGTAAACTTGTGGATTCGCGTCACCGACACCTCGCTCCGACATGCTCGCGAACACCGACATGCTCGGGTTGTTAGGAAAACAAAAGGTCTTAAATATACTACATTCGTAATTAAACTTTAATACCTTAGTTTTAAGGTTTATATTTAATTTTTTTTTAATCGGATTTATTTAAAGGTGTTTTTCATGTAGTGAGCATGTCATGAGTCATCCCTATAAGGGCGCCTTCAAATTTGCCGCAAAGTGCCGCGCGGAAGCAGCGCGGCTGCAGCGCTGCGGTCGCGCTGCTTTGTAAATCCATATAAATAAAAAACACGCGACTGCAGCGCTGCACCCGCGCTGCGGCCGCGCATCAGTTCATCGATCGACTAGTGACGGGATTGCGCACGTATTTTTGTTCAAGTCTAAACATGAACGAAAATCAGGTAGAAGAATTTATCGATGAGGTTGAGAGTCGTCCAGCAATGTGGGATTCGAAGTCCGACTAGTACAGCAATAAAATCGAAAAGAAAAAGGCTTGGGAAGAAATATGCATTAAATTTATTGACGATTTCACAAACAAGACTCCAAGTGAAAAAAAATGAAGCATGTAAGTATAATATTATGTATTGTTAACACAACTACTTTATATTTTCATTGTTTCGTATTAAGTAATAGTAACACAGAGCAGTGTTTCTTCGTCAGAGTCCATCGTGAAAATAAATACATATAGGTACAACCCTATGATGTTCGAACCTCGCGACAGGAGCGCGGCCGCAGCGCTGCAGCCGCGCTGCGGCCGCGCTACGCTTTGCGGCAAATTTGAAGGCGCCCTTAAAGTATTTGTTTTGAAACTATGCCGGCTACAGCTGGAGAAACAAAATTCGCATCAAAATAAAATAACTCAGTACTTACTTGCTTATAATCTGATTTTCTATATCTCTATTTGTATCTTTTGTTTATACCAACATTTTACACATAATGATTCATTAGGTTAGTGTTAATAAAATTCTTCATATTTCAACAGACTATATATCTGCGAGTATTTTTTCATATCAAATTAGCTATTAGTTTTTTTACTAAGTTTAGCGCTAACTGTAGATGTTAATATAACCGTCGACCCAGTCACTGAGAAGTTATTCAATTAGGCACTTTGTGAGGAATGCGCCACAGCTCGTTATATGATATTATATTACTAACTACTTAACTTGAGCTATGTGCACTCTCGTCCGTAAAAAGGATACAGGCCTAGATGTTAGGTGTTAAGTGTAAGTTACTCCGGATTATCACTGAAATCTATCAGTCCCCACAACGTATTTTCTTCTTCTTCCACTCAGTCACTTCTATCACTCGTCAACGCTCTATTCACTCCTTTTATAAACGTATTTCACACAATCCATCCACCCCGTCTTTGTGATTCATCTTCTTCTAATTCTTTATCTCTTGAAGTCTGAAATTTAATGTTTTATCTGAAAACGACTTTATCGTTTGCCTTGATTTCTTGACATTAACAAAATGACAGACAAACTAAGATAATTTTAAATAAAATAAAAAATAAAAAAATAAAATAAAATTTGTTTATTTCAGACATTTTTGGTGTCCATATAATGTTGTTAGTACAGTATTAAGCTTAAAAACTATGTTAGTATACACAAAATAAAAGTTTAAAAAAACAAAATAACTAATTTAAATATCTGCGGTTGCATGCTGGGGCACTAGGTACATAGACATGCGTATGGATCCAGTGCCTCAGCATGGGGCAGTCAGGTTTATCACCTAACACCCTCAAGATGACGTTGCCACTCCCCCTAACTCTGCGCATCAGCGATGCGACTCGTTTGCGCATGACAGCATAAAAGTCGTCCGTGTGCGCATACGCAAACATGGCCGAGGCACTACAGTGTCGGGGGAGTCCCACCATCACCCTGAAGGCGTTATTATATTGCACTCGGAGCGCATTGTAAGTCTTCTGCGTATAGTTGGTCCACAGGCTGCACGTGTATAACGTATGGCAAAACGCTTTAAAAAGTGTTATTTTGACGTCTAACGTGCACCGAGCGAACCTGCGAGCCAACATATTACATCGGACCGCAATGGCTCTCCTTTCCCTTTCCATGTCAGATCCTCGGTTACCACATGGCCAAGGTATCTAAATTCTGACACTCTCCGAAGATCGATCCCTCCCAGCGTCACTGGCGGTACCTGCTCTGGTTTTCGTGACCTCGCCCGAAACACTAGAAGTTCGCTCTTCTTCACATTATATTGCAGGCCGTGTCTCTGCGCATAGCTCTCGCAAATCCCCAGCAGCTTCTTAAATGACCTAAGTAGATAATATATGTATATGTATATTCGTAGGTACTAGATAAAGGCTCATGAGATGCCCGAATTATTGCCATAAGCTCAAGATTGTTTACTTTTAGCAAATCTTTTTTGGAAACACGGAAATCGTAATAATGCAGTAAATTATGATAATTTCAATTAAAACGGGTCTGCTCAAGTGGCATTCTGTGGTCGGCGAGTAAATGGCCTTCGCCGGTGATCATTAAGTTGAATATCATTGGCATTAAAGGGTGACTAATAAGTTTTATTACACACTTTATAGGAGAGGCAGATCAAACTCTGTAGACACAATGCATTTTCCAGATTTGACTCGTATCTTTTACTTGGAAATTTGCTAACGTGTGTGAAGAAAAATCAAAACTCCTTTGCTAAACGCACGTTACTAAACAATATAATCTCTTAAGACTGGAAGCAACGAAACGGCCGTCAAAAAGTTGTGCTACGGCTAGGTTCATGGCTTCCTCTAGCTAGTGCATAGCTGCAAAACTACACATACGTTAATGTACAAAGTACAGATTCAAAATTATAAGCGCCAAAATTTATCTGAATGAAATGGCATTTGTAGTCTTGCTAATCTCACTCAAATTAGATCATAAAATTGGAAACTGTTTTGTTTATAGTAATGAAACGTTCATTACGAGAAAAGCTTATTCAAAAGACAGGTCCTTTAAAATATTTGTACGTCGTTAAAATTCTGAATCTTTGCAGAGAGTGTGAACAGAAAACTGCAATGGTACGCGTGGCCCTAACACTAGAATAGAATTTATTTCTTGAGTAGGTAGCGTTATGCGTAACAAGTTACTAGTTAGGCACTTCGTGAGTGGCGTAGACCGTAGTCATACAGGGTGATTAACTTAGCCCCGCATAGCGCAGCACACGAGCCGTTAGTTGCAAATCAGTGGCAGGTGTTTGATGCTAACTCATTTAGCTCGTGTAGCGGTGCCCGAGCGTCGAGCGACGTCTCAGGCTGATCCTACAGTCCCACAAACTTATCTGACCCGGTGGCCAAAATTGGAACTAATTTTTATGCCTGTTTAGTTTTCGTTTTTATTTTACTTTTCATAGATGCTAGCGACGCTGTCACCGGGTCACATAAGTTTGTCGGACTATACTCGTACATGCGGCCAGCTAGGTGCGAACAGCGAGAATTTGTGCCTACCGTTTATGACCCTGATTCATATTTAACACGCTTAAAAAAGTTCTCAGACAAAAAGACGAGTATTTATTCAAAGAAATATTGCGTGTATTTCTTGAAGAAAATAAAGAATGTTTGATGTTTTTAGACTGATCTCAAATTAGTATCCATAAAAAGAGTAACTACTTGATTGGTAACGTTTAGCTCAAACCTTTTGGTACAGAAACTCAGAATTTACTTGTTAATTCTCTCTACATATAACGTAGAGACCCCCACTAAGAAAATATTTTCGTAAATTCCACTCAATTTGTGACATTGCTAACGATCAAACATTTGTTGGCTAACGATCAAATCTGTAACGGATATGAGCCGTGGATATGATATGAGTGTACTGTTTCCGTGAAAAACCCCTGATACAGTTAGCTTAGCCAGTTAATCGACCGGCCCTCGCTGACTCACTCGACAGTCGACATGCGAATACAATACCACAACATATCACTTATACTTTATATCATCAACAGATATGCCAACTTATGTCTGCCGTCCTCTTTTTCACTAATCTGTAAAGGTTAGCTTGTCCCGACATTTGGAATATAAATCTTTACTAAAAAAAACACACCTTATAAATAGTAGGTACCTGTAAATTCAATAAAAAATAGTAACTATTAGATAGAAGCAGGCTTTACTTTGCGAAAGTCCATGATAATGAAGGAATTAATGGAAAAATCCATTAAAATAGTAACTGTTGGATTAAGAACACTACTGATAATAAAAATCGTATTAACTATTATGTTGAAGCATTAAGCGATAGCATCTAATGTGTTGGTAAATATCTAGAATCTAGATGTTTTTACAGTGACCGTTGACTAACCATATCAACAATAGGCAAAGCTAATAGCAATGATAGAAAGAGTTTGCCGATTGTTAAGCTGCTGAGTGGCCTTGATACGACATTGCCGCTGCACAATTAGCAATTAATGGAACAATTTGCACCTTTTGGTCTCGCTGATAATGGACACAACACGTTTCACTTGCATTATTATAATATGGACCGTCAAGGTCGTACCGCGTACGGCTATTGAAATATGACTGTTATATTAGTACAAAATCATTTCAATCATGTTGTCAAAATCAACTTGAAATCCTAAGTAAATAAACGTTTTTGCTATTGCATATAAACATTCAACGTGAACGTTTAAATTATTATTGCTATTTAAAGATCTGATTATTCAATCATCCTGTTTTTCAACAAAATTTCTAGTGCTTTTACTATCTAATTTTGTGAAGAAGTTTCATTTTCTACTATAAATTATAATCAACACACTTTATACAAGTCGCCTTTCTTTTTCTCCTACGTATCGACAAATTTAAATACAGGTTTGGGAGATCAATCTCAAAGATTCAAAGCAAGTTGTTGTAGATAAAAGTGATTTAAATATCGTAATAGCATGGTTGGTAAATCATAAGAGCGATAACACTGAACTCTCGAAACCTGTACAACCTGTTACCTGTCCCGCAGACGCCGAGTGCGGAGGGCGGCGAGTTAGAATTTTAAAAAAATAGAAAGGCCCCGTTCATCTCATGTCTTTGAGCGTGATCGAATGCACCTGCCATTCCTCCTCTCGTTTTAATCACTTGTGCGTTGTCACGAATCACTATGTAATGGTGGAGCCTTTGTTTTCAGTACACAAAGGGCTTTGTTTGATGTTCCCATTCCTAGGGCTTTGAAGAAATTAACTCCAGAACTTCTACAAAGACATTTCCTAACAAACTGACTAAAATATCTGAAAGATAAAAAATCATCTTGACCGCTTATGCTAGACGTTAAAGCTAAAGATGCCTGACATTAGCAGGAGAAAATAAACTCCAGAACTTCTACATAGAGATTTCCTAAATAACTGACTGAAATATTTGAAACATAAAAAATCATCTTGACCGCATATAAGTTAAAGCTGAGATGCCTGACACTAGAAAGAGAAAATAATTTCCAACATACTTCGTGCCTCTTCCCTAACTTATCGACAGTGGCGAAGTGCATTGTGATTTAAACTTAAATTTATCTTGGTTTGGCTCAAACAAAAGCCATAAAGTAAAAGAAGAACAATTAACTTTGCAGATACCGCTATTCATGCATTTATTAAATAAATAAAAATATGGTTTTTTTTTAATTCAAATAATCTTTTACATGTGCTTTTGAATCTTCGAATGAATCTACCACTAGTTCGGAATGCCGTTTCTACCGAGAAGAAACCTTATTATTAGTGTTCATATTACTAAAGGAGGCCATACACGTAAGGGTTTGCATGATGGTTTTAGCCGTACATGCATAACCGACAGGCAAACCCTAGCGTGTATGTGATAAAACTGTACAGTTATCGGCGCATGTACATGCAACCAAGCAAATATCAAAATTGATATTTTTTGCCGCTCGGTTACGTTTGCGCGCGAGCATAACCGAGCGTGTGTGGCGTCCGGCGAGCTTGCCTGCACAGTTCTCAGTTTGTTGTTGTAAAATTGACGAAATGGGGGGCTTTCAAAGTGGAGATTTTCTAACGTCCAAAGTTGACCTTAGAACTCTCAATTTTCTGAGAGGCTGAGCCTGAAACTTGATCAATTATTTGAATTATATCCTGTACCATTGTATAGTATATAAAATGTATATAAAATTAGATAAATATTATAAGGAAACGAAATTATTTAATTTTAAATGAGCTTCAGTATTTTTAACAGAACTTCACAATGATATCAATAGATGGCGCTCTGTTAAAGTTTACAAATAATATAGACGTTAGCACCAACTTATATGGAATTAAAAAATAGCCTAGGTACTGATAGTACTGATGTCTATGAACGTAAAGATGAGCGCGCATCTAGACATGCTCGCAAGTTAACTATTACAATATATAGTTAAAACTATCATAAGGATCCTGCAAGGTCTCAGTTCGGGTCGAACCACTAGTACGTTACGTAGTAAAAAATACGATGATTTTTCTTCTTCTGTTCTGTAGAACAAGTGTTATGCCAAGTATAGCGATCACATCGCCATCGTCCATTGTTAAGTTTGGTATACCGTACACGGTACACAGTACTTAGAACTGTCCTTCACAGTTCGTCACGTAGCTCCAACTGAGAGTTTATGGCAAAACTGTGCATGCAAACCCTAACGTGTATGTGTAATATGAAACTCGGTTATACCTGTTGGTTATGCATGTACGGCTAAAACCATCATGCAAACCCTTACGTGTATGGCCTCCTTAAGATAAATAAAAATTTAAATGTTGAGTCTCGTTATGCAGGTTTTAACTAACTATTACAACTAGAAACTAATTCACACCTGGATTATGAAATCCGAAAGTTTCCGAGAAAAACTCGGAGTTGCAGGAAACTGTACCTATATGTAAACGCAAATGGAAATGTGGGAAATGGGATGTTTATTTAAAAAGTTGACATTCGACGCCGTGATAGTTGTTACACCTTTCGTGTGAGACAGTCTATGTTTAAACATTGCTTAAATTATAATAGGTGTTTAAATCTTATGTGTAATATTATGTGGGTTCTTTTATTGTTTGAGATTTACATTTTAGTAGAGAGCTACGAATGTTGTCATAACAAAAGTTGTGGGCAGATCTCCCATTGTAGCTTATTTCCCTAGATGTTAAGATTTACATAATATGGAAAGGAAAAACGTTTGCCTGGAGACTTATATGAAGTGTCAAGATATGATTGTTTGAAAAAAAGAATCGCTGTTTGAATCAAAGGAAATGAGCACAATTTTTTGACCTCCATTTTTTGAACCTTTCTTTCTCATGTTATTCCTCTTTCTTGCGAACTACTTGTTATTAATGATAATAAATTAGGTTTGTTTTGAATTCTTATTTAACAGTTCTTGTCGAACGACCACCGGACGTTAGTCACCAAGCGATAGCGTGTGTTTTCAATAATATGGCCTGAATGCTATTGTTTTCCCTGGTTTATTTAATTAGTTATTGTTTCAACTTTATTATTCTTGCTTATAAAATTATCCACATCATTAAAACTCAACTGTTATTTGAGAGCGAACCCTAACGAAACTTAAATAAACTCATTGACGACTTTTTAGAAGTCCATTAACGCATGTTTTGTCAGAGACCTTATCCTTAGGTAACACGATATTTGTGACTAAATTACTTAATTCTTAAACATGAATGATTTACCCACCACCAACCACCACTATACAGCCCATTAAAGTCCTACTGCTGGGCACAGGCCTCCATTCTTAGTAGATAGGGAAACTGATTTAACAGTTAGTTTAAATTGGACATTTTTCCCCAGGCTACGTAAACAGACCGTTTCGTGAACTTAAGTCTGACTAATGCGGTGGAAAATGGGATTGTAAATCAAATTAGAAATTTAGCAGTTATTCTATGTTTTTTATAAGGTAGTCTTAATATCTTCTAGAGATCTGATTACTTCGTAGTTCAGTATAATATTATGCAAAAGTTGTAAGAACTTTTCTGTTAGATGCGTGTGACTGAGGATATTGTTAAAGTTATTGCATGTCTAATATAATATGAGTAGTCCGTCAAATACTGACCCGGTAAGCGTCGCTAGTATATATTGAAAATAAAATAAAAGCAAAAACTTAACAGGCATAAAAATTAGTTCCAATTTTGGCCACCGAGCTAGATAAGTTTGACGGGCTGTAATATAATTTATCTACTCCCATGCTATAAATCCTCTTTAACAGGTTCTGAAACAGTTAGCTAATTGCCAACATTAAAACACCCAATGTCCTAATAACCATTAATCATCCAAACGGGTGATGTAATGTTGTACTGAATTTCATTACAACACCCCTTTGTTTTTTTTTCGATCCCCTCTACGCAAAGGGTTTACTCAACAGACAGCCACATCTGCTCGATGCGTGGTATCTGTATGAATTACAAAAAAAGAACATCTGTACGAATTTCAAAAAAAGAACATTGTCATACACGCGCGTTTTACTAGGACTGGAATACTGGATGTTTTAATGTTAGCAGTAAGCTAACTATTTCAGAATCTGTTATAGAGGATTCATATTATGAGTGTAGATAAAGTCTTGTATGCAACAGTTGATAATTAGGTATTAAAACACTCATATGATACTATTATCACACTCCGCTACGCGTCGTGTGATAAACCCACATTCGTGTTTTAATACCCCTTATTACACAACTGTTGCATAAATAACTATTACTCTAGGTTCGCGAGGGTGGCCAATTACATTATGTACGATGCGAGATTGTTGTAAATTAAGCGTGTTGTTCCGTGCAGATCATCTTCTAAATATATAAAAGGAAAAGGTGACTGACTGACTGACTGACCTATCAAGGCACAGCTCAAACCACTGGACGAATCGGGCTGGTTGGCATGCAGATAGCTATTATGACGAAGACATCCGCTAAGAAAGGATTTTTGAAAATTCAACCTCTAAGAAAGTAAAATAGGGTTTTGAAATTTGTGTAGTCCACGCGGACGAAGTCGCGGGCTTAAGCTACTTGGTCATATATCAGCAAACATATTATTATTAAAGGTGCCTAGCAACTTAATGAAAGATCAAAAGAAAACTTTTGATCGGCGAGTTCATTATGATTTATTGATTTTAAATTGCTTAAGATGGGATGCATTATTTCTGAAATGAGAAAGGATATTTTTATATTCATTAATGGACCACTAACAAGATTAAATAAGTCTATGAACGAGATGTAACGTTGTGTCCGCTTTGACAGCGTTCGTACTATCAACAAACATTTACTCATTAATTAAAATCGATTCATTATAATGACCAGCTTCATTACTTATCTTAATTGAGGAACTTAATTGGAAGTGCGTGAAATTCCACGCGTCGATGGAATTTAGTATGATTGGATTTATAATTTGTTTTGTTACATACACGTATGACGTACTCGTAGGTACAAAATATACAATTTGAGACCACCTAAGCTTTTTGTTTTAGTAGAAGATTCTATTCTATTCTATTCTATTCTATTCTAATAAGTTGTAGGTAAGTACATGATGCATGATCATTTATCTTTTGAATACCAAATCTAATATCATCAATATAAGTGGATTCCATTATATGCTATCAGCTGATAACATAATATAGTAAAAATGTAGTTGAGGAATCATTTCTAGTTTCACGTATATTGTGTGACGTGTCCTGTGATTTGGAGCAAAACTGTCAATTCAATTCAATTCCCAGATGACTGTCACGACTCACGAAGCTACACTGATTTTGAATTTAAGTCTTTTTTTATCAAAAATTACGAATCTGTTTAATCGGTTGCGGAAGTCAACAATTCAATGTTTGTATCGGGTTCAATTTGTTTAAAACTTTAAAATAATAATAAGCAAATGCCCAACCCTGGTTACATAATAAATAATGTCCTCCCGACCGAATTTCGACCACGGCGACCAATTTCCATAGATATTAGCCATCTGCACGGAAGATATTTAAATACTACTAGACCAACGAGGCAGTTAAATGCCGCGAACATGATGAAGTAAAAATAACCAAGTGAATAGAGTTACAAACGAGTATCACTTCAGTAGACCGTACATTAAAATACATAATATTATGTAGAAGTGAAACAAATAATAGTAGCGAAACCATTGAAAGTCTACAGGATTATGTAATTATATAATGTATATGTGTTACCAGCGGCTATGCGGATTGGGTCAATGACGTGCAAGGCGGTACGCCTCTTTCATCTACCCTTACAGACGCAAGTTGGCTGTCTTCAACAGGACTGGACATACTCTCGACAAAGGTGCATAAACCTCATCGCCCGACCCAGTCTGTTGTAATAAAGTTATCCAATCTTCGCTTTTCCTAACCGCTAATTAATCAAGGCTGCTAGGATTACACAGGGTGAGTGGATAAATGATAGCAATACTCCGTCTGACGCAGATTGCGTTTCAGCGGTCAGCGGGTACTGTGGCAGAAGGGATGTCACAGGCTCTGGCTAATTTGCATTGCGTAAATGTGGTATATGAGAATGATTTAACACTATGACACTATGATGGTAGTTTGTTAGTGGCAAGAAGGTTTTGACGGGATCGGGTTGACCATCGTCTCGAGTTTGTAAAACAGCCACGCCCGTATATCACACAACGTTTTTCAATACATTTGCTTAGTAGTTGAAAGATTAAGTAGTATAAATCTTTACTGCAACAAAACACATCGGAAAACATACATAATATAAAACAAAATACAGAAGATTCCTATATATCTTAGATAACATATTCTAAATCCCCATAATGCTAATGTTAGCGTTTTAGACAAAACAAGACATTACTTACGAATAAAATATTACGCTGAGAATTCTGTATACAAACTTCTAGAATCTACTCGTAGAGTATGGAATGAGGCGTATTATTAGCATTCGAGTAATCAAAGCATTGAATGTCCGTCTTGCTGGCACTTGGCGCTTGCGCTGTGTCTGACCGTGACATTTCTGCAATTGCCGGCTGAGCCATATTGTTCAATCCTCATGGTTCACACGGAAGATCTTTAAAAAAAGAACTAGTCACATAGTATATTTTATTACTCTGTATTATCAAAATCGAGACGGACTACTTTTGGCGAAATGCGGTTTAGCGGTCCTTTTTTAGTGATAACGTGTCTGTCTGTCTGTCTGCTACGCTTTCACGGCCTATCTTGTAAAACGATTTTAATTAAATTTAGTATACAGATAGAATATATCCCGGGGAAGAACATAGACATAGGGACATATTACTTTTTATTCCGGAAAATAAGGGAGTTTATATGCGAGAATAAAAAAAACTTCATCCACGCGGACAAAGTCGCAGGCATCATCTAGTGCAATGTAAATAATGGCTGAATCCAATTTTTGTGGTGTTTTGTAACTGCCTCTTTAACATAATATTTTTATAGAGTTCTAAGATAATCAAGGATATCCGCCGGAGTTGTAATAAAATCAAAGTTAGCTGTTTATCAAGGAAATTGGCGCATGCAAAAAATTCTTATACTCTATTGATTACTACCGCGTTGACATAATATCTTGCTAAGCAGATGTAGGTGTACAATGTGACGTGAAGGCATCGATTTACCAACTAAGGATACAACATTACCCACAAATTAATACTCAAAAAGCGTCTACAATCGCTTAAACAAACACAGCTATAGATAATATAGACTGAGACACCAAACGGTTCACAAAAACCAACCATATACCTTTATATTTAGGGTTCAATTTTGTAATAACAATTCGACACAATATGATACGACATTTTCTCGCCTAGTGTACTCATGCGCGACTGAGGCGAAAATTGTTCACAATATCTATTTGTGCACAATTTGACCGTGCCGTTTTTTCCGTTTCGATGGTGCGTCTAAGGTATTGGCAAGTCAATGCGTGAAGGCATTTCGTTAGTAATCCGCAGTTTATGGCCGTTTCCCTTGACACAAATAGGCATAATCTCCTAATCCATCCAACTTGTTACGTGATTCAATACCCGGATTACAACTAGGAAGTGCCAATCGTTTTTATTATTTTTTATATAAGTACAATTAGTTTGTGATTACAACATAAAATCAATCTGTTTCCATATAACGATTAGGTAATAAAATATTGTTAATAAATCGCATTAATGCAATCGTGTTTATTTGGTAACTTCTAAAAGTATTTTTAGAAGTTTTCCATATTTAAAAAAAGATTCCGATGAATTGAGAACCTCCTCCTTTTTTGAAGTCGGTTAAAAAGTAGGAAGCATTTAAATCCGTAAGGAAACTGGCTCTGAGCTCAATGGCTTAAATCTTGTTGATCCGAAATTAATGTAAGATTTAGCATAGATTGCGAAATTGATGAAGGTTTTTGAAAAATGAGCACCTAATCATTTCTATCAATATTTCTATTTCTTTAAGTTTGAGTACTTTAAACGTAACTTTGAAACCGTTGAAAACTTTTCAAAGACGGTTTAAAGGTTAAATGTTTAGGATTAAATTGGAACAAATATGCCAATAAAGCCGAGTGATATGAGAGATTTACTAGATTATTTTGATGGATCAAATTCTAGCTAGTAGGTACCTATATCCTGAACACAGATCGATGAATAGCGTAGAACGCTGATAAAACTCGAACGACTCAATTACGGAAGATCTCTACGCGTAGATGATAGCAAACTGTCTGCACTAGAGATACCTACAGCCGCGACGGTCGAGGCCTCGGGGGAAATTTATAGTCTTATCCGAGTTTAATTTGAAAACTGAATGCTTCCAAGTTCCTACACGATATAAATATTTAAAGCTCTACTTAAATATTATAGCATACAGATCCGATGTGTCGCACTTGAATTTAAAACTAAGTATATATACTTAGCTAAACTTATCGCAATCCTTCAACTTATCTGGCACTAGCTGATGCCCGCGACTTCGTCCGCGTGGTTTAAGTTTTGTTATTCCCACGGGAACTCCTTAATTTTTCGGGATAAAAAGTAGCCTATGCCACTCTCCAGGTCCTCAACTATACCCATGAAAAAATCACGTCGATCTGTTGCTCCGTTGCGGCGTGATTGAAGGACAAACCAATAAACCAACAAACAAACAAACAAACACACTTTCGCATTTATAATATTAGTATGATTCCCATTTTACTTTAATTATATGCAAAATAGAACACTGTTAATTCAACCAATTGCAACAATCGGGATGATAGCAATGATCAAGTTTTGAACAAGTTCACGAAACATTCGACCCCATTCGGCCCTTGAACCAATAGTTTTTTTCCCCTCCGAAACCCCCGATATTTATTTTTCGGGGGGTATATAAACAGCTGTTATATAGGCTGTTATTACCCACAATTTTGCAAAATAAATGATTTATGATTATAATAATATTACACAACACTAATATTAAAAGAATTGAAATAGATTAAAGAATAAAAATCATTTTTTTTCCTTTGCCACTGAGCCCTAGTTAACAAAATATTTTGGTAAAATCTCATCCGTTCCAGAATTGTGGCTAGAAAGTCCAAACGGGAGAATCTGGGATGAATCCTATGGGGTTTCTATAGCAATAATCCATACTAATATCCAAACAGTCTGGTCTTGAATCTGCACAATCTCTATACTTAATACTAGACCTAGAGCATTCAAAGTGCGTAAACATGGGGAGTACAAGTTGGAAGCCTGTTTGTTCGTCGGAAGGTGGCGGAGGGCAAGAGCTTGTAATCGGCACAAGTCCACGTCGAGCACGTTTCGACTTCCTCTACGAACGTCCAACAACACGCACTATACGACGTGCAAGACTAGTGTAATATAATGTGCCATGAACGGTTTAACTACACCACTCCATGGGATATAATCTTGATAATGTTATTATATCCTACTAGATGATGCCCGCGACTTCGTCCGCGTGGATTAAGATTTTTTGATTCCCTCGGGAACTTTTTAATTTTCCGAGATAAAATAGCCTATGTCCTTCCCCGGGATACAATCTACCCCTGTACCAAATTTCATCAAATTCGGTTGATTTGTCGGTTGAATCGACCGCCGTGAAAGCGTAGCAGAGAGACAGACAGACACACTTTCGCATTTATAATATTAGTATGGATATTTTGGGCTACTTGCTGATAGATATGTGCATAAAGTCGTGTATTTTTATAGCATTGTAGAATTTTATTATGCAGAAGAATCTTGAAACCCACGTTATGCGAAAAAAAAACTATTATGTTCGACGGAATTTAAAAAATAAAACTGAAATTGTAAAATATTATGTCAGCATTGGCAATCAGCAGTAACAAACAAGAAATTAATTTAAATATTAAAACAGCGTGTTATAAAATCGGATTCCAATTAATTGCAACTCACACAATACGATTGTTTGCAGCACGTGAGCGGTAAGTATTGGCGGAGTTATATCTGATATTTTAATCACGATTTCATTGCTTTGCACCGCCAATATACGGCGCGTGACCTACAGCCTGTGACACAGAATTAAAAATAAGTTTAGAAGTGGTTGTAGACCTTGGACATTTAGTGTAGGTATATTTTTAAATCTATTGCAATTAAATTAGTAAAAAATAGCGAATTAAACTTCTAGTTCCTTCATTATCATGGACTTCCGCAAAGTAACGCCTGCTTCTATCCAATATTAAATTTGTCATTTAATATAGACGATAAAATAAAGGGAAAACATATATTTTGCCATTTCCAAACAATTTCTGGCACATCACATAATAGGTGAGCGTTAACTGAAGTGTTAGTGCGCGTTATTCATAAATAAAGCAAACTTTGTTATTGCTTAAGTATAATTTACATTGCTTTGGAATCGAGATTTTATGTCTTTTTGAGTAGCTGAAAAGTGGCGTGTCCCGATATTAAAGACAAGTACCATTTCTATTACTTACCTCATTTGGAATTCTCTGGTAGTATGCAGTCTACACCCATCGGTCGGGCCTAGAGAAATGTGATTGAATACCAATTAGGCTTTCATTTCAGCTTTCCATTATTGAAATGATTTAATTGTGAAAACTAATTGCCTATAATAATATGGGCTTAGCATATTAAATTAGCTTTTCTAGACTAGGGCAAAGAAAGCAAAAAGTAGAAAAAGTGGACCTACTGAATTTGTGATCTACAAAATATTATGTGTTTATACTTTATACAAACTACATAAATTACTTTGAAAAGAAGTGAAAATTTGATTTGGATGAGATTAAAAAAAATTACGGTCCAATAGCGCCAATGTGCTGTACGGTGGATCATGCCCATCCATTCATGATCACTATATTTTTTGTACATTGGCTTTTGTTAATTTAATTTTTGTACTCTTATATTTCTATAATTTAAAAAGCAAATAGGGCTAAAGTATTTCTATAAAACAGAAGGCCTATGATGCAAAATATTCCGCAATGCTGTTCCTTTATTTCCAAAATCATCCGAATGAATTGAACTGTAAAATATCATGCAAAAATATCAATGCATCAATGCATAAAGCCTCGTACTCACTAAAGGCACGGTAATATTATGTTAAAGGACAAAAAGTCCCACGGCACGTGTCCCTAGAGAGAGAGAGACGTGTGTTTCGGGCGACGTTGGAGGATGAGTGATGACGTCTAACGTCGCCATACATGTTGTCTCGCGACCTTTTGCCAGACCAGTCGGTGATGTCGGGCAACATCTGTAGCGACACGTGTCGCGGGACATTTGTCGGTGAATACGAGGCTTAAATTGTAATGTGAGGATTATCGGCAACAAATAATCCGTGATAAAGCCCATCGCTCACCCGCAGGCCGCAGCGCAGCTCGCGTCGTACTGACGTGTGATAATTTGATTAATTATAATTGCCTACATGGATTGTTTGTGATGGCTCAAGGTAAAGAAGGCCCAATTTTTCTGGTGACGGTGAGTTTTCCTCTTTTTGTTGACGCGAACTTCTTACACTCTCTCTAACTCTTGTAAAACCCCCTCGGTGACTATCCTCAGTGCATGATGACAGGCTCGGATAACTATAACATGCAAGTCGCAACTGGAATGCAACGGTGCCACTACTAGCCTATATTGCGCGACGCCCATTACTGGCTCGTCCCCGGGAAAATGATCCACCGACCTCATCTTTCTTTCTTCATTCTGGGCAGGTTTCCGCACTTAACCCTCCCGCTGGACGTCCATTGTACGTGTAGTTCCCCTCCACGCCGGAGTCACTCCAGCCCGCCGAGCTCGTTCCAGAAGCCTATAAGACCGCCCAGGTCGCCGAAGGCTTCTCGGAGAGAGGCTCCCCGACCCCGTGTGGTTGCGCCTTGTGCCTTGTACGGATTACCAGAGTCGCTACAAAAATTTCAACGGTTTTCTCGTCGTATTTTCAATATCCATTTATATTTGTTTGGATATTTTCCATACAAATCTGTTTTCTGCTATTGTAGATAGGTGTCCTTGGAGCGGTATCTTGGTTTATATCAGTGTTGTAACGATAGTTGTCGATTGCTTATCTGTGTGCTATCTCGAACATACTACATGATAACATTCACTAATTATAGGCTGATTAGGTACTTTATGACGAGTGTGTGGTGGCGCGCACTCCAAACGTCATCCGTCCAGCGGTAGACGCATGCTGGCAGCTTCGTTTTTCAACCTTGTCTGGTCATAGGGTTGCACGATGCATAGCAACATTAATACAAAAAAATATTAGGAAAATAGCTCGAAAAAGCTCCGGGTGGGGTAACCTGAGGTTAATAGATTTCAGTTTTCCGAACCGGTGGTAGAGTCTTAACGTTTCATAAGTGACACAAGTTGTCCTACGTGAAATAAATAAATCATTTCATTTCAATACTCACTCGTTGGAAAAGTCTCTACTTTTCACCAGTTTTTATCTGTGTATACCCACTTAGTTTATTTAGACAAATACTAGGACGTGACTACCAGAGGATCTCTAGAGAATCTAAAGAGGTTCTAATTAAGTTCTGTATTTCCAGTAAAACATCTCGTGTGTGCGTTCCAATGCTTGTCGCAGCGCTGTTTGATTGATTCGTGCAGCGATTGTACCTCCTCAGTAAAAAGCTATGTATGCCTAGGACTCAGGGTTACCAACGCGCCACTTTTATTTTTAATTTTTAGTCAATTCAGTTTTAAGTTTACGTAAGATTATAATTATTTTAGAAACAATAACATTTTCTTTTTAATTACCTTAACGGTGTCGGCTTTTGTATACTTTAAGGGATTTTATTTTTACTTTGAACTGATAATATGAGAGAATAGCGAAATTAATTCCATTTCCGTATCAGTTTCTCAACAATCCAGAAACTCGCCACAAAGAGAAATATATTCGCTTGTAAAAAAGTATTTTTTATACTTATTCAAAATTTCACCGATGAGTCCACATCCACGGTACATCAGTAGAGAGGTGGGTGGACATGTCCCGGTCGAAGTGGATATAAGGTAGTAGATAACTTCTGTAGATAGTTGCCCAACCACTCAAGATATACAAAATTATGGACGACACTCGAGATATGATAACATATCGATAATATAATTAAACTAGCTGACCCTCAAATGGAACTTTTGTAAATTAGTGAGGCAGTGGAATTGCCAAAATTCCGAATAAGCACACGTATAACATATATAGGATCACATACCTACCAATTATTTCCTTCCAACTAGAAAAATTACGAACTTTTGTTCCCTATATACCTACTTAAGTATAGAAAACTAGCTGATGCCCGCGACTTCGTCCGCGTGGAATAAGTTTTTTTTAATTTCCACGGGAACTCCTCAATTTTCCGGTATAAAAAGTAGCCTATGTCACTCTCCAGGTCCTCAACTATACCCATGCAAAAAATCACGTCGATCCGTTTCTCCGTTGCAGCGTGATTGAAGGACAAACCAATAAACCAACAAACAAACACACTTTCGCATTTATAATATTAGTATGATATGATTCACTTGACACATGCCCTCTAGGCTCTAACGGATGATTGAGCATCCATTTCTATTAAAGTTCGGTGATAGAGGCGTTATTTTGACTTTGCAGCTCGCAGACAATACACCATTCGTTAGATTTCAATTTCAATCGTTTATTTGCAAGAAACATTCGTTAGATAGCATTTCTAACACTGCTCGGATGGAATAGGTAACTATTCAGTCTGAAGCGGATGCTTTTACCACTTAGTTATATCCCAGGTTGACAACCCTAGCGCGCTCGCCTGTTCCCTTGAACTTGCACGGGACCGGATTCCGACACGTTACTGGTCAGGGCCCGAGCTAAGCTCAAGAAGTAACGTATGAAAAAAACACATTTTCACATTTGTACATGCCGCATTCCTCGGTCCACTGCGGTCCGCGGGAACAGTTCAGACTGTACGGTAGAACGGTACGGATGGACCAAGGACCGGTCTGGTGACGCAGACCAAGGTATAAAGATCGAATCGTTAGATAGTTGGATAGTAAAAGTGAAGACGTAAAAGAAATTGAGTACCTAAACTTTTCCACGTGTAACGATAAATAATTCTATAGGTACATGATTCAAATTGAAATACGTTTTATTTCTTGAATTTATTAGGATTTTTTATACTTTATTGGAAAATTAAGCAAAACGACTAACGAAAGATAAAAAGTCTCGATTGGCCACGACATACACAAGAAACTTTATCCAAGGTTCATCCATCACTCTCTGTCTCTATCGACCAGAGAGTCGTGAGAGTAAGTTTTTCCAACATCACTACTGTCCGAGTTTAAGAGACAAACTATATTTTAAAACTAGAGTCGATGTCTGTTCATTGGAAAGTGTTCAGATTGTTTGAAATATTTACTTTATTTTATGTTCCATACACATTGAGGTATTATGTACTAACGTACACATATAATTCAATGTCCATACATAAATAAAATGAATCCATGCGCTCGGCTGCATTTCATCTTCCCGCGCTTAGTTTGCACGTTTATATTAATACTTTTAGACCAATTTTATTCTTGGGTATACACGTCTTTACTAAAACTACTTTAAACTTTAATAAAACTAGATGATTCCCGCGACTTCGTCTGCGTGGATTGAGGTTTTTTGATTTCAGCGGGAAATATTTAATTTTCCGGGATAAAAAGCCTATGTCCTTCCTCGGGATGCAACTTATCTCTATACCAAATTTCATCAAAATCGGTTGAAAAGGTGGGCCGTGAAAGCGTAGCAGACACACAGGGAGACGGACAGACAGACACACTTTCTCATTTATCATATTAGTATGGAAGTATGGATTACTTCACGTCCATACAGTGCGATGCACGCAATATTTCTGTATCTTCCTTACGCCCCTGGCGCACGCCGGCGGATGCGCCAGCATGCGCTCGGATTCCGGCGATCGCGGCCGGCATGCGTGTCGAGCCGCATGCCGGCTGTTGGTCTCGGCAGCCGGTGTCTCAGCTAGTGTTTGTGTTGGTTGCAGGCGGGCGAGTCGGGCGTGGTGGTGCTGCGGCCCGAGGCGCTGGCGCCGGACTCGGACTCCGAGGAGGAGGGCCCGGAGGCGCGCGCGCCGTCGCCGTGCAGCGTGCGCTTCGTCAACGACAACGTGCTCATCAACGGCCGCTCCTCGCTCGCGCCGCGCCTCGTCGCGCGCGACAGAGCCGCCAGGGTGAGTCCTACCATCTTAACGCAGTCGAAATTCCGCGGACTCGTACGGCGATTTGCTTCCTCGTTAGGATATGGAACGCCCTCCTGCCTTCCGTTTTCCCCTCCTCTTGTAGTAGGTATAGATACCTTCAAATCAAGAGTGAATAGGCATCTTCTAGGCAAGCGCGCTCCACCTTAGGCCGCATCACCACTTGCAAGCAGGTCTGATTGCAGCCAAGCTCTAGCCTATCTATAAATTTAGAAAAAACCAAACTGCAACTCGGCTTGCGGTCCAAATGCAGAAATTAAATGATTTATTTATTTCACGCAAGACAAATTGTGTCACTTATAGTCACTCTGAGACAGACTCTATCACAGACCCTGGTGTCGAATGGGAACTCCCGATAACTCCACGTCCAATAGACATTAGTTCAGTGATCGTGAACGTGTGTTGCAGCTGAAGCTCCAGTTCGACGACTCGCTGACGCGCACGTTCGAGTACCCGTCCGAGACCTCGCTGTGCGACGACAGCCCCTCCGCCGCCGCCGCCCCAGCCCCCCCAGCCGCCGCCCCCGTAGCCGCCGCCGCCGCCGCCGAAGCCGACGGCCCGCTGCAGCTGTCGCAGAGCACCATGATGGCGCCGCTCGCCGCCAACACGCACCTCGGTGAGTTGACACTTGAGATACATATAACAGCCGTATTACTGACATCCCACTGATATTGTTCAAGAGACTTGACTGACGAATGGAAATAGGTTGTATTTCTAATTACGAGTAACAAATAGGCTCCGTATTATCCAGAACAATAATTATTGCCGGCCTAATGTGTAAAGGCGCGTCTGCCAACAAATGGCCAGCTAAGCGATGAGAGTAAAGGACCGAAAGGACCCTATTGTGAGGTTAACACACATCCCTCGCTCTTCTCGCATCCTCGCATATCCCTGGCTCAAAGATAACCATAAGGTTATCTTTGTGTCTCACAAACATAATACATGTTCATGAAGATAACTTCATGAACATGTATTATGTTTGTGAGACATCCACCCTGTGCAGTGTGAAGACTTTAAACTGGTTCAACTGGATTGCTCTAATTATGTATATTAATGTTTATATGTTCATTTAACCCAACTGTATTTTACTGTCATATTATCCGCAACAAATATTACAACAGTAATATAAATAGCGAGTAATTATGTAAAGCAATGAGTCATGTTAAATAATATGTTATCATTTGCATGTTGATGGAGCTCGGCCCGTGGCGGGTTATCACAACAAATGTTATAATGTTACCAATTAACCGCAATTATTGACTGCTGCATTATCAGTTCACGAGTTGCTCTACAATATTGTATACTAGCCAACCCGGCCCGGCTTCGCTTGAGAGGAATTCCATGTCCCTTCCCGCGCACGTGTTTCCTGCCACGTACTTTCAAGGTCTAGAGTGAATAGGCATCTTCAAGGCAAGCGCGCTCCAACCTAGACCTCATCTATGCCTTGCACTGAGCATGATTGTCGTCAAGCGCATGCCTATCTCACAATAAAATTAAAAAAAAAGAATTCCCGTAAACCCTTTCGCAATAGGGGGGTCTATGTTATTTAGAAAATCCACATGCAAAATGTCAAGCATTTTAAACCGACATTTAAAGTCGTCTGATTAATATCATGTCCTCAATCTGTTTGTCTTACTATATTAAGTAGGTATGTAGGAAAAAAAACTTCAGAATGATAAAAAGAAATGATCATGTCGTCCTTTTCTACAGCTAACGATGTAACAAAGAAAGCACTAGGTACTAAAGTGTTACACAATTGAGGACATTAGACATGATATAAAATAATTATTAATCAACGAAAATATCTTGACAATTAATTGACGTGGCATATTAAGTAGTTGTAACATTTTTGGATATATTTTTTTCTAAAAACGACTTGTCATAAAGAAGTGTTCGCGATGTTGCCGCGCCGCCTGCTGCGCCTCGCGAGCCTGGCTCGCGCCGAGGCCTTCGTGTGAGCGCAGTCGAGCCGAGCGCCGCACGGTGTGTGTGATGTGTGTGTGTGTGAGTGTGTGACTATGTGTGACCGTGTGACTAGCTGAGTAGGCTAATATGTTGTCTTTTCCCTTTAAATCTCAATGTAGAGATATCTTTTTAAAACCCTCGCCTACGACTCGAGGTTATTTTTAATGACACACCTTTTAGTATCACATACTAATATTATAAATGCGAAAGTGTGTCTGTCTGTCTGCTACGCTTTCACGGCCCATTTGTTCAACCGATTTTGATGAAATTTGGTATAGAGGTAGGTTATATCCCGGGGAAGGACACAGGCTACTTTTATCCCGGAAAATTAAGCAGTTCCCGTGGGAATCAAAAAACCTTAATCCACGCGGACGAAGTCGCGGGCATCATCTAGTAAATAATAAATATCATAATTATAATTTTATGTTGTGACTGCAATAAATAAGTGACACTTTAGTCGTTTATGTCACGACTTTTAATCATAAAGTAATGCATATTGTAAACAAAACTATGTATGTATGTATGGGTGTTGGATGAGACATGAGACACCCGGTCTGCCGCTTATCAGTTACGTGAGGTGTCACGATAAATGATACTTAAACGTAGACAATTAATAGATAACCTTAAAGTGTTATTGATGCCATGTCAAAGACCAGTTGCTAGAGGTCTCTTATATCATAGTAAAAATATTTGATTGATACCTTTTGAAAATTGTTGGTTTGATGGAATTGAATTTCTGTCTTTGTGGGCTTCTTCCATACTATTTAAACTGTCTACAATTCTCTTTACAGCTAATTTCCGTGTTTTACATAGCTAAATAAATATTTAATATTACTTAGTTACTCTTACTCTTTTTGCCTTAATTTAAATTCAACTTTATCGGCCGAATACTGAAATAGAACTAAACACGCAAGAGCGCTCTAAATGCAGTGACTTTTTTTATATTACGTAGCAAGTTGGACAAAATCAAATACCTTGACGTTTTTCCATCGTTCTTTTTCTCAGTATGCGGTCGTTAATTATTCCAAAGGGCACTTCTGATGGTATAAAGTGTGTCGCCTACCTTCTACCACTTGTGCTAGGATCGCATTGAAGCTTTACGAGCTGTTTTTGATGTTATTCTGTCGTGGCCCGCAGCGTCGGCGTCGCTGTCGCGCTACACACCGTGCAAGACGCTCGCCGACTCGTTCGCGCTCGGCATGGCTCGCCCCGCCGCCTGCTCGCCGCACGGTACGATATTAATACTATAATTTTTACCAAATCAAGTACAATAACCCCACGCCTACTAACAGTGCAAAAAATAAAAGGTCTGAAGCAGGAAAATGTGCTTGACAGTATACAGTGTGTTTGGATGCCGGTCCCCTTCTCTGGAAAAATCGTAGGCCTCAATCAAATCTACTGTCTGTCGACTGATCGCAGATCCTACACGGGAAAAAAATTATCAATGTTGCTCTAATTGTATGTAAACGGAGCTGCAAAAGACTCTGGTCTTTTAATGACTAGTAATGATTTCCTAATATATCTTATCTAATTCTTATTTAATTATTATTGAGTAGGTACAGTGTTATCAAAAGCAATAAAAGTGAAAACAGACAGACAGACAGGCACAGAGCCACAGACTTGTCTGCGGACAACAATATAGGACAACGAAGTGATCCTGTAAGGGTTCATTTTTTCCTCTTGAAATAAGGAACCCTAAAAATGTACAAATCATATAGTCAATATCTGATATGTGTTTCACAGAATCGGAGCAGCCGGACGGGCCCGTCACCACGAACGGCGACAGCCACGGCGCCGCGGACGGGGCTTCCGCGCCGGCGCCGGAGCCCGAGGCGGCGGGCGACGCGCGGCCCTGCGCCGCCGACAGCGCGCGCTCCTGGAGCGAGGCGCGCACGCACGCCACCGACCTGCTGTTCTGAACCACCACTCTACTGGAGGATGTGTCCATCTCTGCTGTCGAGTGACGTGCGATGACGGCAGTGGCTGTCGCAGTGCAGTTGGCCGTTTTATACAACTATTTGGTGGTCAAAAGTGAAGTGTCTACCTGACTGTGTGATTGGTGTGTGTCGTTTTAAAATATAAAGATTTTATACAACTCTGAGTTAGTGCTTTTGAATCGTCAAGTGAATCTACCAATGGTCTGGACTATGGAGTGACCTACCGAAAAAAATCAGAAAGAAAAGGAGCACTTGTTCATTTTAAAAAATTACCATTGTCGCTCAGAGGTATTTATATGTGACGAAAATTATAATGAAGGCGTAATCTCGCCGCGTATTTTATGACATAGGAATGGTTGCCGAATTCGGACCGTAACACTGACGAGTCGCGGATATTTCGGCGAGCGTATTCACTCTCCGAGCATAACTGCCGGGACAAAACAACTAAGTTATTACAAAAACGAAAGTTAAATCATGCCGCGGCTGAGTCGTAACACGGACGACCCATTCAGAATTTTACGAAATAGTTGTCGCTCCGATATCGTTTTAACGAAACGTAAACATAAATTATTGTTAATTTAAAACACTTTATCAGCATTTACCAGTTCAAGAGCATTTAATAATTCGAGATACCTATATGAATTAATAGGCTGCCTTAAAATTAGAGCTAAAGATGTAATCTAGTCGCGTCATTCATTCACTTTAGTGTACATAGATTCTAGATGAACTGAACTGAAGAATGTAACTGAATCAAACAAAATGTTTCCATAACCAAGATCCAGTACTTACAATAATCCTGTTCATTTTGTATGTTGTGTTAAAACATTCCATGTAATTACTTAATCATTCCGATTTTGTAAAGAACAATACAACAAAATCAAATTATCAATATTAGATGAAAATATCGGAAAAAAAGATTCTCCAGTCTTCCAATCAACGAATAATACGACTGCCTGCCCTTTTTAACTTAAAAAGAACAGTATTTTTGTACTAATTTTAAATCATATTATATTATGTGCATAAATTTGTAGCTGATACTTTATCAATAGTCCAAGAGACCACTGTAATAACAACTCTATTTCAAGAATTTTTTTAACGGTAGTAAAACTCAAATGTATCATTGAGACAGGGTTTTATGATGTGGACTCACGGATAGTATTAACTGTTTATTAGGCAGATGGCACAACATGAAAATGACCAACGCTTGATGGACCTAGTTAGTCATATTCAGATTTAGTTGTAAAAATAGGAAAATGACTAATGCTTGATGGACCTAGTTGGTCATTTTCAGTTTTAGTAGTAAAAATGCGTTGATGCGGCGCGCTCCGTATTGTGCGATCAGCATTAGGTACGTAACGTACAGGCGGTTAAAAGATCGGCGGGCAATTTGCCTCTAAAACTCGCAGTGGTTATTAGACCACTCGGTCATTTTACCGTCCGTGTGTTTCGACCCTTATGACCAATGACATTCGTGATGCCAAAAGCACATGATACAATGTGCAACGTAAGTTAAGCTCTGCTCAATACCAGTTCAATTTGTAGGAACGCTCAGTCATATCTAACAAGTACTTAACACAGACTACAAGACAGAGGTAGATGGAGATCATAATAATTGATGTTATAATTATAATATGTAATAGCTCCATATAAGCCAAATTCAAGTATATAAGAAGATGAATCGCGCCATCGGCTTCTCTGTATCTTCATCCTCAGTCTGTAAAATAAATTGAATTGTAAATAATCAAGCTCGACTGATATTATAAGCTTATGATAGCGTATTGAATATGAAATTTTGACAAATTTTCTAAGGTTTTATACGAGCTAACTGTAAAGAATGTTCTGAATTTTTGATAAATTTATAGTACTCTGCATGTTGAATAAAATGAAAATTATTGACATGACATGTAAGCTTATATCAGCTGTCAAAACTAAAAAGCTAACGAGTGACAAAAATTCGGGAGTGTTTATTCCGCATGCAGAGATATCAATCTTATGAATATTGGATGTATTAAAATATGTAATAGTTTATATTGAATCATTCCTGAAAGTCCATTCCTAAATTTTTTGTCATATCTACCTATGTGAGATTTTTGGACCGTTTTTTACATGTTTTATACTGGATGTAATTATCGTAATACAAAATATATTATGAAGTGATAAGTACATAACAAGGTATGATGGACTACATAACTGATGCAAGGAAAAATATAGATGGATTTCTTTGAAACATGTGTTTATGGTTTGTGCAATCAGACTCATTTCTGGTCTGTCACCAACCATCATCTTATGCTAAGGATCATCCATCATCATTATTAATTATTAATGTACTAGAACAGTGACAACCAATGGATAAGTTGTGATTTTCACTTGATATCATGACATGGTTAGTTAAGTTTTGTGCTTGTTGTGCTATTATATTGGTCCATCTATATTTTTCCTTTGATCTATAGCCAGTGTAGTACTACATAATTATGTACTATTTAGTGTGTAGTGATCATAATATTTGCTGGAACTGTGTGCAATTCTTATTGTATTTATAATATTTAACGTAAGCAAGCATTGCTCGAAGCAAATATGTTAATCTAAGGCCTTAGATATTACAAAATGGTTTACTCATGCATTTTAGTTAGTTGCTCCAAGACAAAACTTTGTAAGCAGTATAGAGAGAGAACTCGCCGATTTTTTGCATAAAATGTCACTTATTGGGTTTTGATTTGGAGCGGTGCTGTATACGGTTTTAGGAACAAGGTACAAAATGTAAAAAGTACTTTTGTTTACGTTTGACGATAATTCGTAATATGCTAAATTGAAAGGACTGAACCTAGTGTCATCCTCTTCACACTAAGATATGTAGAAAAGGATAGCATTAGTTTTAGTCCAGTTAATTGTGTTTACAATGTAATAAGAGTCATTATTTTTACGTACGCGTCACTAAAGTTGGAGCTAATTTTGTGTGCTTGAAGTAACTTGTGGACCGCATCTCAGATAAATTGAAATTGACTGTAATATGTCTTGTATTATGTATTGATTTGGTTGTAAAACACAATCTCTTTAAATTGACAGATGCTAGTAGTGTTATCCTTTTCACAATATTACTTGGAGAAAAAGATAGTGTTAATTTCACAACATTCCTTGTGGAAAGAATTGCACTAGTGTTAAGTCTATCAATTTCGTTTGGAGTTATATGTGTTGAGCATGATTGTATTTACTAGGTTGTATTGTATCATGTATGTATGTTGTACGGCGAGGTCGCTCGGGGCGCATACAAAGCGGCCGAGGGCGCGAGGCTCGCGGGCATTTATTTTAGTTTGTTAACTCGCGCCGCGCGACGCGCAGCTTCGCTTCGTACAAGCGTACTCGCCATTAGACGCTTCCTGTACGCTTGCGTGCTGCTTACATTGGAAGCTGCATGTTTCCAGATTTCTTAATGAATTTTAGAATCACACATAGCCAAAAATTTCTAAAAACTGAAATACTATTTGAATTGGTTTGAGTTGAAACCAACATTTAAATTAAATTCATTTGTCAAATGTGAATTGTTTGTTTATAGAGTGGGAAGACACTGTCTCCTGTAATACAGTTTTTACTACCTCAGGTTGAACACTATTGGAATTTTGTAATCAGTTTTTGGCAAATAAAGATTTATCTGTTGTACCCTAAATCTTAAACAATTTAGACAAATTTTGCCAGATTTTGCATAATCTGATTATTTTCCTTTGGGTATGATAGTCCTATGTTAATTACATTGACTTTTATATTATTGAATAGGAAATCGTGTTGAACGACTATGAGGAAATGGCTTGTGTCCGAAGCGACGCAGCGCAGCGCGGCGCGTCTAGCGTAGGTTAGTATTAGGAGCTGATTCGTTCAGGCACGCTTTAAGAGTGTCATATTATATGTTTGTTAGTACTGACCGCTGCCGCCTGCACGCGGCGCCCGCGCCTCTCCGCCAGAGATGTGCCGCGCTGCTGAATGCTGAAGTGGCAAATGTGGCATACGGATGTGTGGCAAACCCACCAAAAGGAGCACCAGATCTAACAGCAAGCGATCTGAACTATGACAATCTAGCGCCCTTACTTATGGGTTTGACCAACCAGTGGCGTGCACAGAATTTGAAGATAGAGTACCTAGTTAGTTAGTAAGAATACCTATTTACTAGCTGTTTTGATGAAAATGAACATTGACATTTTTCCATTTGGGTAAGCGGTGCTTTTATGCCTCTATGAACTGCACGCCACTGAGTTTGACACACAATGTGCTTAGCTTAGCAACGGAGCACATTTCTGGTGGAAAATCACCCTAATACTGTTTACAGATTGTTTACAATGAACACCTGGAAGTTAAACAAAACGATGGCGATTATCGTATTGATTTCTATCAAAATTTGGTGCTAGGCGATAGATGTGAAGTGGGTCGAATCCACGGTGCGATTGTTTTAAGGTTACGACTGCATGTAGCGGGCTGCGGGCCGAAGACGATGGTACGATCACAACCTTAAGTCCCGCGAGATATTCTGGTCTGGCATCACAAGCAATCACTTTTGTGTATGATACAAGTTGGAATTTGTGTTTCTATTCAACTGCAAAAATGTCGTTTAAACTAGGATAGAGTAAAGTCTTGAATTCATGTGCAAACATACAAACCGACTAACGTTTTGCAGTCTAGTGACAAATCATTCTATAAAAGCTTGTATTTTTGTTTGGTTAATTTTCAAGATATAAAATTACAAAATGTACCTATTCAGACTTGCATCAAATGGATTGTATCTTTACTGCGTGCCAAAGGAAGGAAAATTAGCTATTTACTTCTAACTACGTTATAAGGACTTTTTCCTTATTTTGTAGCACACAGAACTTTACTATCGTCCTCGCCTGAGCCGGTTTCGATGCGGTTGTATTCCACGCGGCGTGCAGGAGGCGCGCACACTTGCCAATGCCTAGTTATATTGTATTTCTTATTGTACGTTAGTATTGCAACTACTATGACATTCATACATTTATCCGCTAAGTATTTTAATGGTGATTATTATCGCGTAAAATTATTATTGTATCTACTGTAATAATTGTATACTATTGTATTGTAGGCCGCGCCAAACTATGCGACCGGTAGTAAATGTACCGAGTACCTACATACTTAAACAACTCCAATGCCAAATAGTATATAAGATTGTTGTTGAAATTCGCCTCTAAACTGAAAATTTGTATGGCGAACCAGGGGGCTAACAGAAATTGTGATTCTCACATCGCTGTGTCAGTAGCGTTTTGTATTTTACCTTCTCTGATTACTCAGTAGTCAGCAAACGCAGGAGTGTAGAAAGCCCCGAGTACCTTTGGCTTGACCAAAGTCGCCTGTGACGGTCTGCGTTTGCACTGAGTGGTGATACCTTTCTATAAAGACGTACAAACTAGACGAATCCCACACCGCGACGCGTCCCGCGGCTGTGTTAGTATGTCATACTGCGCGTATTTTCTATACATACTTAATATACTTACGGTCAGTCGCAGTGTAGGATTCCCAAACTCGACGACGCGGAAACCCCGATCTTGGATTGTCGCGCAACAGCGATGCGACTCGGATCACAACGCAGCAGTGTCTACAGCTCAGAGCGGTCGTGAAGTTTGGCGCGAGCTGTGATTTAGATCGTAATGCGCAGTGCTGACTGCAGTAGGCGAGTATTCTTTTGTACGAGCATAGCACATGTGAAACATTCCGGACTCGCTCGCTGCGAGTGGCTCGGCAAACCGACGACGTATGATTAGTTTGAACATGTAAACCTATTGGTTCAAATACTGTAGTTTGGGTACAAAAGGGCTCATTATTATGACCGCTTCACACGGTAAAGCCTAGCACACACGATGTTACGTAACTTTAAGTGTTTAACTGGGCCCCAATCATGTAAGAATGGCCGATTAAACGTTAAAGATTTTCGTCAAAGTAAAATAAACCCTAACTGGATTGAATTAGAGCTCAATTTCGTCTACCCATTCTTATACGTTTAGGTATGTACGATACCCTAACAATAATGTCTGTGTTTTTTTTAAACTCGTGACTAGCTCTATTTTGTACCTACCTAGTAAACACGTCCTACCATAAGGCAAGTTACATAACTGCAAGAGCTAAATGCCGTCGGAAGGAAGCGGTTATAATAATGGGCGGCTGAGCGCTGACCTGGTTCAGGGTGACGATGTCTCCGCGACGCTGGACGGCAATAAACATGTACACAATATACACCTGCTGTTGTTTTACTTCACATACCCACCCCCCAACCCACCCCTCTTTACACGTTGTTTCGACTCGTGCCAATAAAAAACTAATCGAAAGTGGCGACGTTATCCCGCACAAGTTAAGCTATAACTTGTCTATACTCTGAGACGAATGTGCTGCAGTCTAAGCGCTAAGATTGCCATAATAGTCGTATTGAAACGGAGCGGAGCGGAGATGTGTTGCGCGCAGTAATTTTTTTGAGTCTGATTAGCACATCTCCGCTTCAGTGGACAGTTGCCCTTAGTGGGAGGTTCTAGGCTCGATTTCCGGTAGGGGCAATTTTGATACCTAGGTACGTCTGGTTCACACTCGAAAATATATTGAAACAGTGTGATACAGTTAAGATCAAAAATGTTCTATACGAATAATTGGAAGCCTCTGCAGTTCTTAAAGTCACGTTACCGAGTTTCTTGGTGACTTCAAAAAATATTATGAACTGGTCCACAAGCTCTGAGGATTAGCAGGCTGAAGTGGCAGTGGGCAGGTCATATCTGTCGCAAAACCGATGGCCGTTGGGGCAGACGTGTTCTGGAGTGGAGACCGCGTACCGGTAAGCGCAGTGTAGGGCGACCTCCAGCTCGCTGGTCCGATTACCTAAAGAGGGTGGCGGGAAGCGGGTGGATGAGGAAGGCGGAGGACCGTGTTTGGTGGCGCGCTCTCGAAAAGGCCTATGTCCAGCAGTGGATGCATACAGGCTGATGGATGTCGATCATACTTTTTAGGGTTCCGTAGGTACCTCAAGAAGAAAAAAGGAACCCTTATACAGTTCGCGCACGAGTTGAATGCAGAGCAAATGTATGTGTCACATACATTTGCTCTGCATTCAACTCGTGCGCGAACTATACCTACTCATATAGGATCACTTCGACTTCGTTGTCCATCTTTCTATCAACACCCTTTTTCTCGAAAACGCGTGAAGGTATCGAGCTGAAATTAATATCAAATTGTACTTAGGTCTACGGTCCAAAAAAAAAATCAAGCTTCTGTCAACGCAATCAAAAGATCGGCCGTTGCCGCATAAAATTGACCG
Organism: Erebia ligea; assembly: GCA_917051295.2. Classification (NCBI taxonomy): domain Eukaryota; kingdom Metazoa; phylum Arthropoda; class Insecta; order Lepidoptera; family Nymphalidae; genus Erebia; species Erebia ligea. Next base: position 314,118 of record OU785220.1, read on the forward strand.
AGCGAATCGGCAGTCGTAATTCCTTCCTCCATGGAGCGAATCGAAGGTCTCCGAGTCTACTTGAGTGAATTGGCACTTGTCCGTCCGTCCGTCTGTCAGAGCCTTAAAACTTCTGAATTACTTCAAATTTAAATTTAATATGCTTTGATTATGTATTATTCAAAGATAATATTATGTAAACCGATGGCCTCCCGCCGAATAAGTATGGCTTAAAAAGTTATAAAAATCTTTATTTCAGGGGGGCTCTCCTAGAAGCGAATGCGAAGTAAAATATTAATTTTCATAGCGTTACATAGGGTTGCGGTTACATATCATTTTAAAGATTCGCGGATGATTGCGCAAGTGTTCCCGTAACCCAGCCTTAAGGCGATGCGCAGGAGCGCCGCTGGGTTTTAGTGGGTAGGTATTCTGGAGTCCCAGTGAGTCCCACATACCCTCTCGGAAGCATTGCAGCTTTACACTGCCTTGCTCCCGAGAGGGATGCCTAAAAGCATTTCCCAGCGTTAAAAAAAACATTTTAAAGATACCTAATTAGGAAATTTTTTTTTTTAATTTTTCCCCTAAAATTGACGAAATGGGGGGCTTTCAAAGTGGAGATTTTCTAACGTCCAAAGTTGACCTCAGAACTCTCAATTTTCTGAAAGGCTGAGCCTGAAACTTGATCAATTATTTGAATTATATCCTGTACTTGAACAACAAATACTAAAATTAGATAAATATATTAAGGAAACGAAATTATTTAATTTTTAATGAGCTTCAGTACTTTTATCAGAACTTCACAATGATGTCAATAGATGGCGCTCTGTGATACCACGAGGTCTCAGTTCGGGGCGAACCACTAGTATTTTGACACTCAATAAATCCAAGTTCCACTTCCGTGCGAAAAAAAATTTGGCAGTCATAGGGAGTAGGGACTGCCGATAGAAGTGAAAACGTTTTTTTTTTTATATTTTTTATCAAAGTAGGTAGGTACCTATTTTTTTTTAATTAAAAAGAATACTTAATAATTAAAATATAAACCTTAAAACTAAATGATGAAAGTTTTTACGAATGTAGTAGGTATACTTATTTATAATTAAGACCTTTTGTCTTTGTAACAACGCGAGCATGTCGGCGACATGCATGTCGGTTTCCCTTATTATAAAAAGTACTCTGTGATGTCGGTGACGCGAATCCACAAGTTTAAACTTTAAAGCTCAGTCTTTTCAGTGCTCAACGCGGCTAAAGAAGTTTTCACTTCAAAAATCGCTGGTTAGGAGTAGGTGAAATCTGTAGGTATGTACGTGTAATTTAAGTCGCAAGAATAAAACTCGTGCGAATTTTTTTCACAATGCGAAACTCTCGGGAGTCTCGATGTGGTCTCGATTTAGAAAGAAAGAAAGAAGCACGGAAGCGGAAGCTCTGCTACGAGTTCTACCTCAGAGTTCGTTCTACGAAGTTACCACATTACGAATACGAAAACATTCCAAAGCTACATGATAGCATGAATTTTACTTACCGATGGAACGTTACTTCTGGGGTTTTCCTGTACGAAGCGTTGTAACACAGGGGGACACAACACTTCACCAATTTATTTCAGTAAATATTCATATAAATCTCCAAATTTCACAAAAAACTTATGACACCCAAGACAACACAATGTAAACAAACGCCATAGGTCTCATAGATGTCTTTTATTGACTGCCACGCATTGAATTTTTGTCAATGTGTGCGTTGGTGTAGCACAGTGTTGCAGCAAATTAATACATACACATTTTTGCTTGCAGGGACACGGTCACACTAAGTCACACTGATTCGCATACACTTGTCTATGTGGGTGTGAAATTTATGTTGTGTCTGCTTGAACGAACTCCAAAGACAAAATAGGTAAGTACATAGCGAGATTATCTGTGATATCTGCAGTCATGCGCAGTCATCACCGCAGTGCGAAAACCTGCATTGCAATCATTGTTACAGTCTCAATTGATTTAATTGGCTGAATATAAGGTATTTTTTCTGTGTCAATGGATTTTGGCCAATACTGGAAGAATTTTAACCAATAGCAGGTCGGTTGCGGTCGTTGCACTGTACCTAGCTGTCATTTCTAGCCAATCGCTCTAAATTGAGCCTGGCATAAATCTTAATTTGATAAGTACTTGTCAAATTTCGAATTTTCAATTTAGTAACTAGTATCTGAGTAGTATCTAATCTGTGTTTCAATTTATTTTCCAATCCAGCTGGCATTTATAAGCGGTTTTCCATTGTGAACCTGAACTGATTGTGAATGTGAAATGTAAATATTGTGAGAAAAAAATGATACCGTTAAACAAAATCAACTAAGTATCCCTCAACTCGTGATATGTAAAGCTTAGGTCGCTTTTCTGTAAGACGTTGCAAAAATCGAACATTTGCCAGTGCAACAAAATGTAAATTGGTGAAGGTCATATAAATAATTCGTGCTTTAGATCGTCGTTGCCACACAACTGCAACTCGACTGAGAAGTGAGAACCGAGTAGTTTTCCGTAGCCCGTATCGCGCCCAGTCAGCGTCGGCGAAGAGACCGAGAGGCGCGTCGCGCATTTACGTAACCAGCTGAGTTTGACATAAGTCGTATTCGTACAGAATTCTAATCGATCTCGGGGCTGCCCTCGATTCAGTACGAAACGATCCGTGCTCACCCCGAACACAAGGACACGAGTCCGCGAAATGATTTCAACGATCTGTTCGAGAACGGCGCTCCGGGCTCGCTCCCTGGAGCGCTGCGCGTCGAGCGTCGTCGAACTGCCGAAGCTCCAGGACTTCGACGTGAAGAACGAGCCCGTGCTCGGCTACCGCGCCGGCAGCCGCGAGCGCACCGAGCTCGTCAGCGAGCTGAAGCGCACGGCCGCCGTCACCGAGGAGGTGCCCATCGTCATCGGCGACGAGGCCATCAAGGAGGGCGAGCCGCGCTACCAGGTGATGCCGCACGACCACGCGCGCCGCCTCGCCAAGTACTACTACGCGAGCGAGAAGACCATCCAGAAGGCCATCACCGTCTCGGTGGAGGCGCAGCGGCGCTGGGACCGCACGCCGCTGGAGGAGCGCGTGCGCGTGTGGCACCGAGCCGCCGAGCTGATGGCGGGCGAGCACCGGCAGCGCCTCAACGCCGCCACCATGCTGGGCCAGTCCAAGACGGCGGTGCAGGCCGAGATCGACTCGGCCGCTGAGCTCGTCGACTTCGTGCGCTTCAACGTGTTCTTCCTGAAGGAGAATGCCAAGTACCAGCCCATCTCGGAACAGCCGGCCGTGACGCGCAACTCGCTGCGCTTCCGCGGCCTCGACGGCTTCATCGCCGCCATCAGCCCGTTCAACTTCACGGCCATCGGTGGCAACCTGGCCTACACGCCCGCGCTCATGGGCAACGGCGTGCTGTGGAAGCCGTCGGACACGGCGCTGCTGTCCAACTGGCGCATCTTCAACATCATGCGCGAGGCGGGCGTGCCGCCGGGCGTCGTAAACTTCGTGCCGGCCGACGGGCCCACATTCGGCCGCACCATAACCAGCTCGCCCCACCTCGCGGGTGTCAACTTCACAGGTTCCGTGCCTACCTTCAACTGGCTGTGGAACGAGGTCGGCAAAAATCTTAGCCGCTATCGGAACTACCCGCGACTTATTGGCGAGTGCGGCGGCAAGAACTACCATTTCATCCACCCGTCGGCTGACGTGCAATCCGTCGTGACGTCCACCATCCGCTCGGCATTCGAATACTGCGGCCAGAAGTGTTCCGCCTGCTCCAGGATGTACGTGCCACGCTCTCTCTATGAGCCAATAAAGCAGGGTCTGCTGGAGGAGCGCGCCAAGCTGAAGATCGGCGATCCCACCGACTTCAAAATGTTCACGGGCGCTGTCATCGACGACAAGGCTTTCGCCCGAATAACCGGCTACATTAAAAATGCAAAGAACGATCGCAACAACAAAATCCTCGGCGGAGGGCAGTTCGACGGCAGCAAGGGCTATTTCGTGCAACCGACTATAATTGAGACTACAGACCCACGCGATAAGTTGATGACGGAGGAAATCTTCGGCCCGGTTCTCACGATGTACGTGTACGAAGACAAAGATTTAAACAAAGCATTAGATCTTGTCGGTTCATCGACTAAATTTGCCTTAACGGGTGCTGTATTCGCATCGGACCGAAAGTTCCTAGACACGGCCCTAGAGGAGCTGAAGATGACGGCGGGCAACTTCTATATAAACGACAAATCTACGGGCTCGGTGGTGGGGCAGCAGCCGTTCGGCGGCGGCCGCATGTCGGGCACCAACGACAAGGCGGGCGGCCCCAACTACGTGATGCGCTGGACCACACCCCAATCCATCAAGGAGACTTTTGTTCCTCTGCGTGACGTAGACTATCCCTACATGAGAGATTAATCTCTAATCTGAAGAGCTCTCCGGCTCGTCAATAATTTTAATCAAGTTATCAGTACAATAATAATAATAATTACTATTCGAGTTATGCAAGCTTTCCAATGTAGGATTATTGTAAGAAGTAAATTAAATTATTAGATAATGTAACAATACAAACGATTAACATTCGAGATTGAATGATGGAATAATAATGTGTAAATGTAAAAAATAATATGTACTATCTCATATCAGTGTTTATAGCGCAGTGGGGCAAAACAAGATTGTATGGGTAATTACAATCATAGATGATAATAATTATTTCAATAGTTTAGATTGTAGTTAAACAATTGTTAATATCTTACCAATATGGTAATCCTGTTAGAAAAAGTAGGTGCAGTGCAACAATAATTGTGATATATTTGATTAAAAAATTAATTTAAATAATTATGATAAGTTGTGAAGCTTGAACCACAACCAGTCCGACACTGACCTTATCTCAGTTTGTACTATTTGCTTATGTCTTATCTCTACAATAATTCCCTGCCTTACAAAATGCCTTTATCAAAAACAGGCCCCTCCACTGCTCTCTCTAAAATTGTCCGGCATTTAAGCAAATTGATATAGGTATGTATTTTGTATTAGTTAGTCTACTGGTTGTAGTTTTTGTATATTTTGTTGTTTTTGTTAGGTAAGATTGTCTATTTCTTAGCATCTAATTAAATTTTTATTGTTATAGTGATTTTTAGTTAGCAATGATCTTATTTATTTTTGTGTCTTATTTATTTTGTTTGCTTAAAAGTCAATAAAATTATAAAATATTTCTGCTCATTTCAAATGTTCTTTACTTCCACTTGACCCCATTATTGCAGTTCTCTTTGCTTTAATGTACCTACTATACTATATCAAAATAATAGCTTTGTGCTTGGTTCAGTAAGTACCTAGATAGTAGATAGGTACACCTTCATGGATTGCAATTCGCACAGAAAAGCCGAAACAGAAAGAGGTTGTCTGCATAACGGATTATCGTGACTCGTAGTCGTGCCTGTGAGTGTGAAGCATGAAGGATTAGTACTGCAATGATTGTCGCTCGGCCAAGGAGCTGGGAACATATTATTTGCGCTCGGCCGTTGCCCGTACCCCGTACCTACATTAGAATAGTATAGGACTCTATGTAAACTGTTGGGTTATAGGGTTATAGATGGGTTATAGTCTGTCTACGGAATAGAATTAGGTATTTTCCACAGGTATTTTCTCTGTCTACGGCCTAAGGTCATAGTCGAACTCTGGTCCTTTGAATAAGTATATTAATGCCCGTTTTCACCAACAATACTTAAATAATAAGGAGCACCTACGCCCATTGGGTGACAGTTATTGTACGTGAAAACTGTCATCCATTGGTCTTAGGTGTCCCCTAAAAAGGCATTGTTGGTGAAATCGGGCATAAATACATAATCAAAGCTCTGGTCGAACCACAGGTCGAACTCGCCGCTATTTTTCAAAAAACCCCGCGTGTAAGGCACAGAGTACATTATATATACTGGTAGTGTAAGGATTGATAACCTATGTTATGCAAGTCTTTACCTATTTATGCTTTTTTTTTCGCTTTGATCATGATATACATATTCAAAGTATTATTTAGGATACGTAGACAGAGCAATAGTACTAATTATTAGTAGTAGCCATAGAATTAATAACCTCTAGTAGTATAACTCTGTGAGTAGTAGTAGTATTTCTGTGAGTATTTCCTACCTTCATGGTTTTTATTTTTAATGAGATTTTTAAATTGTTTTATTTATTGGTCCTTCAATATCTTAGTGTGTGTTCCGATATAAGCACTGCGAGCACTGTACAGTGCTCTTATTGTGGACTTACAGTGCTCGCAGTGTATTTCGGAACACACCCTTTAATCTATGCTTTGTGTGTGTTCCGTGCATGGAAGAAGGAATTACGACTGCCGTCTAAGGAAGTAGGACTAAAATAAAAACTAAGAATACTATATTTTATCCAATTTCTGTTTATTACCATCACGTAAGTGTGAGTGAAACAAAATATCGCTGTTTGTGTCTATTCGATTAGCAACTGGTCACAAGGTTCAGATTGTCAAATTATATCTTTTATCTTTTAATACTGTCAAATTCAAAATACCCTATTCTTGTACGATTAATACGGGTCGTTAACTGTACACATAATTTTGTTGCTTAGTATTTGTTTGTTTACATTCGAGGTTACAGAAAAGTTTTTTAAGAATTTCTTTATTTAAAGTAAATTCCTAAGGTGCATAAAGCTCTAAAGTCAAAGCCAAGTGTCCACAAAAAATGTATTGTGCCTTTGAGGGACGTAAATCCAATAGTTTAAGAAAATAAAATGATACAGAATCTGTCGGGTTTCATCGGTGAGTTTTGGCAATGGTTCTTGTTTAAGACTAAGGATTTTACTAGTAAATAGGTAAGCAAAGGTAAGAAAAAGTAAATAAATATGTTTATGTACTTACTCAATTACATACTTATTTAATAATAATAATGATTTTTCGCCAAAACGCTTTTAGGTTACTAGTGCTGTGAAATAGATTATTGATAATTATTGCACTAGTACGTACATACGAGTATTATGTACTCTCTAATCCCTATGTTGTAGATTTCCTTAAAAATGAACTAATAAAAAGGAAATGGATAGAAATGATAAAAAGGCCTAATAGGATATCCCGGCATAACAGTCGTAAGTATTTGCTCAAAACATTTCACAGAATACTAATTTTTGCCAAACGAGTAACTACACCAAATGTAGGCGACTGAAATCAAATGCTATACCCACTATAAATTTACCCCAAGAAATAGGCGTTATCACAAGAAAGTTTAATATTTATAAATTAACTAGCTGACCCGGTGAACTTCGTACCGCCAACTTATCTATAAGAATAAAACAAATAAACTATCCTATCTTTTAAGTTAGACCAAATTACAGATAGTTACGAAGTTTGATCAAAATCGGTTCAGTACTTTCAGGGTTTATCCCGAACATACCTACATCGTGACACGAGATTTTTATATACTTATATAAGATCGGATATTATATTGTACCAATTTTTACCCGACTACGACAAAGCCCAAAGGAAGGGTGAAGTATGATTTTAGCTGTCGATGGTATTTAGCTATTTACGAATGTTCCTCCGTTACACCTTCATGAAGCAATCATAATCAAATTACGAAAGTTGGTGGTATTCTCTAAAATTGATTGGGTGTAACGATCGCAATGGCTTCCACTCTCCCGCTAAAGGTTAAAATGCATTGATACACCAAGAACGCCGTAAGTGCAGCCGATCAGAGGTCATCACGATTGTTACACTGATGCAATAATTTTTAGATAATACGAGTTTTTCTAATTAGAATTCTTTTTCTAATTTTTTTCCAAAACATGGGATATTTGGAAGACGATATTTTGGGCCAATTATATTCTTTGTACATGTAGTATGTAAATAAAATAAAATATATTATTGAAACTTACTAACTAAACTGCATTTTAATTAATAACCCCGTGCGTAATTAGTATAAGGAGTGTGGTGCCAACCACGTAAAATTTTTTTTTAGTTTTAATTAATTTAGTAAGTAACTAGGTAGTAAATAGTAATATAGTTAGTTAAAATTTTACCTTCTTTTATAAATTATTTAGTTGCTATTTGGGTTTAAATAAGGTTATTTATTATTATTTTTAGTATTAAATAAATAAATAACAAGAAATTTGTACTGAAAAAACTAGAAGTTTAATTCGCTATAATCCGCCACAGAATTATACATTCTGTGGCGGATTATAGCGAATTAAACTTCTAGTTTTTTCAGTATCATGGACTTCTGCAAAGTAACGCCTGCTTAGAAGCAGGCGTTACTAGATACAGGCGTTGGATAGATCCAATATAAGAAATTTGTAATCAATAAATGTACTACTTTGATTTCAGTAAAGTAGTTAAGTATTAAAACTAATCTGTCGTATAAGCGGGCTAGTTCGGGTTGCTAGATTCAAGAAAATTTTGCGACAGTGGCGCTCCTATTTATTTCACGACTTTTTTGCCAAGCTATAGTACCTATGGCTTGTATATTTTTTATAATTATTGTTAAAATCTGTCATCACCTATCCCGAAGGAACCCTATAATTTTTGGGATAAAAATATTCTCTAAGTTAGGTATCCCAGGGCAGAAAGTATGTCAAGTTGCAATCAATCCATATTGCAACTTGATAGTAAGTATTCACTGGTTTGAACGTGATCGGATAACAGGCAGCCAAAAATAAAAAATAAACTGTAGGTAACTGTAAACTTTTAGGTTCTTTATGGATACTAAAGCATTTTTAATTCAATGATTTTATGAACTAATTTAATTTAATTACATTAAAAACAAACAATTTGCACACCATTATATGGTAGAATATGTTAAGGAAATTACCACTTTAAGATCTAATTTGTACCCATATTCCTGCAAATAAATATTATTTATTTATTTATTTTATTTCCTCTATTAAATGATTTTTTATACAAAAATCATCCCTAAGTTATATTTGATAGATAAACTTTTAGGTTCTTTATGGATACTAAAGCATTTTTAATTCAATGATTTTATGAACTAATTTAATTACATTAAAAACAAACAATTTGCACACCATTATATGGTAGAATATGTTAAGGAAATTACCACTTTAAGATCTAATTTGTACCCATATTCCTGCAAATAAATATTATTTATTTATTTATTTTATTTCCTCTATTAAATGATTTTTTATACAAAAATCATCCCTAAGTTATATTTGATAGATTACGTATGTTAGACAATAATATACATAATCAACAAATATCCGACCCATCACTAGGAAAATCCTACCTAGTGACAAATTAAAAACACAATCTTACTTCTATAGTCTTCATATTTCTATGGTTCCGTGCACTGCGAGCACTGGCAGTGCTCTTTACTGGGGACTTCCAGTGCTCTCAGTGTATTTCGGAACGCACCCTTTATGTACAATGTCTACAATGTCGATGTCAATGTCAACTTGTCAAGTGTTCATAATTCTATTTTCTATATAAGTTACTTGTCTCTGGTACTTTCTAGAAATAAAAACACTTCACTCTTCAGTCTTTTAAATAAATAAAAATAATATCTTATTTTGTTTTGGTGGTCAAGATCCTAAGATGGCTAACATGTTTGGATTGATAGTGTCAGGGCGCTTGGTAAGTAGAATGTTATTATTTTATTACAAAATAACTAACCTACACATAACCTACGCAGCGACTCGAGAGATAAATAATTAATGGTTGTGTATGGTCGTTAGGTGCAGACGGACTTCACACCAGTATCGGAGACGAGCCTGGTGACCACGATCTTGGACGTGGACTCTATAAACCACGCGGTGGTGTTCCTGACGGGCGCGACGCCGCTGCCGGCGTGCACGGTGGCCGTGGTGTACTGGAGCTGGCCCGACCCGCACGCGCCGCCCAACTGGCAGCCGCTCGGCCACATCTCCAACGCCAAGCCCTCCGCCATTTACAAGATATCCAACTTGAAAAAACTGCATGAACTGTCTGGTAAGTTCTGGAACATTTTTGTTTACTAACGTTGTAAATGTAGGAAGGCAGGTGAGTAAAACCTAGAGGAAGGAAGGAGAGAGAGTTAGAAAATAAATCCATCCATTGTAACTAGTGATACGGCTCATTAACTTGTAATCATCACATTACATTGTGAATTAGTTTTGTATAAATAATGTGATCACTTTTTCAGATGAAAATAAGTTCATGAGTGCATTTGGTCAACAGAAGATATGTCACAATGCACAAATTGGAATCTCAATAGAACCAGAGGCAAATGCACAACTACTCCCAAACTCTGAGGTAAATATTAATTATTGTAATAATTGATACCACTACCCACCACTACAGTCCATTAACATCCCACTGCTGGGTTCAGGCCATCATAGGAGAGAGGTAATTGGAGTTTAGACCTACCACACTGCTCCAAAGTGGTTTGGTAGGCTTTAACAACTATTATGATGTTAGTGATAATAACCGGGACCGACGGCTTAACATGCTCTCTGAGGCACGGGGGTGAAACACCGCCAACTTCCAACTCCGGGCTGGCACTGAGAATTTCTTAAGTGAAAACCCCCAATACCTAACAATTTTTTGTCAAGTAATATGTAAACAAAATGTTTACTATACTTTATTTTATTTTGTTTCAGGCTCAACAAGCATATTCCTATGTAACTTTTGCTCAGAAGATGTTAGAGAACTTAGTCAATTTTGTGGCGTCTTTCTCTGTGACTCAAGACCAAATGACGCCAACGCCAGGTGTCTCCTACATCCCTCTCAACACCTTACACACATGGTACGCCAACTTTGAGAGGAGATTGCAACAGAACCCCAACTTTTGGAAAAACTAGTGATGTGAACATGAACAAATAAGCAACATTGTTTATTGAGTGATGAGCTAGTGTATGTTTGACAGCTTCAGTGCAACCTGCTCAAGTGTAGGCTGGTGTATTTTTATTACCACGTATCTGGGCCCTTATTTGCTATGAGAAAATCAATTTCATAATTTGTGACGTCAAAAAATTGTATAAAAAAGTAACATATTAATAATGATGTCACTGCGTATTCTCAGAGACAAATGTGTGAACATAGAGCTCGCATTCTGTCCATTATGTAATTAATTAGCATCTATTAGGACCAGTTTTCCCTTTAAAAATATTCCAACTACATAACAATTTGTAACTTTCTCAAATCTTAACATGCATATACGTACCCCAGTTGTCTTGCAGTCAACCCTGTTGTCAAGTGCTTTGGATTGGTTGTGTGATACAGCTCCAGTTGCTGTGGTTGCAAATATATTGCAAAATAAACAAATTCACTTTGCTGCTAAAGTAATTAATTGGAATAGACTTGGTCTTTTGTGAGACAAATACGTGTTGTAATATAGGTAATAGAATTAAAAATAAAATATTAAGGCCGGCCATACATGGACAGCTTGAAGCAGTCAGCTGTTTCAAGCTGCGACTGCATAGTGAAATACAGTCTTCTATGTACACACATACATGGAACTGCTTGAGCAGCTGTGACTGCTTCGGGCGGTTGGCAGCAGTTATCAATGGTAGCTTCAAGCTGTTGACTATGACTGCAAGAGCGGTCCGTGTATGTTGACCACTGGCTAACTGCTCGAGCAGTCCGTGTATGGCCGTCCTAAGATATAAATGACTTTTTTTCTCTGCATTAAAAATGTTCTTGAAATCTAAATTTAATCACAACACACATCTGGCTGCAACAAAAATGCTAATGACATTCTTTTTTTAATTTGTTGTTGCTATTAATTGTTACAGCCATAATATGTTTGATTTGATCAGCTTATTTGAATGCCTTTTTTAAATTATTGAATAGTGTTGTATAAATAATAAACAAGTTAAGTTGCAATGTGACTCAATTATTTGATGAAGACTGCTTATGAATTTATATTTTTATATAATAATAATAATAATAAATCTTATTTTAAGTGCAAGAGTTTTTAATTCTTTACAGTAGAAAGTCTGGAGGGTCAAGAAAACAATAAGTGTTGGAAGCAACATTTATTTGGAGTGAATAGAAACAATGAGGTAACAATACCCAGTACCTACTTTAGTGAACACATACCTAAGGCACAGGTTGTATTGGAACTGATCACATTTTATATACCCAAAATCTTAAACTAAACTTACTATTGTAAATGTTTTTCATTTCTTCTGTGTTCCAAATAAAATTAAAACCTATTATTATCTAGGGCTAAATAATCCCATTGCTTTTAGAGCTGATTTTTTCCACTCCGAGTAACATTTAATCTACAAATTCATTGATTATGTCAAAATTTCAAATTTATTCCCACGTTAAACGTTATTCGGAGTTGGAGAAATCGGCCCTTAGAGTTGTAAATGTTAACTATCAGTCACACAGTAAAAAGTCTTAGCATAATGTGTGCATACCAAAAAAAAAATACCACTTTTGATCAGTCTTTTTTTTATAATAGATATCTGGTAATGATGACATATGGACAATGACCGACTTTGTATAAAAGTCAAGATAGATAACTAAATTAACTTGTTGCAAGGAAGCACAGATGTAAGTACTTAAAAACTAAAAGTTCTTGGGTGTTAATACACCATTCATTCTGTTTGTACTAATAACTTAAATTAGCTCTGAGATCCAAGTTTACAACTAATCAACAATAACTTCATAGCTACATCTTACACAAAACAATGCGAAACTTAAAAAGGTAATAAAATACGAAAGAAATAACCTAACTATGTTCTAACAAAACACCCTCTCCACCAATTCTTATGTGAAGTCGAATTAGCGTTTGTCCTGGGAAGATGTCATCAATTTATCATAATATCACCTGCAGATGGTTACTGATAATAATGCAGTCTACCCTTAGGGTGAAGGCACTGACCGGCAGCGCGGCCGAAGGCACGTATCAGGTCTGATATGTAATTTAGAACAATATTTTCCTCTCATTGGGGCTGATTCTGTATAACACAATCTCTAAACTAAACTAAAATGGCAGCTTTAAATGTAGTTCTGTCCCTTTCCGTAGGGAGTATTATGAAAGGGTTAGCAATATTTGTAATGCTCTAATTTTAGTTTAGTTTAGAGATTGTGCACTACAGAATCAGCCCCATTGGCCTGCAATCTAAACTGGTACATCTTTTATGCAGTCGAGCATCGATAGAATATCTACTTTTCAGACAAAAAGAAAAGTCTGGACTCATCAACTTCAAATCAAATCCTTGTACCTAGGAAGCTGGTTCCCTATATAAAGTAAACAATAATAAGGGCGAATTTCCCATGAGAAGCCGCGCGCAGTTGTTAGTTTCAGAGAAATAATAATTAAATACTGTTTCAGTCCAAACAGTATTTGAATGAGTTAGAAATACTATCGGCTGTCTGGATTACAAGGGTCCAGTTACACAATTCGACATTCAGGAAATATTCAACATGTATACTTTTCTCAATAGGGTATACATTTTTATTAGTAATAAATTTATAATATGGCTAGCCTTTTCAATATTTTTTTGTATAAAGCCCCTAGCACATTGTGCTAATATCAATAGTTAGCTGTCAAGTTTTTATAGTGATATGCACGTGTGAGAGAACCAATTCTGTTGGTGCTTCAAATATTTATTGCCGCATTTAGGAGCAACGAAATAGGGAAGTTTGCCTCGCGAGTCACAACACGACACTGGCCAAGCGGTAATCAATCTTTGACCCATGTGAAAGTGCCTGTGGGTTGACCCGGCGTACGCTGCATTACCATCCTGTGATGAGAGATAAAGCCTTGCCAGTCCGAGTGCCTGCTGCCGTCTGCTGAGTGCTGGAGTGCAGCAATCCATCCACAGGGCTGGTGTACACAAACTTTTGAAGGAACCTGTATTGTTGGTTGGTCCCAGTCTCAGGTTTCCAGTTACGCGACTGCACTTCAATGCTCCAAGATCAGATTAACTGTTTGTGTTGGCCTGCTCTAGGGCTCGGCTGCGGCCAGGAAGGGGTGCTGCAGGGCCTCGTGCGCGGTGGGGCGGCGCGCCGGCTGCGGCTCCAGCAGGCGCGCCGCGAGGGCGAAGGCCGAGTCGGGAAAGCCCGCGATGGTCACCGCGTCGTTTATTTCGTCCGCCTGAAATATTAAACAATACGGTGAGACTAGTATTCTTCTGCAATGGCTCTTTCCAATCAATCACACGATAATATTTTAAGTCATGGTAAGATTATTTCGCGACTGAAACAGCAGACCAAAATAGTCGATTTCCGAAATCGGCCGAGCGATAGATGGCGCTGTATTCACCACCACTCACACCATTGGCATTGAAGTCAGGTATAGGACAATCGTAGAAGCTCTGCAGGCTACCACTGTAAATAGTGCCGCCAGCTCTCGACTCTCAAGGGAGCGGCGTGCGTTCAAAAGTAAGTGTAATGTCAAGAAGGCGCTCCGGGAACCAGTCAAGAGACAACACCGGTTAGTCGTTCGCATTTCGGCACATATCTTGAATCGAAGCAGGCACATATCGGTGAGCGTCACTAGTATATATAAAAAATAAAATAAAAACTATGCAGGCATAAAAATTAGCTCCAATTTTGGCCACCGGGCCAGATAAGTATTTGGGATTGTACATGTTCTCGCTCACTTCGGACTAGAGTTGTTCAAAACTGCTATAAATCTATAGCACGCTACGGGCTACAAACTATAAATTTTTAGCATGTTTAAGAAAGCGTGTGGCCGGCCGACAGGCGCGATATGTCTTGCAGCACGCTAAATTTCGTAACACGCAAAGATGACGTTCACTCACAACAGCCGCACAGCGCGTTACGCGAGACTACCCATCGGCCAGCGGGCAGCGGCAGCTCGCTACCGGCAGGCGGGCGCCGTGCTACGAAACGCGGCGCGTAATCGCGTGATATTCATAACGCCGTAGCGTCATGGCGGCACGGATTTATATATGCATGGCGGCTCCTCACATAGCACGTTATCCGCGCTATGGAACAATACCGCGCTATGATATTGCGCTACGTGTTATATTAACCACCTCTACTTCGGACCCGTCTCGCTAATCGTACTCTACAACAGAGTTGGTGTGTCGCACTCACGGGCGTGGTGTCGTCCCGGCACAGGCAGTGCGCGGCGGCCAGCCGGCAGTCGCGGCATTCGGGCGGGGCGGACGGGGCGGACGGGGCGCACGGGGCGGAGCCGCGCAGGCGCGCCGCTAGCCGCCGCAGGCACAGCCCGCGCCGCCGCGACGACGTCACGATGCGCCGCCCTGCGCGACACACGAGCGTAACAATCATACCTGACACAAACATGTGCTGACAAGAGATTCAGCGAGGGTTGTTACTTTATGTCTGAGTTTAATTGTAAGGCGTGTAATAAATATGGCGACAATTTTTTAAAATTTTCACAACAGCTTCCTCTTTTACGAAGGGGTGTGGTGATGGTTACCACTTTGTTAACAAGATGGCGGTATTTGAATCTATGTCACAGAACAGATAATAGTATCGAAATCTATAACTTGCCTGTCTGAAGTGTTCTGAGAATAACGCTATATTTAGAACTGTTTGACATACAACAGTTAATGGTCCCCAAGTACTGTTGTACTTTGGGGGCCATTCTGACTAGCCTGTAGGTTATTTGTCACCGACTCGTGTACCACACTCACCCAGCTGGTGCGCGGCGGCGCGCAGCGGCTCGGTGCCCAGCAGGTCGGCGAGCTCGGCGAGCGCGGCCACGTCGTCGGCGGCGCGGAAGAACGGGTAGCGCGCCGTCAGCAGGCTCGCCAGCACCACGCCCGCCGCCCACACGTCCACGCCCGTGCCCTGCCGCGGGCTCTTCAGCAGCACCTCGGGCGGCCGGAAGCCCTGCGTGCCGGCGCGGGGCGCGCGCGCGTTGGGCCGCGCGGCGCACGCGGTGCACACGCCGCCCACGTTGGCGCACAGGCACAGAGCCGCGCGCGGCACGAACTCGCCTGGAGTGCTCTGCAAATATACACGCTTTAGCGTAAAAATTCAACCAATATTAATTTAGATTAGAACTAATATTATAAATGCGAAAGTTTGGATGGATGTATGGATGTATGGATGGATGTTTGTTACTCAATCACGCCCCAGCGGCTGAACGGATCTGGATGAGATTTGGCACGGAGATAGATTATAGTGTGGAATAACACATAGGCTACTTTTTATCCCGGAAAATTAAGGAGTTCCCGTGGGAACCGAAAAACCTCGATCCACGCGGACGAAGTCGCGGGCATCAGCTAGTAGAGGTATAATATATATTACCTCTATAGTGCCGGCGCCCGCGTCGAATGTTTCACATCACTATCATAGTCGGCTATCGTAGCGGGGTTGCGGGCGGTGTTATATTGCCTTGCGTCCCGCGTCTGTATCACCCCCGCGACGCGTATTTCTATTTTACTTAAAAGTTTAAAAAATATGACTAACCGGTGAAATGTGATGTTAGAATTCTATTTATTTTGATAGCGAGTATCATGTTTGCATGTTTCTATACATATTTAACCATTTTTTGCACTTTTAAAACTGAATTTCGGCCACGAGTTCGCAATGGGCGCTGTCAGCGCGTGTGTTCGTTTGACTAAAGGGCTTGCTGACCGAACGCTCGTTATGTTCCTACCCATGCCTACTGTGCCTACTTTGATACGCGTGCTCTTGAGTAATATATTACCTCTATGTACATTATAGTCTGAAATTACACAAACTAGGTACTTTTTAAACTGGGAAAATTAAAGAGTTTCACGGGAACCGAAAAACCACGATCCACGCTGACGAAGTGGTGGGCATCAGCTATGTATGCAGTATGCTATATATCTGTTAGGAGTCCTTCGGACTAGAGTTGTTCAAAACTGTTATAAATCCATAACACGCTACGGACTATAAACTATAAATTTTTAACATGCTTTTAAATACGCTATGTTATAACGCGCTTGTTATAAGAATACGTGTGGGCGGCCGGCAGGCGTGATATGTCTTGCAGCACGCTAAATTTCGTAACACGCAAAGATGACGTTCACTCACAACAGCGCGATACGCGAGACTAACCAATAACCATCGGCCAGCGGCAGCGCGCTACCGGCAGGCGGGCGCCGCTACAAGTGCTACGAGGCGCAGCGCGCGATCGCGTGATATTCGTAACGCCGTAGCGTATTTGTAATTAAATAAATTTAAAATTACCTTTGGAATATTCTGCTTAGGAATCTGCACTTTGGGTAAAATAGCCCTGCGGGGCAATACGGGGGGCGCTATGTTGGTACACCGCGACCCTACCGACAAATCTAGCGCCATCCGCTTTGCGTCGTTAGCACACTCATCCTGGAATTAAACCTGCATTTTTAGATTGGACTTTTAATCATTATCAAACTTTATTAACTTGATTGGTATTTAGAATCTATAACGATTCGTACACATGGAATAAAAGGGTGTTTAGTAGCAAATTGATAAAGGGGTTGTTTCAACTTTCATCTTCGGCCAGGTACTTGTACAGTATTCCAAAAAAATTTATAAAATCATAGAAAACGAAATAAAATATGATTTTTTGCAGTTTTACAGTGATTACAGAGGAGAGGATTGTGAAGAGGTACAAAAATAAAATCAATAATTGAGTAGCTCCAATGTAGCTCAAAGTTGTAGTTTCAAATGTCATAAACAGTTCAATACATGATACCTGTTCCCGGGCACGCTTGCGCGGCGCCTCGGGGGCGGCGGGCGGAGGCTCAGTGCTTGCACGCTGCGCCAGACCAAAGTCCACTAGCAAGTACCTGCCACACAATGTACTCGCTTAATACTCTCATTTCTTTTGTATATTGGATACTTATCCAACAACAAAAGTACTTATCAAGTACAAAAGTTAGAGTGACAATTATTCATATTGGATGTAAGCAGGCATTACTTTGCGGAAGACCATGATAAGAAGCTAATTTGCTATAATCCGCTAAAACAGACATTGACAACAGATTTGTCTGCAGATTTAAGCAAATTACACTTCTTTTTCCTTGACAATGGATATGCTTTTGTAACAACCAATGCTTCTATACTAATATTATAAATGCAAAAGTGTGTCTGTCTGTCTGCTACGCTTACCCGGCCCATCTTTTCAACCGATTTTGCTGAAATCTGGTATAGAGGTAGGTTATATCCCGGGGAAGGACATAGGCTAATTTTTATTTTAAATTAAGAAATTCCTGCGGGAATCAAAAACCTTAATTTACGCGGATGAAGTTGCGGGCATCATCTAGTTGTGTAATAATTAGTTCTGGTTCGATTTTAGAAACAACAGCAATCCTAGTATATCTGTTAGTCTGAAATAAGAATCAATGTATTGATTCTTGTTTATTTATCCTGTGTACATGTGTTTTTTTTATATAAAAATAACACAATTTCTCCAGTTAATATTGCAGTTACCTTCTATTATCTCTGTCATAGAGGAAGTTGCTTGGTTTGACATCTCTATGTATAACTCCAAATGAGTGCACGTGCCTCAAGGCCACCAACAGTGCACGCATGTACTGACGCACCTCCTCTGCGTCCATGTCCCCAACGTATTCCTGTCAAATTATTGCTGTGTCAATAAACTAAGAGTGGCATTAAGTAAATTATGTAATGTATAACTTAGTTTTTACAAGTTCAACATGTTTTGCAGTCTTACTTACAGAAAACTTCTTATGAGGTATATAAGGCATCACAAACACTATTGCATCTAAGTTGCGAAGGCACAGTTCCACTCCAATCACATTGTCTTTCCCACTGAAAATAAGAAATTATTATATTGAAAAACTGAGTGTAGAAAAGGAACAAAATATTTATCTCAAGTAGGTTAATATATACAAGTCATTATTGAAGTGAAACTTCTTTAGAATCAGATGTTGTCACCACGGTACAAGTGGCCCCACCGGACAAACGTGTATACAAAGCGTTCCATTTTCGTAATTTTCTGTTTGATTGTTTAAATGTAGCAGTACTAGTAGTAACTCTGATTTGTTAATTGATTTTATGTTTTATTTTAATCCGCTTCGGTTGATAAAACAAAAATCGAAACGAAAAAGCGACAAAAATTCATAATAGGATCTAACCTGCGAGAGAATGACATAGAATACAAGTTACATTTATCTCATTATCTCGTAGGCTATATTTCTGAAGTTACACTTCTGCCGTGTGTGAATTGGACACACACACTTTTTTTTTTACTTTGCTAATTTTGATTATTGAGAAGTTAACTCTTTCTACCAAGATTCATATTCAAGATTGTTTAATTTCACTCCCACTACTCATACATACATTCATACACTCTACATGTAATTGTATAATTTCCAATGACTGGAAATCTTTAGCACCATACTTTTACTATATATATGCAAACATTTGCAATGATCATGTTCTCTGGCAGTGGTCCTAAGGAAGTTTCAGGGTGCGTTCCGAAATACACTGAGAGCACTGGAAGTCCCCAGTAAAGAGCACTGCCAGTGCTCGCAGTGCTTATAACGGAACACACACTTCATGTGATAGTGCTTGGCCACGCTTACCCCATATCCCGGAGGCAGCGCAGCTCGTGCTCTATGCGCGCCGGATGCGCAGTGGGCACCAGGTGCTTGATGGCGAACCAGCGCCGCTGCGCGTCGGGCAGCGCCGCGTGCTGCTTCAGCGAGCCTAGGTACACCGAGCTGAACGTGCCCTCGCCTATCTTCTTGTGCACGTTGAATATTTTGTCTAGCTTTGGCAGTTTCAGCAGTAACTCGTTAATTTGCTGGCCTGGAATAACGATCTCTATTTCCTATAATCATTTTTTTATGCAGTGTGTTTTACGAAATAACCTTCAAGTTCAAAGTCACACAAAAAAAACTAGTTGAAACCTACTTTCCACATCCACTTTCAAGTCATAGCTTTCTTCGTTTTTCGTCTTGATTTCAACATATTTATTCTTCTGTTTGTCCAAATCTTGTAATGCTTGTAACCCATCTTTTTGCATTTTTAACAAGTTAGCCTCTATTCCCCTTATTCTAGACATAACTCAAGGTAATTGAAATATTCAAAAGTAGTGTTTCATAACAATTAGAAAACCTTTTAAATTATTTTAATTCATGTTTCTAAAAATCTAAAGCACAAAAAGAAAGAAACAAAATTGGAAACTAATATTGAAACCAACAAAAAGTAATGAAATTTTGAAAACTTAGACTTTTTTTATTAACTGGCTTTACGGCTCTGGGTTCCAGCCCTTTCATAGGTTCCGTGCCATCAACTACTGACTACTGAACTAACCATAGACAAATAATTGGCAAAAAAACTTGCTTGTTCAGTCCTCCATCAACGTTGTTCAGCCGAGCGATCGCGTAACTTCTGCATCAATCATTGATACATCGCAATCACCTCTGATTGGTTAACACTCTTCCACTATTGGACATAATCCATTGACGCAGCCAGAATGCCATAAATTCAGCCAATTACAACAATTGATACTGTAACAATGATTGATGCAGAAGTTACGCGATCGCTCGGCAGGCTTATTTTGTACTATAATCGGTTTTTGTCTGTGATTTGACATTTTATGAGAAGAATGATAATCTGCCGAGCGATCGCGTAACTTCTGCATCAATCATTGTTACAGTATCAATTCTTGTAATTGGCTGAATTTATGGCATTCTTGCTGCGTCAATGGATTATGTCCAATAGTGGAAGAGTGTTAACCAATCAGAGGTGATTGCGATGTATCAATGATTGATGCAGAAGTTACGCGATCGCTCGGCAGTAGACTACATCGGCCGAGCGATCGCGTAACTTTTGCATCAATCATTGATACATCGCAATCACGTCTGATTGGTTAACACTCTTCCACTATTGGACATAATCCATTGACGCAGCAAGAATGCCATAAATTCAGCCAATTACAACAATTGATACTGTAACAATGATTGATGCAGAAGTTACGCGATCGCTCGGCGGTGTATTTGTGGACATTTGGACCCATTTGTTTTGAAATTGAAATTTGAAATTCGTAAAATAAAGAAATTCACTGCGATATTTATTTGACATAATTTTAAGTTTAAGTGGTAGTATCTAGTAGTAAATATTATGATTAACATGCTTCCTCGAAGTATTCGTTGTAAAGTCAATAACTACATGAAATCTGTTAGTATGTATATAAAAATTAATAATTTATAGGAAAACATCCACTGTACCTGCTAATATTGCAGCTAGCTAATATTGGTGTTAGCATTATTACCTAATAATGCTAACCTAGATATTTTGTCAAAAACAAAAGTTTAACAAAAATATAACCTCTGAAGTTTCTTTGTTGTAGTTTCACGCAGGATATGTCACAAAACCACCAAAACCTGAGATTCCAAGAAATCCCCTAAAGGAAGTATATGCAGCTAATGAGCAACTGGACAATGGAGTTGTGTATGACAGGAAACCGTTCAAAGTAAACCTACAGGAGGGCAAGACCTATGCCTGGTGTCTGTGTGGCAGATCAAAGTCACAGCCGCTCTGCGATGGAACACATAAAGATGTTTATCTTAAGATTACACAAAGGTTTGTTATTTTAATTCATATGGTGTCCTGCTTATTAGAACAGATAATCGTGTGCAAAATTATTAAGTGAAATGTCTGTGCTATGAAGGGTTAGATTGTGCAAGGACATCTGTTAGGAAAGGAACTTGAATAATTTATATCAATGTATTGAAATGAAGTAAGTCTGCTGTGCATCTTATCTTGTTGGGGATGTGGCTATGCAGGGCTCTGTAAAGAGACCTGGTATCACTTTGACCGTTGTCGATCTATTGAGATCCCCACCATCTATAGTTCCTGGCCTGGCCTTATTAGTTTCTTGCTGCTAGGAACAGTAGCAGCTTCTTGGCTGGGATATTCTTTTATTCTTTGCCTCCTCAGGTTAGACTAAGTGCTTCCCTAGGACGAGGCTGTTTGTGCATTAGGGCAGGGCAGAAGCAGATAATGTGTAATGGTATTTCATTTCCTCAGCTTCACTGTCATCTGTCATGTATCTGTCTCGGAGGTTGAGGTGGAACATGTGTCTGTTCAGCCCGCAATGCCCTGTCAGTGCCCGCACTAGTATGCACAAGTTTTTCCTACTAAGCGCTAGTGCCATTGAGGCAGCCTTCTTGTTGAAGGATTTAACTAGTGCTTTGCAGTGTAACCTGCTGTGCATACAGCATGTTAAAGCCACTGGACTCATTGAGCATAAACTTCATAGTTTGAAGCATAAAATTAGCCTTCACTACTTGGTTATCATCCCATTTGCACTTTGTTACAGACCTATTATATTCAAAGTTGAGAAAACAAAGGACTATTGGCTCTGTAACTGCAAGCAGACAAAGAACAGACCTTTTTGCGACGGAACCCACAAGAACAAGGAAGTTGTAGAAGCCACAACTGTTAGAGTTTAAAATGCTAAAACTGTAGTTAGGATCTTTAGTGTATTCAAATATCAATTTTGTTAAAATATAAAACAATAAATAGCCTTTTGTTTTAATTTTATGTATTTAATTAGAAATTTATTTTACATTTCTACATTTATTTTATGTTCTACATTTTTTTATTAGACTAGCTGATGCCCGCGACTTGGTCCGCATGTTTTAAGTTTTTTTTTATTCCCGCGGGAACTCCTTAATTTTCCGGGATAAAAAGTATCCTATGTCCGTCTCCTGGCTCTAAGCTACTTCCCCACAAATTTTCAGCCAAATCGGTTCAGCCGTTCTTGAGTTATAAATAGCACGACTTTCTTTTGTATATATATATACTAGCAGATGCCCGCGACTTCGTCCGCGTGAAATAAGTTTTAAATTCCCTAATTTTTCGGGTTAATCTATAGCCTCTCACAAATAATGTGGCTTTCTATTGGTAAGTACCTACCAAGAATTTTCAAAATCGGTAGGAGTTCGTTGTAGGGGGTAATCAGTAGATCCAGAGATTACCCCCTACGTCACAAACTTTACCTCTTTATTAATAGTAGGTATAGATGTTATAACATCATTGGAGCAATCGCGAAGAAACTGTTTTTTGTCAGTTGTCACCTTTGACCTTGAATAACTCACCACGCAGATACCAGATTATAAGAGACTTGCATGAGACTTGAGACAACTTTATGAACGCCAAAATAAAGGTATATACGAAAATCTAGGGCTGGGCTATAGTATAGTATAGTATGACGGGGAGGGGGTCTACTCCCCCTCCAAGCCAAACTCGTCGGATCTTAGTTTTCGAGATATTAATTTTTTTTAATTTTGAGGTCAGGTAGGCCCGGTCGACGGAGCCCCGCTTAGCGGGGCTCCTTATTCTGGGTGGTATAAAAAGGAAATAACCACGAAGAGGATGGCGGGGTCTGAAAGACCCCGTCTCTTCGTCACCTAAATTATCCGAGTCGGAGTGGCCCCAGTCCCGAGCTCGCTTCGCTCGCTCTTCGCGTAAAACGATGACTCCAATATTTGAATTTGGCGCCAACACACGCGTTCCGTTTTACGGTAATCGGTACACATAAAACTAGATGTTTTATTCGAATGATTATAAAAACGTCCATTAACGTCAATGGAACGGATTGTAATACCTACGTAAAACGAAACTAATACGCCAACCTCTGGGGGTCTACTCTCTTTCTCTCAAACGAAACTTCGCAAACGAACGAACGTTTTGTTAACTTCTCTCCTACATAATATTATCTTGCTCCTCTCTATTTCGTTATCGTACACGCAGACGAAGTACGGATCTATATTCAATTTTCGTGATCCACACAAAATCGTTCAATCCAATCTAGACCAGGGTAGAAGCCTTTAAAAATAATAAAAGGTGAAAAAAAATAATAGTAGGATGAAACCCATTAGAAAAGGAGGGGAATATTATAAAAATGAAAGAAAAAATAATTTACGGGCGATCTGAGGTCGGGAAGGGGATGGGGGGGGGGGGGGGGGGGGGGGGTTTATGGGTAAAAAACGGTTTTTCTCGATTTCCGGCAAAACTAAAAGTCCTATCGAAAAAAGTCATATGGCAAAGTTGTAGGTAATAAAAAGATCTAAAACTTTTGTATTTACACTTTTTTCACATAACCTCAAAATTTATGTGAAAAATTCAAAAAACCAAGTTTTTGATTTTTTATTTTTATCTTTTACAAATAATCTTTTTTTTTAACGAAATTTGGTGAAAACTTACCTTTTTATGTCCCAAATACGCTGTAATTTATTTGAGTAAAAATATTTATTTTTTCACCTAATTTTGAATTAATATCGAAAAAGCACCCTAATTTTCAATCTAAAATTCACCCGTCAAAATATCAGCTTTTTTCAAAAAGTTGGTATGTTTTCTGTTCGTTGAAATCTCTACTTTCCGATGGTGAAAAAAAATATATATGTTACTATAGTAAATCTTCTCAGAAAATGCCAAAATCGAAAATCGAAAACTCGAATTCGAATTTTTTTTTTTAATTATTATAAATCATTTTGAGCTATTTATTAAAATTTACACTTTAATTACTCGAAAAACGTTAGATTACATGTTAAATTGATAAAAAAAAATTGCAAATCAAAATATACTACTATAATTAACAAACAAATAAGTTAATAAAATTAATATTTATGTAATCTAACGTTTTTCGAGTAATTAAAGTGTAAATTTTAATAAAAAGCTCAAAATTGTATATAATAATTTAAAAAAAAATTTCGAATTCGAGTTTTCGATTTTCGATTTTTGCATTTTCTGAGAAGATTTACTATAGTAACATATATATTTTTTTTTCACCATCGGAAAGTAGAGATTTCAACGCACAGAAAACATACCAACTTTTTGAAAAAAGCTGATATTTTGACGGGTGAATTTTAGATTGAAAATTAGGGTGCTTTTTCGATATTAATTCAAAATTAGGTGAAAAAATAAATATTTTTACTCAAATAAATTACAGCGTATTTGGGACATAAAAAGGTAAGTTTTCACCAAATTTCGTTAAAAAAAAAAATTATTTGTAAAAGATAAAAATAAAAAATCAAAAACTTGGTTTTTTGAATTTTTCACATAAATTTTGAGGTTATGTGAAAAAAGTGTAAATACAAAAGTTTTAGATCTTTTTATTACCTACAACTTTGCCATTTGACTTTTTTCGATAGGACTTTTAGTTTTGCCGGAAATCGAGAAAACCCGTTTTTTACCCTTAAAACCCCCCCCCCCCCCCCCCATCCCCTTCCCGACCTCAGAAATTATTTTTCCTTTCATTTTATAATATTCCCCTCCTTTTCTAATGGGTTTCATCCTACTATTATTTTTTTTGGTTTTAAAAATTATCGACCCTGGTCTAATCGGGATTGAACGATTTTGTGTGGGTCTAATAACCGACTATAATTACGTTCGTTTGCGAAGTTTCGTTTTAGAGAAAGAGAGTAGACCCCCTGATCTGAGACGACAAATAAACGTCAATGAGTCTGTAATCTATCGCAAATGTAAGAAATATGGAATAGTAGTTTATACACCAAGGGGATAAAGCACTGTTTTATGTCACGGGCGCTACATTGAATCCTGAACGTAACGAAGGACTCCAAATTTAACTCCCGAGCGGAGCGAGGGTGTTATAAGTTAATTCCCGACCAAAGGGAGGGAATTAAGATTGAGTCCTGAGTGCAGTGAGGGATTCAAGCGCCCAAGAAAAAAACTGCTTTATCCCGGTGGTGTATACTCTACTTTATACTTCTACCATAATTATCAGTAAAACAAACTGTAACGGTTAGATATTTATTGCAAATCATAGTAAGTAGGATACATAGGTCTAGTAAATAATAAAAAGAAAAGATGCAGGTATACATACTCCTTGGTTTAAAAACTTTTATGTCAAATGGTACGGTCGTTTGGTCGACCAGTCTGGAGCCTAGACTCTGTTGTGCATATTTATTTTACAGTATGGGGTTGGTCAACTAGTTGGGCGATCGATCGACTAGATTACGGCCCTAGGGCATGAAGACTGACTTTAGACCCGCAAAAGTATGATTAAAACAGTAGTAAAGGTATGGTAGAAGTATAAAAGTGATGTATTTTCATTTTTCAAAAAAAAAAAACTCGAAAAGTTTCCGACGTAAAATATTTTAATGCAAGGCTTACCACATCAAGGTCTTTCTGTAATAAAATATGAACGTCCAACTCCGCGGCGAGTATACTATAGCTGAGCCAAATCTAGCTTATTATC
Organism: Erebia ligea; assembly: GCA_917051295.2. Classification (NCBI taxonomy): domain Eukaryota; kingdom Metazoa; phylum Arthropoda; class Insecta; order Lepidoptera; family Nymphalidae; genus Erebia; species Erebia ligea. Next base: position 340,205 of record OU785220.1, read on the forward strand.
TCTCATTCCGAGGAGCAGAAGTACAAAGGGTACTTAGCTTATTGAGGGCATGGATGATGGAGCCATCAGCCAAGGGAGCTCGGAGCATACCAGTATAATAAATAATGTACATATTATCTATGTAATGTACTCTGTGCGGGTGGCTCGGACCTCGCTCGGACATAGTCGTAATTCCTAATTCCATGACGCTCGGAGTGAGCCAGAGACAAGTTAAGAGTGAGCCATAGAGTAAATATGAGTGAGCTTGACATTTGTCACTTGTCAGTCATTGTCACTTGCCAGACGAGTAAAGTTCAAGACATACTATCAAAACGCGACGCCACGCCACGCCATCCGACGCGTGTCAGTATTAATCAATCCCATATATTTAATACGTTCAGAAACATATATACAACACGCCATGTGATCACACGCGCCCACACGCGGTAAAATCCAGTCGAGCTAGATCGGCGTGTTGCCAGGAGAGGGGGAACACACGCTACCCGACGCGTGTCAAGCAGTGTGTTTCTAGTTAACACCCGACGCCACGCGTCAGTTGCGCGAGAACTTTCGTGGTGTATAAACGCTATTTAAAAAAATTACTGAAATCCACCATACTCCCCGGACCTTGCTCCAACAGATTACCATTTTTTTTGAAATTTGGATAACTTCTTGCAAGGGAAAAAATTCAACTCCGATGGGGCAGTCCAAAGCGCCTTCAAAGATTTTATTGATTCCCGTCCGAATGGTTTTTTTAGTAAAGGGATCAATGAACTACTTCCACCATCACCACTACAGCCCATTAACGTCCCACTGCTGGGCACAGGCCTCCACTCTCATAGAAGAGAGGGAATTAGAGCGTAAACCCACCACGCTGCTCCAATGCGGGTTGGCGGGCTTTAACGACTATTATCATGTTAGTGATAATAACCGGGACCGACGGCTTAAGGTGCTCTCCGAGGCACGGGGGTGAAACACCGCCCAACTTCCCAACTCTGGGCTAGTACGGAGAATTTCTGGTCAGAAAAACCCAATACTTGTTATGGCCCGACCCGGGACTCGAACCCGGGGCCTCGTCGGCCGCAGTCGAACATGCCAACCACTAGACCAACGAGGCAGTCAACCTACAGTCAATGAACTACCTATGAGATGGCAAAAGTGCATAGATAGCAATGGTACATACTTTGATTAAATAAATATATTATATTTAAAAAAAACTACTTTATGTTCCTCCCTTACAAAACGCCAATTTCATATTATGTAAAGACCTAATACATGGCTACGTCACTACTCTTTCGCCTTTCACATGATACTGGCAAAGCTAATGTAGATTGTACCGTCGGGTGGCGTGTTGTATATGTGCACGGCACGCGTCGGGTGTCGACACGCCGCGTCGGATCGTGTGTTGATAGTATGTTTCAAGCTTAAGAGTTGTCCGTTGTCGAATGCCGAGTTTGCGTTGCGGTTTGCCAATTGCCTTGTGATTCCACCTACACAAGACGCGATATTCTTTTTCAAAACTTATTCTATTAGAAAAATATGAGCGAAGAAATCAAATTATTCACAAGAGAGGAGTTAAAGAGCCGCAACTCGCGGGAAGACGCGATTCTCATTATCCACAATGGCGTGTACGACGTAACCAAGTTTCTCGACGAAGTAAGTGCAAAGTAATTTTAGTATTTTACTCGTGTCACGGTGGCTAAGTGCTATCAATAACTAATGAATAATTGATGTATACATCTAGGTTTTTTGTGTCTGATATGATTATCATTTATCACTAGGAATGAAAAATGATAGGTAGGTACTTTTATAACGTAGGTATCGGGGCTCGGTCGAGGGCGAACTTATTAAAGATCTGAAAGGTTAACTAATATTAAAGTACTGCTTTGAGAATAAACCTTTTTTTTAAATAATTTTCATGATAACATGATGGAATTCCTTTTAACTCAAACTCCAGTCATTTATATAATGAAGGCCCACTTTACAGGTGTGTATGCTATATTCAAGTGTTGGCTAACTTAATTCACAAAAATATATGTTCACACTTCACATCATGAAATGAGTGACATAAAGGCACAAAACTACTTGTAACAATTTGAAAAAGGTTATAAGATAAGGCTGTCAAAGGTTCAGAAAATAAATTATTTTTAGGGTGCTGTAGTCAACAAAAAATCTTTGTTTCGCCATGTTCGTCCTTCATTCCTCTCTGTCGGCAACTCAGCTGAGAGGCTCTTAGTACTAGAATGCTGTAATATGGTATGGGTATACATATTACTTAATCACTCCAACAAAAAATTTTTTAGGGTACCACCTTTACACATAATGAGGGGATGATTATTTTCTGGTCTATCACATGCTGTTGAATTAGATAGGTTGTTAAAAATTATTGCCTATTATTATTTAATTATTGGAAAAAAACTGAAACCACTCAGTGGAAGTTGCAGGACGCAGGTATCAACCAGATCTTTTGGGCAACTAAATTCAATTAAGTAGGTACTTTAAGTAAGGCTTTCTTGCAACTTGATCTTTATGAAATTCATCAATTACTAAATTAATTGAATATAATCATTCAGTAGATCCAGAAATAACCCCCTACAAATTCACAAACTTTACCTCTTCATAATATTAGTATCTTGAATATTATGTCTAGTATCGCAAATTATAGGCTAATATTGTTGGGGACAATTGCGGGAAAGATGCTTGAGCGGCTGCTACACCCTGAACTGATGCAGAATCTACAGATTAGGGATGCTCAGTTTGGTTTTCGTCCCGGGCTCTCTACAGACTCTGCAATTCTGTGTGATGACTTCGTAAATTAGTAGTGATTTGCGAAAATTATGCATTAAGACATGGGTTAAAATATAATGTTCGCAAATCAGAAATGTTAATCTTCAGAGCGGGCAAAGGTCCGGAGAGGATTCCGCCAGTTTTGTTGGATGGGACTCCAGTTCAGGTTGTGCAGCAGTTCAGGTATCTCGAGCATATGTTAACGGGATCCCGGAGCGACGACTTAGATATAGAATGGCAGCATAGGTCACTGGCAATATGCTGCAACATGCTCGCTCGCCGTTTTGCTCGGTGCTCTGAGGATGTTAAAATTACGTTGTTTAAAGCTTACTGCAGTCTGCATGAGTTTTTATACATCTATGTATATTTTATACAACTATGGATCAAATACACCAAAAGATCCTTTATAATATCCTCAGGGTACAGTATAATGATGCCCTTCGTATTTTATTAAAAATGCCGAGGTATTGTAGCGCGTCGGGCATGTTCGCCGACGCTGCTGTCCCAGATTACTATGCCATTATTCGGAGTAGAATTGCCGGTTTCTGGGAAACCGTCAGCGATTCTACTAATAAGCTGATTAAAATCGTCGCTCAGGTATCCCCTGACAACGTGTTTTATAAACACTGGTTAAGAGTACACCAGACCCCTAACGTAAAATGATTTTTTCATTTTAAACTTATTTTATTTTATTTTAATCTATTTATACATATTCATTATATTTTTTTTTTTACCGTAAACGTGTTTTTATATGGGTCCCCGACCTGCAATAAAATGATTTTATTATTTATTAGGGTTCCGTACCCAAAGGGTAAAAACGGGACCCTATTACTAAGACTCCGCTGTCTGTCTGTCTGTCTGTCTCCAGGCTGTATCTCATAAACCGTGATAGCTAGAAAGCTGAAATTTTCACAAATGATGTATTTCCGTTGCCGCTATAACAACAAATACTAAAAATTAAAAAAATATATATATTAAGGGGGGTCCCCATACAATAAACGTGTTTTTTTCGTATTTTTTTGCTCAATATTAAAAACGGTAACAGGTAGACGGTTCAAATTTTCACAGAATATTAACTTGTATATTACCTTTCAAATTAAATATCAATAAAGTAAATATTAAAGGGGGGCTCCCATACAACAAACGTAATTTTTATTTTTAATACGTCATAAATCGTAAAACTTACTACAGGTTTGTACGGAACCCTCGGTGCGCGAGTCCGACTCGCACTTGGCCGGTTTTATTATTATTATTAAACTTGCATGTGTTGTGCAGCGACCAGTTTTGTAAATGCAAAAGCAACTGACTATAATATACTTATTGTACCATTTCGAACTGTTTTGTGTGGCATATGACTACATAATAAATATTCAGAGCTGCAAAGTTCCTATAAAACTTCTCTAACCTATAGTAAATTAGGAGAAAGTGGGTTCCCCTGCCGCCAGGTGCAATGCATAAAAATATACCAATGTTTCAATATACAAAATATTTCAACTGTAATAAATTTAACAATGAACTATCCGTATATTAGTGAACAATTAACTTCAGTATTTAGCATTGGATGCGTAATATTTAGCAGTCATAGTGGGCTTGCATTTAATGATCTCATCGGAGTTGCGTGGTGGAATTCGAGGCACTTGAGCGGCGTCGATATTGCGAATTCCGTCGCGTGCCTCTCCCACAGCCTGCCTCATTACTGCCCCATTTTATCCTCTGGCTTATCCCTTATTCATGCCATACACAAATATTTTATGTACAAGACTATTTAAATTTTATTTGTCGGGAAGGTATATGGATTAGGGACTATGGAGTCCCGTGAGATATACTCGTAGTTCAGTCAGATTAGTCAAAAATCTATACTAATATTATAAATGCAAAAGTTCGGATGGATGGATGTTTGTTATTCAATCACGCCAGAACGGCTGAACGGATGAAATTTGGCACAGAGATAGATTATAGTCTGGAATAACACATAGGCTACTTTTATCCCGGAAAACTAAAGCGTCACGGGCATCGCGTAGCACTAAATAATAAAAAAAATGATCGAGGATCCCTAACTACAAATAGAAGTTGACAGCTCTTAGCACTAGCTCTCCAAAGTTATCTAGCAGCAAAACAAAGATAAGACTAAAAGATTGTTTTCCCTCAGCATCCCGGGGGCGAGGAGGTGCTGCTGGAGCTGGCGGGGCAGGAGGCCACCGAGCCCTTCGAAGACGTCAGCCATAGCTCGGATGCGAGGTAACTCTTTTTAGGGTTCCGTACCCAAAGGGTAAAAACGGGACCCTATTACTAAGACTCCGCTGTCTGTCTGTCTGTCTGTCTGTCTGTCTCCAGGCTGTATCTCATAAACCGTGATAGCTAGAAAGCTGAAATTTTCACAAATGATGTATTTCCGTTGCCGCTATAACAACAAATACTAAAAATTAAAAAAAAAAATATATATTAAGGAGGGTCCCCATACAATAAACGTGTTTTTTTTAATAATTTAAAACTTACTACAGGTTTGTACGGAACCCTCGGTGCGCGAGTCCGACTCGCACTTGGCCGGTTTTTTTTTTTTATTCACCGCCAGTATCTATCATCTCATATTCTCTTATTCTCATTTTTTGGTCTGGTGGGAGGCTTCGGTCGTGGTTAGTTACCACCCTACTGACAGACGTACCGCCAAGCGATTTAGCGTTCCGGTACGATGCCGTGTAGAAACCGACTTGGGGTATATTTACCCATAACATACCCCTAACAGTTTAGCCCGCTACCATCTTAGACTGCATCATAACTTACCATCAGGTGAGATCGCAGTCAAGGGCTAACTTGTAGTGGAATTTTAATAAAAATTCATACCATCTCGTTATCATATCAGTGGTGGTAGTTTTGATTAAAATGTCGTCATCTGTGACCTGTGTATTGTCATTGTTCTTTTTGTGTCATCTCCTTCAGAGGTAGATGGCAATGGATGAGAACCAATTGAGTTATAGTCCATACTAATATTATAAATGTCAAAGTGTGTCTGTCTGTCTGTCTGTCTGTCTGCTACGCTTTCACGGCCCATCTGTTCAACCGATTTTGATGAAATTTAGTACAGGGGTAGGTTATATCCTGGGGAAGGACATAGGCTACTTTTTATCCCAGAAAATTATGGAGTTCCCCCGGGAATCAAAAAAACTTAAACAACGCGGACGAAGTCGCTTGCATCATCTAGTAACATATAAATATCATTGTTTGCTAACCCCGTCTCATTTATATCAAGAGGAGAACCGTAGTAGATGAGTTGATGGTGTTGAATGTCTGCCCTAAATAGCGATACATTATAGGAAGGTGGAAATTCTTCAGCCTAGAAGCGTCCGTCTACGGTTTTCCTGTCGGATTGTGATTTGTGATTCCTTGGGTTATTTAGTTAAATTATTGTTCTTTTACTACCACAAATTTTGATATAGAAACCTATTTCGATAGAAAATAAAATGATGATTATCAACTTCGATATGTAGGACTAATACTACTATTTACTACAAGACTACTATCATTATTCGAGTTTTCGATGTGAACTGTCGCTACTCGCAGTCGATAGCATTGCTGGTGACTGGTTTTCGCTAGTCTGAATTCGCAGTAACTTTCCCGTCCTTATCCATTCAAGAGCTACCTATATGTCCCGCCCACGGCCCACTTACGATATCTCCAATAGCTATTTATGGAACGTGTCCATTAGTTTTATTGCTAAAAGAAAGAAGAAAAAATCTACGGATTTAAAATATATTTATTCAAAATTGGTAAACTGTACCTACACTACTACGAGGGTTCCAAACGCACCCTGGTCTGAGAAGAGCCCACATTTGGGTCAAAGTTACCATTCCACGCGTGAAAATGAAACCTTCCCATTCTTAAAATCCCGATTCAATGTATGCAAATCATTCTAGCTCGGGTCGCGGGTGTCAAACAAATAAAAACGCGCTCCAAGGCCTTATGTGTCGCTCTCAGCTCTGTTATCAGTCTTATTGTTATCAGTTCATGCGCGATGCTTCTAAATTATATTATGTTCTCTTTTATTTTCAATGTCGGTCATCCATATCATCCATATCCTAAGCTAAGACATTCATTTTCGTATGTACAAGAGCTTAAAATTCACGTGTAAAGAAAGGGTTTTTCGTCATAGTATATTCATGTACTAGATGAAACCCGAGACTTCGTCCGCATGGGAACTTCTTAATTTTCCAGGTTAAAAAGTTATATGTTCTTCCCCAGGATGCCACCTAGCTCTGTACCAAATTTCATCAAAATCGGTTGCATAAAGGGCTGGGAAAGCGTAGCAGACTGACTGACACACTTTCGCATTTATAACATTAGTATGGTTTTTTTTTATCCACTATAAGTTAGCCCTTGACTGCGATCTCACCTGATGGTAAGTGATGATGCAGTCTAAGATGGTAGCGGGCTAACCTGTTAGGGGCATGGCAGTATTAGGCATGGATTATGCTATTCAAATGTTGACCGCGGTTTTCCGCCTCACATTAATTACTCTACTCAATACTGGTTATGTATGCATCACATAGCATAATTATGTGACATAAGTGTTACCCGTGCTTTGAACGCTTGGACGAATCAACTTGAACGTCAATTCATTCAATTGTAGCCTATTTTTGATTGAGATTTCCTTGTGGGCAGATCGCTGATGAAAAAGTACAAGATCGGCGAGCTAGTGGAGGCGGACCGGACTCAGAGCAAAGCTGCCTTCTCCCCGCAGTGGAACAACGACCAGCAGCAGGAGCAGGGCAAGTGCGTAGTCGCCTAGACTCACCGCCACCACTCACTGCACTAGCGTAGGGCACATTGTTACACGCTCACTCACCCAGGGCCAGTAGACGCGTAGACAATCACTCCAGCAACCATACTGCCAACGCTTAAAGCCATATTGTGTCATTATTGTTGACTTTCGTGTTTTAGAATTATCCTGATTTTAGGAACGTCAAGGTAAGAGTACGTGACTTCAAACTGTCATTTTGAGTAATATCGCTTAAGTTTTCCTTTAGCGTTAGCAGTACGGCCCCAGGACCACAACCTTGTCGCACATGTGTAACTCTTAGTTCAAAGTTGAACTGATTTTCAAACAAAATAGATTTCTACAATAGAACACTAAAGTCAGTGAAATGGACCTAAATTTTCAACTTTTACAGTTCAAGTTCGTCCATACACCTATAGCCAGTTGCAGCGCCCCAAACGAAAACACTTTTAAATTTTGTTTTATAGTCTATGCACCGACTGTATAATAGCTGGGTCCATTTCATTTATTTATTGTCCATTTTAGTCTTTATTGTTAAACTTTTAAAACAGTAGTGACAGCATAATTCTTTGCGACCATGGAATTCATAGGAGGTTAAAGTCTCACAAACTTATCCGGCCGTGATCCGGCCCGGTGGCCAAAATTGGAACTATTTTTTATGCTTGTTTAGTTTTTGTTTTTATTTTATTTTTCATGTAAACTAGCCACGCTGTCACCGGTTCAGATAAGTTTGTGGGACCATACCTAATAATTCCATGGCATTAATTCCATGTTTGCGACCGGCGATGAAACAAATCGGTTAACTCGTGATCAGCTTTATACATTTGTTTCCATGTCGCCTGTCGCAGCACTAAACTGTTGCTGATGCGACAAGAACGTGGCCTTTGGACTAACTATTGGATTACATTCGCTTATCGATACTAAACTAGCATACTTTTTAAACAATTAGATGATAGGTAACCGATGAAACTTTTATTATAACAACACAGATAATTTATCAGGTTAAATTAAAATAAGTAGTAGGTGCTGTAAACTGGTAGCCTTTCACTTTACGATTGCTTATCGGTTGTAGAAACGAGCATATCAGCTGGGTCGTATCACACCGGTGTGATAAAACGATGAACTGCATAATAAAATCCAATCAATATGACACAATTGTAACTTGGGCCAATACTCTACATAGTAACAAATCCGTAAATAAAGTTTAAACAAAGTAAGTATCGATAGCCGTCTCACTAGGTTAATCAATCATCATTATGTTAAGCAGTAGTTGCTTCTAGTATTCTTTATTAATGAATAATATTTTTATATTATGAATTACCGGTCTAGAGGAGGTTAGTGTAACAAGTACCTACGTTAGTAAAATGAGATATATCATACTTCTAAATCCTGAGCAATTCATATCTGCTGTCAGTACGTGCTACTATATTATAATGCTGTCAGTATAATATATTCTGTCGGGTGTCGCCGTTGGCGCGAGCCTTTATCATTCCATTAACACTTGCAAGTATTTCGCTTGCACTCTATTGTCTTGTTATCATATTTCATATCACTCGGCCGGCACATGGATCTGTGTAATATAATTTGCTCAACGATTGTACTTAAATTGAGACCAAAAACTAAATAGGATTGTGATTAATAAAAACTGTTCCTTATTTTAAGTATTTTGGATAAAAGTATCTCAGTATCTTGTAGAGTAACATGAAATAGAGTTCCTAAACTTGAGTCTACCCGACCTAATAGACAAAATCCATTTTTCGCTTACGCTACCTAAGCGTCAAGATCAAATTTAGACCAGTCAAATTACACTATTACTAGGAAAAAATTATTAACAGGATGGGAACAGTTGGAAATGGTAAAGTGGCGTAAGATAAACGTAAAAAAAAATATGTACATGCGTGAGCAGGGGTGTTTCCAGATAAATATGGGGGATGAAAAGGGGTGGAATTTTGGATTATTGCGATTTCCGGCGAAAGTTGAAGTCGGAGAGAAAAGTGTACAATAGAAAAGTGGTGGATATAAAAAGATCTACAACTTTTGTGTGAATAATTTTTTCACATAACCTCAAAATCTCCGAGTAAAATGCGAAAAACCGCTTTTATCGTTTTTAGGGTTCCGTACCCAAAGGGTAAAAACGGGACCCTATTACTAAGACTCCGCTGTCTGTCTGTCTCCAGGCTGTATCTCATAAACCGTGATAGCTAGAAAGCTGAAATTTTCACAAATGATGTATTTCCGTTGCCGCTATAACAACAAATACTAAAAATTAAAAAAATATATATATTAAGGGGGGTCCCCATACAATAAACGTGTTTTTTTCGTATTTTTTTGCTCAATATTAAAAACGGTAACAGGTAGACGGTTCAAATTTTCACAGAATATTAACTTGTATATTACCTTTCAAAATAAATAATTAAATATCAATAAAGTAAATATTAAAGGGGGGCTCCCATACAACAAACGTAATTTTTATTTTTAATACGTCATAAATCGTAAAACTTACTACAGGTTTGTACGGAACCCTCGGTGCGCGAGTCCGACTCGCACTTGGCCGGTTTTTTTTATTTTTCATTTACACAAAAATAATTTTATTTTGACGAAAATTGGGGAGAGTAAAGCGGTTTATCGCATTTTACTCGGAGATTTTGAGGTTATGTGAAAAAATTATTTACACAAAAGTTGTAGATCTTTTTATGATCTACCACTGTTTTATTGTACACTTTTCTCTCCGACTTCAACTTTCGCCGGAAATCGCAATAATCCAAAATTCCACCCCTTTTCATCCCTCATGTTTATCTGGAAACACCCCTGCTCACGCATTTTTTTTTACGTTTATTATACGCCACTTTACCATTTCCAACTGTTCCCATCCTGTTAACAATTTTGTTTTTTTTCGTTTCAAAACAAGCTAATTCGCCTGGACTAATTGTTTGATTTTTGTAGTCAAATCAATAAAACTTGATCTTGGCGCTTATGTATCATAAGCGAAAAACTTATTTTGCTTTAGATGTCCCTTAGAGTCTCTTATATATTATGTAGATGTATTGAAAATATTATGCTAACTAGATATTTAAAATTGTAATATTCTATTTTTAGACATGTTTATTGTCGAGTATATCGAGCGTGCTAGTAATATGATCTCCATTGTTGAATATTATTTATATTTTTTATTATTATATCGTGCTAAAGCTTTATTTTCGTTGCTATTAGAGATGTATTTAATATTTATGTAGTTGTAGAAATGTGCAGTAAAATGTACGCTATAATAATTGTATCGCAATCATATTGTAGAACTATGATAAAGCGCCAAACGATATTGTTGCATAGCGTATTCCACGGTGCTCCCGAATTCTGTACTCGCACAATTATATTATTTCTATATTATGAATGTAAACGTATAAAAATAAAGTCAATAATCAAAAATGTCTTATTCATTTTAATTTTTTGTTCGACCAGTTAAAAATATCCCCCAAATTACACAGGCCCATGTGCAAATCTGCTTTTTTTCCTCTAACACATTTATTTATTTTAACTTTATAGTTTAGACTTTAGGCTAATTAAACATCACGGTTTCTAATATACCGACTTCCACAAAAATCTGAAAGGATGGAAAGTGCGGAGGACCGCCAAATCGGATTGAGTAATATATCCGGGATAAAAATTAGTATTTTTTGTAATTGCTAACAGTTCGTGTTTGGTGGCGCGCTCTTGAAAGGTCCAACAGTGGACGCATATCTACAGGCTGATTGAGGATTGTATTTATAATGCATTAAAAAAAATGTGTATTGTAAAAAGCGCGTGCCCACTATATGCGTTACCTCAGCGATCAGCTTCATCACTACCCAATGTTCCTGTAATAGCCGATAGCGTATGCCTATTGCCTCATAATGGTAGCGATTGAGGATAATGATTATAATTATCTATTAGATTCAGTGGAGGTAATGTTTTTGCATCAATTGCATTATCTTTGATAAGAAACTTGGTAAACTGATCACCAACGTCTAATTATACTTTTTGCCATGTTGACCCACGAAGGTTGGTAAAGATACCTAATTATGAAGGAACTTGAAATTTAATCAAATAAATATTATAAATGCGAAAGTTTGGATGGATGTAGGTATGGATGGATGTTTGTTACTCAATCACGCTCCAACGGCTGAACGGATCCGGATGAAATTTGGCACAGAGATAGATTATAGTCTGGAATAGCACATAGGATACTTTTTATCCCGGAAAATTAAAGAGTTCCCGCGGGAACCGAAAAACCTCAATCCACGCGGACGAAGTCGCGGGCATCAGCTAGTTTGCTATAATCCGCAACAATAGGCAAATATTGTAAAGCTTTACAATCGTGCATTGTCGAGTCAACATCTCCTGAAGATGCTCCGGTGTCGGAGTGAAACGTACGTTGAGAATAATTTGGAAGCGATGTTTGGAAGATTTATGTGGTGTGGTGAATATTGCAAGCTGCAAGTGCAAGATACACTGTACCACATAATATATTTGCCTATTGTTGCGGATTATAGCAAATTAAATTTCAAGTTCCTTCATAATCATGGACTTCCGCAAAGTAACGCCTGCTTCTATCCAATAAGTCTACATAAGTCTATAGGTTAGCTACGTATTATCAATTGCAAAACAGCTGTCTGTGTTTTATTTTCTCTTGTGGAAATCCACAATTCATGGATTATATGAATGAAAAGCTGAACTGTTTCAATCTGAATTGCAATTGTGCTTTGCCTTTGAAAAATGGCTAGTACATTGCCATTCATAATGGATCAATTTTATTTGAAGTAGGTACTATTATCTCTAAAGACGTACCTAACAACTAAAACTTCAAAGTGCGAGATTTTCAACCTCTTATTAGATTCTGAACTCTCAGGATTAGCAATAAGCATGCGCACGAGATATCTCGCGACGAGAGAGAGAGATAGATGTAGTCGATCTCGGCTAATTTATCGTTTACCCTAACATGCACAAAATCCGGTATATTACAACAATAAATTAGTCGGAAACAAGACATCTTACTTCTTTAGGTATATTACAAATTCTAATAGCCCGTTACTTAGTCCGGTACAGAAACGTATAAAAGTTGTCTACGTCATTTAAGCAATTATGGTAATGGTATTCACTGCTTCTGATTTTGTAAGTATTTCGGACGTCATACTTACTGGAACTATCAGGGAAATTCTATATTATAAGTACATACAATTATAGGTAGGTATATTGGTATTTTATAAATCTCCTATGGTCATTACTCAGGCTCATACACGTATAATTAACCTGTACAATACAATTAAGTACATTGAATACATTAGGTACAATAATTAAGTAATTGGGTCCTAAAGTTTAACTCGGAGGTGATCGTCACACAGCAATCATAATTTAGGTAGATACGCAATTATGTTGCGAAAATATTCTCTAAAAATACATATACTTACTAGCTGATGCCCGCGACTTCGTCCGCGTGGATTTAGGTTTTTTGGCTTCCGCGGAAACTTTAATTTTCCTAATGATAAAAAGTAGCCTTTGTATTATTCGAGACTATAATCTATTTCAGTGCCCATCCATATATGTTCATTGTTCAGTCGTTCTGGCGAGATTGAGTAACAAACATCCATCCACCCAAACTTTAGCGAAAGTGTGTTTATTTGTTGGTTTGTGCTTCAATCACGCTGCAACATGGGTATAGTTGGGATCTGGAGAGTGACATAAGCTACTTTTTATCCCGGAAAATTAGGGAGTTCCCGTGGGAATTAGAAAAACTTATTCTCCACGCGGACGAAGTCGCGGGCATCAGTTAATAGATAATACGATAAACTGATTTCCTGATGTTCTCCAGTTGAAAGTTTCTATTTCACGTAGCAAGTCCTAGCGTTTTAGTTTAATGGGTAAGTAACTATCTACTCAAAGCTGCATATAGTACTAGTGGTTCGCCCCGAACTGAGACCTCGCGGTTTCACAGAGCGCCATCTATTGACATCAGTGTGAAGTTCTGTTAAAAATATCATCATCATTAAAAATTAAATAATTTCGTTTCCTTATAATATTTATCTAATTTTAGTATTTGTTGTTCAAGTACAGGATATAATTCAAATAATTGATCAAGTTTCAGGCTTGAGAGTTCAGAAAATTGAGAGTTCTGAGGTCAACTTTGGACGTTAGAAAATCGCCACTTTGAAAGCCCCCCATTTCGTCAATTTTAGGAGAAAAATTCAAAAAAAAATATTTTTGGACTCTACTCCTAATTATCTTTAAAATGATATACTGCAACCCTATGTAACGCTATAAAAAATATTTTACTTCGCATTCGCTTCTATGAGAGCCCCCCTGAAATAAAGATTTTTATAACTTTTTAAGCCATATTCGGCGGGAGGCCATCGGTTTACATATTATATTTAAATTTGAAGTAATTATGTCCAGCAATTCAGAAGTTATAAGGCTCTGACAGACGGACAGACGGACGGACGGACAAGTGCCAATTCACCCAAGTAGACTCAGAGACCTTCGCTTCGCTCGGTCAATTATTGTTATAGTAATTTTATTATTTTTTGCGAAGCTTGTACCTACGACGTTGTTTTTGACGACCTCCGTGGCGCAGTGTTGAGCGATGTTGCCTTAACGTGCGGAGGTCCCGGGTTCGATTCCCGGCAGGGTTTGGAAACTTATAATTTCTGAATTTCCCTGGTCTGGCCTGGTGGGAGGCTTCGGCCGTGGCTAGTTACCACCCTACCGACAAAGACGTGCCGCCAAGCGATTTAGCGTTCCGGTACGATGCCGTGTAGAAACCGAATAGGGGTATGGGTTTAATATAACTGCCATGCCCCTAACAGGTTAGCACGCTACCATCTTAGACTGCATCATCACTTATCATCAGGTGAGATCGCAGTCAAGGGCTAACTTGTAGTGGATAAAAAAAAAACCTATGTAAACGGACTAAAATGAATAAACTAATAGCCGTTCTGAAGATCTGCGAGTTGTTTCACTTGACCTATGATCGACCGAGCGTATGTAAATAAGGAAAATGTATTTAAATAGGCACTGGCAGATGAACGTGTATACTTAGTCCAAACGCCAACGCTCTCACATCTGACTAATGCTTACACTGGCTTTTTTCACGCGCTGGAACTAATAAAATACTGCACTATTCGACTTTCCTTTATGAAAACACACGGAACAAATTGGAACACAGTTGTATCTTATATTATATTCATTCATTGTTAGATAATGCCAGTCTTCGCCCTAGTGTAGGTACAGATGGACCTTAAGAACGTAGCAGACACACTTTCTTTCATAGTTCATTTTCTTTTAGAATCCATTTTGGCTTTGGCATAATCAATAGCTTATCAAAACCGATGGGCGATTGATCCAGGGCAATGGCAATATGACTGCGATGGACTTCCGAGACGCGTCACTGAACACACGACGCGACGTGGCGTCCTATCGCACAGCGCACTGCAGCCGAGCCCCGTGATGCATTCACCATTGTGTCCAACTCCAACTGCCTCAACTGGCTTGAAGCCAGGACAACGCAACGCTATATCAGTGGCGTGCACGACATAGAGACATAAAAGCACTGCTTACCCTATAGTTAAGGCTCAGTGATATTTTTTCATCATACCCTGCCATAAGATAGATCTACCCAGAGGCGTCTCTAGCCCTTGTGGCGCCCGTGTGCAACCAGTACCCTGGCGCCCTCTAGTCTAGTAGGAGCAGGGTCAAAATGGAATACTAACAGTTATATTTGCAAACGGTAATTCGGATGCAAATGGTGCAATTTTAAATGATGTCGGGAAGCAAAAAGCTATTTTTGATGACCTCCGACCTCGAGGCATGTCGCAATAATTGTGCAAGCAAATAACCAAATCTTACCTTTTATATATTTTTTATCAAAAGAAAAGCCGATTTACTTCATATTTACATGTTTATTCAAAGATGATACGTCTTAATCCAATTGTATCAAGGCTTATTTCGCAAAACTATGGTGTAGCGGTAAAACAAAAATTGCGGCACGCGTACACAAGCCTTTGAAAATGACCGCCGCACGTCCCTGGGAATTTCAATTCAATTTGAACTTTATAGCATTCTAATACAGCCGAGTTAGCAATGATTTTCGGCGTGTTGTCAAAAGAATCAAAACAAACAGGTGCCGATGCCGGCACGCGCCTTCGGTAGCGACTAGCGATGCGACATTACGCCAATTTAATCTTTAATTATCTGTTTTAAGGCTGATTTCACGTTGAAACAAAAGTTATTGTGTAAATTTAAATAGAGTAGGAAAAGGAGTAGCCTTGCTTTGCTACTGCGCGCCCGGCGTCGGCCATAACACGAGCGCAGGGTCTTTGAGAGCGCCGGCATCGACGCATCTTTGTAGTAAATATGTTCCTTGTTTGGAGGTGTCGCATTAGAGGGCGCTCGGCGCCCCCTTAGACCCGGCGCCCGTGTGCGCCGCACACCCTGCACCATAGGTAAAGACGCCTCTATCATCTACCTAGTCAATGTCTACTTAGGCTCCAGACCCTGTGCACGCCACAGCGCTATAGTTAGTATTCTGTGACAACGCGCCACGGCTTCGGCCTTCGACAATACGGAAACTGCGGGATGCTGCCTTTGATCTCCGCAGCGATCGATAAATGCAATTAAAAATCGTTGCGTGACACTGCCGTCTTGTATTATGTCACTAAAGCCTGAGCGAGGCGTTCAGCGTGCGGTGACGCCGGTCGCCGGCAAAAGAGGTTATAGTGTCTGTACAGTGAACGCTCCTGCCCTTCAGGGCGTTCATGTGTATGAACGTAGGTATGTGACGAACGCTGCACCGTGCACGACTCGCCTCGTCTTTATACTCGACTAGAGAAACTTAATCCTTAGCCTTACGCCAGGATTACACTAATTGTAAGTTATATCGTAAGTAACTTACGTAACTAACATTACGCAACTTACAAGACTGTAATACATTTCGTTTATTAGATACTCATATGAACGACAAAGTAAAAAAAAAGTGAGTAGGTAAAACTTACAAAGGTAATCTTGGATTTAGGCCTACGGCTTAGAGGAGCTTATTTTTGACCGCTTTTTATAAATATTAACTACTAGCTGATGCCCGCGACTTCGTCCACGTGGATTGAGGTTTTTTCGTTCCCGCGGGAACTCTTTAATTTTCCGGGATTAAAAGTTGCCTATGTCACTCTCCGTCCTCAACTATACCTATGCAAAAAATCACGTCGATCTGTTCCACCATTGCGGCGTAATTGAAGGACAAACCAACAAACAAACACACTTTCGCATCATACTAATATTATAAATGCGAAAGTGTGTTTGTTTGTTGGTTTGTCCTTCAATCACGCTGCAACGGAGCAACGGATTGACGTGATTCTTTGCATATGTATAGTTAGTTGAGGACCTGGAGAGTGACATAGGCTACTTTTTATCCCGGAAAAATAAGGAGTTCCCGTGGGGAACATTAAAAAAACCTTTTTCCACGCGGACGAAGTCGCGGGCATCAGCTGGTTTATAATATATTGTGATTCACTGAGTTTAATGTGGTTCTTGTTTCTGGTGGTGACAGCTCGTGGAGCGCGTGGCTGGTGCCGCTGCTGCTGGGCGTGGCGGCCACCGTGCTGTATCGGTACCTCTTCATGTAGTGCGGGGGCGCGGCCGCAGGCAGGGCTTCGCTGCGAGCGGGGCTCCACGCGACGCCGTGAACGACTCCTGGTGTTCAAGTTACGGACTAATGGCACATTGGTGTGAAATACGAGTACCTTTTGTTTGTGCAAACTCGTTCACTTGAGTTGGTGTGTGCAGTGTGGCCACGTAGGGGTGCCCCTATTCTAAGGAGCGCGTCCACATACTTAGGTTGCTCTCTTTGCGCAAAAGTATCCATAGTGGATAATTATTAATTATAATACTTAACACTATTTTCATATCTGCATTTTATTAAGGACACGTTTTTGTATACGAGTAGGTATCAATTGACAAACAACTATAAATAAATGATTTATTAACATTAGGTATGAAATAGAGGTCATCCAATCAGAAAATGAATGTACTTACACACATGCAAAGTAGGTATAGCAATACATCAAAATTGGACTTCTTCATTGGTCGCTTAGTTTGGATATTTACTCAACGATCGGATTGTTAACAAACTAGTAGATATAAATGACGCGGACGTGAAAGAAGCGCATTCATTTTTGCAATAAACAACCTCTACCCTAAATGCATTTATATTGTTTAAATCGCAAAAATGTCTTTTAAGTGGAATAAGTTTGAGTTGTAACCTATCAATAAGAAGGCAAAATAGTTAAACTAAGATTTGACTGAAACATTATTCCTGTTTTCATTGTGAAGATATAAATTAACCGCAACTAACTAGGTACACATAATATTATGTAAAATTTATTTGTGACTATAGGATTAGATAGCTCATTTACTTTTTAATAAAATATATTAGTTATCCAAGTCTAATTATGTATACCTACTGTTTTTTTTACTAAGTGCCTTTCAATAATTTAGTATAAGTACCTAAGTGAATTATTAATCAACTTTACTTTAGTTTAATACTTTTTGTCAACGCTGCTCTGCGATAATAATGTATAAATATTTAATGCGATAATATTATGTTATGTACGTTAATTATTAAGGTGTAGTTATAAAATCATGGTTAATATTTTGATGGGTTTTTGGTGTGGTGTTTGATAGGAATAACTGATGTATTTTATATTGTGAGCGAAGTCTGCAGGGTGGCACCGTGGCCACTGGTAGAGTGCTTTACAAAAAACCTTGAGACAAAGTGACTAGTACCTAGTCTGTTTTACATAAACCTTAAGGCACAATGGTCACTGGTTATAAAAAGCCTTGAAGCAAAGTATTTACTGGTAGAGTCGGCTTTACAAACAGCCTTGAGACAGACGCAAGAATCTTACGATAGTAGTAAAACTGTTTTTCATACTGACCGCCATGTCGCCCAAGTCTTCAAAAGAAAATAGTTATTTGTTCAACAAGGTAGCAAAGTTTATTTTTGTTGCGTGTGCCTAGTTTGAATCCCGAGCGAGCTAAGAATTCTATAATAGAATCACGAGAGTGAAAGCGAGTGATTCTTAGGCGAGGGATTTAAAGACACAAGAAACAAAAACCTTTGCTGTACATACAACTTTTCAAATCAATAGCGAGAAAATAAGATCTTATTCTGAATGTATTTAGTGGAGTATGTAAAGAAATGCTCAATCCACAGCATTCTAAATTCAAAATACTTCTCACTGAGTTCAAATTGAAACCAGTGAACAAAAAATGAGTTTTGGTTTAAGCAGTAAAGGTGTGTATTTTGAGCTAGAGAGGAGAAAAAGTAGTTAGCATGCAACATAAACTAAGCTTAACACCCTGCAAATACGTCCGTTTCTACGCGAACTAATTGAGATCTCTACGTGTCTCTACCTTGAAACTCTAATTCTCGCATGTACAACCTCCAGACTTTGCCCTCATTTATAAAGGACTATAGGTAGTATGTGAAAATGAGGGTATGTTAAGTAATTTTTGCATAGGGTAATAAGGTGCTGAGTTTTTGGAGAGTGTTTGTGAATAATTAACTATATTACTTTTTTTACTATAGTTGTAATTTTTTTAAAGTTTTGTTATTTGCACGAATTATGGATATTTTAATTATTGTTGATGTATATTTAAACCCCAAGAAATATAACTGCATAATATTATACAAAAACAACACTGAAAAGGTATATAATTCTGCTTCTGTGCAGTAAACGTCACCCTGTGACGATGTGACGAATTCTATGCGATTCTATGTGACCACGGAGTGTTATTAAATTATTGAATAAAATATGTGCTACAGTTTGTGTATATTTTGTACCAACATGATATAAATTTAATGAATAAAACTATAAAGAATATTAAAATGTCTTTAATTGTTTATCTTTAATTCATTCATATATTTAACAAAGGGCTTTAAGCCTCCTCAAAAACAGTACATTAAAATTAGTATCACATTTATTTTAAACTTAATATGTACCTACTTAATTTTATCACTCAATTTATGACTGCAATAACAAAAACAAAGTGATCTTTCTTTAACTGTAACATGAAACGCATATTTCTCTTCCTTCAGACCTGTAAAATAATATAATTTTGCCAGTAAAGCTTTGATTTAAAAGAGACAAGTTAAAGGTTCGACCACATCTTCTCATTGAATGTTGATCAATGCCATTAGGCTATGGCAGTTTCTACTATGTAGGTAAGTACATCAAATTAACCTGCTTGATGTTTATCAATTAATTATTAATCAGTATTGAATTTGCATCAGAAATGCTGAGACAGCAATTAGTTATGATCTGAATCTAAATCAATGTTCAAAAAGGACTTTGCTACATAAAGTACTACTACTTGGTAATTTTTTCCTGATGCTCATTTTTTTAGTTGTTACAGCTATGCTCTCTCGCAAATATCAGATGATCTCAAACAAGCTACTGGTCTGATCCTTGCAGAAGACAAGTTCAGCAGTGAGCTTCTATTCTGCAAGGGAAAGTATAATAACATGTACAATCTCACCCATTCAAAGAGCATTTGGAGCAGTACAGCAGTTGGCACATGGCACACTGGCGCTGGCAGGCGGAACACAGGGAGCTCTCACAGTAGCCGCAGCTGTCAACTGCCAGCCCACTGCAAGAACAGTGCTTTATTGGCTTATTCTTTTCTGTGGCCTGTATTTAACAATAATAAGTTACTTCAAATTTGACAGACTAGCAATAGCAGACTAAAACTATTAATGATCTAAAATCTCCATTCTGCATTATAAAATCCATAATATTATGTAAGTGTGTCTGTCAAAACAGTTTTGTTATGACAAAAAAATTAAAACAGATTGATGCAATTTGCCATGGGGATAGCTTGCATCCCAAAATTATATTATATCAAAAACACGAGAAAACAAGGTTTAGTACAACATTAGTAAATTCTATGAAAACTGAAATGTTTACCAAGGTTCCTGAATGCAAAAGTCCTCCATCTTTCCCAATAAACAGTTGCTTAAATTTCATGCCATATTTCTTTTCTGTTGAGCTGATGTCAGAGCATTGTAGCTGATCATGTAGCAGGGGTTTCTTGGCTCCCTGGTACAGCAATTGCAATGTTTTCTCTGAAACATTTGAATCTTGAAGTCTTATACTAGATAACTATAGGTCTACCAGAATCTGATGGCAAAAAATACACCTAAAAGTACCAGTATACAGTGTATACTTTTTGCCATCAGATTCTGGTAGACCTATATTTATCATTACGCGAGTATAAAGGATATTTAGAGTAATCAAAACAAGTTTTACCGTAAACTTTCTTTAACCTATCTTCATTGTTATTAAATTGCTTCATTCCAACGCGTGTTTTTCTTTGCTGTATATAATCTTCGCTGTAAGGGTTAGATCTTTTAGCCATGGCTACTACTCTACAATCTCCTGGTTTCCACTTTCTTTGAACCTTGAGAGCTAATTCAATGATTTTAGTAATAGTTTCCAAGAGTAGTTTATTTTTTGTTCCAAAACTTACAAAAATAAATACCTACAATTTGTCATTTGAATTTTTGAGACAGTTGTTGTTTGACATTGACAACCTTGCAATGATGTATACTTTTTTTCGTGCTTGGTGTCAAAGAAGAATAATCACGTCTTTTTATTACCCGACTGCGGAACGCACAGGGTTATGTGTTCATCAGTCTATATATGTATATTTCCTTTGTGTCGCACTACAGACAAAACGGCTGAACCGATTTTGATGATACTTGCACCACTAGATTTGTCTTAATTTTCCGAGTGTCATAACGGAAGCCGAATTTAAGAAAAAACAAAATGGCGCCCACTAGAAGCCATATTGTAACAAATTTAAAAATGAAAGTCAATAAACTATGGCAAGTGGGGTATCGATGAATAGGTCTTGTAAAATCAGAGTTAGGTTCCCTAGACTATTTTTTCATTTTAACGATCATTTAGGATTTACGAGGTTTCAAAGGTTCATTTTTAGTGTATTCCTTTGTGTCGCACTACAGACAAAACGGCTGAACCGATTTTGATGATACTTGCACCACTAGATTTGTCTTAATTTTCCGAGTGTCACAACGGAAGCCGAATTTAAGAAAAAACAAAATGGCGCCCACTAGAAGCCATATTGTAACAAATTTAAAAATGAAAGTCAATAAACTATGGCAAGTGGGGTATCGATGAATAGGTCTTGTAAAATCAGAGTTAGGTTCCCTAGACCATTTTTTCATTTTAACGATCATTTAGGATTTACGAGGTTTCAAAGGTTCATTTTTAGTGTATTCCTTTGTGTCGCACTACAGACAAAACGGCTGAACCGATTTTGATGATACTTGCACCACTAGATTTGTCTTAATTTTCCGAGTGTCATAACGGAAGCCGAATTTGAGAAAAAACAAAATGGCGCCCACTAGAAGCCATATTGTAACAAATTTAAAAATGAAAGTCAATAAACTATGGCAAGTGGGGTATCGATGAATAGGTCTTGTAAAATCAGAGTTAGGTTTCTATGAACATTTTTTCATTTTAATGATCATTCAGGATTTACGAGGTTTCAAAGGTTGTAATCCTTTGTGTCGCACTACAGAAAAAACGGCTGAACCGATTTTGATAGTACTTGCACCACTAGATTTGTTTTAATCTTCCGAGTGTCACTATGGAGGCCGAATTTGAGAAAAACAAAATGGCGTCCACTAGAAGCCAATTAATAAATGAAAGTCGATAGGCTATAGGCAAGTGGGGTATCGTTAGATAGGTCTTTTAAAATCACACCTAGGTTCCTTAAACCATTTTTCCGTTTAAATGATAATTTAGGATTTACGAGGTTTCAAAGGAAATGTTTAAAGTTCCTACATAAATCATCTATCTATCAAACTAGGTATGATACCTATTATAAAGAGAAAAGATTTGGATTATCTCAAAAACTACTCAACCGATTTTAAAAATTATATCACTTATAGAAAGCTACATTATTAACATGTAAAATAGGCCATATTTCATTTTTTTTAAAATAAGAGATCCCTACGAAAATTGCAATAATGTGAATTCAGTCGGAAAGAATCGTCTCATCTGAGAGCTTCGTTGCGTGCGCTGAGTAAATAGTTAAAGTTACACGAAAATAATGTATGGTGGAATAGTTTCTCTTAAAAAGTTCTATAAAAAAGTCCGCGATAGCATATATCTAACTTTTAAGGCTGACTAACAATAAACATTTTTATGATTTTCAAACTTGGTTTAAAACTATGCTTTTCTTGTGAAGGTGTTTTTACCGACATAGTATTAATCCTTATCAAAATAAATATGTTCGTCATCTTCAGTATTTAATTAAGATAAAAATTGCTCTGTACACCATTTAATTTAGATGAATATTTTATGAGATATCATAGAAATACAGTAACGTTCAACAGAAAATGACGCGGCCGGCAGCGGATAGAAAAGGGTGAAGGTGGGGCGCGTACCTACTCTCACAATATAATATTACGGTAGTAACTTAATATCATTGTAAAAGCTTAATGTGACGACATAACCAGTCTCAAAAAACTTGATGATTTGTACTCCTTCAATCGATCAGTCAAAAAATCAATAAATTCATCAATGCCACATGCAGCGCATATTCGACTTACATAACTTACGACTAAAATTTTTAATGTCTATTAAAATATTGGTTCCGACTTTGCTACGTACTAAATACGTACAAATTGTGTTTTTGAAAATACTTTTTTGCATTGTTCACGGGCATTTTCGTAAGTGGCCGACGTTCATTGGCTTACGAAAGCGATTGGACGCGGTAAATGCCGAGGTCTCGTGACGTCGCGTCGCTGCGATAGGACTCTCGAAAATTAATTCACTCTCTCTGTCGAAAAAATAGCAGATTCACGAACTTTACCAAACCAAATTTATATTAGCACTAGCTGATGCCCGCGACTTCGTCCGCGTGGATTGAGGTTTTTCGGTTCCCGCGGGAACTCCTTAATTTTCCGGGATAAAAAGTAGCCTATGTGCTATTCCAGACTATAATCTATCTCTGTGCCAAATTTCATCCAGATCCGTTCATCCGTTGGAGCGTGATTGAGTAACAAACATACATCCATACATCCAAACTTTCGCATTTATAATATTTATATGGATTATAACATATTATACAAATTTGATGATGGTTATGGTGATCACCATGGTAGTCATTACGAATAAATGAATCCGCTGCTTATTCACATGCTCTAAAATGCTACCACAAAATCTATAATAGTACCTTTGGTACAACTTCGGGCAGAAAAAACGTCGCCTGTTTACAATAAATACTGAACTAAAAAGTTTGAAATAAAAAAGTAATTTAATAAAACAAAAAACCCGACTGCTTGGATACCAAAAAGTATAAAACAAGACATGTATTGAAGTATTTCATTATTATCAATTTACATCGTATAATAATATTAATAAAATTTATCACGGCGCAGTCGCACGTCCAATAGCTAACATTTACCTTAACGTGCGACTGCGCCTTGATAAATTTTATTAATATTATACGATGTAAATTGATAATAATGAAATACTTCAATACATGTCTTGTTTTATACTTTTTGGTATCCAAGCAGTCGGGTTTTTTGTTTTATTAAATTACTTTTTTATTTATAGTGCTTACAAAGGTGCTTACTATGTATATAGAGTTGTTGTAGAAATAGGAAGACGTCGTAATTTTCCTATTCTCTGATCTGTGGCCTCTGTGGGGTTATTGCATGGAACACATAACCCTTTATCATTGGGCTATCATCATAGCCACAGAACACGTCTTAGTGTGTGTTCCGTTATAAGCACTGCGAGCACTGGCAGTGCTCTTTACTGGGGACTTCCAGTGCTCGCAGTGTATTTCGGAACCTGTGTTCGGAACCACAGGTTCGGAACGCACCCTTATACTCCTAGCGCCGGAGATCATAGCCCACAGAGTACATTATATATACTGTCATAGCCGTAGGGGATAGAGACACTAATATTATAAACGAGCGATTGAGCCACTAAACAAAAGAAGAAGAAGAAATGCGAAAGTATGTTTGTTTGTTGGTTTGTCCTTCAATCACGCCGTAACGGAGCAACGGATTAACGTGATTTTTGGCATGGGTATTGGGTATAGTTGAGGACCTGGAGAGTGACACTTTCAAGGCTAAGGCTATGCTACTTTTTATCTCGGAAAATTAAGGAGTTCCCGCGGGAATCAAAAATCTTAAACCACGCGGACGAAGTCGCAGGCATCAGCTAGTAACCAAATAAAGGATCGTCATTCGTCAATCGTCATTCAATGAGAATTGACAAGTCTGGCTTAAAATAAAGTTCAATTTAGCATGGCTACACTGCCAACAGGGCACCTTCGATCGATGTGTTGCTGTCAACAATTTTTTACGAATTAGTCAAAAAAGTAATAAAATAAATACATTTCAGGAAAGAACTGTCCTTATCTCTCAGTAAACTCTTCGAACAGTTATCAGTGGTTCATACGATGTTGTAAAACACATTAGTGTAGGAGTGAAAGTGTTTTTAGTTAGATTTCCTTGTGATAGTGACGAAGCTGTTTGTCGCAATCTAGCATATGTGAGGGGTTCTTTCACGAATGTTACGTAAGTGGCGATAAGGATGTCGTGGATGAAGCGGCCGCAGGCAGGCGCGGCGCCGCCCCGGCCTGAGCCGCAGCCCCAGGCCTTCGCCGCGCCACAGGTGAGCAGGTTATGTCGACACGGACGTAAACAATGACGTGGTCTATTAATTACCTACCTGAATGTTTTGATAAAATTCTGCCTGTTTTTAAACAGCCTTTTCTCTATTCACTACAATCATTTAACCTTTTCCACAACCAAGTCAAAAATAATACAAGTAGTAGACAATATATACCTATGTAGGTATTATATAAATACAATGATACCAGTGTCTAATTCTTAAATTAGAAAGTAATATTATTTAATTTCCATACATGTTGTGGAACATTTCATTGTGTTTTGTGTTAAGTTCAGCTGGTATAAGTATGGTGTAGCTACAGTTTATTGATTGCAGCCATATGGGAACCAGCAGAGTATGTACCCTAACTACCAAGGGGCGCCTGCTGCAGCTCCGCAGCAGCAGCAGCAGATGTGGCCGGCCCCGCAGCAGCAGCAGCCGCAGTACAGCCAGCAGTACGGCCAGGTGTACCAGCAGCAGCCCTTCGTCAACAGCTCCAATCAATTCTTTCAGCAACCACAGCAGTACAATCAGAACTACACTAACCAGAACTTTGACAATGTGCCGCAAGGGTATCAACAGAATTACTATCATAACCAAACAAACAAACCTCAGCAACCTAATTTCACACAAAATGAAAGCTCCGACACGTGGGAAGACAACTGGGGCTGGGGCTGGGAGGACTCCTCCAAACAACAAAAGACTGCCAACCAAGTCACTACTAACCAACCACCCCCGCAGGCGCAAGCCTTCAACAATGCTAATGTCATAGAGGAAAGTTTTGCCTCCACCCAAAGTTGGAACTGGTCCATGGAAGATAAAAATAAATCAGAAACCCAACAGCCCCAAGAACTAAATGTCCAGAAAACTCAAGAAAATTTTTTAGACACTGTGAATGTAGCAAACCATAATACAGGAAATATTAGTGAAGCTAGTCCGCAGCAGAGTGTGAATAATATCCCAGCACAGGACGATTCAAACCAAGTTAGAAGCTTGAGTGATAAAGAAGTTGTGAAGGAGCATTTACCTAACTTGGCACAGGGGAAACGTTTTCATATAGAAAATTTAACACCTCAATGGTCCATTGAGTCTCAAATGTCACAGGAGTCTAGCGACGGACCGCTCACACAATCAGAGGGCACGTACAGAAGTGAAAACCAATCTAGAAATTCTAGCAAAAGCAGTCCCGGCCCCAACACTGACACTTCTAATTTTAATTATTCTTTATCTGGATTCAATGACATGAGTGCCACAAACACTGAGACATCGAAGCACACGGAGGACTCTATGACATCTAACATACAAAATAATAATAGAAGAGAAAGCTATGATGAATTAGCCAACTCAGTGCAAGAAATGACCATAAGCAATCACAAAATCCCTGCTGTGCCTGGCGCCAATCTTGTTGACCACAATAGTGAAAATATAAGAGAGAACAGGCAACCGATGTTGCCACCCATGCCATCTGTGTCTCCTGTTGTTTCTTCTGTGTCCAATCAGTTTATCCCTCAACAACTTGTCATGTCGGCCCCACCTGCAGTATCACACATCTCTCAAATCTCATCAGCCCCTGCAATACCATCTCTAAGTAACATAACACACCCTGCACCTACAATACAACCCTCAGCCAATCTGCCACCTCCACCAGCATCAATTCCCCCTACTAGCTTACCACCACCTCCGATAGGTCCTCCCACTATCATGCCCACTTCATCAGCCGTGTCGCATCCACCTCCCAATAATTTCCCACCATCGTCCAGTCAAAACCCCTTCAAAAGTGCTTCACCATTTTCTCATAAAAATATTCCTAAAATCCCAGCCCCTAATCCTCAACAACCTCATACATTCCCGCCACAAGTGCCGAGCGCTAACCTGACCGCGCCGGGCGTCGTCACGCAAATCCTTCAGCAGGACAGACTCTCGGCGGGCTTCGGGGCTAACCTGGAAACCACGCCCGACAATTCCGAGAGACCTGATCAACCGCAAATGACGAATTATAATAGGTCGATGCCTGTTTCCCAGCAAGTGCCTGACAATTTAGAGATAGCGCCACAGAATGATAGAAACCAGTACTTGCAGACTGCACACTTATCCAGCGGGGATTACGGGGAAAACACTGACTTCAGTCGCAACATCCCTCCGCCGGGACCCAGGAGAATGGGAGTGGGGCAACAGGACGTGGAGTACAATCAGAGTCTGAACATATCGGGCGAGGAGCCCCCTCCGGGCCTCGCGCGCATGGTGCCCGGCCAACAGAACGAAATCGATAACTCCTACAACCAAGGGGGCGACGACGATTATATGGATCGGCAAATAGACGGGCAGCCGATGGACAGCGGCGGGCGGCCGTACCGCCGAGCCGACGGCCAGCAGACCCCAGACTACACGCAAGCTTCGACCAATCGCGGGGGCGACCGGAGGCCGGTGGGCCTGGACAGGATGGTGCCCGGGGAGCCCAGCAACGAGGAGTACTCACAGTATCAGACCAGTAGTTTTGGGGGCGCGAGCGAGCATAGAGTCGTGACGGGCGTCGACCGCGACTACCCTATTGCGTCGGATGCCGGTCCGTCGGATATCCGCGAACAGAACGTCGACGGCTCTGACTACACGGAACCGACGCCGAGGAATCCTTCGCGCAGTATAATCGGCGCCCGGGAAGCCAGCGACGCCACCTCGCCGGACTTCAGTCTTTCCGTCGACGACCAGCAGAGAGAAATCACAATGGAAGGCGAAAATCTGCAGGACTTGAGTTCCGTGTCGGCGGCCGATAACCCGTTTTCCCGGGCAGCGCCGTACGAAGGATCAACCGCTATCGTCGCGGAGGCCAAGGACCGCCACGACGCCGCCGACCCTGCAGATTACCCGACGAGTAACTCGCGCAGGCAGTCTCTGAATTGCGTCACTTCCGGGGAAGACTCCGGGCGAGATCGAGGTTTCAAAGCGTCCCCGAGGAAGGAGAGGGACAAGAACAAGTCGAAGGATCGCTCGCGCGACGCGGACAGGGACAAGGACAGGGGTCGGTACTCCCGCGGCGATAGGAAGTACGATCGCGAGTCGGAGAGGCGAGGCGGGCGGCGCGAGCGCGACGAGCGGCGGCCGCGCGGCGGCAGCCCGGACGCGCGGCGGCCGCGCGGTGGCAGCCCGGACGCGCGGCGGCCGCGGCGCAGCGCGCGCCCGCACCGCTACGAGACCGAGGACACGGACTACTGCAGCGACCGGGAGAGGGAGCGCAGGTTACTCGCCTTACTTTACGTTTTTAATATAAACTAAAACATATCGGAACAAGTTAATGTACAAAATTGAATAATGATAAAAGACAAGATTATCCAGATTAATTTATTTTTATCGTAAACCATTACGATATAGTTGACCAAATCGAATAACTAACATAAAATGCAAAACCAATTTTGAGTAGACTAAATTAAATATTGAATATTCTGAGAATCTAAACATCTGGCTTTACATCAAATAATCAAATAAATATTATAAATGCGAAAGTTTGGATGGATATATGGATGTTTGTTACTCAATCACACCCGAACGGCTGAACGGATCTGGATGAAATTTGGCACAGAGATACCTAGATTATAGTCTGGAATAACACATAGGCTACTTTTTATCCCGGAAAATTAAAGAGTTCCCGCGGGAACCGAAAAACCTCAATCCACGCGGATGAAGTCGCGGGCATCAGCTAGTGCTTACTTAAATTTTCAATTTCTCTGAAACTGTTCACCAGGTCTTTAAGATTCATAATAAAACCTTTCTCTAAATTCTTTATAGGTATTTTTTTGACAAAATGTCAAGTTTCTAGACTCAGCCGTTTGAGTTGCACTGAACGAGGGTCTCACTGATACGTCAGTCAGTCTCTTTTAACTGCTGCTGTAAATCGATTTCCAGGCAACACAGAGAGGGTTCATACACATCATCGAAGCCGCCGCGCGGCGACGACAAGGAACGACGCTACGACGACCGCGCCGATCGAAGCGAGCGCGGCGAGCGCAGGCGACACGACACGCTGGAGCGCGACCGCCGCTACGACGACGAGCGCGCGCGCCGCGGCGACCGGCACCGCGACCGCGACCGCGACAGAGAGCGCGACCGCGACAGAGAGCGCGACCGCGACAGAGAGCGCGACCGCTTCGAGCATCGCTACCGGGACATAGACCCGAGGAAGATCGCCTCGCTCAGACGAAGCAAGGACTACAAAGATGACGATGAACGGAGAAAAGGTTAGTGCGCTGACCGACAGCTTCCTTACCAAACCAGTTACTTATACCAACATCGTGGGGTGTAAAATGGAAACATTTCTTTTTCACTCTTGACTGTCTATTATAATATTTTGATAATTAAACTATTGGTTGATTACGTGTAGTTCTAAAGGAGGATGGAAATGTAAATGGTGCTTAATTAGTTTTAGACTTTCATTTCAAAGATCAGTAAAGAAGCTCGCTCTAAAGAAAAATCATGAAAGTTTAAAATACATACAACTCTTAGAAATGAAGATTACGGAGATAGAGAGAGATGGAGGATTAAATGTCATGTTTGTTTTGCAGTTGTAACGTTCAGTGGTGATGCCAAGTCCGATAGGAGTAGTAGTAATAAGGGCGAAGGTACCTCCGACTCCTATACGTGTGTATGTGTGTGTGTGTGTGTGTGTGGCTGTGATCGCGCACGCGCATACGCGCTCAGCTCCATTGTGGCGGATACATACTGTATACTTGCGACGCGACCCGATGACGAGCTATGAGTGTTGAATCAAATATTGGTATTTTAAAGACAATAATGATACTGATGAACTAGCGCAGTAGTGATTAGTGAACGCTATAGTCTTGTACGTAATTGTTAAGTCCAATACTTAGCACGGTCAATTTTTGACTCATGATTTCTAAATTATCTCAGGTTGTTGTAATTATCCATTTGGATGCCGTGTGAAAACAGAATATGTGTGTAGGTTTTACACGACCATCCAACACCACTGCATATACTCGTACGTTACATCTTACGACGAGTAAACAGTTAGTTTGTGGTTAAATTTAAAAAAAACAGTAGACGTCACGAATTTTGTGACTACACATTTTAGTATGTTGTCACATTACTACGATTTTATTTGATTCAATGCCGGATGAGTTTTATACTCGTACGGTTGCGAGTTGCGTGTTTAAAGTATGCATTCGCCCTTTCTCTGGCTAATCCACATTCTACATTACGTCGATAGCTTTTTAATACTTTCATGTTACACAAGTTGAGACGATATGCAAAAATAATCGTTTGTCATGCATGCCGCATGGGTTGAGACTTGAATCGGTTTGAACTTACATACATAAACAAGATAGGAACGGCATTCCGAACCAGTGATAGATTCATTCGACTATTCATAAGCACTTGTAAAAAGTCTATTTGAATAAAAAACTTTTGAATTTTGAATTTTTTTTGAATATAAAAAGCACTACATTATGTTGAGATCGTTATAATTCAATCAATGAGAGAGAGAGAGCTATAGAAATTAATTATTGATGGATTATTAACTTTTTCTTGTCGCATGGCACTTGTAAATATAACGCTTTATCTTAAATATTGATAAGATTTCCAGTGATGTTTTTATGACACGAGTTACAAATTGAATTAAACTGAGAAATATTTTGTAGGTTTTTATGTGAAGCTGACAATTCCTGTCCAATTAGACAAGGAAAGTAAAGCCTAGCTAGAAATAGACTACTGGTGGGAGGCTTCGGCCGTGGCTAGTTACCACCCTACCGGCAAAAACGTGCCGCCAAGCGATTTAGCGTTCCGGTACGATGCCATGTAGAAACCGAATAGGGGGATGGGTTTAATATAACTGCCATGCCCCTAACAGGTTAGCCCGCTACCATCTTAGACTACATCATCACTTACCATCAGGTGAGATCGCAATCAAGGGCTAACTTGTAGTGGATAAAAAAAAAAAAGACTGGAAAACCGCCCGGCACATGCGAGATCATAAAACTTTTGACTCTATCATTGGGCGACACTGATCAGAAATGGGAAGATTAAGTTCATTTTATATTATATCTAGTATATGTTTATCTCAATTTGGTTATAAATAAAACTTAGCTTGGAATAAAGAAGGCCTTGGTTAAGAAAAATATTATAGGTACTATCAAAGATGATAGATTCTACATAAGAGTTAAAATGAAACGTATAGTCTGGGGCTATACTGCTAAAGCAATATTACTCTAAATGATAGTTTGGTACTTGACGTTCCTAATAGTAGATTAGTAGCCAAGGGCTGTAAGGCATCAATTGCAGCCCGAGATATTTAGGCGCACGAGCGCAGGGAGGGCGCCTATAGTTCGAGGGTGCAATTGATGCTTACACCCGAGCTAACTACTCTGCTTTACATCTCGATTGTGAGGTAAAGTAGGTCCTTATTACCCCCAAATGGAGCTTGTAGGTGACCAATTAGCGCTCTAGGGTAATAATGTAGCTAGAAAAGCCCTAGGGCGGTAAGTAATTAAAAAAAAAACTCTTCACTCTTTCAAAAAGTTCGCGTACATCTAACCATCATACTTTTTTTAATTACTTACCGCCCTAGGGCTTTTCTAGCTACATTATTACCATAGAGCGCTAATTGGTCACCTACAAGCTCCATTTGGGGGTAATAAGGACCTACTTACCGAATATGAGAGATGTAAAATAAGGTTTATGATTTTAAAACACGATAGCTAATAATAATGAGGACCTGACGGGGCCTGTCTCTGTAATTATATTATGACCATCTATACTTCTATACTATAATACTATAAATGCGAAAATTTGGATGAATGTATGTATGTATGGATGGATGTTTGTTACTCAATCACGTCCGAACGGTTGAACGGATCTGGATGAAATTTGGCACAGAGATAGATTATAGTCTGACACAAATATGTTGATGAAGATGAATCTGAGGTGATATACAGTGACAGTGATACCTAGGCTACTTTTAATCCCGGAAAATTAAGGAGTTCCCGCGGGAACTCAATCCACGCGGACAAAGTCGCGGGCATCAGCTAGTAGGTAATTTCTTAAACACGACAGTCAACAATAATGAAGCGGATAGCACTATGGCCCCAGAGCGAGGCCACAATACGTATAGATCTCGGGCAACGGCGTGCACAGGGTTTGAAGTTAGGGTAGGCATTGGTAAGTAAGAATACCAATTCACTGGTAGTAGAGTCAAAACATGACGTAACATAAGATACACCTGTATGTCCTACGTGTTTTAAATAAATGAATTGAACTGACTGTCTTGATAAAAATGAGCATTGACGTATTTCCACTTGGGTAAGCAGTGCTTTTATGCCTCTATGCACCGATCTCGGGGAGCAGTCGTGTAGTACAGCGTATTGTGCGTGCAGGCGAGGCGTACTCTTCGGGCTCGCGCGCGGGCTCGCGCGAGGCCACGGCCACGGACGACGAGGCGGAGGAGCCGCGGCGGCGCGCGCACCGCGACCAGCGCCGGCGGCACCGCCACCACCACTATTACGAAGGCAAGTACACCGGCATTCACGCCCGTCGATAGCCAGGTATAACGGGAACTCGTTAATTTTCCGGGATAAAAAGTAGCCTGTGTCACTCTCCAGGTCCTCAACTATACCCATGCCAAAAAACACGTGGATCCGCACCGCCGTTGCGGCGTGATTGAAGGACAAACAAACACACTTTCGCATTTATAATATTAGTATGATAGGCAGCAAATTCCATTTACTCGCTATATTTTTTGTTCGAATAGCGTCCACGTGTTACTCAGGATGGCAATAAAGTCGTCAATGATCACTGCTCTTAAACTTTTGTTACATATACCTGAAAAAGCAATTGATTGCTTCGGATCGAATTAATTGATTGATCGAATTCTTTTTCTCAGACTCTTTAATTCATAACGCACTATTTCCCGTGTCGGCTGCAGGCTACGAGGCGGCGGCGGGAGCGGGCGCGGGCGCGGGCGCGGGCTGGGACGAGGCGCTGGAGGTGCAGCGGCGCCAGTACGAGTACTACGAGCGGCTGCGGCGCACCGACCCCGCCGGCTACATGCGCCTCTACAAGCAGCTGCTGAACCCGACGCTGTACGGACACAGCGCCTACGCCGACGGTGAGCAGTATATACAGATCAACGTTTAGTGTACGGGCACGAAACTAGCGGTAGCGGGGCGATGCGATTAACCGACAAAAACGTCTGGGATTTATTTTTTCGAATTCTTTAAGTATAAAAAAATCAAGTTGACAAAAAAAAATGTCTTTCTGATTTTTTTTTGCAAATGTTATAATTGCTGCGCAGTAGCGAAATAACCGCAAACGCTCTACCAGACTGGCAGAACTGGATTCGCCAATGAATGAAATTATATTTTTCCACAATTTCAGCTTGCCTAAAGGACCCTCCCGAAATTCATCGCCAGCTCTCGGATTCCATCGCCCCGCTGTCGTCGTCGCTCGGCCGTCGCTAGTTTCGTGTCTGACGCCTTAGTCCCACAAACTTATCTGTCCCGGCGACAGCGTCGCTAGTACATACGAAAATATAATAAAAACAAATATAAACTAAACAGGCATAAAAATTAGTTCCAATTTTGGCCACCAGACGAGATAAGTTTGTGGGACTATAGAAGGGTTAGACGACGAGCCTTTCAGCTTCACTTGGTTTTCAACTTCATTGGGTGCGGTGATAAGGGTTTATATACAGCGACCGGCAGAAGTCGGCACGGCAAACTTTTATGATTCGATTTTATTTGTCTATGATTCGATTTTATAGGAGATGTGCCTGTACTTAAAGCCGAACGATATTGAGAGGGTATGTCTGGGGACGGACACGGAATGTAGTTTTCAAAATCTGTGCTATTTTTTCGTGTTACTAACTGTATTTTATTTGAAAAGCACAAGGTAGACAATATTTCACATTCCGGCTGACTTGAGATTGAGAGCATCTTGAGACTTGAGATCATCTTGAGATGATCAATCCAAGATTATCAAGGTGGCTTTGGGCAGCAATTAAAGTCGGCAGGCAAGCAACATTGTAAAACCTGAGATGTTTAGTTATCTGTTCCTGGAGGAGGATCTTTTCCTTCGTTTCATATACCGTTAATCTACTATAGCCATTTGAATTTGTCACCCCCGTGCTGATGTTGGTATACATTTTAAAAACAATTCTTAAGTACATATCAAAATAGCGGAACCGACAGTATTCGAACCTGCGTTTCCCTGGGATTCGCGCCCGGAACGCCTTTGACCGCTCGGCCACGGTCACTTACTCGACAGTGACGAAAATTGAGATATGTATCTATTTATCCAGTCCACGCGACTGTTAATGGCATCTAGTAGCGATATATTCTAGTAGGTACACATTTTCCTGGCTCCCAACTCCCTCGGGGGATAGTACAAGTCGGTGTTCAATCCAGTTCCAGGGTACGGCGCGCTGGGCTACGAGCCTCGCGCGGAGGAGCGCGGCAGCGTGCACTCGGGCCGCTCCAGCGCCAACGGGCTCAAGCCCGCCGACACGTGAGTGTACACGATACACACGCGCCACACGCACGCAACACACGCACGTACACAACACCTTACCGTTGTCCTGGTGAGCGATAGAAGCGAGCGATACGACGCCATAGAAAATGACACACAGTCTTGTCTACGCGACAAAGTAGCCGCGTGAAGGGTCACCAACTGTTTGACACTGTGGTGTCGCGTCGTGTCGCGTTTGTCGCTCACATAAGATAACAGTTTACCCAACGTGTTACACGCATACTACGAACGCAATACTATCATCGTCGCAGCGCCGCGTACACAAAACACACGTACGTCTTACTGCACTCCACACTCACGCGTACGTTACACGCACTGTTGTGACGGATTATTTATTTGCCTTTTAAAAATAAAAGGGATTAATATTTAAAAGGAAGTAAGATTGTACAGTATAGTTGGCGCCAATCAAATAGTCGTCTCTGAGCTGAGGTGCACATACTACGCGCGAAAATACGCTATTGCGACACGTCTTGCAGTCAACTTCAGACGCGACTATTTACTATTCAGTGCGGCCAAACACGGACTGCTCGAGCAGTTAGCCAGTGGTCAACATCCAAGGACCGCTCAAGCAGTCATAGTCAACAGCTAGAACCTCTCATTGATAACTGACGCAACTGCTCGAGCGGTTCCATGTATGTGTGTACGTAAAAGACTGTAGTTCACTATGCAGTCGCATCTTCAAGCAGTCCATTCTGACTGCTTGAAGCTGTCCGTGTATCTGAGGCCTACATTGGCACCAACTATAACACAGTAAATAGTTGTGACGATATTATGATTTATGAATTTTATTTACTTTTGACCCTGAATTTGGTTATCCAGACGGGAAACCAGAAATACTTGCAAAGCAAAGCGATGCGCGATGGTACAATATTTATGCAGCTTATTATACAGATACACACATATCCATATTATATACATTATACATCAATATTGGACACACATCTATCATTTTATATTGTTTGAAATTAACACTGCATATTCATTTTGTAAATTTATTTTTGTGTAGTAAAGTTTGATATATTTTCATGTTACTCATTAGACTAGGTGATGGCTTTTCGCCTGCGCGGGTTGAGGTTTTTAACAAATCCCATCGGAAATCTGATTTTCCAGGATAAAGAAAGCCTCCATCCAACTTATCTCTGTACCAAATTCCGTCAAAATTGGTTGATGTTGAACAGATGGGCCGTGACAGCAGACAAACACTTCTGTGTTCCCTAATGATTATAATATGGGGCTCTTCAAAGGGCGGATAAACAAATTTCTCAAAAGCCAGCAACGCATTAGCGGTTCCTCTGGTGCTGCAAATGTTCATGGGCGGCGGTAATCACTTACCATCAGGTGACCCGCCTGCTCGTTTGCTCGCTATATATATATAAAAAAAAAAAAAAAAAACACACTTTCGCATTAATTATATTAAAGATGAACTTAGCCTTCCAATCTTTTATGTTTAGTGTTCTACTAAAATCAAACTTTGCTATAGAACATCTTCACTATCATTATCATGGTTTGCACCATGGGTTTGATGGATTTTTGATGCTTTGCAATATTTGAATTTTATTTTTGGATCCAGACTAAATATTTTTAATTTTTATTAATTTATTTTCTCACTTAGGCCTACCGCAACTTTTTCCGTAACTTTTCGCGTATTGAAGATCCAGTTGCTTTGGAGGATGCCACTTTCAATCTTAGATATTTTTTAAGACAGTTTTTTATTACTATACATCTTATTCATGTTTTAAAAAATGTTCAGTTTGGATACAAAAATATTTTTGGATTGTAAATTACATTGCGTTCACTACCGTAACTGAGAGCTCATACTTTAGGCGCACAAGACACATCTTAACTTTAGTTAGAAATATTCTAAACGCATGTCTTTACATGGCGATTTTCATTCCGATCCGCACGATGTCCCTTGCGTGTTGTGTACTAGCGACCGCACGCGGCGTTCCTCCTGTGGGAATTTAGAACAATGCAGTTCATACCTGTCTATAAAGAGAAGCTCTGTGCAAAATTTCAGCTTTCTGGGTCCGAGGGTTTGAGCTGTGAAACAGGTTTTCGCTTTATATTTACGACTAGATGTTGCCGGTTATGTAATCAATGTGGTTTAGGTTTTAAAAATAGTAGAGAAAACCTTTCGATTTTCTGGAATAGCCTACGCCCTTCCCTGGGATGCAACCTATCGGTGTACCAAAAATCTCGTCAAAAATAACAGAACAGACGGTCGTGAAAGAGAAGCAGACAGACGGACAGACACTTTCGCATTTATCATATTAGTATGATATTCACGTCTTGAGTGCGGTTGCGATTTTGGTGGTGACAAGTTTTGCACAGTTGCTCTCACGATACGATATTCGTGCTTGAATAAGCGGGTTATACCTTAGGCTGCATCACTGCCTCCAGCAATTGGCTACTTGACAGCTGTAACTATAAAATATGAAATATGTTAGATTTGGTAGCTTGTAGGTTAACAATAATTATGCAATAATAAATGTATTTTGCATTAAAATAAATTGTATATATTTTATTTATGCAAAACAAATTTGAGATTTTTTATCTGTGGATTGCCAGACCCGAAACGCGGGCGCCATTGATTTAGCATCGTGTGACGTCACAACTCTTAAACCACAGACAGGGTACTTTTTATCTCATACAAACGTCACTGTGAGGTCGTGTGTTATATATACCTTTAAATCGTTTTCGTTTTGTTGAGAAAATTAACATAAAATATTTCGATTTGAGCTTGTGAAAGGTTTCACGAAATGGAGTCAGGCTATACAAAAGCTGATAGTGCAAATCTGCCTAAAGTCGATTCATTTATGGTTGCAAATTTATTTGCGTGTAATCCACAGTGTAATCCTAACTTTTGCTCTGCTGAGTTTCGTAATGTTAAAACTTCCATGTAAGTACCGAAATAAACAAAGTAATATTACTTAGGTCTCTTTACTGCTGTAAAGTGACAGAAAAATAATTTATTTTAATTTTATGTCATGTTTTATGAAGAAAATGTTAGATCATGTTCATTTTTGCTAGATCGAGTCTTAAGTTGATTTCTTCCTAATAATTACTAACATCAAAGTGGTCTTCACATAGTAATATCGCAGATTTATCCGATTTAAATTCCGGGTCTCGGCAGATTAACTATAACTACTGCTTTCGACGTTTATGACATAGTTACTATTGTAGGTATGTGTTTATATGCAATTTGTCAGGATATTAACTAATTATTTTATTTATTGTATTTCTACACACGTCTTGTAGCTTTCACACAACAATTTCATTAAAGAGCTGTAAACTTTCCACTCGAAATTATTAAGACTTGGAGCGTCGTAGTTACCTTTGTTTTATTTAGAGCTATGACGTCACAGCTAAAATGTCACGTGACCGGCTGTTTTCGCGCGAATTTAAAATTAATGTATTAAAAATGTAATTTTTTCTAATAAATAACGCTTTTATTGAGAAAAAAATCATTGTAAGAGGTATAAAATGAACCCACGTACATTTTTAAGTAATTTTCCGAAAACTGTCAAATAGCCAATTGCAGCCAAGCGCTAGTCTATAAATTAAAAAAAAAAGGTTATACCCCACTGGTTCGTTTGTGTCTCGCCCGCTGTGGGTAGCTCTGAGTTACGGTAGCGAGCGTAGCGCTTATGCAGTACGCACATTGCGTGCGCGCGCGCTGACCGTGTGCTCGCCGTAGGTACTACGGGCGCCGCGACGCCGCCTCGCTGCGTACTGACTTCTCCGACAGGTATGCACGAGGACACACGCCACACCACGCACCACACACCACCCATCTGCATACAGCCCCACAGACTTATCCGACCCGGTGACAGCGACGCTAGTATATATTAAAACTAGATGATGCCCGCGACTTCGTCCGCGTGGATTAAGGTTTTTTGATTCCCGCGGGAATTCCTTATTTTTCCGGGATAAAAAGTAGCCTATGTCCTTCCCCGTGATATAACCTACCTCTATACCAAATTTCAGCAAAATGGGTTGAAAAGATGGGCCGGGAAAGCGTAGCAGACAGACAGACAGACGCACTTTCGCATTTATAATATTAGTATGGATAAAAAGTAGATATGTCCTTCCTCGGGATACAATCTACCCCTGTACCAAATTTCATCAAAATCGGTTGAGCGGATGGGCCGTAAAAGCGTAACAAACAGACAGACAGACACACTTTCGCATTTATAATATTAGTATGGATAAAATAAAAACACAAAAAAGGTTGGTGTGCATTTCACACACGGCAGAAGTGAAACTTCAGAAAAGTAGCCTACGAGAGAATGAGATAAATATAACTTGTATTCTATCTCATTCTCTCGCAGGCTAAATCCTATTATGAATATGTGTGTCTCTTTTTAGTGTCGCTTTTTCGTTTCATCGAATTTTCAAATCACAACGATTCTAAAGAAATTCACTTCAAAAATTAGTTCCAATTTTGGCCATCGGGCCAGATAAGTTGATGGGGACTATACATCTCACTTGTCAGATTTCAATATTCGATCTCTTTTCGGTCGATAAGTTAAAAAGAACCATACAATTTTGGACAAATCGACCCCTCGCACGACCCTGAGGTCGTTATCCACGTTTTGCTTTTTTAGAAGAAAATCTCACGAACTTTTTTAAAAGAAAAGAGCAAAACAAACATGCATTAAGAATTATTTCAATAATTGATTTCTCCATGTTTAATCAAACAAAGCCTTTATATGTAAAATGTCACGGTGAAGCTGCGTGCTAAGTTTTATATCGAAGTTTACAATGACATAACATCGCATGTGCCGGCTAAAATATGTCATTTCGAATTTTACGCTTGCAGGCGTTTCATATTTCAATACATTATTATTAATCACTTAACCTTGGCTTGGCTTTGAAAGTTTGGTTCGATTTTGAATATTGAATAGTTATACTTAATCTAAGTTACACTGACTAATCCATTTGAAAGTTTTACTGTAATTATACACAATGTCATGGTTTGGTTCGGTACTTGGTATCGATTCACAGCCACAACATCATTCATCATCGAAAGTAAACATTAACAAGTTAGTTTTGCACGTATTCGTGTCATTTCAGTGCATTTTTAGTTGTTTATTTTTAACATTTTGCTTGGAAGCTTTTATACCGAGCGTCATAATTAAGAATTTATTTTTAGTTGTGTTCTTTATGAAGTGGTAATTTCTAATTAAAGATCTATGTAAAATTATTATTAAAACCGGTGTCCTTTTTAAAAAGTCGCCAGAATTAAACATAATATATGTTTTATTCCGCTTTTCCGCAATTTTGTCGTTTAAACTTTGCCGTTAGTGCTAAGCGAGGTTAGCCTTTATTAGGACTGGTTTTGTAAATCACGATCTGTGATTTTAAAGTATAGTGTCTCAAAGAAAAGTATTTTATTCACCTTTGCAAAGTTATTTCGAACCGTCAAGTAGCCTACGACTGATTCAAAATGCTCGTCCTATTGAAATGAACGAGCAAGAAACTCGGCGGTCCTTCTGGCTCTTAGGTTGTTTTCAGTTGAAATAGGACTACGATAAACAGAACCACATGCTCGTAAAGGGCGAATCATCGTGATATACAGTTGTATAATGTGCCCTAACGTGTGTGTGTGTGTGTGCGCCAGGGAGCTGACGACGGACATGTCGCTCAACTTACACTTGGAGGAGTCCACGGTGCGTTCGGAACGAATGACGCCCTTCAAGTATTCCACTGCGCACGTCAAGGTGAGAAAACGTTCATGTTATTCATTTTAATAAGCACATGCAGACTTTCCCTCTCTAGCACATTTTAACATTTTCAATGATTGTGAAAGTCTCACTACACTTACTTTTAAAAAAATTTGGTCGTCCAGATTTAAGTCTTGATAGTAAAATTACGAACATTTAGATATTTTTTTTGTAATATATCTGGTTTTTGATAAATATTTTTTTTTTCCATTCCATTTTACTCATCGTTGTGAACAGGCGACTATTTAAATACATGGGACGCCATATCGATGTATCTGTTGACGTTATTGGTTACGGTGGACAAACGGCTGAAGTCTTGAGGTTTTTTAGTTGAAGGTTCGGTGTAATTTTGTCCATTTTATTCCTCGGCGGCGAAGTGTAAACTTCCGTTAAAAATCTTCGCTTCGAAACCCAATCTCAAAAGTTTCTTTACATCTCTCATATTCGGTAAGTAGGTCCTTATTACCCCCAAATGGAGCTTGTAGGTGACCAATTAGCGCTCTAGGGTAATAATGTAGCTAGAAAAGCCCTCGGGCGGTAAGTAATTAAAAAAAGTATGATGGTTAGATGTACGCGAACTTTTTGAAAGAGTGAAGAGTTTTTTTTAAATTACTTACCGCCCTAGGGCTTTTCTAGCTACATTATTACCCTGGAGCGCTAATTGGTCACCTTCAAGCTCCATTTGGGGGTAATAAGGACCTACTGACCTCACAATCGAGATGTAAAACAGAGTAGTTAGCTCGGGTGTAAGCATCAATTGCACCCTCGAACTATAGGCGCCCTCGCTGTGCTCGTGCGCCTAAATATCTCGGGCTGCAATTGATGCCTTACAGCCCTTGGCTACTAATCTACTATTAATCAAATAAACTATAACAAGTGCTCTTGAATCGTCAAGTATATCTACCACTGGTACCAAGAACCAGCGAGAGAATTGGTGGTTGCACTTTTGAAAAAAGATAAATAATATGTGGTGCATTGAATCGAAGCAGGCGTTACTTTGCGGAAGTCCATGATAATGAATGAACTAGAAGTTTAATTCGCTATAATTCACAGTCGCTTTACAATCGTGCATTGTCGAGTCAACATCTCCTGAGGATGCTCCGGAGTCGGGGTGGGGCGTGCGTTGGGAGTGATTTGGAGGATTTGTGTGGTGTGGTGTTGTGCCCGTGCGAATTGCTGGGTGGGGGGTGTTCGCATGCTATTGGTGAAAGGCACGCACTGTACCACATAGATTTGTCTGCTGTGGCGGATTGTAGCGAATTAAACTCCTAATTAATTCATTAATATGTGGTGCGTGTGTTCGCAGGGTGCGCTGAGCGCGCGCGCACTGGTGGTGGTGCGCGCGGGCTACCCGGTGGACGGGCGCGCGGCCGCGCTGGCCGTGCTGCCGCTCGCGCAGCTGCTGCAGCGCGACACGCAGGCGGCAGAGCTGGCGGCATACCCCGGCCCGCTGCTGAAGGGTGAGACACACCCCTGACATACATTGCTAGTGACGCTTTACAGTTTACACTCGTCTATTGCGAGTTAAGCTGGCGCTTGACGACAATCAGGCCTATAGAAGGAGAAAAATTATAAGATCTAGGAGCGAGCCTATTCACTCTTGCCTTGAAGGTATTTCTTGAATGATCAGATTAATGGAACAAACTGAAAACCAGCGCCGAGCATGGTTGCCAATGTTCGGTAATGCTGAGTTTTCTACCTATTGCTTATTGTTAGGTTTTAACTCAGTCATAAGATAAGTGTATTCATTGTGTATAATAAGTCACGTAACAATTAGGTAAACAATAAAGTATTTATTTATTTAAGTGGCCGGATGTACAAACGCCTGAAGGGCGTGATTTTCCACATTCCATTCTTTTTATAACTTTCTCGATCTAGAAATTTTGACATCTACGCGCGTGGAAAGTTTGGTAAAAAGTTTCATACAAAATTGGAGGACTGATCATTCCGTTATGTCAAGTAGCATTAGCATAGTATTTATATAATGAAAAACGGATATCCGACGTATGCAACCACGCTAAAAAAAGAAAGAAAAAAAATAGTGATCTTCGTCTTTCTAATAAAACCGGTTTGGGGCACATCGGTTGGATGGTTTTAAAGTCTATAACGGACATAGGTAGAAACAATGTTTTGTATGTATATATAGATAATAATCATATTTTTGTGATCCCACTCGGTGATACTCACTTGGCCAATGATCGTGACCGGCAGGTTTGACGCACAAGAAGAGCGTGGTGGAGTACTGCGTGCGGCGCGCGCGGGAGCCGTGCGGCGCGGGCGCGGGCACGGGCGCGGACGCGGCCGGACACGCGCTGCTGTGGGAGCTGCTGGCGCTGCTGCTGCGGCAGAACGGGGTGAGGCGCCGGACACGCTCTAACATCATCCTTTCTAACAATGTTCTCCTGACCGAATTTCGGCCACCACTACAGCCCATTAGGCATTAACATCTCCACCACGCTGCTGCAATGAGAATTGGTGGATTTTGACGACTACTTTCGACGACTATCCTATTGGTATATGAAACGACTCTCATAGCCCGATGGGACGGAAAATCCGACGGGAAAGAGACGTTCTGCCCTCCAGATTATGGAACCAGCTTCCACCTGCTGCGTTCCCTCAAACGTGTAATATTCTAGGGGCGGATAAAAGCTCCTCTAAAGCCGGCAACGTAATGGCGGTTCCTACAAATGAGGATCGTATGTCCGATTCGCACTCCAACTGGAAATCAGAAATTTGCCTGTCAAAAATTAAAAAAGAAAATTTGAATGTCGGAAGGCTCGATCTTTCATACATTTCGTACCATACCGCGCTAATCGTCAATGATAATGTACAAATAATAGTTTTTGGTAAATCCTTCAATATTCATATGTAATGTGAATATTTCAAGTATTCTGAGCGAATTGAGCTCAGATTCATCAGAGCAAAATCTCTGTGGACCGTCCTGCACACGTCCAAAAATTTATTGCCAGGATATTCCTATAAAATATAGTTGTCTTAAAAGAGACATTTATGTCCAACAGTGGTTGCCGATGGGATGTATTTAATTGCATACTAGCTGAAGTTTCTTTTTATTCCCGCGGAAACTCCTTAATTTTCCGGGATAAAAAGTAGCCTATGTCACTCTCCAGGTTCTCAACTATACCCATGCCAAAAATCACGTCAACCCGTTGCTCCGTTGCGGCGTGATTGAAGGACAAACCAACAAACACACTTTCGCATTTATAATATTAGTATGATTGTCTGTTCAGGTGGTGGTTGGCTCCGACATCGCAGAGCTACTGATGAAGAACACTAAAGAGTTCGAGTACAAGATCTCATCGTCCAGGAACACTGGTGAGCGCTGTTTCAGAATATAATACAGAAGCGTTATTTCAAATATAAACTTTATCTTTGAAGTGAAACTTCTTTAGAATCGTTGTGATTTGAAAACTCGATTAAACGAAAAAGCGACACCAAAAAGAGACAAACATATTCATAATAGGATGTAGCCTGCGAGAGAATGAGATAGAATACAAGTTATATTTATCTCAACATTTAAACTATCGTGAGTGATATTCATTATAACTATACATAATATCCGGATAAACTCACAGCGGATAAGCGTCGCGCGAACAGGCTCATGAATAAGGGCCCCGAACGGGTTCGAAACTAGTCGGGCATTTTTCCGACAGAACACGTGAGTTTATCCGGATATTATGTATAGTTATATTTATCTCATTCTCTCGTTGGCTACTTTTCTGAAGTTTCACTTGTAATTATGACAAAATATGTCTAACTTTTCCCCTCATGGTTGTCCATTACAAGTGTGACAATGCTAAGTTCTACTTACTAACATGCACTAGTTTACAATAATTATAAGATCATATTGAGTATTCCAATTGAGTGAAGTATCAACATTTTTGTTTGTCGTGCAGAGAGCGGCGCGTCCCCCCAGCCCGGCGGTATAGAGGGTGAAGATGTGGAGCGAGATGTCTCCTCCCCTGCGCTGCACCACTCGCTCAATGAGACAACAAGTTAGTACCATGTTACCTGCCATGTTTAACACTATATCGTCGTTACTAGCTTATACCCGAAACTTCATCCGCGTGGTTTAAGTTGTTTTGATTCCCGCAGGAACTCCTTTATTTTCTATCTCTGTGCCAAATTTCATCCAGATTTGTTCAGCTGTTCTGGCGTCATTGAGTATCAAACATACATCTATCCATTCAAGTTTGTATATTAGTAAGATAAGTGTGGTGATGGGCTAGTGTTTTAGACTCCCGGTTTCCTATTTTTTCGGGGGTTCGA
The DNA here is from genome assembly GCA_917051295.2 of Erebia ligea. Lineage (NCBI taxonomy): Eukaryota > Metazoa > Arthropoda > Insecta > Lepidoptera > Nymphalidae > Erebia > Erebia ligea. The sequence goes on from OU785220.1 coordinate 385,012, forward strand.
TCCCCGGGCATGCATCTGTAACTTTTCGGGAGTTATGTGCGTTTTAAGGAAATTAATATAATTTGCTTTAACAGTGAAGGAAAACCTCGTGAGGGAACATGCATCCCCAAGATTTCTTTATAATGTTTTCAAAAGTCTGTGAAGTTTGCCAATCCGCACTCGGCCAGCTCTGTGGACTATATCCAAACCCATCTAATTCGAGAAGAGACTCGTGCTCAGAAGGGAACCGACAATGGGTTGCGGTGACGGTGATAAGCTGATGATTGGTGATGAAGTAAATCTCAAAATATAAGTCCCACAAACTTATCTGATGGACAGAGTCGCTAGTATATGTAGTTATATGAAAAAAAAAAAAAAAAACAGGCATAAATATAAGTTCCAATTTTGGCCACCGCGGGGCCAGATAAGTTGGTGGGACTGTAATATAATGATGTTCCTTGTGTCCAGCGGGCGAGCAGGAGCCCAAGGTGGACGAGCGCGAGGCGCTGGATCGCTTCCGCGAGTACCTCATATACGGCAACCGGCAGGACGCTCTGGGTCAGTGTAGTTTTTAAGTGTGTTTTATATGATATTTTGTAGTTTGAAATCGTTATTTATCTCAGGATTTGTAAAAGTTACCACCTCAATATTTGGGGAAATTATACTTCGAACTTTTATCTTGTATTATGTGTTTCACCGAACACAATTGGTGAAAATTATCTCAATGATATATTTTTTTTAAAAGTATTTTTTCGCACACATTTGCTATTTATCTCAGGAAGAACACTTTAAGTAGTACTTTAATTTTTCGGTTGGTTGTTTAATTAACTTGTAATTAGGTAAAAACAGTTTTGGCGCTTACGCCGTTAAAAAATATGTTGCGCGTTTATCGCTATGTATTTCTCACGAGAAAACCTAAATTCGACATCCCGCTCGACGCTGACCGACTTGAACGGAGTATAATACGAGGTCGGGTGCAGAGTGGGCGATGCGCTGCGGGCTGTGGGGCCACGCGCTGCAGCTGGCGGCGCACGGCGAGCGGCGCACGCGCGCCGCCGTGTGCGCGCGCTTCGTGGCCTCGCTGGGCGCGGCCGACCCGCTGCACTCGCTGTACGCCGCGCTCGCGCACCGCGCGCCGCCCGCCGCCACCGTGAGTGCACACACGCACACACACACACACAACACGCGCTGCGTCAGGGCAATAATACCTGAAACACACACTGAAATATAGTCCAACAAACTTATCTGGCCCGGTGGCCATAATTGGAACTAATTTTCATGTCTGATTAGTTTTTGTTTTTATTTTATTTTTCATCTATACTTACTAGCAGCGCTGTCACCGGGTCAGTTAAGTTTGTGGGACTATACAGGTATTAATATATTCGTATCCTTTTCATTATAGTCCTTGAGGAAGACAATAGTGCTCTGTTTAAAAGTTTCAATTTAGTTTACCTTATTGATTGATTACAATAGAATTAGCAACAACTTTTGCAATTGGACCTATTTTAAATCGTAAACGAACTGTCTCATACTTACGACATTCATTTTATATGACACAGCTAAATTGTCATCATGATTTTTGTATGTATGAAACAGCTGAATTTCCTTCATGATTTGACATAAATCATGAATGATTTATACTTTTTTTGAGTTCATATCATACCCCCGTTTCGTACGACCCTGTTTGTAAAATGTAAAAGGTATAATAATGAACGGAGAAGCAGTACCAGGCTGTATAATACAAGTGTACGTTGTGTCGTCAGTGCGTGTCGGACGCGCGCTGGGGCGACTGGCGCCCGCACGCGGCCATCATTCTGTCCAACGCGTCGTCCAAGCCCGAGCAGGACCGGCGCACGCTCACGCAACTAGGTACGTTTCGATATTGCCTCTATGAAGTTCGATCGTTTCTGGTAGACTATATTGGTATCTTTTGATTGTGCTTTAGCTGGTCGATATTATACAAAAAAGAACTCTGAGATGCCTCATGCATTTCGTACTTTAAGGCTCATTCTGAAAACCAGCACTGCAGTTTGCTGCGGCTTTGTGCTGAGTGAGGAGCCTTATTTAATCACAAATGATTGTAATAGGCAATCGATTTACTTACTTTTGTAAGCAAATATTGTAAATTGTTTTCGTGGGCAAATAAATCATCTATCTACTTACTTCAATAGAATCACCCGGAGGGATAACTCCGGTTAACACAGTGTATGATCTGAACGTGATTGCCTTAAGGCCGGTCTTAATTGTCGTTGGTCCGGTTTAGGCGACTCGCTGAGTGCGCGCGGGCTGTGGTGGTCGGCGCAGTTCTGCTACGTGTCAGCGGGCGTGCCGTTCGCGGCGCACCCGCTGGCGCCGCTGCAGCGCTCGCCGCCCGCGCGCGTGGCCCCGCCGCGTCTCGCGCTTCTGCTGGCCGACTCGCGCGCCGCCACGCTGCCGCGCTTCGCCTCCAACCAGGCCATATTCGCCACCGAGATCTACGAGTACGCGCTCTCGCTCAGTCAAGACTACGTGCTGGACGAGCTCACCGTGAGTTACACGACTATATTTTATAGTTGCAGTCTCTACAGGTGTATTCTCGAATTTCGTGATCCGGCTCGAAGGACCATTGACACCCACTAGAAGTTAACAGCTGTTATCTATTTCTGGATATAAATGAATAAATGAATAATATTATTGATGCCACAGCTTACAAAAGTAAGACTTACGTCCAATGATACATGGTACGGTCTGGTCGGTCTCTGCTGCCTGAGGAAATTGTCTCCTGTTGTTGCCGCTAATGATAATGTTGCAAATGATTGTGTGTATGGTTGTGTACAACCCTCCAACCACCCATGGCCCCACCAACCTCGCGGTTATATGGGCCGAATCGCGGAAGAGCACCCGTTCGGTACTTTCTCTTGGCGTGTTCCCGGGGCGCATTCTTGACTCTCTACTTGTAATTAAGTACATAAGTATTCCTGCCCTTAGCATTGCTGGAGCGAGTCAAATCCATGCTCCTTTGTCATTTACGTAATCTTCAACAGTATAATAAGCTTTTTTCAGAAGCATACTTTTAATGGACTTTTTAAACTTGTGTAAAGGCAAGTTTGAAATAGGTTGTGTAATCATTATCTTCATTGGTACGCTCGCGTTGTCAGGTGTACAAGTTGATCCTGGCGACGCGCTACGCGGACGCGGGCCAGTGCGAGCGCGCGCTGGGCTACGCGGAGCTGGCCGCGCGCGCCATCACGCGCAACCCGGACTACTACTCCGCGGCGCTCGTCAGCAGCGTCGCCACGCTCGCCGACAGGTAACCAGTGACCACAAGTGCTGGGACACTTTAATGTGACTGATAGAAACTAAGAAAACCTTTATTTTGTGGTCACAAGAAATAAGCGAAAAGAAAAGATAAATTGCTTAAATTGAAGAAAATTGAATTGCCAAAATTGCCTTCACTCGGCATGTTGACAGAAATTCCATCGTCTATGAACTTGCAATAGATCTCCATGAGTCCACCAAGATAATTTTTCTTCCAGTAGAAAGAAAAGAAGTATTATTGATGTGAAACATCTATAGGCGAGGGTAAACCTGATTGTTGGCGTGGCGATAAAGGCCGTGGCGACGCATCGCCAATATGATGGAATATATTATTTACTATACGTAGTCTATGAGATGTGGCGAGTGGCGACGCGATGACATGCGCAAGCGACTGTGCGCAATCTCTACCGCCGCACTCAATTTTTGTATATAAAGAAAATAAATGTTTATTAAATAAACTGTCATCATTTTCTGGAGAAAATTCGTAATATGGTATTTTTTCATCATGCCATATTTAGTTCCTGCCATAATTAGTACTTTTATGCCCATGACTTGTACAAAATAATTTCGATGTTTCACATCTGCCAGCTGTCACGGGACGGCTCACATTTTTTTTCTTAATTTCGTCGAAGCACACTTCATCCGTCCTTTATACGAGTATCTTCGTTTGTACCTTCTAGTATGTAGTTTTTGAGACTTGGAATCGTTGAAACATTTTAAAGGTAAGTGCGGTATTGATTGCAGGCTGAAGTACTACGACCCGGCGCTGCAGGAGGACGCGGGGGAGGAGGGGGCGGGCGCGGGGGAGGGCGGCGAGGGCAGCGAGGAGGCGTCTCCGCGACACCAGCAGTGGCTGCGCGACGTGAACGCGCTCGCGCAACGACTCTCGGTACGTGTTCAGCCTCGCTACAGACGTGGGGGGTGGGGGTGTTACATTGAATTGTGTTCTCATGGCGCTGTCTGTGTTGCCCGCAGGTAGAGTTGTTCAAAACTGTTATAAATCCATAACACGTTCCGGACTATAAACTATAAATTTTTAACATAAATTTTAAATACGCTATGTTATAACGCGCTTGTTATAAGCAAGCGTATGGGCGGCCGGCAGGCGCTATATGTCTTGCAGCACGCTAAATTTCGTAGCGCGCTAAATTTCGTAAAACGCAAAGATGACATTCAAATCAAATCAAATCAATCGTTTATTTGCAAGAAACATTGTACACTCACAACAGCGCGTTACGCGAGACTAACCATCGGTCAGCGGCAGCGCGCTACAGGCAGGCGGGCGCCGCTACAAGTGCCGCGCGATCGCGTGATATTCATAACGTCGTAGCATCATGGCGGCTCCTAACATAACACGTTATCCGCGCTATGGAACAATAGCATGCTATCATATTGCGCTACGTGTTATATGAACCACCTCTACCCGCAGGTTTCCGCGTCGCAGCAGGCCACGCCACAGCACGCGGCGGAGCCGGGCGCCGCAGCGCGCGACCAGTTCGGCTGGCCGGACCAGGTCGGTGCACCAGTTTAGCTTGCATAGCATTAAACTTGTATCTTTTACTAGCTGATGCGCGCGACTTCGTCCGCGTGGTTTAAGTTTTTTGGATTCCAGCTGGAACTCCTTAATTTTCCGGGATAAAAAGTATGTCTATGTCACTCTCCAGGTCCTCAACTATACCCATGCGTCGATTTATTGCTCCATTGCGGCGTGATTGAAGGACAAACCAACAAACAAACATTTTCGCATCTATACTTATAATAAAACTGTAACAGGTCCAATTCTGTACATTGAAGATATTTTGAAATTTTTTTTTGGAGGGCACTCATTATTCGATACTGAAGCCAAATCTGTAATTTTTTTCATTTTTGTCTGTCTGTCTGTCTGTCTGTCTGTCTGTCTGTCTGTATCTTGGCCGCGCATCACGCCGAAACTACTGAATGAATTCAAACGAAACTTGGCACGATTTGAGCCTATACTACGAGGTAGGACATAAATTACTTTTTATCCCGAAATTCTACCCCCGAAGGGGTGAAATAGGGGTTGAAAGTTTGTATGAAAGTCCTTAATTTCTCAAGTTATAGCCATGAAACTTGATATATGAGCTGCGGGTTGAAAATGAAGACATACGTGTTTCACAGTTTTTGAAAATTCGACCCCCAAAAGGGTGAAATAGGGGATAAAAGTTGGTATGAAAGTCCTTCGTTTCTCAAGATGTTTTACAAGTTATATCAACGAGACTTTTTATTTTGGCTTACGGTAAAAAAATAAAGAAGTACGTGTGTCACAGTTTTTCAAAATTCCACCCCTAAGGGGGTGAAATAGGGGGTGAAAGTTTGTATGAAAGTCCGTCATTTCTCAAGTTATAGCCTTCATGGCTTGGTATATGAGCTGCGGGTTAAATAGATTATAGTCTGGATTAACACAAAGGCTTTTTTATTCAGGAGAAATCAGTTCCCGCTGGAACAATAAAACCTTAATCCACGCGGACGAAGTCGCGGGCATCAGCTAGTTTAAAATATTAGTATGATTATTGCGTACCTACAAGCGCACCTACAGTTGCGGGCATAATCAAATTTAATTAAAATAATGGTACTCCATTGTGGACGCTACTTGATTAGTCCATCCCCTATAACGCTTTATACCTTATAATTGCAGACGTTGGAACAGCATCAGCAGCAGCAGATATCGCAGCAGTACGCCGAGCCCGTGGACGACACCACCGACTACTCGCACTACCAGCAACAGCAGCAGCAGCAATACTACCAGCCCCAGGCCCAGGAGGCGCCGGAGCAAGCGTACCAGCCGGAGCAGCAGTACGGCTACGAGGAGCAGCACTACGCGCCGGAGCCCTACTGGCGGGGCGACAACCATTACGGGTACCAGGATCAGGTATGTTTCTGAACCTTTGTGTTATTGTACAACAAAAAATTTCAATTTGTTCCCATTTGTGGATTGTTAAGCTAAATTCAGAAATGTTTTTTAGAGTTTAAAGACACATTTGAATATAAGACTGAGATCCTATAAGCGAAACTTTGACCTTGTTTGTGATTGACATAAATATTACTCGAGTAAAAAGTTAAAGTTTACTCAGTTTGCTATAGATCTTATTCCATCCTTTAGATTTTGAACACTCTCACAGTCAGTCGTTAGTTTTTAAATGTGCGATTCAATTCATTAGCAACATTACTTGATATTATTCATGGTAAAAAGGGGCATGAATTTTGTGTTGTGTTTTGAGGGCATTACTCATTGTCATGGGAAGGGGTAGCGGCACAAAAGTTTGTCACTGTGGGGCGAAACTGAGGGATTCTCAAAATTTTTCAAATATTCTTTTCATTCGCAAATATATTCTCATCACTAAGATAAAACATTGAGATCCAAATTATAGAATTTCCAAATCAAAAATGTCACAGTTGAACGTTTACCGCGGTGAGATTCGTAGCTTTATTATGTGTGTGTGTATGAAGAGTGCTAACGCGGTGTTGTGGGGGCAGCCCGCGCCGCCCCCCGCGCCCGGCCTGCGCCGCCGCCGCCCCGCGCCGCCCGCAGCCGCCGACAGCGCAGCCCCCGGCCCGCCGGCCGCGCACGCGGGCTCGCGGCGTCGAGACAGAAAACCCACTCCTCCGGCCCTACCGAAGACAGAGACTCGGGACACTCCTGAAGCCACCTTTTTGGAAACGAGAAGTAACATGGAGGTACCGAACACGAAATCCCTTCCAGTCACACAGGATTTGCGGCAACGAGCCACCAGAAAAATCACCCCCCCTGCTCTACCGTTCACGGCACGCTCGGGAAACCGTTCCCGAGCTGTTCCACCACACCATGAAACTCGTCCGAACAATCCCAAAGCTTCGGAACGACTACTGAAAACTGATTTTAAGGTACAACACCACGTATCTCCTCCTGGAGGTCGATCTAACCGTAGAACTAATCCTTTTCTCGAGAACTATCCTGTAAATATCCCCCCCTTATCGACAAAGCGTATACACGGAACTGGCTCTCAAATCAGCTACGACCGCAACCTAGCAACGCAGCGAATCGATTATGTGGACGACTCAAAACTCAAACAATCATATTCGGACATCCATGGACACAGTTGTGAACTTGATCGATTTGTTTCGAATGTCCGAGAAACGGTCCCGTATAATTCTATCGTGGCTCGTAGACATCGTTCATCGCGCTACGGTTCCATGATAGGGGATACCGTAGAATCGTGGGCCAGGGCTGCCGCGCAACAGCGATCTAATAAACCCTTAGTATTCGGGGGTACTTACCCAATCGATGAGCCCACTTGCTTGCCGACTAAAACGTCAACCCTACCTTACAAACCAAATTTACCAATCGAGGAATATGCTTCCACCCAAAAGCCTAGATTGGAAAGTGCAGAACGTAGTCTAGCTTTATCTAAAGAATCGATTCCTGCCAGACCTTTATCTAATAATACACAACGCAGTATAACGTCGTCCAAAGAATTGTTGATTGATCCAGAAATCCAAAGACTCAAGCTACGCGCAACTATAGAACGGAGTGTGGAGAAGTTTGAGGCTATGTTGGCTGTACAAGGGGGGGATATAGGCCTGAAGGGGGAGAGGACTGTCCGCACGTTTGCGATCGATGAGCCCTTGGACCCTTGGAAAGAGGATGATATGCTCCCCAAAGACGAGGATGCAAGATATTACGTATCCGCACCTAAAACCTTTGATATTGACGAACCAGTTTCCTTTATCTAATATTCATGAATTTCACTCAGTCTAGCTGTAGAGCTTTCACTAGACACTGTTATGAGTTATGCGTATGACCTTTGTGTCTTGTTAGCCCAGCGCTCTTCGAAGTAGTTTGCCACCTGGTAGGTGTTTTCATACACCAATAAAGTAATTCGCAATTTGTAAACAGCCATCGTGATCTGATGACTTTATCAACAGTTAAAACTACTACTTATTGGTTCAATTTTGTTATTTACGATAATTTTAAGTGGTACTAATATTATATTTTGCAATAGACTTACACGATCGCGCCTTAAGGTAAGCCCGCACTGGGCGTAACTGCGCTGCAGCGGAGCGACGCGACACTAGACATATCGCACTACGCGGCAGCGGAACCGCGCTGCGCGACACAGCGCTACATAGTTGGGCAACTAAGCAAAACTGACGCACGCTGTCGCGACGCGCAGTTCCGTTGCCGCTAGGTGCACTACAGTTAGCAGCACGACCTATATAGCTTTTCGGAATAGAGTGTCCTCTCTTTTAATATATGACTGCATAATTCGTACTAACTCGTTAAACTTATGCAGCGACATTCTAAAATATGTATGAAATCTTTTTGAGTTTCTTTTAGAGCGTGGTAAAAGTACATGATATTCTCCTTCTTCATATCGCGATTTCAGCATGTCATGAATCCACAGTCTCGGCTTTTTTCTTAATTGCTTTAGCCTTTCTTCTTCCTCGCAAAGTAGTGACACTATGATCACGTCCTCAATTTCATCCATCGCGTTTAAAGGTTTCCGACCAACTAATGAACAAAACTGTCGCGCCGCTGCAGTTCTAGTGCGACATACCGAACTTCATAAAATAATGTCGCGTTGCTCCGCTGCAGCGCAGTTACGCCCAGTGCGGGCTTACCTTTATAGTAAACGACAGTGAAATGTGAGATGACTCACATGATAAAAAGCCTCTTGATTTGAAATTTGGAAGTTACTCGATGAACTGATTATTATGGCACTAGTACATATTGGCACAGTGCGTTCAGTGAGTGCTGGTCAATGTGTATCCTAACCCTGTTAGCAAGTTGCGCGAGGATATCTTGATGTTCGTATGATACAAGCCAATGTAAGCCGGCCAGCGCTGACCGCACGCGGCAAACGTATGCCAAGTGAGCCTGTACACGTTCGCTGAATGCAATGATCGAACGCGTTGTGCCAATGTGTGCCTCTCTTGAACAGAGAGAAACACGTCTGAATGTTCCCGGTGTGTGTCACGTAACAACAGTTGCGTGCACGACATAGAGGCATAAAGGTACTGTTTACCCTAGTTAACAAAGCTCAATGCATAATTTTCATCATTCCCTGCCTGATAGTAGGTATCTACGTAACCAATGCCTACACGGGCACTGCGGGAATACTGTGCACGCCCCTGCGTAACAATCCATACTAATATTATAAATGCGATAGTATCTGTCTGTCTGCTACGCTTTTACGGCCCATCTTTTCAACCTACTTGATGAAATTTGGCATATTGTTAGGTTGAGTTCCGGGGAAGACTTATGCATAAGCATTTTTATCCCGGATAATTAAGGAGTTCCCGCGGGATTTAAAAAGAACTAAATTCACGCGGATGAAGTCGTGGGCATCATCTAATTTCAAGTAACTCTGACTTACTATGTTTTAGAAATAATAGTTTATGACTTGCTATCTCATTTGTATTATTTTCTAAGTTAATTAATGACATTAATTATATTACGTATTACGTTAGATGTTTTACATAGGTTTTATAAATGCTTTTGTAACTCAATCAATTGTATTATACTGATAGTTGTATTCGGTAACTAGCACCAGCATTCTAATTGCGAAAAAACTAATTTAATGTTTTATCACTTGTGCAATTAATGTGTTATTTCGCATACTTATATTTTATTGCTTTATGTTAATTTTAAGTCACAATAAGCAGTTTATTCACCAGTGGTGTCACAGACAAAACTAGATACAAATGTAACACTTTCGTCTGTGACACCACCCAGAAAGGGTGTAATTGGAATTTGAGTTTAATTGGAATTTGTATTTATTAAAACTCGTTTATTTATTACTTCTGTGATATGTTTTTTGGTCTGATATTTAAAATTCTAAATTATTTGACACTGGGGCTGATTCTGTAGTGCACAATCTCTAAACTAAACTAAAATTAGAGCATTACAAATATTGCTAACCCTTTCATAATACTCCCTATAGAAAGGGACAGAACTAGATTTAAAGCTGCCATTTTAGTTTAGTTTAGAGATTGTGTTATACAGAATTGGCCACACTGTTTACGGATTGAAATATTTTAAATAATTGTTAAGTATTTATTACTTGATCTTTGTTAATGACTGGACATTGTTCGTTTATCAATTTATAGTTATTTATGTTAATTGTTGCTTGTGTTGTAATGTGTTTAATATTATCAATGGCACAACTAATTTTGTGATGTTTTGTGTAGTATTGGAAATAAATAAATGATTAACAGATGGCTGTTCTTATTTATTTCTCACTAGCTAACGTATTACGTCAGGAACCTTCACGCAAGTGTGAACAATAACTGTACAAAGTTTCAACTCATTCGGATGAACGATGCGCGAATGCATAGGTAACGAACAGACAGACATACAGATTTAGATATTATGATAAACTTGTAATTAATGTAATCTAAGACAGAGCATCCTATTGGATAACAAAACAGGTCTGCAGGCTACAGTATTTTTCACGAAAAGTCCCTTTTAGTAGATATATTACTTTGCATTGTACCAATACTTTAAAATAAGACTCGACTATTCAAAACCACTTGTTAAAAGTCTACTTGAATAAAAAATATTTTTTTTATTTTGATTTTATGTTAATAGGAAATAAATGCCAATATATGGGATTGAGTACCTACGAAAAAATAAAAACAAAATGGCAATATAGGTAGTAGCTAAAATAGTAGTTTGTGATATAAGGGCGGTAAATAGGTTTTTACATACGAGTTGACTAATGTCAGCCCGATGACGCCAGTCGAGGGCTGACCATCGTCACGAGTTTGTTAAAACCTTAACGCCCGTGTATCACACGATATTTTTCAATACATTTGTGAGAAAACTTGAAATTAAAAGTCGAGTAGGTCGTAGGTACTCACTAGAAAATGGCTTCTCACGCCCATACTTAGTCGAGATTTTCGGCGGCTATTATAAGCGCGACTTTTTTCTCACAGCTAAAATACCTTATTGTTGATTTAATTTTATTATTACACATCACATAAACCACTCATCTTATTATTTAACAATTTATAAGAAAAACTCAATGAAACTTTTAAAAATAGCGCGCACAGATTCAAGATTTTAGTAGTAGGTACCTATATATAGCGCGTTGTTGTAATTGCGTTTTTTTTTAATTGTCTTCATGGCTCTAGGTTCTAGCTCTTTACTATCAGCCTGGACTATTCAGCCTTTACTTTTTTGATTTATAAAACTTAAAACAATTTTAATTAACTAAATTAAATACAATTTTTAATTTCATGAATTAATTTTATCAATCCACATCTGAATGTTATTCTTTTTTAAGTTTTCTACATACAAAGTCAATATCATTAAAAACCTTCTTTCAAGAAAAATTTTTATTTAGAAGTAAAGTGGCCTTACGAAAATTAAAAAAAAACTGCAAAAAAATAGCACGAGGGCAGTAAATTCTGCAAAAAAAAAGCACGAGGGCAGTAAATTTAACTTACAAGCCCTGTTTACTGCCTCTGTAAGTGCATTTTGCGAGCAAGTGTATTGAAAATTACTATTATAATAGAGTTTGGTTTATTTGGGAAGTAGGTCTACTATGAAATTACGTTCGACTAACTTTTGCGGGGTGCGGGGAGAGTGTCTTATCATTTTTCTGTCCAATAATTAACACTAGGTGTGTGTTCCGTTATAAGCACTGCGAGCACTGGCAGTGCTCTTTACTGGGGACTTTCAGTGCTCTCAGTGTATTTCGGAACGCACCCTAGGTAGTGCATGACAAAGTCGATCACTGTGACAACACAATATCACACATAATCAATGGCGAAACTGCACATTTGGTGAATAGAGAGGTAAGGCGAATATGGCCGATATCACGCGTCCCGTGGTTAATTCGTCCAAGTCTTTGACTACCTTCGTGGCGCAGTGTTGAGCGCTGTTGCCTTAACGTGTGGAGGTCCCGGGTTCGATCCCCGACAGGGTTTGGAAATTTATAATTTCTGAATTTTCTCTGGTCTGGCCTGGCTTCGGCCGTGGCTAGTTACCAACCTACCGGTACAGACGTGCCGCCAAGCGATTTAGCGTTCCGGTACGATGCCGTGTAGAAACCGAATAGGGGTATGGATTTATTATAACTGCCATGCCCCTAACAGGTTAGCCCGCTACCCATCTTAGACTGCATCATCACTTACCATCAGGTGAGATCGCAGTCAAGGGCTAACTTGTAGTGGAAATAAAAGGCTGATGCGCATAATAAGTGCGTATCAGCCAATCAGCGGGCTTATGTCGCGCTCCCTGCTCAGTCGTCAATATCATCGTCGATCTGTATGCCCGCACAGAGCGGCGCGCCGGGCGGCGAAGCCCCGCGGCCCACCATCACGATGCCGGGCGCTGCGCCCGCCAAGCCGCTCGCGTTCGGCGACGGCGACGACGAGCGACCGCCCTCCGCCGATGTGAGTACCTTACAGACTGTCGCTACTCGCTGCTATGCCAAATGCCAATCATGACTACTTGACTGGTGGCTGACGTTTTCTTTTTTACCCGACTGCAGCAAACCTAAGGAAGGGTTATTATTGTAGCATGTACGTATATGGGTATGTCTGTTTGTTCAACCGTAGCGCCTAAACTATTGGGCCGATTTTGAGAAATGAGGTTTCAATTGATTCGTTATTATAGTCCGGGTAACATAGGTTACAGTTTATTCTAACAAAATCGATATGACGGATTTTACATTCAAAAAAGTTGAGGCTTCCGAAATTTTTTGCTAATATCGAATGAAAGAGGAGAAAATTCTGAGTTCATATATGTAATTGTTCTTTATTTATTCATATGAATAATGTACAATTTTAAAGTATACCAGGCGATAGACAATTTTACTATATTATTTCCGTAGTCGGGTTAAAGTTTTTAAACCTATATTTAGGTTGTTTCTATATGAACTACTAATCTATTTGTTATTAAACTTGTTACGCAGCAAACGGATCGAGAAACGGACACACCAAAGGCGAACAACAAGAAGCCGAACGGCAAGAGCGGCGAGTCGAAGGGCGACGACAAGCGCGGCAAAGCCGGCGGCGGCGGCGGCGGCGGCGGCTGGCTCGGCGGCTTGTTCAACAAGCTGGCCCTGCGCGCGCCCAACCAGATGATCCTGCCCGACGACACCAACCCCAGCGTGAGTGCCGCACACACGCACACACCCGCGACACGCACACACATCACAAACAAACGCATCCACACGCTACACTTGCCTACCCTCATGTAGCTTTATCGACTACCCCCAAAAATGATCGCTTAAAATTTTCAGCGTAGTCATTGGTGTTAATTTTGTTCTGCATAATAGGGATGATGATGACAAATCAATCAAATCAGCAACTCTTTATCAAGCTTAAAACGCGCTTCTAGTATAGAAGCTGTGACGTCATCAAATTTGAACATTCTTCTTCTTCTTTAATCAGTAGTTTAAAATGGTTATCAAAATTAAAACTGACTGAGGATGTAAATTTTAGGTATTTTGGAAGACCCTCTATTTAATCATCAGTAAGAAATAATTTATTATTTACATAGGCGTCATCCCTATTACAATCACTGAACTAAAATAAAATGAACTAAAGTCAAAGAGTGAGACCAATAGAGCATTTGACTTAGCTCTTACTTAAGACAGAGTCAAAATGAGACAGATTTATGATACGCACATAAGTCCATCCCGTTTTCCAGTTTTGACTCTAAGTAAAGCCTGAGCAAAGGCAAAATACGCTCTGTAGATCTCAGCATAAGAACTGTGCCCTAATCTTTTATTCAAGGAATGTTGAAAAAATAACCCACTATTTCTTAATCTGTCTTTGTCTATATTTCGAGAAGTTGTACTTCCCACGTAGAACTAAATCAGCAGTTTTTAGCTATCTAGTGAATTTGTTTAGTTTACCAAAGAAAACGTCCAACTAGTTATTAGTAACGATTAGCCGTATTTATTAGAGTCTATATTTTTTATACCAGTCATATAAAGGCATATATAACTGTAGTCAAATCTATGTAAAGCGATTTTTAAAGAATAAATTAAGTAATATTTGGTTAACTTTATATTTATGAGCACATGAGTATGAAATATATTTCATCATCTCCTATTAGTAAATTCCCTTTGTTATTTCTATTTACAAATTATAATATTTATTTATAAATGTTTAATATTTTAATGCTTTCTTTATCTGTGAATCCTATTAAATTGTATATTATTATTCTATACCTATAATGTAATATATGCACCACGTATTTTAATAAAACTCCTGTTTATTTATGCGTTTTATTTACTTATTCCTTTATCTTTTCATGAATAACTTTTATACATATAAAAATAATGAATAAAGAATATGAGGAAGTCGCGTATCTCGTTTTTGTTGGTTTCTAAAACATCCAATGAACAAACAAATTTTATTCCGAGTACAGCACTCCATGCAATTGACTATTCGAATGCAGCACTCCATGTAATCGACTATTCGAATGCAGCACTCCGTGTAATTGACTATTCGAATGCAGCACTCCGTGTAATTGACTATTCGAATGCAACACTTCATGTAATTGACTATTGATTCATATTCATTTCAATAATCCGAGTCAAATGAAATTATTGTAGACTTGAATTTACACGTCTTTGATTTGCTAGCAAGTTTACTAGACATTTGATGGAGGTTAAACAAATCTTTGAGGTTAAACCACTTAATTTAAACTCTACGTATTTTATGTAAATCTTGCATACATTAACTTCTATAACGTGTATACAAAATATTTCGCCGAATTGGATTGGTTAATATTATGTTCAAATAAGAATTCAACCTCGTACATGTGTATGATAAGGAGTGTTCAAGATTTATTGTTTGTTTGTCTCGCTTCAAGGATACTATATTCTTAACATAAAATTTAAATCAATGAACATAGTTGTAACTAGTAAGTACTATAAAGATCATAGGTCTGCACAACTAGTAGGTACAGTTCTCTCAAACAAGAGCAAAATTTCAGCCGGAATATCGACGACAGTACTGGTAGTAAAGGTATAAACATCAAAACTCACGTTGAAGCCTAAATAATCTATTATGGATACAAAACCCGCATTTTTCAGCGTGATATCCGTTAACCGGCCGACGAGGCTCCATTATAACTTTAGTCGACGCGACGGAATCGTTTTCACTATAGAAAAGTAGGTATGTAAGGTAGTAAGGTGCTTCTCTTACGAGTTTGTGAGTCGTGCATGCGTTTATATACCACGGGACGAAATTTCAATGCTCGTAGCTTTACTTTTATAATAGATACCATATTGATTTATCACCACCACGTTACAAATTGTTAATTTAAACAATCACTACCTATTGGTATTCGAATAATGTACTTACAATATTTGAATAAATTGATTTCGAATTGGAGTTTGAATGGTGTCGTAATATGTGTTTGTGTCTCAGATCGTGTGGGACGAGGAGCACAAGCGCTGGCGAGACATCGACGCGGCGGAGGGCGAAGCGCCCGCGCCGCCCGCGCCGCCGCCCGCCATACCCGCCATACCTGCCATGTAAGACTTACACCATTGTCCGCGGCACGAAAGAAGCCCCGCGGCTACTAGTGCAACTGACCCGTTGTCCGCTCACCTGAGCGACAAACGCGGCAACGCGACGTAAGGCGTCGCTTCTGTTGCTCACCTGACATGCAACTGCAGCGCTGCCTCTAGGGGACTTTTTCGTTCGTGTACTCGCACACACACACATACACATACGCACACTACACGCACAGATATCAGGCACGCGCATTTACGCACATACACATTACTAGATGATGCCAAAGACTTCGCGTAAGTTTTTGAAAAATCCCGCGGGTACTCCTTAATTTTCCGGGATAAAAAGTAGCCGATGTCCTTCCCCGGAATACACCCTATCTCAGTGGCAAATGTCATCAAAATTGGTTAAAAACATGGGCCGTTAAAGCGTTACAGACTGACAGACACTTTTTACACGACCGCATTTATAATGTAGCATTTATAATAAGCGTACGTTTGTATCAGCATTTTGATACAAACTGTCACAAAAAAAATGCAGCCTATTTAATTAATATCGGTTCTGAAAGAAAAGTGCAAATGCAAAAGAGTTGTTTGTTTGATTGCCGGTTTTCGTATTCACACACACACACATCACAACTGACTTCACCGAGGTCACCTCGCTTGGAGAGCAACTCTTCTGAGAATTGTAAAGGTGTGACCAAACATAGAGCGGCAATCGTTAGCGGCGGCTATTATCGGACGTCTGCCGCGCATTTATTCGTGGGTATAGTTAGTCCTCGAGTCCGCACTAGCGGCAGAATTGTGTCCCGCAAACGGCGCGTGTTCTTGCCGCTCTTATGTTCGGACACGACTTATCTTCGGGAACAGTATCACAACGCGCTTGTGTTCCAGGAGCACGTCGACGCCGCTGCAGTCGCCGGGGCTGGTGGGCGCGCCGCCCACATCCAACATATTCAAAATGCAGAAAGGACGACGTTAGTACACGTTTTATAACATTGCGAGGCGTTTTCTTTTAAAAATCATTATATTATCAAAAATTTCAGTTTAGTAAATCAATCAATTCATAAAAATTTTGAAAACACGAGCCAAAGGGATTTTATAAATTATCTATATTATTCGTCAATCCGAACTTGTCCAACGTGGTGGATTATGGCCAAACCCTTCTCATTCTGACAGGAGAGTCGTGCTCAGTAGTGATCTAGCAGTCTAGGTTGATAAGAGAGAGAGATTATTTTATTGATTTGCTATAAGATGACCCTTCCCTCCTTCTAGTTAGTTGCTATTGTGAAACACTTGTGTTAGAATTTTCGAAATCCTCTCTTGAAGGCGATTCTACAATCCATTTGCTAAAAGAAATCTATCTTCTTATCTGAAGTTTCTAGACTGTGCGGGCCGAACTGGTGTTCTATTTTGTACCTATAGGTAGGTATGTTATGAGCGGAGAATCGTGTGTTGCTGCAATAATAATGAATTAATGTTGTTGCAGACATAAAGAACTCGTACGTGGACGTGCTCAACCCTGGCGGGGCGGCCCGCGCGCCCGCCGCCCCGCTCTCCGCCCCGCCCGCCGCCCCGCTCGCCGCGCCGCCCAACTACTTCATCCCCGCGCCGCTGCCGCCCGCCGACCAGGTGACACTCTAGCTCTACTGCGCCATTACTCCCCTTCGCAAAACCTTATAACGCTAACTAATGTCATGCTCTCTAAAGGCTCTATTTTAAAGTTGCGTGCATACAGCGAGCGTGGCGGCGCGTCGTCCGGGCGCGGACCGGTGATGTGATTTGTACTAGAGAATGCACTCGGCAGCGTTTTTTTTTAATTTTTATTTAATAGGAAGCCATAGGTATTACAATGATCTTTTGTCTTATTCTATTATAACTTACCTACATACCTATATAATCTTATGATTACTATTGATTACACATATTATTCCGGCCGCAGCCACGCCTGAGGCCACGCCCGCTGTATGCTGGCAGCTTAAAAGGTCACGTCCACGAAACGTCCCATCATGCGTTAAGAGTGAATACTTTAATTTATCTCTTTCACTAAATCTATCTTTACTTGTAATAAAACTGTATCTAGACGATTCCTGTACAAGCTTTTCTAAGATCTTACACGACGTGATTCGCTCCTGATTTTTCCTAACCTTTGTTTAACCGTTCAATACAATTTATACACCCGATATCCGAATTAGTACATTCTCGCGGCCAGCACTTGGTGGCCGCAGTGGCGTGGTCAGGTTTTGAAGTCAGCCCAGGGTCCAGTCCAGTGGGAACCAACACTGGAAACTATAGAAAATGCGGTATAAATCATCCAACACAATTCTGTAGACAAGATTCTGTAACTTTTAACATACTGCCACTATTTTGTAATTCTGTAGAAATCCAAGGATCCGGTAAAAGTGTCCATCCCCTCCTCGACCGAACACTCTCCCCTCCCCACTCCGACCTCCGCCTCGGCACAGGTACATTGCAATAAACCATTAACGTAGAAATACATTAGCAACACGCCACCACAGACTACATCGCGCCGCGCGTGTCCAACGCGTGTTCCTTATTCGAACCAAAAAGTGTGTGTGTACCTACACATTGAATATACGTAGATTTGATTTCAGCTATGATGTTGCAAATGTTTTTCTGGCCTTATTCGTGCCCTTGTAAGCTATGTAACGCTAGATTTGATTTCATTTCATGCGACCAGGAAACCGACAAAGTGCCCAATGGTCATTAACAGGTAACACCATCATTACAAGTAACTTTCGTGTTATTTTTAGCCGTCTTTTGCATAATGTTAAATTATACCTAGAACGTTATTTTTATTAGTATATCTCTTAATTGATTAGAGCAGTCGTACACGGGCAGCTTAAAGTAGTCACGACTGCTCGCTTCGAGCTGCATCGAGATTACGATAAAACATGCGAGATTTTATAAGTACAATCTTACTTTCGTTTCCATACACGAGAACTAACTATTCACAAAATGTTCAAGCGGTCTTTGTAAAATCATGAATAACAGCTCGAGTTGCCCGTGTACCCTGTAGAGATAGTGTCCGTTTTATAAATAAATAAATAAAATCGTTTTATTTATTTATTTGGCAGGCAGGAATCCATACTATAAAGTCTATTGAGTCCCTCTATAAAAGGATCATACCTATGTAATATCAGCAAAACAATGCTAGTATGTTTAATATTTTTTTTGTACGAAATGTTCGGAAAAGTTACGAAAAAGCTAATTAATTAACAAATAATACAGTAGAACAATAGGCTATTGGTTTTCTTGTGAATAAATATAAACATACATGTTTCAGAGTGGAATCTACGACCCGACGCAGATGGCAGCAAGCGACGGGGATTTCCGCAGCGGGATCTGACACGCTCGTAGCGAGCCACAAACAAACGACCAAAACCACTCCACTGACCACTGTACAAGATCATAACATCGATAACACTCAACAGGGTTGTTGACACTTCATACATTACAATAATTTGACATAATATAATTCAATACTTCTGTGCATTCCTGTATACTTTTAAATTTTTGTGAGTTTTACTCTGACTTTCGAATCTTTTCTATTTATTTTCTAGCAACATAAAATAATGATTGTAAAAAGTAAACAACCCTGCAAAATAGTATTAGGAAAAGCGGAAACGTATTGTAATAAGCGTTAGTTAAATTCCCCTACACCGCAACGCGTATGCAAGTATGCTTCCGTCTGTAGACTATTTTCTAAGAACAGGTAAATAAAGTGCCTCAAACGACTCTTTCATTTTCTACTCGTATATAGAGAGGCCGCAATATCGATTATTGCGTACAGAGGGTTAATGCATAACCCACTCGCAATCATTATGAATTGAAACTTCGAAACTGACCATCCGAAAATCTTAAATGAGTTACAGTTTATATCTACCTATACCAGTTCCATTTGTTTGTATTGCGACTGCGTTATAACATTAACCCCTAGGTTAATGGCACTCTGTGTTAAACCGACCACGAAAAGGTTAACAATTATTCATATTAGTATTGACTTTTAAACTTAGCCACGGTGCGCGTTACGAAAATTGAAATGGTAAGCAGTTGCGGTGGATGTTGGAACGGGATTACGGGCGCTATATCAGAGCTTCAGAAAATATAAAAATTACTGTGCACATTTTAACGGAACAGAAAACTACATAAGATACAGTTGTCGACTTTTTCAATAGATGAAAATGCGAAAGATTCAAAACAGCATTGAAATATCGCACGCGATTTAAACGATTATTTGGATCCTTCGGCACATACTGTAATGTACTGACATATCTACTACATAGTACATACATCGTAGTGGCAAACACTTCAGCTAGCTCGACTATATTATTTTATTTTAATTATTATTATTCATCTTAGCGAATTTTGCTCATTTTAATATTTCTTAAGTATTTTTTGTTTTTTTAATTATTATGATTAATATTCTAAGTTTCATACAGTGTTACCATGCTAAAATAATGACATTTGAAATTTTTTGTGACATGTAAGTAATTGTAACGTGCTTGACAATTTAAAGTTGCTACTATTCTTTTGTATACTTAATACCTATTGCTTTCTCAGAGTTAAATGCCCCATTCTGTGTTCTTATTATTATTTTAAGCATTATTTGCTTTGCACGTCACGCATATACCAATGGATTTTGTTTTAGACTTCAATTTTGCTCCATTTTTTTTCAATTCCATCATGCGGGAGAAGCGTTCAAGGAATCGTGCAACTAAAATTGTCAGTACTGATTATTTATTTACTGACCCAATCTACTAGGTAGGATTTTAATTATATGGTAACATTTTTGAAACTACATTTAAAAAGTTATTGAGGAATTTAATTTTTTGTCCGGAAATTGGTATTATATTTATTTTGTTGATTTTATGATTATATTATATTTGAAAATGATAGTTTTAATTGTTAGTGTAAAATGTGTTATTCCTTATTATTTTTTCAATCAATATATTTGTGTCGTCAGATTTTAATCGGTGCAATAGAATGTAATCATAAATAGAAGTGGTACTCGGCGAGTGAAAAGGCATAGACAATAAAGTTAAGTAGTAGAAATCTTTAGACCTTAATTATTTTTCTCCACATTTTAATTTTCCATGTAAAAATAAGCTAAAGATGGTGTACAGAAAAGCGGTGTTTTATATGTAAAGGGGAGGCGTAATTCAGAGGTTGTGTAGATTTTAATAGGTTAACAACCTTCGACGGACTTGAATATAACTCGATTGCCGTATATTTGTATAAAGGTGTAACGTAACTGGTATATCTGTATATTTGACCGCTATCACTATTCTATGTATTCCGCAATGTATTATAATGATTCATCTAATGGAAAATTATTTAAATAAATTGTTTATGTTAATGCTTAAAATCTAGTTTTTATTTTATTCCCATCCAGATAAAGCCCTGCGCAGACGAGGGACTACTGTATGCGGAGGACAAAAGTCCATCGTCGTCACTGCTACCACCGTCCACTTGCGTTATGGCAGATGAATTCTAAGAGATGTATTTTGTTGAAAGACAAAAGTACGCCCAATACTGTCCCTCGTCTGCGGAATCTCTAAAGGCTAAATGTTAAAAATACTGAAAGGATATAAATGAAATTAATTCAACTAGCTTCTTTTGCTATCTTAGAGAC
This sequence comes from Erebia ligea, assembly GCA_917051295.2. NCBI lineage: Eukaryota > Metazoa > Arthropoda > Insecta > Lepidoptera > Nymphalidae > Erebia > Erebia ligea. Next base: position 406,423 of record OU785220.1, read on the forward strand.
CCTACAGTGTATCGATGGCCATAAAACTCGTAGAGTGTAGACCACAGGTCCACCTGCTACACCTCCAAGGTGCATACTTACTATAATATTTCAAAAAATATCTGCTAGAATTACTAATTTTTGGAAAATTTTGCCTCTCGCTTCACGCCGCTGTCACCCCACAGCGTTGCTCTGTCTAGTCTTAGACGTCTTCAGTCGAACAACTGGTGGAAAAGAACGTATCTACTTAGCCTGTGGCATGGGCATCGAGCGGAAATGTTTCATATTAAGGTGCCTTATACGGATTTCATGATGTGTCATCCTTTTCCAGGTACACTTTAAAGAATCGGGAGTCACAGCTGTGGGGATGTCATGGTATCAAATTAAAGGTCATTTCTTCATCTCTCGTTTGACCTTATAAAAATGCACACTCCAATACAAATTTTCTGCATAAATACGTTTCTCCGAACGCAAGATCTGCTGAAAATGACGAAAAATGGGGTCCGGATAGGTACCCATAAAGCTAGATCCGCTGCATATTTTCACTTGAATATTAACAATAAAGTGGGGCTTATATAGTCCTCTATCCATGGTGTAAAGCATTAAGCATACAAATAAATATGTTTATAGTTTATGTGGCAAAAAAAAAATGTTTCATACATTTTTCTATGAAAAGAAGCCGAGCGCTAGGCGTTTGGCGCTCAGTACGCGCTGAGACGCGCTCGTGGACGGGTGGGTGTATCGCTTTTTTGCACGAAATTTATTACGACAAAATGAACACCGTGTTGTGTACTGCCATAGAGATATAATATTCTCTATGTGTACTGCGCTTAGAAAAACTTGATACCGACATCCACAAAGAAGGAAGTTCTCAAGTGTAGGCGTATTTTTTTTATCCGATTACGGCAAAGCCACAAGGAAAGGGTATGTTAGGAATATATATGTATGTATGCATGTATGTATGTATGTAAAAAGTGAGCGCCATTTTGAAATTTTTTGTTATCGTACCGATTTCGTTCAAAATCGATATCTGGGGTTCCCTGGGATCACAAAACAGGAAACTGTTACCAAAATTTTAAAAAAGTCAGCGCCATTTTGAAATTTTTTGTTATCGTACCGATTTCGTTCAAAATCGATATCCGGGGTTCCCTGGGATCACAAAACAGGAAACTGTTACCAAAATTTTAAAAAAGTCAGCGCCATTTTGAAAATTTTTGTTATCGTACCGATTTCGTTCAAAATCGATATCCGGGGTTCCCTGGGATCACAAAACAGGAAACTGTTACCAAAATTTTAAAAAGTCAGCGTCATTTTGAAATTTTTTGTTATCGTCCCGATTTCGTTCAAAATCGATATCTGGGGTTCCCTGGGATCACAAAACAGGAAACGGTTACCAAAATTTTAAAAAAGTCAGCGCCATTTTGAAATTCTTTGTTATCGTACCGATTTCGTTCAAAATCGATATCTGGGGTTCCCTGGGATCACAAAACAGGAAACTGTTACCAAAATTTTAAAAAAGTCAGCGCCATTTTGTAATTTTTTGTTATCGTACCGATTTCGTTCAAAATCGATATCCGGGGTTCCCTGGGATCACAAAACAGGAAACTGTTACCAAAATTTTAAAAAAGTCAGCGCCATTTTGAAATTTTTTGTTATCGTACCGATTTCGTTCAAAATCGATATCCGGGGTTCCCTGGGATCACAAAACAGGAAACTGTTACCAAAATTTTAAAAAAGTCAGCGCCATTTTGAAATTTTTTGTTATCGTACCGATTTCGTTCAAAATCGATATCCGGGGTTCCCTGGGATCACAAAACAGGAAACTGTTACCAAAATTTTAAAAAGTCAGCGCCATTTTGAAATTTTTTGTTATCGTCCCGATTTCGTTCAAAATCGATATCTGGGGTTCCCTGGGATCACAAAACAGGAAACGGTTACCAAAATTTTAAAAAAGTCAGCGCCATTTTGAAATTCTTTGTTATCGTACCGATTTCGTTCAAAATCGATATCTGGGGTTCCCTGGGATCACAAAACAGGAAACTGTTACCAAAATTTTAAAAAAGTCAGCGCCATTTTGTAATTTTTTGTTATCGTACCGATTTCGTTCAAAATCGATATCTGGGGTTCCCTGGGATCACAAAACAGCAGTCAATCAAAAAAAAGTCAGCAGTGAACTTTTTAAAATTTTGGTAACAGTTTCCTGTTTTGTGATCCCAGAGAACCCCAGATATCGATTTTGAACGAAATCGGTATGATAACAAAGAATTTCAAAATGGCGCTGCCGTTTTTTAAATTTTGGTAACAGTTTCCTGTTTTGTGATCCCAGGGAACCCCAGATATCGATTTTGAACGAAATTTGTACGATAACAAAGAATTTCAAAATGGCGCTGACTTTTTTAAAATATTGGTAACAGTTTCCTATTATGTGATCCTACGGAACCCCAGATATCGATTTTGAACGAAATCGGTAAGATAATCTTTTATACATTATTTTACAATCTCAAAAACTGAGTATTATTGTAGCCGCGAGTATTGTTTCGGCGCATAAATAGGTACATAATATTTACCGCGGCCAACAGCGTAAACAAGTACCTAGTAAATAAATAATCGTCTAATATTTTCAAGTAACAAAATTGGTTAGTTGGCAATAAAATCGAGCGTCTCTACGCTCTATAGCTCTACGCTCTCGTAAAGCGTGCATATATATGCTGTAGTGTGACGAGTTTTATACCTATAGTTGAGTTTTTTACCTATAGTTGGTCGCGGGGTAAATGTTTAAAGGGCCTTAACGCTTCCATTTCAGAGTGCGCCTTTAGCGTCACATGAAAGAGTGGCGCAGTCAAAGAGTAATAAGAAAACTCAATTTTTCTATTTATGCGTACTTGCGACAAGATTTCATCCACAGAATTGTGTACTGTTTGTTAGCAACTCTAACTACTCAGTATGTATGTACGCCTACCTTGGACACGTAGCCCGGCACGTTATTTAACATGACCAACCTTCGGGCGACCGGTCACTGCACTGGCCCTCGAGCCAATACATGGCTTTTGACTATAGATTAGAAAAGCAAACTAGTTCAATACCAAAAGCTTTATCTGCATAACACCACTTAATAGGAATGAGATCGGACATCAACATAATCAATACTTAAACGGGGTTACATTTCGTGCAATCGTGTCACTCAGCAAACACTTGGTCACCGAGAGTGTGGTTGGATGCAGACGCTGTAGTGTAATTGTAGATGAGGTCCACGATGTCTAGCGAGCCGTCCTCGTCGCGGCCGGCCGTGAGCTGCAGCACGGCCGCGCTGATGGTGCCCGCCACGAGCAGCGCCATCAGCACCGACAGCGCCACCAGGCCGCGGTTGAACGCCATACCACTGCCTCAGCTCTCTTGCTGCGAGAGTACACTTTTTATAGCCTTTTCATGCATTTAATTGGTTTCATTTCCCAGAATACTTTCCCTATTTTAAATTTATATCATAGAATGATTTTTATATTATCATATTATGACAACAAATATCTTACAAAATTGACACAATGCGTCCAAAAAGAATGATTCTGGCAAAGGATGGAAGACTACAGAGGTAGAAAGCAGAAGTAGGTATCTATAGCTATTAAGGGCTCCCACACAAAACTGCGAATTCGCATCGCATCGCAAATATCTGCGAGCTCGTAGGACGCATCGCTAACTTGTAGTGGAGCCCTTATAGTTCGCGCGCGAGTTGCATGCAGAGCACATGCAGAGCTAATGTATGTGTCACCATACATTAGCTCTGCGTTCAACTCGCGCGCGAACTATAGATCGAAAGCTTTGTTCTAAGAACTTGATTGAATCTGACGACTGTGTAACATTGAATGTTACTTGATGATGGTTACCTACTTGGTAGATTTGAGCCTCGTATTATCTAGGGTACAGTGTCCCTAGAGATGTAGAGCGACCTTTTGCCTGTCTCGTTGCCTGTTATCAGACATGTCGGGTGAAGTCGAGCAACGTCGCTCGGGCCGACAAATTGTCAATGCAATGAAATAAATTATTTGCAGCTCTTTCTCGACAATTAGAAAGAACAAGAGATTTTAAGCAACGAATAAGCTTATAGAAGGTTAAACCGGGCGCCATATGGTACCTACTTACTTATAAATGAGAATTAAAGAACAAAATGTATTTAAAAAATACAATTTAATTATGATTAGATTCGAGCACAGACCGCAACCAGTCGGCGACGAGCGCCAGGTTGACGTAGAGCGCGGGCTCGCAGGCGAGGCCGCAGTGCCGGTTGTGGCTCATGACGCCAAGCAGCACGGCGCGCCGGAGCAGCGGCGTGCCCGCGCAGTAGGTGCACGGCGCCGCGCGCGCGCGCAGCACGCCCGCGCACAGCGGCGCCGCGCCCGCGCGCACGTGCCGCACCGCCCACGCGCCGCTCTCGCGCGCGCACTGCGCCAGCGGCACGCTGTGCACGCGAGCGGCGCGCACGCTGCGCGACAGCGGGTCCTTGTCGATGCTCCTGACAGATATAACAATACAATAGAAACTAAATTCGAACAAACTTGTATTTTTGTACGAACCAAAGCACGATTCATATTATCGAAAAAACATGTCCATGCAAATATGGACGTAAGACACTTTAATTTCCTTTACCCGTGCAGCCGTGCTATTCGATGCGGCATTATAAAATACACATTCCATTATAATTAGATTTGTATATTAAAAAAGTCGAACATATATATAAAGTAGATTTAAAGGTATCCATACTAATAATATAAGAGGTAAAGTTCGTGAGATTGTAGGGGGTAATCTCTGGATCTACTGAACCGATTTTGAAAATTCTGGTACCAATAGAAAGCCACATTATTTGTGAGTGTCAGGCTTTATATTAACCCGAAAAATTAGGGAGTTCACGTGGGAATTTAAAAAACTTATTTCACGCGGAGGAAGTCGCGGGCGTCTGCTACTAGAGTATTATAGAGGTGCAGCGGTGGTGCTAAGAGTGAAGCAACACCTTGCTACCGGACGCACAACATTCCGCGTATATCAAATACACATCATGGCTCTTGTACAATATCAATACTATCCCATCCGGGGAGGAAAGTAGACTCTAGCAAAAAGTGTCAGCAAGAAATTCAGCAGTTACTGAAGTCATCCAAAGACAAGACCCTTTCTAACATCGAATCAAATAATTATAAATGCGAAAATATGGATGTATGGATGTTTGTTACTCAATCACGCCCGAACGGCTGAATGGATCTGGATGAAATTTGGCACAGGGATAGATTATAGTCTGGAATAGCACATAGGCTACTTTTTATCCCGGAAAATTAAAGAGTTCCCGCGGGAATCGAAAAACCTCAATCCACGCGGACGAAGTCGCGGGCATCAGCTAGTAGGTTAATAAAAGATAAAAAAATATTTTTGAATACTAGTATTATTTACCTGAACCTCCCATATCCAAGAATCGTAAGTCTCTCTCCGATAGTAATGAGGAAATAATCCACCATGCTTGGCAATGTTACAAGTGAACTGCCCTTCTTTACAAGTCTGCTCTCCGACTTCAACGCAGCCAAATCATAAGTAAAATTCACCCCTTCATACTGTGGATGTATCACAATGTCTTCTACTGGATATATGTTTTGCTTTTCCTCCTTGAGTCCTTGCATCATGAAAAAAGAATCGAGGGAATCCACTTCTTCTATTGCCTCTATACAGCTTGCAGCAGTTAAAGTCCAGAACTCACTGACGATGGTTAATGTACAGCCAAAAGTCACGGCTTGTGGAGGTTTGATCTTTACCAGGGCCAAGAGGAAATCTTTACGGGAATCATAAATCTCCTTGCCATCTGTTGGATCTTCTAGTAATATATTATCCTGAAGTAAAGTAGGCATTTCTTCTTCATCAGCTTTTGTTACTCGTACAGTTTGGTTATATTCATAATAATGTGTAAAAGCTTCAGTTTTTTTCGATGGTTTCCAAGTACATTTTACTGCTGTATCAAATGCATTTACTAAAGTTTTATCTGTATTAACCGTAATTTGTAATTTTTTATATGGATATTTTGTTTCATCCTGATTTGTCACATTGCCTTTATTGGCATTTAAAGAATCTGTGCTACTTTCAAATTCATTTGTATTTATAGTTTTTGTTGTTTGATTACTGTCACAATGCAATTCTATCAGCCTAGTTCCTTCAAATCTCTGTTTATTCCTCGAGCAAACCTCCAGATGTAGTATAAGAAAGGTCAGAAAAGCAATGAACACTACCAAAAATATAACTTGTAAGACACATAAGAAAACTTCTGTTTTAGTGAATGATTTGCACCACCCTGTCAAGTGCTTGCAGCAATCACTACACATCATATAAAGCGTAACACATATTTGATACTAAAAATGTCAGTAAGTCATGGCCAAATAGATTCCAATAAAGTCATAATATAAAGTAAGTATTACAAAGTTGCAACAATCAGTTGTTAGTTAGATGAGCCACCTTAGAGAAGAAGAAGAAGAAGAAAGAGCCACCTTAACTAAAGTTGGTAACAACCTGTAACAATTATATATAAGTATTATCACTGAGCATCAAACCATGGCTACATACATTATGCTTTAATTAATAACTTGTAACCCGTATTGAATATAGACTGAAAAAAGTGTTGAATCAAATTAGTTTTTATTAATAGTATATTTTTGAAGTAGGTATTGTTAGATTGAAAGTTAAATACAATTTATGTATGGTATCCCTGTTATGGTTTTGTAGAGTGGCAACACTGATCTGGGTACTCGAGGATTATCATTGAAGATGGCGTAAGGCTATTGACGTGTGTCTGTGTAAATAATTGCTAATTAAAGTATTAAAATGGATAAACCGTGTTTGGATTTAATAGTATTACGTTTTTTTTCTATTAAGTTCATTTCTTTCATTTTTTGAGGGTGCTACGAGAGGTCTTTTAAAAGGTCTCTCACAACAACCGAATCGCAGTTGGCCTGATTCCTTCTTCCCTCCAAACCCTCCACCGAGCCTTCTTGGCTTCCATCCTTGCAACCTCCTCTCAGCCTCCCTCTCTACAATGATCTCTGCTCCCTCAATATACTCCTTGTACATTTCTCTCAAGGCCTGCTCCACACTTGACAATGATGCATATTCCACAAAAGCATATTGCTTAGATTTCCCAGTTACAATATCTTTGACTAAACGACAGTTTACAATTTTTCCAAACTTTGAGAATTCTGTGTGTATTGTGTCCTGCAAACAACATTTATTTGTTTTGTATAAATTTATTAGTTTTATTACACTCTTAATATGTACCTTATAACAAATATATTTAATAATACATTACTGTCCAGGCTGGAAATAAAGCAATTCACGTCTGAGTAGCATTGGAAGAACAACAAGGCAAAGACAAGGAAGGCAAGCCGAGGACTTCCTAAGTGATTTTAAAAGGAGCAAGACGTGGATTTTTGAGTATTTGAGGCCGTGAATTGCTATTTCGGCTGAGACTTTTCACTAATTTGTGAGGAAACAAAGCTTTTCCACATTGCCGATAGATGGCGTTGTCTCTCCATAACTCGAGCTTAAACTCTAGTGTTGAATTGCAATGATATTGAGTCTTTGCTGTCAGGAAAGAGCCTATTTATGTATTATTTTTAATCAAGCAATGTGGCCAATTCTGTATAACACAATCTCTAAACTAAACTAAAATGACAGCTTCAAATCTAGTTCTGTCCTTTTCCGCAGATAATATTAAAAAAGGGTTAGTAATGATGTCATTTTAGTTTAGTTTAGAGATTGTGCACTACAGAATCAGCCCCAATATCTGAGTAAGTAGAAGTAAAAGAAAAATACATTTGTGTTACATCCAGTACAAAAAAAAACGCGCCAAAAGCGGTCAAGTGTCTCAACCACCAGGCTATCACCGCTTCATGGGTATTGGTTGGTGCCAAAATAACCACCTTAAGATTAAGCCAAAATGGGCCTAAACTGTCTTCAGTTTAGGTTTGGAGGGTTTCTAGCAAGCACCGAAATTGAAAAAACTGGTATTAATGCACAAGAGCACAATGGAACATGAGAGGCGCTGGGTCCAGGAGTCACACTGCGTGGCACCAGCCGGTCGCCATCTCCAGCAGTTAGAAAATCAAAGCATCAGCCACAGTCAACATAAACCTACATAGCTATAATTTTATTCACATTTAGCCAATTTTGAACTGAATTTTTAGGATTGTTAAATTTTCGGCTTTCGGAAGGTTGTGGCGATAGCCGATTAATAGGCTTCAGTTTTGGCTTTGGCCAGATCGATCTTCAGTTGTACACTAATAAATAAATTGCATTTCATATACCTGTGTGGTTCTTGGGTTTAGACGTGCAACAAATATGGTATGATTGGGATCTCCTTTTACTTGTTTGTTTGGCACATAATCTGAGTGGAGAGCTCGGAGTATAGCACGATCATGAGGCTCCGTGTCTGTACCTGTAAATTAATATTATTGTATGTATTGAATAATAAATGGCATGGCATTCCAAACCGGTGATAGATCCACTTGACGATTAGTAATGTACCTACTTGTAAAACTTTATTGCAATATCATATTTTATTGTATAGTTTATTGTTTAGTGGTAGTGATTTATTTACCATGTACAATCAATATTAATGGGTATTAAGAACATCAGAGTGAGTGAATAGGTGTAGACTATGATGATGGTGTTTTAAAAGTGATGGAAGTAAAGGCATAAATCTAAATTATGGTGCAATGCAAGTAAAGGCATAAAAGCTGAAATTAAAAATGACCAGGACCAGCCTTACCATCTATGGACCCAATTTTGATTGGATCGTAAGTAGCAGTCGCGTACTTTTGAAACTCATTATTGTCACGAAACATTACTTTTGTGACTTGAGTTTTTTTGATTCGATTTCAAATTTTTTACTGTTGTTTCAGAGATTGTGGGTGCTTTCCGAAATACACTGAGAGCACTGGAAGTCCCCAGTAAAGAGCACTGCCAGTGCTCGCAGTGCTTATAACGGAACCACCAGTATATATAATGTACTCTGTGAACGGAACACACACTGTTTAGATACTTTGCTGCGGCCACAGAGTACATTTGGCTGCGGCGTTTTGTGCCCAATGACGGAAGTTGGTTTTGACTTTTGCCCAACAATACTTATCTATGGTTTTGCCTATTTGTTACCTCCATTCTGTGCCTCCATTCCATGGTTTTGCCCAGGTTTTGACTTTTGCCCACCAGAGACTAGTACCTAGACGGCAGTCGTAATTCCTTCCTCCATGCTAGTACCTAACCAGAGAGTTGCCCACTTTGCGACCACAGAGTTATAAAGAGAATGCGACATACACAGAACACTTATGACCATAGAAATAGTATGTATTACAACTAGAAGGATCACTAACGCACGAAACGCGAGCCGAAAGAGAGCTAATATTAAGGGGCGTTGTCTCTTTCTTACCGCTACACTGGCATGACACCATAATTATTATTAATTGAACGAGACACAATAGTGAACACGAGAGTGAACGAGACGCGCGAAGAAAAAGTGAGTCCTTGTCGAGACCGAAATTCCTTATGAGTAAAAGGTAATCTAAATTGAACTTTAATATTTAAGGAAAAAGGTGTGAATTTGTTTAACAAAAACACATAAGTGATCCTTCTAGTTGTATGAATATACATACTATTTCTATGCTTATGACATATACACAGAACCATAGATAGATCGTGGGAGAAGCCAGCAGGGCTTCGACCCTGCAACCCGACCTGAGGAATCTTGTCATAATATTAGCGATTTATTACTTATTGTTACTATTATCCCAACATTTAGATAACTGTTTATTGATTTAAAAGGCTAGTCTAGGCCGCAAGTACTTACTTGTCGGTTCACTATTTATTGTCTGTTTAAATTGCTCATAAATTGTTTTAATGATTTTAGAAGCTAGCTAAGCTTATTTACGCTGTAGCTAACTGATTTGTTAATAATAAGAGTTTCAATTGTTTACCCGCCATATCGTTCCGCCAATCGGAGCGAGTCGGCTGTTGTTATGCCGCGAGCTGCTGACTGGGGGCGCGACTGTGCTATTGTCTTGTTTATTTATTGATGCTAATCTAATAGTCTTGGCCGCAAGTACATACTTGTCGGTTCACTATTTATTGTGTGTTTAAATTGCTCATAAATTGTTTCAATGACTTTAGAAGCTAGCTAAGCTTATTTACGCTGTAGTTAAGTGATTTGTTAATAATAAGAGTTTGTATTGTTCACTCGCCATATCGTTCCACCAATCGGAGCGAGTCGGCCGTTGTTACGCCGCGAGCTGCCGACTGGGGGCGCGACTGTGCGCCTAGGCATTGTTATTTGGAATGGCGGATTATTAGATGATTATTCTGCGAGCTCGGTAAGAGAACGGTCATAAGACCAAATTCTACTTGATTTTCCACCTAAAATTGTGTGCCTAGGTTTTGCTAGGTTTTAGTTTGATTCTAGACTAATTCAAATATTGTTCCAGTAGTGATAAATATTTGTGAATAGGTTTCGATCTTGAATATCGTAAACTAAGTTAATATTGTAATAACATTGTTTTAAAAAGAGCTACCGTTGAGTTTCTTGCCAGCTCTTCTCAGCGTGAGAGGCCATTTCCGAGCTGGTGGTAGATTCACTTGTTCATTTCATAATTCCAGTGTTTCTTTAAAGTAATTAAAGATTAGAAACTGTGAGGTTAAATAGAGAGTTTTAACTACCAATAAAACTTACCTATTATTTTTTCCATCAATATCCGGAATCCATCTTGAGTCAAGCACCAATCTTTCCGCCGAAAGTCAGCGTTTCCTGTTCCCTCTCCGATAGTGGCGCCACCTATATGGTACTTACGAGACTTGTTGAGGCACCGGGTGTCCGTTCGTCATTATAGAACTCATGATGCACCAGGTAGGCCTTACCTGGATTCCGGATATTGATGGAAAAAATAATAGGTAAGTTTTATTGGTAGTTAAAACTCTCTATTATTTGTTCCGGCTCAATATCCGGAATCCATCTTGAGTGATGTGTTTGTTATCACCTGGTGCTGTGAAGGTGACGCTATAATGTGTTATAAATATTATGCATAGTATATTATGTTCAACACAGTATGAAAATTAGATGAATAAAACTATTCTATTGAATCAAAATTAGGAATCATATATTGAACCCAAATTAATACAAATGTACTTATTTGTAAGAAAAATTAATAACAAAAACTCAGATTTGTCCTAATCAGTGGAATAATTATAAAACATGTTAATTAACGGGGTCAAAGTAATTTGATAATGACACTGATTCAGCAATATTTTGTAAATTATGATCTATCAATTCTCTATGATAATAATTTTGAAAAGTATGAATAGTCTTCCAATTACCAGTTGATAGAATTTGATCAATTGGGAAATTTTCTACAAAATTAAGCGAGGCTACTGCTGATCGAACTGAACCCGGAGTGGCTTCAATACCTGCATCTTTTAAGAGAGATTTAACCCAACCCCCTATTATAGTTCTGGATGCAGGCTTTACTTCGTTTCTAACTGTTAAAAACAAATTAGTTAAATTTTTTCTACGACTTTGACTTAAGTTAATTAATTGCCTTATCCAGAAAACTATATTTAAATTCATGTCGGGATGAGATATAAGTCTCCATCCAGACTGTCTTCTATTGACATTGTCTGTCTTAGAGCCAAATGCCGGCCATAGAACTATACTAGTGCCTTCATCAATTAAACTATGACTGTCTACATTCAACAAAGTGAGGTCATGAACTCTACGACTTGAAGCTAATAGCAATAGTGTGGCCGTATGTCTCGAAACCTGGTAAAGATTGTTTTCGTCAGGACTATATGAATTCATATATTGCAATAAAAGTTTTGGATTCCAAATAGGTGGTTTAGCAGGTTTCTTATCTGCCACGGAAATAGCTTTAAGTATCCGTTTTATAAAGAAATTCGATGATAAATCAATGTTACTTGTCAAATGAGTAAAAGTTGATATTACCGATTTATGCACTAGGATAGTTCTATAGGCGAGACCAATATCTTTGTGGAGATGAGACAGATAGCGTGCTACTTGGTCAGCGTTAGGACACTTATAATCAATTGAATGGGAATCACACCACTTCTTCCATCTGATCCACACTGGCTTGTAGGTCTTGATTGTAGAGCCTCGCCAGCTTGACATTAATAGTTCTTGTTCCTGATCAGTCCAATCTTTCAACAACTCTTGCCACCCGAAATCAGCCAGGCTTCTAATAACAGATCTTGAATCTCTGGCGGGTGAGTGCCTGTTCTCGTGTCTAACAGATTGTGAGCTAGATCTGGAATCGTATATGGGGGCTGTAGGGCTCTCTTTTGAACATCCGCTTGCCAAAATACTTTGTTCCATTTCGGAGCAATGAGTATGTATCTCCCGCTGGATTGGTTCAAGTGGCTGAGGACTCTGGGAATTAGGTTCGGCGGGGGAAACAGCCACGCGAGCCTGTAGTTCCACTTGTGGCAACATGCGTTGTGGTGTTGTGCTTGCTGGTCCTGCATATCTATTGAAACGTATCTCGGTACCACGTGAGCTGTTTTTGACGCAAAGAGGTCTATCTCCGGTGTGCCCCACATTTGAAATATGACCGCTGTTGCTGCTGATTTCAGGTGCCACTCGGGGCACGCTTTCCGACGTGACATGGCGTCCACCACCGCATTGTATCTGCCCGGAAAGTACTGAGCTATTAAGTGAATATTCAATTCGTCCAGTATTGAAAGAAGCTGACGTGTTTGCTGAAGCACTTTCACTGATTTCGTACCGCCTTCTTTGTTTATGTAGGCAACTACTGTTCGATTGTCGGTTTGGAGGAGTATCTGAGCATTCTGCAGCTGATGTTGTTGATCTAGTATCGCTGCATACACCGCAAACATTTATTTTTGATTTGCGTGCCAGGCTAGTTGTCGATTCGTCCAAGACCCGGTAATTTTGATATCGTTGAGCTGCGCTCCCCAACCGATGTCGGATGCGTCCGTGGTCAATAAGTGGGTCACAGGGCCCATGTGTATTGGCATGCACCCGCCTATAGACTTGACCCACCACTCCATTTCTGACCGCGCTGGAAGAGGGATTGCCACCCTGCGATAGGGGTGATTCTTCGGCAGCTGTCGGCCGTGATATTGCAGTGTACGACAGTGAAGCCGACCCCTTCGAGTTACGAATGTCGCAAAGTTCAGTCTCCCCATAAGAGATTGGTATTGCTTGAGAGACCATTTGCGATTTTGGAGCTGTTGCTGAAGTGCATTGCGTAGCGTTAGGCACTTCAGCTCCGACAAGGACTTTGCGTTGCGTTTTGTGTCCCATGTTATGCCGAGAAACTCGAGGCATTGCGTCGGAGCTAGGACAGACTTGTCGAAGTTGATTGTCCAGCCCAATAGCTGCATAATCCTTATTGTGAATGCTAGGTCGTCTTGTAGCTGTTGGTTGGAGCTGTTTGCTAGAAGAAAGTCGTCCAAATACACTACGCACCTGATGCCGTGACTTCTTAGGAACTCCGCTACCCAATTGGTTATGGACGCGAACGTTTTGGGCGCTGATGAAAGGCCGAAAGGCAAGCAGGTCATCTGAAGCAGTTGCTGCTTGTGCACATTTTGGTGGTAGTTGATTCTCAGGAATCTGCGATGCTGTCGAGCTATTGGCACGTGAAAATACGCTTGGCTGAGATCCAACTTCACCATCCAGTCTTGGTCCTGAAGGAAGTCTGGTACACGGAAGTGATTGAAAAGCCGGAACGACTTTGCTTTTACAAACTTGTTTAGCTGTTTTAGGTTTAAGATAGGGCGGAATGTGTGGTCCGGTTTGGGTACCAAAAAGAACGTGGAGAGGTAGCTGGGACTGTGTTCCGCCTGTTCTAGTATTCCTGTCTCTAACATTTTGTCTATTTGTAAGGTCATATCGCGGGTAGTTTGTGTTCTGTAACATTGCATAACTGCTGGACTCGGAAATATTAGCGGCGGCTTTAGTATAAAAGGAATCCGTACACCGGTTAACAATTTGATTATTTTCTCTGGTGCACCTAGATTTCTCCACATACTTAGAAATTGCCTCAGACAGCCGCCTTGAAACGTCCGATAGTCATTCGCGACGCTTATTTCTAGAGGTGGACTGAGATTTCTTTCCCTTTTGTTTGTTTCGACTAATGTTTCGTCTAGTTGATTGAAAAGAAGTTTTCTTTTCTTTTTTGGTTGAGGTATCTCGTCGAAAAGATTTTGAATCTGATTGTTTACTGGTCGATGGTTTTTGATTTGTGTAAAAATTATTATTGTTGCGAGTATCGGGAGCTGGACGAACTGATGAAGCTAGTTTATCTGCCCCCCCTATTTTTTGAAAATAGTTCTGGATTGACTCATCATTAAATAAGCATTGTGAACTTGGAGGGATTTTATACAAAACATCGCGATGAAAATCCTCAGTAATCTGTCGCAATAGCGCTTCTCGGCGCAAATTAATGAAATCAGCTCGCCTGCCACATACTAATTGTAATAAATCATCGGTCACTTTACTATATTCAGAATCTTTTGAGAATAACGTTTGAATCTTGTCAAACAAGGAATTTGGAGTCAGGGACTCCTTGGAATCACTAGCCCAATCGACTAAAGTTTGTAAGGTTTTTTGTAATTCGTCCTTTTGACAAAGTAAAGCATTGGACAAAGCAGCAAAAGAACGCTCTAGTAAATACGAGCGAGAATCTTCTTTTAATGACGCAGCTTCAAATCTTTTTAATTCGTCGTTAACTTTAAGTTCTACGAATCCGGGGGTAGCTAGATATTTCTTTTGAGCGTCCGAAAAACGAATAGCGTACCAATCATCCCGGTTAAAGTGTTGTAATTCTGATAATTTTTCAAGATGACTCTCGTTCGCTTTAATGTAAATAGGATCCTTAACTGTTGTACCAACTTGGGATAAAATATTGAGTTGGTTATTTTTTATCTCACCCTCAGGGCGACGCAAGTTAAGATCATTTGAATCTACTGTTGCATTTTCTTTATTTAAATTCGAATTCACACTCTCCCTATCTTTTGTTATAAGATCCGTTAAAAATGCAACTTGTTGGGACAAGTATTCGAAATGTGCATAACTCACGGTTTGCGAATCGTTCCTTGTCCTGCTCCTCCTTGGACTTCCACTCGTAGAATCACTGCTTGTTGACGGAGAACGTACACGTTTTCGAGTATTTACTTCCTCAGAAACACTTTTGTCCTCCATTTTCGGAGAGGTATTTAGTTACTTAAATTTTTATAATTTTATATTTAACTTTAGGGTAGGTATAAAATTATTTCGTAATAAAAATATAACTGACTAATGAACGGCGTGAAAAACGACGCTATAATGACGAACGGACACCCGGTGCCTCAACAAGTCTCGTAAGTACCATATAGGTGGCGCCACTATCGGAGAGGGAACAGGAAACGCTGACTTTCGGCGGAAAGATTGGTGCTTGACTCAAGATGGATTCCGGATATTGAGCCGGAACAAATAATAATAATTATTAAACTACCTACGTAGGCATACCTACCTACGTATGGTAATAGTCGTAGTATTTCATTTGATTTCCTTTGATATTAGTGATTTCCTTAATTGTGACGGTAGTAAGGCTTTTGCAAGCCATTGATAGATAAACTATTAGAATCAATAATTACAATTACTGTGTAGGGTTTTTATGAATTGCATTTGTAGGTAGTCTATTTATTTAGTGATTGCAGTGCCAGTGATAGACTAGGCAACTATTAAAATAAGTGTTAAAGCCATTCATTCAAATAGTAACGTTCGGTTGCAATCTGCGACGTATCCGCATATGCGGTGGCTATTTTATCAAGATCATTCATCACGGGAGTCCGCGATGGATGTTAATCTAGTTTGCTTTTCGATAATTAACTTCAGTAACTCATTTGGATAAGCAAATATCAGTTCTAGTGCAGTAGATAGTGACAGCAGAGACGGTGACCTACTAAAGGTCAGCGGTTCTGCTGATTTAAAAAGAAAAATGAGACGCGCTTTCCCGACGCGTCACCCGTCTTTTCCGACATAGGCCACCGTTTATGCGACATATAGTATTTATGGAGATTTATGGGTACACACACAGAACCCTGAACCGATAGAAGAAGGAATCTCTAGAATCAGGGTCAGCGTGTAACCGAAAGGGATAGGTTATACTATGAAACACCTCCCAAACGTCATACAAATTTCGGCACAAGATATGGTTTGTTTGTATGCAATAGGCACAAAATCCGTGACACGCAGAAAGGGAGAGAAAAACACATATTTTTTTCTCATTCTATCTTGTGTGACATCCCAACACTGCATCTCTTTCATGTGGGAGTGAAAAGAAGATATGGCGGCGTCTATATATCTTACTCAGTCTACGCCTGAACCTTTCTTCAAAGGAACCTTTCACAGAACACAATAATATATACTCCTAGCGGGCAAAGAGTATACAATCACTACAAAGATCACTACGTTCTCTAGCGGGCGACATACCTACATAGAATAATACAACCTGGCGAGTGGCGACTGGCGCTGGCGACATATAAAAATTAAAATATGTCTGTGGTAGAAGCGTAGACTGATTATGCTAGAAGGTTACAGTCCGATGCAAACTTTCTTCTTCTTCTTCTTTTGATTAGTGGCTCCGCGCCTATGCTCTGCGCGTCGAGCGATTGAGCCAATGTCCCGCGGAAGTTAGCCGCGAGTGAAGTTCGCGCTGGTACAGTCAACTATAGAATGATTTGGCTACTTTAGATTTTTTTTTTTTGAAAGTAGGTATGTAGTATGTACCTAATGGTAAAAATAGAAAGTTCAATTATATTAAGTACTTATTATTTTTATAGTTATATTAGGTTTTGGAAATCGTATGTATGGTCATAGTTTAAACACATGATTTGTTACAATTATTTCTTAATAGTGTTACATGGGGCTAAAGTTATATTTTGTCCCCCGAGGGCGTTACTTTGAATCCTGAGCGAAGTGAAGAATTCAATATATTTATTGTCGCCCAAGAACAAAATATTTTCGCCCCTCGAAAAAAAGCTGCGAGTTACTACTATTTTACAGTAAACTCGTACATATTAATTAATTATATTGAAAGTTTAAATAAAACACATAACTCGTATCTATAGACACTTGTATATTGAAAGTTTAAATAAAACACAAATTACCGGCCAGATTACTGGACAAAAAACTTAACGTAACAAAAACTTAATAATGAACAGCAAAATAAGAGAACAACTGTACTTTGACACGATCGCGCGCGTGTATTGCAGTTTAGGGACATAACTCACACAGAAAGCCAATACGTTCAAGACGAGTGCGGGTGGAAGACGGGCGGCGGGGGGATGCGCGGGGTAACGCCCCGCCTCCGCATTCCTCCCGCGTCCCGCTGAACTCTGCGCATGGACCACGACACGGACGAAGTTTGCGAGGACATAGAGCACGTTTGAATCGTACTTACTGTATACTCTCAGCACATGGTTTATCTACTCATGTGCTCTCAGAGAGGAATATACTAACTACTCTCTGACCTTATGTTACCTTCGACCTTTCGACCAGCTTTCGACATTCCTATAACCTTTTTCCATACTAAAATTCTACATCAATTGCCTTTTTCATTTTTCAATCAAGTACCTACATAGACAATCTAGAAAATGTATAATTCACAGAATTTTCTAGAATACGAAGTTCGAGGTTCGTGCTGGAGGGTTATATTATTCTATGGTGCTGGGTCGAGCTGTATTGTTTAATGTATATGTATTGTACACAGATGTAGTACTACATCTGTGGTATAAATAATGAAGTCAGCTGAAAAATGTTTTCAATTCCTGAAATATGTTACAGGAATAAGTTTTCTCAAAGTTTCTACAGATAATTTCTTGCATTGTTGCTTTCAAAAGAATAAATTAATTATAATTTTATTAAAATATTTTTTGACGTACAGCTTGCATGAAATGGAACGGAATGACATGAAAATAAATGTTGCTATTTTTCTAAAAAATGGCAGCCTAGATCTAATGTCGTAAGCTTTTCTTTTCTTTTTCTCTAAGAAAAGTTTTAAAAACATATTTGTGGATGATTTACCTACGATGCTATTGAAAGAGAATCGGGCTGTGAAAATATATTTAGAAGCAAACAAATAACTGTCAAATGTTGAGAATTACTATGACCTTCGCTTTTCTAGTGAGTATTAACTACGTGGTTATTCTTTTTGTAATATTAGATTCATATAAATACATGTCTAACGTGATTCGTGACAAGCGAGCCGGCGTGGCCGCTGTCTCGCGTCGTAACTCGTGTGGTGACAGATGATGTGTTTGCTTGCAGGCGGTATAGAGTCGAGCGGATGTTGAACGGGCCGGACTCGAGCGGGACGGGCAGTAGCAGCATGAGCGCGGGCACGGAGTCGCTGGAGCGCGAGCTGGCGCGCACGCGGCGGCTGCTGTGGGGCGACGCCGTGAAGGAGGACGTGTTCCGGCGCTGGGCGCAGGGCTTCGCCTTCAGCGCGGACGAGCCCAGCGCCCTCATCCAGCAGGAGGGCGGGCCGTGCGCCGCCATCGCGCCCGTGCAGGGCTTCCTGCTGCAGCTGCTACTGAGTGAGACGCCGGGCCACAGCTTGCGCGATCTCACCTCCGAGAAGTGCAACTCCTTGCTGGTTAGGGCCGTGTGTACTATTCTGAGCCAGTGCCTAGCTTCTAAGTACAGTGTGGCCGTGTACCGCAAGAATGAATCTGAGGCCGATACGAGTTCCGGCCTCAATGTTAGTGCCGAAGAACAGTCCTGTGATGCCATCGACCATTTTCACCGCAGAATGGAGGTGCACTCCTTTCAGACATTATCGGAAGTGGAAACATTCTACACGAGAAACATTCGTATTTTGAAGGACAAGTATGGTGTTCTGCTGTTGTTGTATAGTGTCATTCTTAGCAAGGGTGTGGCCACAGTGGAGGCTGAACTGTCTGAGCTCTCAGACCCACTAATACATTCAACATATGGATATGGGTCACAAGGGCTCATCAATCTCATGCTGACAGGCAGAGCTGTGGCCCACGTGTGGGACCACGATCAGGTGGTGGGTGGGCTGCGGCTGCGAGGGATCGAGAGACAGAACGACATAGGATTTTTAACTATTATGGAGCACATGCAGTATTGCACTGTAGGTTCATTTTACAAAAATCCCAAACATCCAGTTTGGGTTTTGGCTTCGGAAACGCACTTGACTGTGCTATTTTCTTTTGAGAGAAGACTCGCAGCCCCCGAAACTGTAGGAGAATCTGCTGAGCGCATTTTTAGGTCGTTCGATCCCGAAGGAAATAATTTTATTCCATCGGCAGCATTACAGGACGTATTATGCGCTGCAGATCTGGTCAGCGAGCCGGAGTATGTGGAATTGATGAGATGCAAGCTGGATTCAGAGAATTTAGGAATTATTTTATTGAGCGCTTTCATGGACGAGTTCTTCCCGGGCATAGAGCGTGGCGCGCCGGACACGTTCACGCTGCACCACTACAACGGGCTGGCGCGCAGCAACCCGGGCGCGCGCGTGGCGTACCGCACCGGCCGCGCCGCGCTGCTGGAGTGCCCCATGCGCGCCGCCAGCACCGACCCCATGCTCACCTGTCTGCAGACCAAGTGGCCCAGCATCGACGTGGTGTGGGACGACAGCCACTCGCCCTCGCTCAACTAGCATGAACTTGTACTGTGACACCGTGGAGACAGTTAACATACAGTGTATCTTTAATATGTTGCAGAAAATTCCATTACTTTATTGTATTAATTTATATATAGAATTTGTATTCAATAATTTCGGGCCTCCATAGATAATGTACATTATCATGGGCAGCTATTTTTCATAAATTTGGAAACATGTTTGGTACTCCAGTTGCTGCTAGACCGTTTTTGTTTTTGGTATATATATAATGCACATGTACAGTATGAGGCAGTCTGGGATCCTTGATAGATAGCAATTCAATGCTGCATGATGGAATTATTGTTTGTACTTTGTGTTCTATTTTAAATACAAATGGCTGGCTATGCATTAGCTTCTGTTATTATATTAGTGAGCTATTAAAATATTATCTATTGTCATACCTTAAGAAATATTTTTCTTAACATCCTGGCAATTGTTAGCACTTTATTTGGGTCATTAAACTGGTTAAAATATGTAATGTTATTATTAATTAGTGCTTGGTATTGTGACAAAATTTTAAATACTCATTTACAGCAGGAATTGGTATTGAGGATGTGACGTTTGCAAAGAATCTTAATACTAATTGATTGATTTTGTAGTCTCTAGGAATTGATCCAATAATTAATTATTATACAGTGGATGGTTATTCACATTCTACAAAACATATTTCAAATCAAGACTGCTGAATGATTTAACTTGTATTTATCTAAAGTAGTTTTTGTCATATTACCAGGTTTAATAAGTCAGACCCAACAGCAATCAAAGACTTTCAATATTTAATCATTGAAACTGTCTGCATTTTGTATCAACTAAATAAAACCAGTAGATTGAATCTACTCACATAGCTGTAGTTGCATGAAGAAGTCAGGTGAAATAACAAGCACACTGCACTTGCCACTTTGTGTTGCACAAACCTATTTGTTATGCTAATCACACGTTACGGATGAGCCACATCTATATGAAACTCAACAGATTCCTTGCGTTTGCAGCCCCTAATATGCGATTAGCATACTCCACTAACTACTTTAACACCAGCTGCATTACATTATTTGATAATGAATTAATTGCACTTCATGAAAGACAGTACCATCTTTCATAAAACATTGGTAGCATAGCAGATAAATTTTTCTGTTATGATTTTAATTGAGTTCATTTTTTATTGTTTTTTTAAAGTATGTACTGTGTAATTTTAACTATTTATGTAAATTTTTTCTCATACAAATTAATGATTACCTATTTTATACCTACCTACTGAATTGTCAAATTTTAAATACTTATTTATTTGTTAATTATAATAAGTATAGATTACATGTATGAGCAGAGCCAAGTTACACCTTGTTTGTTAAATAAGTTGTGGGACACCCCATAAGGACAAGTTCTTTTTGCTATTCTTTTAAAAAGAACACTGCAAATTTCATGAGTGAGATTCGAACCTGCAACATCTTGACATGGCTCCTATCCAACTGAGCCACTGAGAACTTCCTAAGAGGGTTCAAAATGTTCACCTATGACTAAAATAATACAGGTACCTACTCTGTATCTCTCCGTCTGTACTTCTGTACTAGAGGGATGTAGACAGTACTCTTTTTCGGCACGTATGATTTTTCCATCCCAGAACTCCGCGTTTTAACCTGTCTTATAGAACTTACGTTCTGAAAGCAATTTGGCTTGCTGACCCTTGCTTAGGTTAGAATTTCTGAAAAACTTTCTTAGAGGCATCAATTTTTTTTTTTTAATGTATGTCGGTGCATTACATGAAATTCTCAAAACTAGGTAGTTAGGAAATTTTGATGGTGAATTCATATAGTTATTAGGTATCAACTATCAAGCAATGACTTCATACTTAAAACCAAGTTCCAACTCCTCAACTTTGATGCTGCAGGGTACTGCACTCCTAAGCCGTGGGGATTTAGAGTAGGTACACTAAAAAGTTAAAAATAAAAATTATTTCCAAAAAACCGACTTCGTTTTTTATAGAGAAAATCTATAAGCAAAGTCAGTTCCTAGACCTCTGACCTAGCGGTTGGACTGCTTTGATGTCATTCAGTCAGTAAGTTTGTCTTATATATATTGACTGTAAGTCAAAAAACGGCTCGGGCAGTGAGCCTACAAGAGTAGACTTCGAAAATTGACAGTGCCAGGGCATTGTCAACATTGCACATCATGTGAACTTGGCCAGTAACATATACAAGTATCTTTACCATGATGGTATAATAATAGGTATACAGCATACCAGCTGGTACTGGTTCCAGTGGTACTATTGAGTTGTATTTTTTCTTATTAATATATTATAATATATTGTACTTACTTACAATATTTTAGGTTCTTTGTCAGATTCATGTAAAATAGCTGTGCACATAATATGTGTAATAACAAAGATTATATTGGAAAGGATAATTTTCAGTTAATCGTAAATAATAGTGGAACATGCTTTTCTAATTACAGTCTGAGTTTTATTTATGTATTTACCTATAATAATTCACACTGAACTCTACTCAAGAGTAAAATACAAAAGATTGCACGCCACTGGACCATGGACCACCAGTATATATAATGTACTCTGTGTGGACCACTAAAGATATACTATACTTGACCTGCAATAATTACTATTGGTCTACCAGAATCTGATGGCAAAAAGTTACACCGTATACTGGTACTTTTAGGTGTATTTTTTGCCATCAGATTCTGGTAGACCTATATCTCCTCAATATAGCATTAGAACCTGGGAACCCCCTCTTATCGACATAGCACTCACCAGTCACCACTGATGGAGGTTCTCAAACCACAAAATCCAAGGAACAATTCTATTGAAGAATGAGGATGAAACATTTTGGTTTTGCCGGTAAGATAAACACTTTCCAGTGTTGGAACACCTTGGATAAACACTACGCTTCCATCAAGGACCTATAAACAAACCTTTGGTTTAAAGGTCCTTGGCTACCACTCATAAACCGCAACAGAATTGCGTTGGCGCTAGAATTGCGAAAGTTCTCAGTGTTAGGCTAAGATCCGGTTCGAAGGACCATTTAGAGTACCTTTGCCTCGTATAGATTTTACGGAATAGTTAAGTTGCCTGGATATTGGTAGCTTTGAATAAGTATTTATAGGAGATTGGTAGTGCTACATATAAATTCCGTGATTTTTGCTCATTTTTAAGATTTGTCTTTTTAACTATACTTCTATACTACTAATATTAAAAATGCGAATGTTTTCATGGATGGATTATGGATGTATACGTGAATGGATGGATGTTTGTTACTCAATCACCTCTGGATCTGGCATAGAGATAGATTATAGTCTGGAACTTTGAATAAGTATGGAATAACACTTATGCTACTTTTTATTCCAGAAAATCAAAGAGTTCCCGTGGGAACCAAAAATCCTCGATCCACGCGGACCGCGGACGAAGGCGCGGGCATCATCTAGTTAAAGCATTTTTCTCATGTTCCAACTTCCATAATTGTGGGTACTTGTGGTTATGTATTTTGGTTTTAAATTATCTATTGACAAAATGAGGATGTCATCCATGACACACGTCAAAATATGAAATTTGACAACGACAGTGCTCTCTTCTCTTTGCGACTTGCGTCTTCAGTTGACAGCACAGAGTACATGTTGACAGTTCCAACTCCCAAGTCCCAGGGGCCAGGTGCTTACTGCTTCGCAGTTTTTGCCGAGCCGTCATGGATGTTGGGTGGTGAATGGACATGCCGATTTTAAATATTATTTTCGTGACATATTTTAATTTCTTTGGAAGATTTAACTTACTTTACAAATACTTTCTGTTCTGGACACAGTGAAACATGAATTATTAATGTTCTAGTGTTGCGTTAATGTTTTAGTATTGTGTGTTTTGTTGATTATTTCAACATAATGAAGGTGGATGTGAGCGTTAGGAGGCGACGCACAGCGTTGAATTACTCAGGTACTTAAGTATATTTTTTACATTGTTACTGTATTATACTGCTGCCAACAATTATTATTTTAGTAATTAAATACCAAATAAAGTGATTGCCATTGCGTTGGACTGTACATTTGGAACACCTAACAGTCGGGTAGTTGTTACTTATGTTTCGTGAAAGGATTTTTCGTTCAAACTGGCGCAGAGAAATCTAATGTAATACCAGTGGCCAGTGCATTGCACATAATTTGGTACTTTTTAAAACTACTAGCGTTACGAAAACTTATGAGTGTTCCAGGATCTATCTAATATTTTTAACTTTATTGTGACTTTCACTTGAACATTTTTTACTGTGTTAAACATAACTCATTATGAAAACTATTATTGTATACGTAACAATATAATATATACTTACTTAAGTAGGTAAATGAATTAAGTATAGTTATGAGTCATGATGTACTCAATGAAAAATAAATTACTTACCTAAGTAACTAAGTACTTACCAGATACTGATATTTATTTTCTCATAAACATTCAATACTTAAAACTAAAGAACGTTAACAACTGCGACTAGTATTAAACAGTATTGCAGCTGTTTACGCCCACCTCCTGGTTAACAAATCATAAGAAAATAATCGTCATTTATCAATGGATGATCGATAGGTACAAAATATACATACCTACAGCTTTAGCCTAAAAATAACAAATAATAATGGCTGGTTTTCAGAAGTATTGGTTATTCTCTTCATGTAATTAAGAGCTCTATAAAATCACAATCTTGGGGGAGGATTGAGCAATGTTATTTCTGACCACACCCTCTGGCCGTCCCCACCAGAAATGGTGAACAGTGTTATTGTGAGTACAATGTGTGACATGCACATAGTCATCTTGCTGGCCAAATGCAGGCTCTTTGTGTCGAACCTAATTATTTCTGCTAAATGTTGGTAAGGTAACTGCTGAGTTATCTTTGACTATTTAAAAAAACCGGCCAAGTGCGAGTCGGACTCGCGCACCGAGGGTTCCGTACAAACCTGTAGTAAGTTTTACGATTTATGACGTATTAAAAATAAAAATTACGTTTGTTGTATGGGAGCCCCCTTTAATATTTACTTTATTGATATTTAATTATTTATTTTGAAAGGTAATATACAAGTTAATATTCTGTGAAAATTTGAACCGTCTACCTGTTACCGCTTTTAATATTGAGCAAAAAAATACGAAAAAAACACGTTTATTGTATGGGGACCCCCCTTAATATATATATATTTTTTTAATTTTTAGTATTTGTTGTTATAGCGGCAACGGAAATACATCATTTGTGAAAATTTCAGCTTTCTAGCTATCACGGTTTATGAGATACAGCCTGGAGACAGACAGACAGACAGACAGACAGACAGCGGAGTCTTAGTAATAGGGTCCCGTTTTTACCCTTTGGGTACGGAACCCTAAAAAAGAAAACATGTGTTTCCTAGTTGTTTCTATTCTAAGCGTGTAGTCATTCTGCACCAGTGAAAGAGTCAGTTTAGTGCTTAATATTCATCCTCTCAAACTGTTACCCCTCCTCCACCTCCTCTCAGAATGAGAAAGTGTCTCTGGCAAATTGCAGGTTTGGTGATTTCACACACCTTTGAGAATTTTGGAGAAATCTCAGGTACTTAACTATTCAGGTTGTACTGTAACAATTTCCTTTTCACCATGATATTCAATTGCACACAAGCAATAGATTTACTTAAACTATTTACTTAAGTAATTGCTTAAAATGCACATTACTCTGAAAAGTTAGAGGTGTGTTAGGCATATTCAAACCCCAGACCCCCATAGGTGGCTGAACTCTTAACCACAAGGATATCACCGCTTCTTGATTATTGAGCTGTGGTAACTAAGATACAACAAAATAAAAACAATGACTAATTTGGAAGGGTGTGTAAATTAATAAGTATTCTATATTAATTATTGTTACTCTACTACCAAAAAGTTACTTAATTTCTTTAAAACAGTTATTTTGGGCACATACAACTGTCAACTTTGTTGCAGCAATGATAAGGTTCCAATCTGCCTGTACCTGCAATGCAGGTTGTGTTTATTTGACAGGTGGCCAGGTGCCCCCTATTTTGTACCTGTCCTGTAGAAAGAAGAGAGCGCAGTGCACGCGTGTGCGGTGACGCGCGACCGTTCGCCCTTCACCCTACATCATGTATTATACTTACTGATCAATATGTACATTGTATATACATTCATAAGACTTCTTTACCTTTGACCATGAAATCTAATCTGGGTTTTTTTATCAACTACAAGTTAGCCCTTGACTGCAATCTCACCTGATGGTAAGTGATGATGCAGTCTAAGATGGTAGCGGGCTAACCTGTTAGGGATATGGCAGTTATATTAAACCCATACCCCTAATCGGTTTCTACACGGCATCGTACCGGAACGCTTAATCGCTTGGCGGCACGTCTTTGCCGGTAGGGTGGTAACTAGCCACGGGCGAAGCCTCCCACCAGGCCAGACCAGAGAAAATTCAGAAATTATAAATTCCCAAATTGTCTCTGCCGGGGATCGAACCCGGGACCTCCCACGTGAAGACAACAACGCTCAACACTGCGCCAGGGTGGTTTCGTTGCACTGTCATTGAAAATGAATAAATAATATTAAGTACGAAAGGAAGGTTTATTTTTCTTAAACTTTCATTTGGTATGTATTTGTACTTATTTTAATTATATTATATTTATTTTATTATATTTAATTAAGATACTTACTTAACTAAGTATAATTTACTTACAAATCAATATAACTTACTAGCTGATGCCCACGGCTTCATTCTCGTGGATTGAGGTTTATCGGTTCCGCGGTACCGCGGGAACTCTTTAATTTTCCGGGATAAAAGTGGCGTACCTATGTGTTATTCCAGACTATAATCTATCTCTGTGCCAAATTTCATCCAGATCCGTTCAGCCGTTCTGGCGTAATTGAGTAACAACATCCATCCAAACTTTCGCATTTGTAATAGGTACCTATTAAAAATTCATATATAGTGCACATTCACATTATTCAGTAGCGGCGTGTCATTGCCGATTTGCTGAATGAATAAAATGTTATGCTATAACTAGATATTCCGTGTGAAATATTTTCTGAGCACGGAAGAACGTGCACAATGACGAGAATCATCAAGATGCATTCTTTATTTCTCGTATACGTTCATGCGTATATTTCAACACGTTCTCAAGTCTCGGTTAATCTATGCTTATGACCGGTCTTAAACTTAAATAGTAGATTAGTAGCCAAGGGCTGTAAGGCATCAATTGCAGCCCGAGATATTTAGGCGCACGAGCGCAGGGAGGGCGCCTATAGTTCGAGGGTGCAATTGATGCTTACACCCGAGCTAACTACTCTGCTTTACATCTCGATTGTGAGGTAAAGTAGGTCCTTATTACCCCCAAATGGAGCTTGTAGGTGACCAATTAGCGCTCGAGGGTAATAATGTAGCTAGAAAAGCCCAAGGGCGGTAAGTAATTTAAAAAAAAAACTCTTCACTCTTTCAAAAAGTTCGCGTACGTCTAACCATCATACTTTTTTTAATTACTTACCGCCCTAGGGCTTTTCTAGCTACATTATTACCCTAGAGCGCTAATTGGTCACCTACAAGCTCCATTTGGGGGTAATAAGGGCCTACTTACCGAATATGAGAGATGTAAAATATATTGACCGGTCTTAGAATATATTGACCGAGACTTGAGAACCAGTTCATAACTGATGTCGGCTCATAGTCTGATGGGAGGACGCTGGACCGGCGACTCGACGTGCTGTTCGAGTCGCGTTCTATAACACCGCCAGCTACTCAAAACGCCGGGCTGCATTTCAAGGGTCCAACCCACAACCCTATCGACGTTGATAGATCAGCCGGCTAGGGCAAGACTTTTAAAGAACTTACTTATTTTGTTACTAGCTGATGCCCGCGACTTCGTCCGCGTGGTAAAGTATTTTGATTCCCGCGGGAACTCCTTAATTTTCCGGGATAAAAAGTAGCCTATGTCACTCTCCAGGTCCTCAACATACCCATGCCAAAAATCACGTCGATCCGTTGCTCCGTTGCGGCGTGATTGAAGGAACCAACAAAAAAACCAACAAACAAACACACTTTCTTATATTAGTATGATTTACGCGAGTGTAAGAATGTCCATAAATAACTTGAAGCTTCGATAAACAAATCTAGATTCTCAGCAAGACCTCGTAAAATTGTTGATTGGTTTCGTGTTTTCTCTACGCTTCAATTGGATCCGCCAGGCGTCACCAATGTTAGCCACGTTGCTCGCGGCTCGTGGCAGGCTATCGAATTGCGAAGCTATCTGGGAATTATGTCATTACTGGTATCATACGGATTTAGGACCGTGAATGGCTCTGATATAGTTTGAATTTGAATGATTTGTTGAAGCATTCGCTTAAATAAATCAAAGATACTCGTAACTCTCAGGGACGAGTGGCCTAGTTGCGACAACGTCCTATATCTTTTTTTTTATTTTATTAAGATAACACACCCGAAGAGACCTTACCGTTGCCCAATGCGTCTCTCTGGGCTACATTATAATATCGCAGTTTTTTTTTTATCCACTACAAGTCAGCCCTTGACTGCGATCTCACCTGATGGTAAGTGATGATGTAGTCTAAGATGGTAGCGGGCTAACCTGTTAGGGGCATGACAGTTATATTAAACCCATACCCCTATTCGGTTTCTATACACGGCATCGTACCGGAACGCTATCGCTTGGCGGCACGTCTTTGCCGGTAGGGTGGTAACTAGCCACGGCCGAAGTCTCCCACCAGGCCAGACCAGGGAAATTCAGAAATTATAAATTTCCAAACCCTGCCGGGGATCGAACCCGGGACCTCCGCACGTTAAGGCATCAGCGCTCAACACTGCGCCACGGAGGTCGTCAAAGGTTGATTGCGATTGTTAAGCAACGTTGACCCAAGTGACAAGTCGGCAATTGGATGGGTGACCGAATTTGGTAGTCCGAATTTAGCCTTTTCGTGTAGGCACGGAGCCTCGGAGAGCACGTTAAGCACTAACATCTGATAATAATCGTTAGTAACCTGCGAGTTGAAATAGTAAGTCGAGTCGTATGCGGAAGGACCTGGGAAGTGGGAACCCACCGCATAATCATCCCAAGAAAACCTCTGCCATTATGTGATTAATGGAATGGGTTCGACGCAGAGAGAGAGAGAGAGAACTAGCGTATTGAAAAACGGAGTGTAGGTAGGACAAATCCAGAAGGCAGCTGGTATCGTTTGGATGTCTATGTCAAACTTCAAATGGATACAGGGTGATGAGGTGTACGGTGGTACTTTACTGCAATGCAACAGGGGATATAATATACATATATATCCATTCGCACTTACCCGTTCTCCACCTTATAAATTAGACCTCAGACTTTTTGTAATCTGACGGAATTGAGAAAGTGCCGCTGCCGTAACATTGAAGGTATAGTTTTAGCTGATAAATTCTGTGAAACAAAACTTGGCAGGTAAAAACCTCTCTGAGAGCTGAGTCGAGTTATTAATTTCTTACTTAAAATTGAAACTACATACTTATGCCTCAATTCTCATGCACTTCTGACTAACTAGTTATAGTAGGTACGCTTATATACGTTTTATGCACCCACCGCTGACCGCACCTACACTAACTACCCATCGCATAACGGTGCGGCAACTGGTGGGATGATCTTGTCAGTCGGGTATCAATAGCTAGGTGTACAATATATTGGCTAGTCTTTCAATAACTAACTTATAACTTACTATTCAGTATTTAAACGAGAACTGACACCCTCCAATAGATAGAGATTCAAAAGCCATCACATAATGACTATGTACCTCAAAAATTCTACATCAATGATGTACCTAGTTAATTACCTACAGGGCAGCGATCGATGGATGCAACGGGTACACAACCTCCCTGGCGCAGTGTTGAGCGCTGTTGTTTTATCGTGGTTCGATGCCCGGCAGAGTCAATTTGGGAATTTATAGTTTCTGAATTTTCTCTGGTATGGCCTGGTGGGAGGCTTCGGCCGTTTTTTTTAATCCGCGGGAACTCTTTAATTTCCGGGATAAAAAGTAGCCTATGTCACTCTCCAGTTCCACAACTACACCCATGCCAAAAATCACGTCGATCCGTTGCTCCGTTGCGGCGTGATTGAAGGACAAACCAATAAACCAACAAACAAACACATTTTCGCATTTATAATTACCTATAATATTTGTAGTATGATAACTAAACCATTTTCTGGGTTAATCTGATTTGATTTATGTTGTGTCAATTTTACCATACCTTATGATTCTAATATAAGTTCTACTTACAATTCTATGACGAAAATAATTTAAATGTGGTGACTTTTGACTGTTTCTAGCGTCTTCTTCAATTGTACCTATTTAACAACGGCCCAACTCCAAGGTCTAATCTCCGTTTTGTACAAACCATTAAAACTCGATAAGCTAATGACATGGTTGTCAGCTGGAACGCATTAATGTTGAGGGTTTTGGGGAATTTTGTTTCACTACCTTTGCACAAAAACCGCTCGAGTTGCCAAAGATTGCCGAAGTTTTTATACCCCAATCTTGGCGCCGAAGAAGGGCCAGCTTTTTGCATCATTGCCACATTTGTCACGGTTTAAGTGCCTCCATTTCAAGATCTATGAGTTCATGACCACCAAAAAAGTTGTAGAGTGAAGTACTTAAGTATATATTAGAAGACTGAAATGCCTTTTACGATTGACAAACAAACTGGGCCGGGATCCATCCATGATCCGTGTACACATTATTCCGCAAACATGACCCTTCGAAATAATACAGGCTAAAGTTATGGATAGGTAGCCAATAGCCACTTACTGTAATACGATGATGTCTTAGATCTTAAATTGTGGATTTTTAATTATGGGTTAGTGATTCTAATAAACTAATTAAGTACTTAACTACTAGCGGTTTATTTGTTAATCATGCATATAAAGTCTTATTTTGTTGCACTGAAGTTACTCTCTTCAGCTTTAAAGTCGTGTTTATCACATTGATACAATCGCGAAATTTCATTAAAAAATGATGATGATTAGATGATGATTAATTAATAATGCAAATAATGATGATTAACCGCTGCGGGAATTAAAATTTATAATTCTTGGTTTTCACAAACATTTCTTTAAGTACTTAATTGCCTTAAATTCAGCAGCTCCAAGGGAAGTTGATTAATAGAAACGTGTTACGCAAGTGGATTGTCTCGCAGCTCCGGAGCCATTGAGCGGGTATTGTGTAATATGGATTATGGATTGCCGTGAGAAAGCGTGGCGTTGTCAGTCAGTCACGGGCTCACGGGCGAGGCTCGAGCTGTTATGGGAGCTATCGGCCTCGATCCATAATCTATTGTTTGTATTGCTAATAATCATTATGAGTAAAATGAACTAACTATAAATCGACTGGACTAGTTATAACACTCATGATGATTCTCCCCGCATGGGCCATTCTGAAGTGGCAATCCTTTTATATTCACCCTACTCCTCGTTGGTCTAGTCACTAGTAGTTAGCGTGTTCGACTGCGGCCGACGAGGTCCTGGGTTCGAGTCCCGGGTTGGGCCATAACAATAAATTCTCAGTACTAGCCTGGAGTTAGAAAGTTAGCGGTGCTCGGAATTCGGTCGGGAGGACATTATTTATTATATTAATTGTTACTTCCTCTACTGGACAAAAGTGTTTTGCGCGTTTTCCATGCAGCGGCTCCTTGTGATTTGCTCTAGCGATATCCAGTGATGTCGCCTGTCCATCTAGTATCGCCCGCAGTTCTAGAACCAGCCGATAGATAGTTTTAAATATAACTAACCTACTTAGTAAGTGCCTTTATTAATTAATTTTGAGCTAGTTAGTATTCGCAACTGTTGTCGCCACGGTACAAGTGGCGCCACCGGACGTACGTTAGCAATATAAGTTATGAAACAGAAAGTATATTACCTGTCAATTTGACTTGTTTCATGTCAGTTGATTTAATCGGCGGATACGAACGCCATGTTGAAAATGGTTAGCATAAAATATGAGTGTTAGCGCCTCTGGATGACTACAGATGGCGCTGTACCTGTGAGGCGGCAAAGCGGTCAGTACGCGAGGTTTCCGCCAATCAGAAACGTTTCCGCTCATGTGACATCTATGTTTAATGACGTGACGTCATAATATTGTTTAGAATATTACATAAAAGCAACTTCGGGCCTCTAACCATTCGATACTCAGATTTGCCTCGAGTAGCAAGTGTTCTAGAAAGTACGACCTATCTATACCTTAGTTGCGAGTGGTTATGGATCTATCTGTTGTTATATTGTTACATTGCAATTGATTTAATATACCTGATGTGTTTAATTGTTCAAATATTTAATTGATGTGTTTAATTGTTCAATGATTTAATTAATGTGTTTAAATAGTTCAATGATCTAATTGATTGATGTTAAGAATGGTCGGCGCCATATTTGTAGTTTTCTGTTGTTATTATTTAAATTGAGAAGTATAAAGTACGTTTTATTAATTGCTTTCATGTTTTATTATAATCCGCCTCTGTTTGATAACATCAGAAGCGGGATCATGAACCAGTTTTGCCCACTAAAATTGTTTTTTGTTTACATGTGAATTGTGAACGTGAGGTGCCTTGCTGCGCGCCTCGGTGTCGCGCTGTGTGCGCTTTGCTGCGCAGTTTGCTGCGTGCCTGATGACATGCTGGTGCAGTGATGAAACCGTCGAGACTTTGGTGAAACGATGCTTTTCAAAACGCTGGTGAGAATTTTCCATGTATGCATGCTGTACTTTGACGTACAAAGTAAATGAACGAGTAATTATTAAAGTTATTTAATTTGATTGTAAACTGAGTAGATGGGTTGTGAAGGACATACATCACTTCACGTGACCTAAAAAGTAAAAGCAAAGCCGTTAATCAGAAAATGTTTATTGAATATAAAATTTTGTGAGTTATAGTGAAAAAAAAGGGAAACGGTTCACTTAAGAATATTGCAAAAAAATAATTGTTTTACGGAATGGTTAATTTTGGTTGTTTAAATTTTGAGTCCCTCAAATGCCGTGACTGTTAGTTTCCGAATAGTATAAAGTGTCTAGCTGAACCATCTTGTTGAAAAGTAGAACCTCGTGGTCTCGTGGTATAAAAAGAGGTTCGGTGGCTCCGTATATAGTGTAGGTACCGACCGGGTACAAAAATATTTTTGTGATAAAAAGTCACTCATACCCTAAGTTTGAATACGTAACTTGAAGCTTTTAAGTTTGCATAATATTCAAATTGTTTACTAAAGAATGCTGTAAAAATAATTACATAATTGTTTTTACATGATTTTAATTTTCGTTGTTTAAATGAGGGTTGTCATTTAAAAACCATGACTTAGTTACAATACTATACAAATCAACCGCGATTCGTTAAAATTGTTGAGGTCAGGTATGGACGAGCGGATATTTGAAGTTCTGATTAACGTTAAACATAAAATGGGTTTTGCAGGTTGGTTTCTTTAATGTTACCATACCTGGTTATCTAATTTAGACTTTTGTCTGCTTGATTGGAGAAGTTTTATGGATAGAAGATTTGTTTTCGTTTGATCTGTAATCCTGACAAAGTTGAGTTGTTCATGCAATAAGGTATAGATAAAATAGCCAAAATGGTTTTGTTTTGAGAAAATTTAAATAATGCTCGTGTACATCTTAGTGATGACTGGCCGGCGATGGAATAGTCCACTGGGATGTACATAAGTTTAACCTTCCTTTAAATGTCTAGTGAAGAGTGAAATATGCTTCGAACTTGTATATTGGTGCTTGGATAATAAATATCTTTGCGACGGTATTTATTCGTATAAAATAAATCCGTTATAATTATTGAAGTTAAGATTTATAGTGATATGCAACTAGGGTTGGCCAAAGGCATCGCCTAGTGTCAGCTTTGTGCTTAAAATTGAATTGAATTTTAAGAAAAAGATAAAAGATTGTTAATTTAAATATTGATGAAGGTTTAGTTAAACTGATTTTGACTCATTCAATGTATTTCTCTTAGTTCGTTGGCGGGATCGCCATATTGGAATAACTTGTATAAATTATACGAATACTTTGACGTTTGAAAGTTAGTCTCCTACCGGAAGACTCTGCGATTATTGAATCCTTTTGTGTTTGGATCACAATTTGGCTTAGAGCTAAGCAGTAGCAACTGCAGCCTGATCAAATTATTAATTCCTTTTTGTTGTGATGTTTTGGCCAAGTTTTTATAATTAACTGTTACATTAAATCTCCATGAAACCGCTACACGTTGTGAACATTCGCTCGTGCAAGTTTTAAAGAGAGTATAAATATATATTTTTTAAAGCAAATTTATTTATTTACCCACTTCTGGAATTATGCTTACACTAGGGAAAGCTATGAGTCTTAACAATTAACTGACCGTTGATGGAACAGTTTGGAATAAATCTAAGCATCAGTTATGCAAGTAGCTCATGAATGTTTGATGGGTGGACCTCCAGTTGCTGGCCGGTGATGGGATAGTAGACTGGAGGCCACTTGAGTTTTTGATAGGTGGACCTCCTCTTGCTGGCCGGTGATGGGATAGTAGACTGGAGGCCACTTGAGTCTTTGATAGGTGGACTTCCAATTGCTGGCCGTTGATGGGATAGTAGATTGGAGGCCACTTGTTGGAATTTTGGTAGTTATACAAGTAGCTCATGTGTCCTTGATAGGTGGACCTCCGGTTGCTGGCCGTTGATGGGATAGTAGATTGGAGGCCACTTGTTAGAATTCTGAAAATGGTTAACGAATTCTTGAATAAAACGTTCTAATTGTTGCTGTTTTTGTTCTCAGCAACTGTACCAGACGGCATCCAGGGACGGATGCGTGCGCAGGAGGGCCGTGTTGTCGCCACGGTACAAGTGGCGCCACCGGACGTACGTTAGCAATATAAGTTATGAAACAGAAAGTATATTACCTGTCAATTTGACTTGTTTCATGTCAGTTGATTTAATCGGCGGATACGAACGCCATGTTGAAAATGGTTAGCATAAAATATGAGTGTTAGCGCCTCTGGATGACTACAGATGGCGCTGTACCTGTGAGGCGGCAAAGCGGTCAGTACGCGAGGTTTCCGCCAATCAGAAACGTTTCCGCTCATGTGACATCTATGTTTAATGACGTGACGTCATAATATTGTTTAGAATATTACATAAAAGCAACTTCGGGCCTCTAACCATTCGATACTCAGATTTGCCTCGAGTAGCAAGTGTTCTAGAAAGTACGACCTATCTATACCTTAGTTGCGAGTGGTTATGGATCTATCTGTTGTTATATTGTTACATTGCAATTGATTTAATATACCTGATGTGTTTAATTGTTCAAATATTTAATTGATGTGTTTAATTGTTCAATGATTTAATTAATGTGTTT
The DNA here is from genome assembly GCA_917051295.2 of Erebia ligea. Lineage (NCBI taxonomy): Eukaryota > Metazoa > Arthropoda > Insecta > Lepidoptera > Nymphalidae > Erebia > Erebia ligea. Next base: position 441,451 of record OU785220.1, read on the forward strand.
AAATAGTTCAATGATCTAATTGATTGATGTTAAGAATGGTCGGCGCCATATTTGTAGTTTTCTGTTGTTATTATTTAAATTGAGAAGTATAAAGTACGTTTTATTAATTGCTTTCATGTTTTATTATAATCCGCCTCTGTTTGATAACACAACGTAATAGTAACTGCAAATAGCAATGAAAGTATAGTGCCATACTCAGTTCTTTATTTTAACAAAGTACCTAGTTAATTTTACCTGGTGCAATTATCGTAAATGCTAAAAACTAAATATTAAACTAACTAAAAAATAAATTTAAAACAAATCCTTATATAATACCTACTAACAATAAAATAAAAATAAAAATAAACCCCTAATCAAAAAGACCACCCCTGGTTGCCCCTGGGCCAAAGGTACCCATCAAGCTTGCAGCATTGCCACGCTGAATGGCGATGGATAACCTTTGAACCAGGTAGGAACCAGAACGTGTAAATTATCGTAAATTGGTATTAACTTTTACTTTATCCAATAGGGAATTAACTTTCAACTTTAGTAACTCTGTTTCTCACGTGACTCGTGAGTCGTAACCTTGGTCGTAACAATCTAGACTTCTAGAGCCACCACACAACCCCGTCTTGCAAGTGTTTGTAATTAATGCCCAAGGGTCCAAATACGCATTTCGCACTTGAGATTTCTTAACTTATGGTTTTACAAGTTTTAACTCTCCACTCAAATATTTACATTAAAAAAATGTTTATCATAATCTCAAATGTATGTAACCAACTGCTATTGGTAGAGTTTGAAGCATATATATTTTTTTCATCCCACCATCTCGGAAAGAGTATTTTTATTCTTCGATATCTGATGGTAAAAGCCGTTATTATCCTCTAGAGGATTAAGTAAATTGAATTTAGAACATCGTGTGCACGTTAGTAAATATCACTCGTCTATGAAGTTTGTGAATTCAAAACATCATTAAAACCTATTTACTTCTACCTCTATGGTGCCGAATTTCCATACAATCGTTTTTAATTTGTTAAAAACTCACACTCGTAACCTTCTTGGTGTACTTTTTTAATTTGCTTTGCGCGCACCATTTTCTTTCACGTCATATTGTTTAAAATTAAAACCGATTAAAAACAAGAAAATTGAAAATAAGTGAAAAACCTAAAATGAGTGATTCTAGTGACGAAGATATTTACAGAATTGAATTTAATCTTGCGATTTTTTTTGCATTTAGTCATTTTCTCGCTGAGGTGGGATGAAAAGTTACCTTGTGTTTTTTTTTGCGTTTAGTCATTTCCTCGCTGAGGTGGGATGAAAAGTTACGTGTTGCACTCGAGTGAAAAGATTTTTCACCTCGTGCTCTTTTGATTTCCTCGCTGACGCTCAGGATTCTAATTTTTGAATCACTCGCTCCGCTCGTGATTCAATTTTAGAATCCTTCGCTTGCTCGGTCATCAAAATTGAGCACGCGGTTAAAAAACAACTTTTCACTCTTGTATAACAAATAACTATTACTTTGTTGTTTGCGTAGGTACATAATAATAGTCATGTTAAGGTTAACTCTACTATAGTAAAGTACGTTATATTATTTGCTCTATTCTCATCAATTTACTTACTTAATTGTAAGGTATAGCAAAGAAAATGATGGCTTGTAAGTATTCGTACTAGACCAGGGTCGATAATTTTTAAAACCAAAAAAAATAATAGTAGGATGAAACCCATTAGAAAAGGAGGGGAATATTATAAAAATGAAAGGAAAAATAATTTACGGGCGATCTGAGGTCGGGAAGGGGATGGGGGGGGGGGGGGGGGGGGGTTAAGGGTAAATAACGGTTTTTCTCGATTTCCGGCAAAACTAAAAGTCCTATCGAAAAAAGTCAAATAGCAAAGTTGTAGGTAATATAAAGATCTAAAACTTTTGTATTTACACTTTTTTCACATAACCTCAAAATTTATGTGAAAAATTCAAAAAACCAAGTTTTTGATTTTTTATTTTTATCTTTTACAAATATTTTTTTTTTTTAACGAAATTTGGTGAAAACTTACCTTTTTTTGTCCCAAATACGCTGTAATTTATTTGAGTAAAAATATTTATTTTTTCACCTTATTTTGAATTAATATCGAAAAAGCACCCTAATTTTCAATCGAAAATTCACCCGTCAAAATATCAGCTTTTTTCAAAAAGTTGGTATGTTTTCTGTTCGTTGAAATCTCTACTTTCCGATGGTGAAAAAAAAAATATATGTTACTATAGTAAATCTTCTCAGAAAATGCAAAAATCGAAAATCGAAAACTCGAATTCGAATTTTTTTTTTAAATTATTGTAAATAATTTTGAGCTATTTATTAAAATTTACACTTTAATTACTCGAAAAACGTTAGATTACATAAATATTAATTTTATTAACTTATTTGTTTGTTTTTTTTTTTTTTTTTTTTTTTTTAACCACTACAGTTTAGCCCTTGACTGCCATCTCACCTGATGGTAAGTGATGATGCAGTCTAAGATGGTAGCGGGCTAACCTGTTCGGGGCATGGCAGTTATATTAAACCCATGCCCCTATTCGGTTTCTACACGGCATCGTACCGGAACGCTAAATCGCTTGGCGGCACGTCTTTGCCGGTAGGGTGGTAACTAGCCACGTTAATTATAAATTTGTTAATTATAGTAGTATATTTTGATTTGCAATTTTATTTTTTATCAATTTAACATGTAATCTAACGTTTTTCGAGTAATTAAAGTGTAAATTTTAATAAATAGCTCAAAATGATATAAAATAAGCTAACTAGTATCTGTACCAACTAGGATACCCGATATCGCTGATCACACTCCATCAATTTTGGATCTTTTCCTCACCACTCACCCTACCGGCTACCAAGTGGTCGTCGATGCTCCCTTGGGATCATCCGATCACTGCTTGGTACAGACATCCGTGCAACTTCCATCCACCGTTCGCACCCCTGTGGCCGGTACCCGTCGAGTGTGGCACTACAAATCAGCGGATTGGGATGGACTGCGTGAGTTCTATGCCTCGTATCCCTGGGCGCAGCTTTGCTTTTCGGACGACGACTCTAACACCTGTGCTGAGGCCGTGGCCGACGTTATACTCCAGGGTATGGAATGTTACATTCCCAACTCATTAATACCCATTGGAGAACGTGCTAAGAAGTGGTTCAATGGGATGTGCAACAAGGCTAGCAGCCGAAAACACAGTTCCTACCAATCTTGGTCCTCAGCACAAGGCAATAATGATCCTAACGCAGTTAATCTGAAGAAGAGTTACAATGCTGCCTCCAGATCTTATAAAAATGCCATTGCCAGGGCAAAGTTCCAGCACATTGACAAAATTGGGCGCAGACTTGTCGCATTGCCTTCTGGCACCCGTGCGTTCTGGTCCCTATCCAAAGCCATACAGGGCAACTTCTGTCGCTCAACCTTTCCACCTCTACGAAAACCGGACGATACGCTGGCCCACACCGCCAAGGAGAAAGCAGATATCCTGGGCTCTCTCTTCGCTGGTAACTCGACACTTGATGACGGAGGGAGAACACCGCCAACCATCCCGCGATGCCAAAGTTCGCTCAGTGACATTCGCTTCACTCAGAGCGCAGTGCGTAAAGCGCTTCTCTCTCTCGACGTCAACAAGGCGAGCGGGCCTGACGGTATCCCTGCCGTAGTGCTTAAAATGTGTGCTCCCGAGTTGACTCCGGTCTTAACGCGTCTGTTTCGGCAGTCTTACTCCTCCGGCACTGTTCCGTCTTCATGGAAGACTGCCTTAGTCCACCCTATCCCTAAGAAGGGCGATCATTCAGACCCATCGAACTACAGGCCTATTGCGATAACCTCCCTGCTTTCTAAAGTTATGGAGCATATAATTAACACCCAAATGCTTCAGTACCTGGAAGAGCACCAGCTGATTAGCGATCGTCAGTATGGCTTTCGCCACGGTCGTTCAGCTGGTGATCTCCTAGCTTACCTCACTCACCGCTGGGCAGAGGCAATCGACAGCAAGGGAGAAGCTTTGGCGGTCAGCCTGGATATTGCAAAGGCCTTTGATCGGGTTTGGCATAAGGCACTTCTGTCCAAATTGCCTTCTTACGGACTTTCCGAGAAGCTGTGTGAGTGGATCGCCAGTTTTTTGAACGGGCGTAGCATTAAAGTCGCTGTTGACGGTTTTTGCTCTGAACTGAAGCCCATCAATGCTGGCGTTCCGCAAGGATCTGTGCTCTCACCCACGCTGTTCATACTGCATATCAATGACATGTTACATAATAACAATGTTCATTGCTATGCGGACGACAGTACGGGTGATGCCTTATATAAAGGCCGTGCACAGCTTTCTCGTGCTCAGCTGGAGGAGTGTAGAAGTACGCTTGTGTCGAATATCGAGTCCTGTCTCGACCAAGTATCACAATGGGGCTCACAAAATATTGTGCACTTCAACCCCACCAAGACACAAGTATGCGCGTTTTCGGCAAAAAAAGACCGCTTTTAAAACTTCTATTCTCTTCCAGAGCACTCCCCTGACTCCATCTAACAGCATTGGGATCCTCGGTGTTAGCATATCGAACGAAGTCCAGTTCCGCGAGCATCTGGAAGGTAAAGCCAAACTAGCCTCCAAAAAACTCGGGGTGCTCAACAGAGCGAAAAGATACTTTGCGCCTAAGCACAGGCTTCTGCTGTACAAAGCGCAAGTTCGGCCCCACATGGAGTACTGCTCTCACCTCTGGGCCGGAGCACCCCAGTACCAGCTCCTTCCATTTGACCGGATACAAAAGCGGGCAGTTCGACTCGTGGACAATCCCAAAATCACTTGCACGCTGGAGTCCCTAGAGCACCGAAGAGACGTTAGTTCTCTTTGTGTGTTCTATCGTCTCTACAATGGAGAGTGCTCTGAGGAGCTATTTAATCTAATACCACCTTCCGTGTTCTCCAGTCGCACTCTTCGTCGCAGAAACAAATTTCATCCTCACCACCTGGATGCCTGGTCTTCTTCCACCACCCGCTATTCCAGGTCATTTCTGCCACGTACCTGCAAATTGTGGAACCAACTTCCATCTTCTGTGTTCCCTAATGATTATAATATGGGGCTCTTCAAAGGGCGGATAAACAAATTTCTCAAAAGCCGGCAACGCATTGGCGGTTCCTCTGGTGCTGCAAATGTTCATGGGCGGCGGTAATCACTTACCATCAGGTGACCCGCCTGCTCGTTTGCTCGCTATATATATATAAAAAAAAAAATAATGAAAAAAAAAAATTCGAATTCGAATTTTCGATTTTCGATTTTTGCATTTTCTGAGAAGATTTACTATAGTAACATATATATTTTTTTTCACCATCGGAAAGTAGAGATTTCAACGAACAGAAAACATACCAACTTTTTGAAAAAAGCTGATATTTTGACGGGTGAATTTTCGATTGAAAATTAGGGTGCTTTTTCGATATTAATTCAAAATAAGGTGAAAAAATAAATATTTTTACTCAAATAAATTACAGCGTATTTGGGACATAAAAAGGTAAGTTTTCACCAAATTTCGTTAAAAAAAAAAATTATTTGTAAAAGATAAAAATAAAAAATCAAAAACTTGGTTTTTTGAATTTTTCACATAAATTTTGAGGTTATGTGAAAAAAGTGTAAATACAAAAGTTTTAGATCTTTTTATTACCTACAACTTTGCCATTTGACTTTTTTCGATAGGACTTTTAGTTTTGCCGGAAATCGAGAAAAACCGTTTTTTACACTTAAACCCCCCCCCCCCCCCCCCCCATCCCCTTCCCGACCTCAGATCGCCCGTAAATTATTTTTCCTTTCATTTTTATAATATTCCCCTCCTTTTCTAATGGGTTTCATCCTACTATTATTTTTTTTCACTTTTTATTATTTTTAAAGGCTTCTACCCTGGTCTATACATCCATGCTCTGGTCTCAGAATCAAAAGTGGGTAAGTTATATAATGTTACAATGTGTTCCGGTATCAATAATACATAATATTGTACATTATGTAAGCAATTCCGCAGATGATTGAAATGACATTATAATAAAGTTGCGTGCGAGCTAACAATTATTTACTATGCGTGCGCGCATCCCGCGGTGATCGTTTTAAACGAGATTTATACTATGGTTCTTTTAACCTGTTTAGATATAGTTAAGTAGTTTGGTAGTATTATTCACATTGTCATCAAGAAAGTTGAAAATGTGCGGTTGCAGGTCTGACTGAGGTATCCCTCCCGTGTTTGAAAGTGCGCCATCAAATACAGAGTCCCCAAATCCGCCATCTGCTTCCTTCCTTCCTCAGTTCCTCGGTCCAGGCCCCCAGGGTATAACTCGCCCCATGGAATTGAAACGCATGGTCGATTTTGTTCGCTCCGGGTCTCCGGGAGTTATAAATTCTAAAACTTCACGCGGAGCACGGAATAGCCTAAAAACTAGGCGGGCCTGAGAAATTAGCATATTAAGGTCATTTCTGACATACATCGTACACAACTAAGCGTGAATACAGGCGGTTCTTATTCACATAACTTTGCATTTGTATCAAAGCGACAGCTAGAAGATGATATCGCGTATGATCTGTGGGGCAATTATCAAGTTTCCAACGCGTCGCGTCGCGGTGCATTCACACGGTGTTGATGACTGATATTTAAGTAAAATTGTGAAGTAGACGATGATTTTACATAGTTACGTTTTTTTTACTGTTATTATGCCTACTTTTCAAAAGACATTTATGCAGTACATAAAGTTAATTAAGTAGCTTAGCTGTTCTTTTAAGTCTAGGCTTTCAAACGACGTAAAATAATGTTGCTTTTGCATTTCTGAAAATGCTAATACCGTATTACCTACGTGAGTAGGTACTCGTAACTACCTAAATGATTTTTATAATTCAACACGGGAAGATGGCACAACGTTAGCTATAAGCTACTTTTGGAGACATAGCCGAACTATTTCACGGGATTCCCAAGTGACGATTCCTGATATTTTATTCAAAAACATCATCAGCTTTCTCTGACAAAAATAACCAGGTCTCCAAGACACAAACTCTATACTATACATTTGTAGTTAGATTAAACTAACTATAAGCGTTCATAAAGCGCTGGAATTTTTGTAATATCACAAATTATCAAGATTTAAGAACCTGGGTCAAACATTTATAAGGTCAGGTAGATCAAATCACTTTAGTGACAAATCTGTGTTTAGTACTCTCAAGCGACAGACCTGTTGTTTGTAGTACAGTGTTAATACTCACACTAAAAAAGTTAGAACTTAAAAGTAAGAAGTAAGAACCCTTGCCCACTAAATCTTAAGTCTGGTGTATGTTGGTGGTCCATGTCGCATCGTAAATTGCGGAATAATGACAATGTCGAGCGTGCAGTCGGCGGCACCGTTTGAGACCGTTATACCTTGGTTATATGGCTTATACCACTGTTTATGCTTTTAGCCTTAGCTTTCCACTTCTCATCCTCAGGAACACATTGGTGTCGGGTATATAGGTACTTGAAAACCTTATAATTCCCACAATACTGTTGTAAATTTTGATGAAACTACGTGAGTTTGATTTTTTTAAGGCAGTTTGCAAAATCAAAAAATTGACTGTCAAATCGAATAATCAGCATTTTTAGCAGTCCCTACATATATATCAGGAACTGGGTACTATTAAGAAAAAGGCATTGACACGTCTAAATCAAGTTTTTTTCTAAATTGCATCGAGCTATCGGCTATGAGCTTATAGCTTTTATACTACACCCGCTCGGAAAGTACCCTCTTGCTTTTGTCAAAACGAGGTAGAAAGTACGTCATTGCTACAAACCAATTAAGCGGGAGGAAAAGATGTATGAAATTTCATTTCTAACGTGCTAAGCGGGGAGAAAACTGTATGAAAATCCATTTCTAACGCGCTGTTGCTTTTTAATTTTAAGTAAATATGGTATGGACGTTGAGAATTTGGATGTCTTACCTTAAGGAAATATAATATTAGAAGCGGCTTCATTTGACATAGAAAAGTCAAATAATATGGTGAATGTCGATTGTCGACATCGACGTCGATTATCGATATCGATAGTCGATATCGATAGTCGATATCGATATCCGATATTGATAGTCGACTTCGATATCGATGTCGATTGTCGGTATCGATGTCGATTGTCGGTATCGATGTCGATTGTCGATATCGATGTCGATTGTCGATATCGAAATCTATATTGAAATAATCCTCAAAATGTAGTCTAGTTGTGATAGTGAAGCTTCGAATGAAGCGACTCATATAATTATGATAGAACGTCATTTTTTTTTTTTTTTTTTTTATTTTTTTTTTTGAAAACAATACATTAGAAATTAAAGCTAGCTAGCCTAACCTAATTAAGGACTATTAACTATTATTAACTATTAACCTAAACCTTTTTTTTTTTTTTTTTTTAACCTCGCGTGTATTGCGGCCCTTCGGCTACGCCTCGGGCCTCAAACTACACCCTCGATAGTAATCGGTCACTTTCTCCCCTCGGTGAACAATGTACTATTGCATGCTAGCAATTGGAATGTGAATGCCATTTAAACCCAATTTGGTTCATCAACATTCAAGGTTCCTCTATAATGTCTACTGTCCACAAAAGGTCTTTTACCTATTACGGAAACCTAATGAGCGCGCTCTTCATAGTTCTTTGTAAAAATAAACTGAAATTTTCATCATTCTCATGATTTGAGTCACCTGGATACTATACTTGTATCTGAAACTTGTATATATTGTGAAGTACACTATTTTGCAGATCTAGATTTAAGTTTGTCCGGACAACGTTGAGCCCGAAGCCATATAGCGGTATAAAACCTCGCCCGCAGCGACTCGCTGTGAGATAATTTAGTTTCTACGACCGTAAGGCCGTTGTCTTGATTTATTGTTGCCATTCCACTTTAGCAATTAGTTTACCGCTAACTGGAAAACTGTGTATTTGACTAAATTCGCTATAAAGAATTCTGAATGGTCCAAACAGTTGAAAAATGAAAATCTATAGAGTAGACAAAACATCCTCATTCTTTTGTTTTAGTTGTTGGTGGATTTATAGCCACTTCGGTTGTTTTCAAAAGTACAGCTACCAATAATGGTTTGGCCGTGTTAATGACCAACGAATGCCAGATGAATGACAAATCGGTAAATGGATAGATAAAGTGAATTTTTGAAATCTAAAATTGGTTGTTTAAGTTCTCTGTATGTTTCGAAGAAAAAGTAAATGGCCACAAACACCTTGATTTGATTGCTAACCTCAACTCAACCCAGATGTAAATCCGTGTTAAAAACTGTATCCAAGTCTTTAGTAAGTAATAACTTTCAAATACCCGGAACAAAACAAAAGAATACCGGTTTCCATACATTCGAATATCGGTTTCGGAGAACGTTATTCTGGTAATGGTATGAAATATGAATGAACGGTCCCCTGAGTCACCGGCTTACAGCCTTACACCTGGTTTGTGCGGGTTTCGGGAAGGCGAGGCAAGGTGTGAGTCAGCGCGCCGTGACGTCAGTGAGCCGCTATGCGCACGCGCGTCGCTTCATAAACGCCGTTTACTACAAGACTATTAGACTGTTGATAATAATTTGAAACTGGTTTTTCTTTAATCAAGCATATAAAATTGCCACAAAGGTAATGAGTAGTTATATTTAGGTAGTTAAGTACTAGGTGCTAACTGCAAGCCTGCTATTTACCATTTACCTACCTACCTATTTAGATTTGCTCTACTATCTCTACCGCTTTACATTATTGATTTTAACATAATAATATATATTTGAATTACTACCACATAGCTACAATATTTGTTCGTCAGATGGATACACCAAGTTAGAACTGATGAGCTGTGGTATTTCCCAGGCATACTCCTTAAAGCTGTCAATAAAACTAAGGTGCTTTTGGTGAAGGAAAACATCGTGAGAATCTTACAATATGTTCCTGTTTCGCAATGAATTCTGTGGCAAGAGCCTAACCCTAACGCAAGGGATCTGAAGAGTCCGTAGTACTTATAGTACCTATCTGCCATCCGTATGTGGCACTGATCGATACATAGGTGTAGACCATAACGATGTCGACTTTGACATAAGAAACTACATAATTATTATAATAAATTGTTAATGACAATACGAGTAATGCCGTTCTTACATTATGTTCAGTCGAATAATGATGAACTTGAAAATTTGTTAAGTGAATTGACCGTTAACTTTCCTTTGTTTAACATTCTATAAAGATGAGTAAGGTTGAAGAAAGTTTGTAAGCCGTATGAAGTAGGTATTGAGTATGGACTTAAACATTTCAAGATTTAAGCGGAAATAAGGCCATTATTGTTTTCCTGTATTAACTACATAAATAGTTAACATTGTTTCATAGTTTTGAGAAATCTCGACAAAAACAGAACAATAAAATTGGTTCGGGGAACTACCTAAGAGTAGGGTACGTCTACGAATTAGCTACGTTTGGTTTTTTTGGTGTTTTATGGAAAATAACGTAAAGCTAATCAATGCAGATAAAGTATTACTCAATTTAGTCAGTTCACATTTCAAGAAGTCGGAAATCTTAATAACTAGCTTAAAACATTAACTTTATAGTTCGTGATACATTTTTTTACCACGTTTATTGGTGCAGTTCTCGCGATTTCACCAATAGGTCAACTTTCGAGCTTTCTATTGTCAGGGTGTCCACGGACCTGGAAGGTCAGGGAAAGTCAGGGAAAAGTCAGGGAAGCTATTGTGGGTCAGGGAAAGTCAGGGAAATGACTTCTCTACCTGGAAAAGTCAGGGAAAACCAGGACTTGTTGATGATTGATCTTTAAAATTAATGTAAAAGTCTAAAAATGTATAGAATAAATAAAAATAATATTATCTTATCAGTCATCAGTACTTATTATACCTATACATATTTATACTCCAACAGCTAATTAGAGAGAGGAAAATGACAGTTCTTTTATCATAGATTAAGTAAAAAAAAAGTATTTCTTTGTATTTTTTTTACTTAATCTATGATATATTTAATTTATTAAACTTTCTCTTTTCCCAGTGATCGGTAAGTGAGGGAAGCCTTTATGCTCTAGTCTGTTTTAACCCAGACTATTGAAGCATTCTTTTGCAGGTCCCTTAATTCCCTAACTCATTTGGTTGTTTTTCTTTTAACTGCTGCTATTACATGTGCAATACTAACCTGGGCCGGCAGTCTCGACATTCATAACGACAAAATTCGGTTTGATAAGTAATCGTGCTTCGACTCTATGTATTGTAGCTGGTAGGACAACAATATCCTATCGACCCGAATTTTGTCGTTATGAATGTCGAGAATGCATCGCTTAATTTGACTTAACCTAAACTTAACTATGGTGCTGCACCATAGTTAAGTTTAGGTTACCACAGTAGTAAGCACTGCAGGTTTGTTACTAACGTGCATAACTTAACTAACGTGAACTATATTATAAGTGTTGCTATGAGTGCCAAAAAGAGTACAGTGTTTAATGTTCAATGGTTGGACCCTATTATGCATCCTGATTTTACGGACTGGCTAGAAGAAGTAAAAAATGACCCGCTTAGCGCTTTTTGTAAAGTATGCCATAAAACGTTCAAACTTAGTAACATGGGAAAACAGGCCATCACTTCTCACAGCAAAGGACCTAAACATCGTCAAAATATGGAATTACGCAAGAAACAGCCCTCTATTTCATACTTCACAAAATCAGCTCCTGCAGTAGACAAAGATGTAGTTGTGGTGGAAAAACAATCGCCAGCGGCTATTGTAGGTGACAATGAAACAACAGCCACACGTGCCCCAACTGTTGAAGCTCATGACAATAAAACACATAAACAAGTTGTGATTCAAACCTACAATGAAAATGATGTAACATCGTCAGAAATCTTGTGGGCACTCCAAGTTATTTACAATAAACTATCGTTGAATTCATGTGACCGAATTTCTACCTCATTTAAAAGAATGTTTCCCGATAGCAAAATCGCCCAGAACTTTACCATGGGTAAAACAAAAGCGTCATATGTGATTAACCATGGCATTGCGCCATTCATTCAGACGACACTGAATAGCCTGCTTAGAGAATGCTTATATTACGTCATCTCATTTGACGAATCACTGAATAAAGTGGCCCAAAAATGTCAGATGGACTTGTGCGTAAGATATTGGTGCGTTAATACTAACACAGTAGCCACAAGATATGTGACCTCTGTTTTTCTGGGACGGCAAACAGCCGATAATCTTGTAGACTCATTTCTGGAAGGATTGGCTGATTTAGATAGAAAAAGACTGCTACAAGTTTCGATGGATGGCCCCAATGTGAACATTAGTTTTCTGAAAAAATTGAAAAATGTTCTTTCTTCCGAGGAAACCAAAAGTCCCTTATTGGACATAGGTGTGTGTGGATTGCACACTGTCAATGGTGCTTTCAAAACAGGTCATCAAAAAGTAAATTGGAAGACTTTTGAAGTACTAAAAACTATGTACAATCTCTTTAAAGATAGTCCGGCACGACGAGCTTTATACACACAAATCACAGAAGGGACATTTCCACAAAAATTCACATCTATTAGATGGTTAGAAAATGGTCCTTGCATTGAAAGAGCTATCAAAATTTATGACAAGGTCAACCAATTTGTCAATGATCGTACCATCCCTGAAAACCATAATCAAAAAATCTTAAAAGGCATTATGAAGAATCCCTTGGTAAAAGTCCACCTATCAATTACTGTAAAAAGTTTGACTAACGAATTCGAACCTTTTTTGCGCCGATTCCAAAGCGAGAAACCTATGGCTCCGTTTCTCTACACTGCCCTCCTAGAGTTACTTCACAATCTCATGGCGAAGATTGTAAAGCCATCCAAATTAGAAACGGCTTCGAGTCATAATATTATTAACGTTGATTTAGACGATAAGGAGAACCTGCTGCCGTTAGAAAAGACAGATATCGGATATGAAGCAAAGCGCCTGCTTAAAGATGCTACATGCAGACCGCAAGTCGAGCTAGCGTTTAAATCCGACTTTCAAAAACTAATTGTTCAAACGGTTGTGAAACTGTTGGATAAAAGTCCCATTAAGATTCGTTTTGTTCGTGGTTTGACGTGTTTCGATCCACGAGTTAGTATGAATTACTCCGAAATAGCATCGAATCGCGTCGACATAGTGCTTGAAACGTTACATGAACAAGACAAGATTCACGGAGAGGTGGCCGACAGAGCCAAAAAACAATACAAAAAAATGTTATCTGAAGCTCAGGGAACTTGGAGACAAAAGTTCGAAGACTTCAATGAGGATGCGGTTGGTTTGGACACCTTGGGAAGCCAATAACATAAATCTCTGAGTGTTTGTGAAGACTTAATTTTTGTCTCTTACAATCATTCGCAAGAGAAACATTTTTACTTTCAAAAATTACAGCTAAAAAGGTCAGGGAAAATTTTAGAAATGGTCAGGGAAAGTCAGGGAAAAGTCAGGGAAATGTTTTGACGATTTAGAGTGGACACCCTGATTGTACAAATTGTCATTTCTATTATTTTGATTTATGGTCATTGATTTATTTGTTTCTGTCTATCAAGTATGCCATTCCAGCATAATTTATTTCACTTTTGTCACGTACAATTTGCAAATTATTGCTTTCCCCTCGAGTTTATTAAGTGCCTTCATAAAAGTATGTAGAGTTGCTGTTTATGCTAGAATTCGTAATGCTACTAAGTTCTATCCATCATCATTAGAGTGCATATCCCACCGCATATTACAGTGTGTTAAAGTGGCAAGGTAATCGGCTTCTTTGGAATTATCTCCTTCATAATATTAGGGTCTCCTGTTGAGCGACAGGCCTTCCAGACGGCTCGACTATCCAACCACACAAGTTTCTTCAGCTTGTTGTTTTCGTTTACTCTTCTTTTTTATCTAAAGTAAAACATCTTTGTCCTTTTGTCTGTGTTTCTGTTTATTGTTTTATTATTATCATTGATTTCCTCAAAATGGCGTAATTTTGAGGAAAATGCTATGCTTCTAAGACTGAATTTAGAGCCTAATAAATAAATTTCTTCGAAATCGATAGCAATTTGAATCTTGTTTGCCGATAGCTTGATTGAGTCTACAGTTCAAGGCCAGTAAAATAAATTAGTTTGTCATATGATTTAGTTGATAACTATAATATTGCAAGTTATGCACTAAATCTTGGATTTGCAATATACTCGTAGGTAATTTTGCTTAAGAGCTTGGCTTTAGATATAATATGTGCATACTTACTATATTGAATAAATGTACGTACTTTGCACTGAGTACTTAAGTAGTTGTTATACCTTTATACAAGGTACTAAGAACTGACCTACATGGGACTTCGAAGGTCCAAGGCAAGCGAACCTTTTTTGCTTATTATCTTAAAAGATTTACTTAAGTGGTTTTTTTTTCAAACGAGATCTTGCAATCCATTTTTAACTTGTTGACGAGAGTATAATGATGTGATTTACTTAGTGTTTATCACACGCTCAGTTTTGAAAAAAAGTTTTTTAGGGGTGCCAACGCTGACGGTTTCTCGCTGTTCTGCGGTAGAACGGAGAAGGAGGAACAAGGTTGTGAAGTTCCAGAGCACACTCCCCATGGTATATCCGATAAAAAACCGATAAGCAGGCGACATTGCGTCGGTGTTGTAAACTGAGCAATTTCGCCTGCCTGCTGCTGAGTGATTGATTGATTGAAGTAAGTATAATGATTAATGATTGATAATGCTCCGTTTAATATAGTATTCTTAGTCCACTACACAAATCTTGCAAATTATTCTCAACGCACGTTTCACTCCGACACCGGAGCATCTTCAGATGTTGAATCTACAATGCACGATTGTAAATAACATAACAATAATGTAAGCAAGTGTGGTGCGGTGAATATCGCAAGATACACACTGTACCACATAGATTTACCTGTTGTGGCGGATTATAGCGAATTCAACTTCCAGTTCTTTAAGGTGCCTTATACATCCTTCATCTTATGTCATCCTTTTCCAGGTACACTTTAAAGAATCGGGAGTCACAGCTGTGGGGATGTCATGGTATCAAATTAAAGGTCATTTCTTCTTCTCTCGTTTGACCTTATAAAAATGCACACTCCAATACAAATTTTCTGCATAAATACGTTTCTCCGAACGCAAGATCTGCTGAAAATGACGAAAAATGGGGTCCGGATAGGTACCCATAAAGCTAGATCCGCTGCATATTTTAACTTGAATATTAACAATAAAGTGGGGCTTATATAGTCCTCTATCCATGGTGCAAAGCATTAAGCATACAAATAAATATGTTTATAGTTTATGTGGCAAAAAAAAATGTTTCATACATTTTTCTATGAAAAGAAGCCGAGCGCTAGGCGTTTGGCGCTCAGTACGCGCTGAGACGCGCTCGTGGACGGGTGGGTGTATCGCTTTTTTGCACGAAATTTATTACGACAAAATGAACACCGTGTTGTGTACTGCCATAGAGATATAATATTCTCTATGTGTACTGCGCTTAGAAAAACTTGATACCGACATCCACAAAGAAGGAAGTTCTCAAGTGTAGGCGTATTTTTTTTACCCGATTACGGCAAAGCCACAAGGAAAGGGTATGTTAGGAATATATATGTATGCATGTATGTATGTATGTATTAAAAAAAAGTGAGCGCCATTTTGAAATTCTTCGTTATCGTACCGATTTCGTTCAAAATCGATATCTGGGGTTCCCTGGGATCACAAAACAGGAAACTGTTACCAAAATTTTAAAAAAGTCAGCGCCATTTTGAATTTTTTTGTTATCGTACCGATTTCGTTTAAAATCGATATCTGGGGTTCCCTGGGATCACAAAATAGGAAACAGTTACCAAAATTTTAAAAAAGTCAGCGCCATTTTGAAATTTTTTGTTATCGTCCCGATTTCGTTCAAAATCGATATCTGGGGTTCCCTGGGATCACAAAACAGGAAACTGTTACCAAAATTTTAAAAAAGTCAGCGCCATTTTGAAATTTTTTGTTATCGTCCCGATTTCGTTCAAAATCGATATCTGGGGTTCCCTGGGATCACAAAACAGGAAACTGTTACCAAAATTTTAAAAAAGTCAGCGCCATTTTGATTTTTTTTGTTATCGTACCGATTTCGTTCAAAATCGATATCCGGGGTTCCCTGGGATCACAAAACAGGAAACTGTTACCAAAATTTTAAAAAAGTCAGCGCCATTTTGAATTTTTTTGTTATCGTACCGATTTCGTTCAAAATCGATATCTGGGGTTCCCTGGGATCACAAAACAGGAAACGGTTACCAAAATTTTAAAAATGTCAGCGCCATTTTGAAATTCTTTGTTATCGTACCGATTTCGTTCAAAATCGATATCTGGGGTTCCCTGGGATCACAAAACAGGAAACTGTTACCAAAATTTTAAAAAAGTCAGCGCCATTTTGTAATTTTTTGTTATCGTACCGATTTCGTTCAAAATCGATATCTGGGGTTCCCTGGGATCACAAAACAGCAGTCAATCAAAAAAAAGTCAGCAGTGAACTTTTTAAAATTCAAAATGGCGCTGAGTTTTTTAAAATTTTGGTAACAGTTTCCTGTTTTGTGATCCCAGGGAACCCCAGATATCGATTTTGAACGAAATTTGTACGATAACAAAGAATTTCAAAATGGAGCTGACTTTTTTAAAATTTTGTTCATAGTTTCCTGTTTTGTGATCCCAGGGAACCCCAGATATCGATTTTGAACGAAATCGGTACGATAACAAAGAATTTCAAAATGGCGCTGACTTTTTTAAAATTTTGGTAACAGTTTCCTATTTTGTGATCCTACGGAACCCCAGATATCGATTTTGAACGAAATCGGTAAGATAATCTTTTATACATTATTTTACAATCTCAAAAACTGAGTATTATTGTAGCCGCGAGTATTGTTTCGGCGCATAAATAGGTACATAATATTTACCGCGGCCAACAGCGTAAACAAGTACCTAGTAAATAAATAATCGTCTAATATTTTCAAGTAACAAAACTGGTTAGTTGGCTATAAAATCGAGCGTCTCTACGCTTTAAAGCTCTACGCTCTCGTAAAGCGTGCATATATATGCTGTAGTGTGACGAGTTTTATACCTATAGTTGAGTTTTTTACCTATAGTTGGTCGCGGGGTAAATGTTTAAAGGGCCTTAATTATCATGGACTTCCGCAAAGTAACGCCTGCTTCTATCCAATTCCTGCAAAGATTGTTTCTGCTTCGTAAGCCCTTGGTTATACCACAGAATAGGTAATAGTAGGTTATACTCACATAGCAGGAGACTCGTAGCCAAAGTCAGTGGTTTTAGAAACTTGTCCGACATAGTCTAATAAGTAATAACGTTCGCCATGCCGATTGCCGACACACTCCGCAACAGTTCACTAAGGTGGAAGGCCTGGTCATGGTAATTCGTCCATTGTTGTCGAAACAATGAAGATGCTGAGCTCTTATCTGTAGCCAGTCAAGGCCTGTTTTCAGTTACCTCGGTGTCTAAATCATATCGGTAGACAGTAGCGGTTGTTGAGATGGATCGTTCGTAACATAAGAGTAAATAATTTAGCATATAATATGTATGTAGTTTGAAATCAAACTGTAATTTTAAGATTAAAGTTCATAAAATTGTAATCGGATGCTTTATCGACCGACAATTAGTATGAATATCATACTATCTTAGTATTAGATTTTTGGTATAATTTAGAGATCATCTATCTATACTTATAATAAAACTGTAACAGGTCCAATTCTGTACATTGAAGATATTTTGAAAATTTTTTTTGGAGCGACTCATTATTCGATACTGAAGCCAAATCTGTAATTTTTTTCATTTTTGTCTGTCTGTCTGTCTGTCTGTCTGTCTGTCTGTCTGTCTGTCTGTCTGTATCTTGGCCGCGCATCACGCCGAAACTACTGAATGAATTCAAACGAAACTTGGCACGATTTGAGCCTATACTACGAGGTAGGACATAGGATACTTTTTATCCCGAAATTCTACCCCCGAAGGGGTGAAATAGGGGTTGAAAGTTTGTATGAAAGTCCTTAATTTCTCAAGTTATAGCCATGAAACTTGATATATGAGCTGCGGGTTGAAAATGGACACATACGTGTTTCACAGTTTTTGAAAATTCGACCCCCAAAAGGGTGAAATAGGGCGTGAAAGTTGGTATGAAAGTCCTTCGTTTCTCAAAATGTTTTACAAGTTATATCAACGAAACTTTTTATTTTGGCTTACGGTAAAAAATAAAGAAGTACGTGTGTCACAGTTTTTCAAAATTCCACCCCTAAGGGGGTGAAAGTTTGTATGAAAGTCCGTCATTTCTCAAGTTATATCGATTAAACTTAGTATACAAGCTACTGGTTGAAAATGAAGAAATAAGTGTTTCACAGTTTTTGTAAATTTTACCCCCGAAGGGGTGAAATAGGGGTTGGAAGTTTGTATGAAAGTCCTTCATTTCTCAAGTTATAGCCATGAAACTTGGTATATGAGCTGCGGGTTAAAAATGAAGACATACGTGTTTCACAGTTTTTCAAAATTCCACCCCCAAAGGGGTGAAATAGAGGTTGAAAGTTTGTATAAAAGTCCGTCATTTCTCAAGTTATTTCGATGAAACTTGGTATATCCACGCGGACGAAGTCGCGGGCATCAGCTAGTATATAATACAAGTATAAAAAAGTTTTTATTTTTGTCTATCTGCTAGCGCATCACGCCCGAACAATCCAAGAAACCAAGTTATTAGGCACTCTGTTTAGGATAAGTTTTATCTCTGTCATGAACTTAAAAGTTACTAAATAACCTAGGTATATCTATTTTTTCAAATAAAACTTGTTATTTGGTGTAGATAATTAGTATGGATGAGTCAGCGATTTATCGATTCAGATTAGTAGGTATAATAAGACTTCAGTTTATTGGCTTCCACAGGTTTTTTTGTGTGAGTAATTTATTGAAATATCTGCTTATTGTGTTTAAATAGTGAGTTCTTTTAAAATAATGTGCCTATAGCGGTTTGCCAAGGCTTGTTAGACTTGTGTCTTCAAAATGGTAGTGTTCCCTCTATTCAAGTGCTTACATGGGCACAATCACAGAACACTTGTGGGCACAATATTCACTGGGTGATCAGTAAGTAGGTAAGTATTAGGTAAGTAAGAAGTAACCGCGGATTAGATCCGGATTTTCGGATTCGGATTCGAAAAACTAAATTCGAATCATTTTCGGATTCGGATCGGATGCAGTGCGGAAAGAGCCATACTCGGCTTTGCGTGGAAAACGATTGTAGCTAATAGTCTAAAGTTTAGAGTCTAAACTCTAACTAGTGAAAGTTGAGAATGCAAAATGGCGGGAAATTAAAAAAAAAATATGTATCTCCAAATGTACTCTATATTTTTCATGTTTATCCTTAAGTTTTGTATTACTACACTGTTGCCAGTATCAAGAGACATTAAACAATCGGCCCTCTACTTCCACCAGAAAGATCTGTCTAACTCTAGTGGAAGCAGAGAACCGATTCTTCTGTCTGATAGACTCTCTCTTCACTCTTTATTTGTACACCACAACACAAAAATATATAGAGACCACAAATACACAGAAAATACTAAGAAGGAAGTAGAATACAAAAGGCGGCCTTATCACTTAGTAGCGATATCTGCCAGGCAACCTTAGGATTAGTAGAATTGTTGAGGAGATTAACCTGCTTATTACTTACTATATTTTCCATGTTAAGCCGAGTAGGTTGGCCGTCGGATCTCAGTAAGGCAACTGGCAAGCGTGCGTACTGCGGCGACACGTAGGAAAAGGAAGCGGCCAGGATGGCAGTACGTGATTCGTAGAGTCGTACGTTTGTACGTGCCTACTCGCGCCCACTGTCGACTGATGATGTCGTCGATGCACCGAATGCTTCGTCTACGTTTTAGAGACAGTCTGCGTATTGCCGTAGCGTCAACAAGGTTGAAGGTTGAACTCTGTGATCACTGATTAATCAGTGTTCATAAAGCTTTACTTCTTGATTTGATTGGTCAGGGGAGCTAACACGGAAGTGTTATTGTAATATAAGTAACTAGCTGATGCCCGCGACTTCGTCCGCGTGAAACAGGTTTTTTTTAATTCCCACGAGAGGTCCCTAATTTTTCGGTTAATATATTATAGCCTACTAGAGGATGCTCGCGACTTCGTTCGCGTGGCATAAGTTTTTTTTAATTCCCACAGGCACTCCTTAATTTTCCGGGATAAATCCTATATATATCACTCTGCAGGTCCTCAACTATACCCATGCAAAAAGTCACGTTGATCCGTTGCTCTGTTGCGGCGTGATTAAAGGACAAACTCTCTATTTAACGTCCTTGGGGATAAAATTTTCAAAAACTGTGAAACACGTATTTCTTTATTTTAAACCAGAAGCCCAAATACCAACTTTCATGGTTATAACTTGAAAAATGAAGAACTTTCATACAAACTTTCAACCCCTATTTAACGCCCTTGGGGGTAGAATTTTCAAAAACTGTGAAACACGTATTTCTTTATTTTAAACCAGAAGCACAAATACCAAGTTTCATGGATATCACTTGAGAAATGACGGACTTTCATACAAACTTTTACCCCCTCTTTCACCCCCTTAGGGGTGGAATTTTGAAAAATCCTTCCTTAGTGAGCGCCTAAGTCACAAAAGGAACCTACTGTCAAAATTTCAAGTTTCTAACCCCAGCGGTTTAGGCTGTGCGTTGATATATAAGTCAGTCAGTCAGTCAGTCAGTCAGTCAGGACTTTGAATTTTATATATATAGATGACACTCACACATAATATGGCTTTCTATTGGTACCAGAATTTTCAAAATCGGTTCAGTAGATCCAAAGATTACCTATCCCCTACAACCTCACAAACTTTACCTCTTTTTAGGGTTCCGTACCCAAAGGGTAAAAACGGGACCCTATTACTAAGACTCCGCTGTCTGTCTGTCTGTCTGTCTGTCTGTCTGTCTGTCTGTCTGTCTGTCTGTCTGTCTGTCTGTCTGTCTGTCTGTCTCCAGGCTGTATCTCATAAACCGTGATAGCTAGAAAGCTGAAATTTTCACAAATGATGTATTTCCGTTGCCGCTATAACAACAAATACTAAAAATTAAAAAAATATATATATTAAGGGGGGTCCCCATACAATAAACGTGTTTTTTTCGTATATTTTTGCTCAATATTAAAAACGGTAACAGGTAGACGGTTCAAATTTTCACAGAATATTAACTTGTATATTACCTTTCAAAATAAATAATTAAATATCAATAAAGTAAATATTAAAGGGGGGCTCCCATACAACAAACGTAATTTTTTGATATTAACAATAAACCTCTACAAACAAAGTTAGTTTTGCGGTTCATTTCGTCTTGTTTTTAATACGTCATAAATCGTAAAACTTACTACAGGTTTGTACGGAACCCTCGGTGCGCGAGTCCGACTCGCACTTGGCTGGTTTTTTTACATAATATTAGTATAGATAGTAAATGATAATCGTCATTGATGTGATGTGGCTGAATTGATGCGGTTTGCTGTTATTGAAAAATTAGCAGTGATTCTCGCGCACAGGCATCTCCCGGCTCAATGACAATCTGCCATGCCTCTACACCTCTTAGTCTGCATCGTCACTTACCATCAGGCGAGATCGCAGTCAAGGGCTAACTTGTAGTGGAATAAAAAAATAGTGTGAGGTGTGGTGACTGGTGCCTAGGGCGAAATAAGCGCTACTAAAAATGCCTAGTAGGTAATCACGCGCTAGGTACCTAGGATCTAGGATGCCCAGTGCCACCGTAGTGCAAATGTGTCTCTGATATAATATGTGTCCATACGTAGATGTATATTGTATAGCGTCATCAATGATTGAATATTTAATAATTAATAGAATTATGAAAGAGTTTAAAACTGGTATGTGTAGTTTAGTAATATAAAATTAAAATAGCAAGGGAATCGAATACCTATAGTGTACAACTTAAGGCTTTGTTTTCGTTTGGACAATTTTCCCGATATGCCCCATATTACATTATCTTCGATCGCGGTTTCGATTGCACGCCAACGGTTAACCGCACGAATGCAAAACTGTATTCGAGCTAATAGAGTTCTTAAGTTTATGTTCTAAAAGATGTATTTTGAATGATGAAGCAGAGAAAGGTATTGAACGGTCATCGAGTAGGCTATACAGTATACTGCGTAATCGAAGCATTGTGCCGTTTGGCGGATTCCTTTTGTGATTGAGCTTATTCAACAAATAGTGTTTATTGATCATCAGTATCATGTCAGCATCACGCGTACGTATCAGTTCTTGTATTATAAAAGCTCTGGCTTTCTCTGCAAGCCAAACATGAAGATTATAGCTCTGGTCGTGGCCGAGCATGGATAGCAGGGTCGTTGGCAGAATACCGACCTAAAAGCCTTGGTTGCGAAGTGCGATCACTAATTAAAAGTCTGGCTGCGGCGCAAGTGCAATACATACCAACTTCTAGTAACACGTCATGAACGAGCTCCAGTGGCGGGTAGGTTATGTTGACAGTTGACACGGAGAATATCTCATACCTACCTGCAATAAAAGAAAAGTCCCGACTCAGTCGCTCGCACACTGACCTGACTCAACAACGTCCGGCACAAACCTTTGCACCTAGAGAGCTGAAACTCTGCACTCTCCCTTTATAACGACGTAGACAAGCAATAAGGCCGGATTTCACGACAGTCCCACGGGAGCGAAGCCGTTGGTGGTTGCTAGTTGCTTCATAATTTTCCCTCAAGGGGCATGTATAGCCTATACTCTATAGGGTATCGCGATATATCTTCATTCTTACTAAATGTAGTTTATACCGCGGTAAGGTCTGTCATGCACAATTGACTTTTGTATGAAGCAAGTAAGAGCAAATAAAATATCACTTTTAAAGAAAGCTGTCATTGGAAGACGCGACAAACTTTCATGTCGTTTGCAAATAACAATACTATCTTGTATCACGAGACGCTCGTATGGTTCCCATATCGCGTCGTAGAGTTTCGCCGGCTTTCCCAGCGCTTTCCACTCGCTATTTTATAAATTGAAGCTTTCGCAGCTCGCTAACGAGCGCCTAGCGCGGCCGGGATCGCCCTGGGAACGATCGATGCTAACTCGATTTTACAGGGCTCCCGCCGCGCCGGGGCGCGTGCCACTCGTATGGCGGACGCTTAATTAAATTGAAGCTGCTCTCCCGGTCAAACGACTAGAAATTATTGGCTAGCTGTTTCAACTTTCCATGCACATGCAATTGGAATATTCAGTTATAACTTGTAATCAACAATATAGCAGTCCGGACTATATCTTATAGGTAGTATACGTACTCCATTGAGCAATCTGATAACTTACGTGCTTTTCTTAAAAATGTTTTGATGAACTCTATTTGAAACTAGCCGATGCAATGCTCGCAACTTGATGCGCTTGGATTAAAATATGGTGGTAGAGTCGTGAAAAGGTGTCGTGGACAATCTTTCGTTTTACTTATTTTTTTCAGTAGGGATATCGATAAACAACTTAGTTCTAAAACAGCGGGAACGAGGGCGTTTTTCAACATCGTTTAGTCAATTTGAACCATGTTATGGCTTAACATACGGTGTTCGTTGTTCCAGGTTGCGTGGCACTGCTGGTGGCCGCGGCCGCGTCGTCCGGAGCGCTGGCGGCCGGGCCTCTCGGGGCCTCCGAGAGGCCCGAGGCCTACTTCAACGGCTCCACCTACATCCGCCTCGCTAAGCCGTTCTCGCTCAAACAGCTCGTCGGGCTCAGCTTCAGGACATGTGTTGGTGAGTTGGACATTTAACATGATGATAATAATCCATAATAAATAAATAAATAAAAGTTTATTGACCAAAACTAAGTACAATTATTACAATTATATTTTGTTTACACCAATTAAACTTATACTGCCTGCACGCTGCAGCATGCAACACCACAATCTGCGCGACCTAGTTGTACAATGTGCACTTTTATAAATGCACGTGAAACTCAAATCCAGGGGCGTCGGCAGATTCTATTATATTATATATACATGTAGGTATATCTGATTAATGATTAAGCTGGACACTCCACCAGTAGATAATAATTATATCTGGCTCAGTAAAACTGAACTGTTGTAAAACTTTTTGGCGCATTAATTTGAGCTTTAAAATGATCAGTTGTCATCGGGGCGGGTTTAGGCTAACCTGTCGTCGATATTATTCGCGATAAAATCAATAAACAGTCAAACACGAGTGACCAAATGCGCATCTACAGGGTTTCATTTATATTCATAACGCGCGCCGGACACCGCCGGGTACCACGGCCAAGGCGCTCCAAGTCCTCCCACGAAGCCTTCCCATTTACAGGCCTGCCCAAACACTTGGTAATGGGACAGTAGCCTATTATGCGCCGTATTGATGATTGATGTGTTATTATATCATTCTGCCTAAATCAGAAGCTGTTATTAAGTATTTGACTGTTTTATACCGTAGAAGATAGAAGAATACTCAATTTATTAATTCACTAGCTAAAGCCCGCGACTTCGTCCGCGGGGTTTAAGTTTATTTTTAATTCCCGGAGGAACTCTGGTTTTCCGGGATAAAAAGCCTATATGTCACTCTCCAGGGTCTTCAATTATATTCATGCTAAAATCACGTCGATCCATTGCTCTGTTGCAGCGTGATTGAAGTACAAACAAACACACTTTCGCATTTATAATATTAGTATGATATAATATGGTATAGGATAGGCTATAAGTACAGGTGTCTCTTATAATAGATATGTCTTGCTTTGCTTTGGCTCTACCACCGCGCGGTTCGGTGATTCGAGTTTTCTGTAGAGAATTTCGCAAAATAACTTCGCATTACGAGGAAGGATAAAACGACGAACGAAACTCACATTTTGATGAAAGTTCGCTGTTGTCTGTTCATCATTAAAAATTCAATAAAAATAAGGAAGCACATATAAAACTATCTCGCTTCATTGCAATGTTAATTAATCACGTTGAAGGCTTTCGGTAAAAAGTGAAGTAATTGAACGCGCATGAAGTAGCGGGACGAAGGTAATAATAATCTCATACCTACATTATAGCGAGCCGAATCCTGAATTGTTGACGCGTTGAAAAAGTAGTAAAGCAAGAGTAAGTTCGTGTTCAGTGCTCTCTACCTGAGGAGTCGACCACTTTTTCCTGATATATCGCAATAATCAGGCACCTGATGTTTTGTATAAGGCCGCATATTTACTTTTTTGCTTGGAAAACATGTTTGGAAGAACAAGTTTTTAAGTAATTCGCAAATATTTTTCTAGAATTTGTACTGTGTGATGGTTCCCTACTTCTCACTTTGGGATTTTCCTGATCTCAACACAAATGTTTAACGAGTAGGTACTTAGGTAGGTCTAGGTTACGAGAAATCTCATCTCGGTTGTTCCGCACTGAAAAGTTTATGAGTCAAGTTCTTTAAGATGAACTGCTTGACCTATTCATTAGTAACTTTTATGTCATCTTCGAAACGGTAGATATGTTTCGAAGAAGACGTAGGTGATGACTGTGTTATAGTGGTATATGTATGTCGGATTCATAACACATAACTTGAGATATCAGGGTATTCTACACGTTCATAATATTAACAAGTTGTAAAAGAACACAACTATTTATAACGTGTAACAAGCTTAACCGAATTCATGGTCAATGTGAACACAATCGACATTGCGCATACCTTCCGCTCAAAACCTTTAACCTTTAAAAATCTTCTCCATTTTGTGTTAAAACAATTGTGCGTGATCATTGGCATTGCATTTGACCCTGTATTGAGAAAGCCGTGTCAACTGAATATATCATCAACTCTACAGCCATGGGGAAGACTTTGGAAGATTTCCTCGTGTCTTTCAAATTAAATTAATCAACCAAATATTTCCATTGAAATCATTTAAATGTAGACTCTACGTTGGTTAGACTACCAAACTTCCGAAAGCTTCATGCCTTCTCCCTTTTCCAGTTTTAAGTGTATTATGAAGTTTTTAAGAGTCCCGAAGTCAAACTATATTCTGTATGTTCAGCTTTTCCTGGTCAGCTGTATGGCATGATACATACGCATTACGAACTCGTAGCTGCGATCCCAGGCTTTCAGACCTACTGGAAGATCTAATAGTGACGACCCCCATGCCCCCTTTTAAACAAATGGGACTGTAGAGCAGAAAATGATAGGCATTCTCGTGTCTGGCTTCAGGTGGCGAGCTGTTCTCCCAGAGGTTTGAAGGCTACACGCTGTACGTGACGGCGCTGTACGAGCAGGTGGTGGTGTCGTGGGCGCAGCCGTCGCTGCCGCACCGCGAGGTGGCGCTCGTGAAGGAGACGCTCGACAACCGGTGGCACTGGGTCGCGCTGCGGTACCGGCCCAACCCGCCCTCCTTGCTGCTGGAGGTCGATAAGGACACACAGGTGAGGACGACGCGAACACTGTATGTGAGAGGATTTGCCTCGATTTTAACTGAACTTATTATATCCCTCGCACATGCTATTGGAGGGGGTAATCTATCCTTAGCCTTACTTCGATATATCCTTGGCATCCTGAGAGGCATCCACCTCACTGTCCTGTTCCCGGGCAGCGTGACGATAAGGCTGAAGCCGTTCGATTTGTTGGTGGCAGGTGATATCGAACGTGACGTGGAACCCGGAGCTGCTGTCGCCGGGCGCGCTGGAGGCGGGCGGCGCGGTGGTGCTGGTGGGCAACCTGTTCAGTGGCTGCGTGCTCGAGGGCCCGCAGCTGGAGTTCCACGCCGCGCACGTGCTCACCGCCACCGCGCGCTTCGGCCCCTGTCCGCTCACCGAGGACGAGTGTAAGCCCACCACAGGCGCGTCACCCGCGTCTGCTTGTTGAACTCTCCTCTCAGAATGATAACGGTTTGCCAATTGTCCACCACGACCGCTAGTCGTTGTGGACAATTGCTAACTTCACAATTTGAGAACATTATCGAGAACTGTTAGACATACAGGTTTCCTCACAATGTTTTCCTCCAGTGTTAAAGCTAATGATACATAATTCCTTAAATCACAAGTAAATGTGAAAGGTTAGAGGAGCGTACTTGGGATTCGATCCCTGAACTCCTTAAATAGGCTATCACCACTTTATTCTTCAAGCATCATTAAGTCAGAAACCCAAAGTGCTGAGGCAGCTTATCCAACGTGGGCCCTAGAATATACAGTAACAGAGCTATTGCATCACCCTGTGATCTTACAAATTTACGTGCCTCGTTATTCACATTTTTTCATGCTATAATTTATTATTGTTTAATTTTTTCATAATATCATCTAGATATTTGAACTAGTTTTATTGAGCCTAAATAGTTTCATCGTAATTCCAGGTAAAGACAGAAAAGATGTTTTAAGGATACCACCGAAGGACTACTGTTACAACGAACCATGCTTGAGGCACGGCACATGCATATCTAGACATGACAAGTAAGTTAAAATAATTATACCATAGGTTTTGGGGAGTGTTTTCAGACTTTCTCCATCGTATCATTTATTTTGCTTGTCCTATCCGTTAGTCATTAATTGACCGAGCGAAGCGAAGGTCTCTGAGTCTACTTGAGTGAATTTGCACTTGTCCGTCCGTCCGTCCGTCCATCTGTCAGATCCTTATAACTTCTGAATTACTTAACGTAATTACTTCAAATTTAAATATAATGTGTAAACCGATGGCCTCCCGCCGAATATGGCTTAAAAAGTTATAAAAATCTTTATTTCAGGGGGGCTCTCATAGAAGCGAATGCGAAGTAAAATATTTGACCGAGCGAAGCGAAGGTCTCTGAGTCTACTTGAGTGAATTTGCACTTTTCCGTCCGTCCGTCCGTCCGTCCGTCCGTCCGTCCGTCTGTCAGAGCCTTATAGCTTCTGAATTACTGAACGTAATTACTTCAAATTTAAAAATAATATGTAAACCGATGGCCTCCCGCCGAATATGGTTTAAAAAGTTATAAAAATCTTTATTTCAGGGGGGCTCTCATAGCTAAGCGAATGCGAAGTAAAATATTTTTTATAGCGTTACATAGGGTTGCGGTATATCATTTTAAAGATAATTAGGAATAGAGTCCAAAAATATTTTTTTTTAATTTTTCCTTTAAAATTGACGAAATGGGGGGCTTTCAAAGTGGCGATTTTCTAACGTCCAAAGTTGACCTCAGAACTCTCAATTTTCTGAAAGGCTGAGCCTGAAACTCATCAATTATTTGAATTATATCCTGTACATGAACAACAAATACTAAAATTAGATAAATATTATAAGGAAACGAAATTATTTAATTTTTAATGTGCTTCAGTATTATTAACAGAACTTCACAATTATGTCAATAGATGGCGCTCTGTACAAGTTTATGGATACCGCGAGGTTCGTGGCGAACCACTAGTTTATATAGCGTTACATAGGGTTGCGGTATATCATTTTAAAGGTAATAATATAAAAAGGAATAGAGTCCAAAAATATTTTTTTTAAAATTTTTCCCGAGTTGACGAAATGGGGGGCTTTCAAAGTGGCGATTTTCTAACGTCCAAAGTTGACCTCAGAACTCTCAATTTTCTCAAAGGCTGAGCCTGAAACTCATCAATTATATCCTGTACATGAACAACAAATACTAAAATTAGATAAATATTATAAGGAAACGAAATTGTTTAATTTTTAATGTGCTTCAGTATTATTAACAGAACTTCAAAATGATGTCAATAGATGGCGCTCTGTGATACCGCGAGGTCTCAGTTCGGGGCGAACCACTAGGTATTGTATTGAATGTCTTTTGGCAAATTCGTTTCAGATACGAGTGCCACTGTACGGCGAGGTATACCGGCAATAACTGCGAAGTGGACGCGGGCGACCCGTGCGCCTCGCAGCCCTGTCAGAACGACGGGCGCTGTGTGGAGGACTCGCGGGGCGATTACACCTGCATCTGTCCGCCGCACTATCACGGTAATTTTGTATGATGTTATTAGTAATAGTTAAAATATATTCTCCCAATTGATTATGAATCAAAAGAGCTTGTACAAATATCTGAAAGCCTTAAACATTTTTAAGCTGGTCCAGTTTTATCGACTCACGGTAGATTCTTTTGAGTAAGTAATTATTGTAAAAATATTTTTAACGTCTTGACTCGTGAGCTTAGGAAAGAAAGAGGAAGAGGAAATCCTTATAATCGGATTTCACTGAAGCTTTTGAACGTGTTTATCATGACAGTTCTTGGAATCTGCGAAAAAAATCTGTGTTTAGTTATATGATTGCTTATGGTATTAAACCTGATATTTATATGTTTGGAGTTATTTTGGAGTCGTGCAAGGTAGTCGCCTAGGTTCGCTGTTGATGCCCGTGCATATCGTTGTCCCAGGCACGTACTGTGAGCTAGAGGAGTCGCTGGACCCTATGTGCGTGGCGCGGCCGTGCCGCAACAACGGGAGCTGTAGCGTGCCGCCCGGCAGTGACGAATACGTGTGCGACTGCCCGCCTGGTGAGTCACGAGCTCTCATTTAGCTGATATTATTAGTAGATTAGTAGCCAAGGGTTGTAAGGCATCAATTGCAGCCCGAGATATTTAGGCGCACGAGCGCAGGGAGGGCACCTATAGTTCGAGGGTGCAATTGATGCTTACACCCGAGCTAACTACTCTGCTTTACATCTCGATTGTGAGGTAAGTAGGTCCTTATTACCCCCAAATGGAGCTTGAAGGTGACCAATTAGCGCTCTAGGGTAATAATGTAGCTAGAAAAGCCCTAGGGCGGTAAGTAATTAAAAAAAAACTCTTCACTCTTTCAAAAAGTTCGCGTACATCTAACCATCATACTTTTTTTAATTACTTACCGCCCTAGGGCTTTTTTAGCTACATTATTACCCTAGAGCGCTAATTGGTCACCTACAAGCTCCATTTGGGGGTAATAAGGACCTACTTACCGAATATGAGAGATGTAAAAGTAATTTTGTTAGTACCACTAAATATTCTTCATTTCATGCAAAGCAATATTTTATAATTTTTAAACTAGTCTTCTTCTAAAAAGTAACTTTACTTTTTTAATATATTCTTTATGGCAAACACAGACTAAACTTATATGGATTTGGGATTGGTTCCATAACTACATCACTAATTTGATCAAGCGCAAATTTATGTTCAAGATTCAGCAATTTCTTGAACATTTTGCGCCGCCTCATATTGCGATGATTGTTACGGCTATTAGACCGATCTATGCCTTTCTCACGTGCGATCTGGCCTTCACTCGAGTTGTTTTCGATGGTCAGGTTTCAGCGGTCGCAACTGCGATATAGACATCGACGAGTGCGCGGCGGGCGGCGCCTGCCTCAACGGCGGCCGCTGCGTCGACGCCGTCAACAACTTCACCTGCAACTGCACCGACACCGGTAATCACATCACTTGAGTTGTGTACATCTTCACTTCTTGTATGTCTCTCTGTTGGTTTTTCTTTTTGTTTTATTACGTGATGCTCGCGACTTCGTCTGCTTGTATTAAGGTTTTTGATTCCCACGGTAACTCTTTAACAAACAGTCCATCCGACCGTCCGTCTTCACAAAATAGTCCATTTTATTCAATAATATTTTCATTCATATCTTATTCGGACGCCAATATTAATCTCGCTTTCCATAATTTTCTCATATTTCCATAGATATAACTTTTTATAATGTTTTCTTATTTAGATCTTCCGTCTCATTCGACTCTTACAGCCGAAAAACGTATAAGTAATTTATGAAAGCCAGCTTTCGAATTCAAGTCGCGAAATTTTCCTATTGGCTAATATGTATCCTGTATCAACTGGTTCACTTGTTTTTTTTTATGGGTCCTACCTTTTTTCCTCCGAAATGGCGATCGGAGACTAGGTCGGTACTATGAATGTAATTTTTCGCTCAGTTATGGTTGTCGGTGGGTGCAGGCTACACGGGCTCGCGGTGCGAGCTGAACGTGAACGAGTGCGAGGAGGAGCGCGGCATCTGCGGGCACGGCGCCTGCTACGACACGTACGGCGGCTTCGTGTGCGCCTGTCTGCCCGGGTACACGGGCGAGCGGTGCCGCGATGAGGTGCGTTTGTTTGTTTGTTTGTTAGCTCTCTAATTTATTAACAGGGAATCCCAGATATCGATAGTATAACAAAAAATACTAGACGACGGCCAGCATCCTTATTTATGATCGGAGAAAATAGTGGTTTTTTTTTAAAATACTGTTTGACAGTTTATTTCATGCATGCATGCATGCAGTCCTGGGCATAAGCCAGTATGTAATACGTGTTGGTCGCGCAGATGTCGGCGTGCGCGTCGGGCCCGTGCGGCGCGGGCGGCGCGTGCGTCGAGGAGAACAACGGCGTCGGCTTCCGCTGCGTGTGCGCGCGCGGCCACGCGCCGCCGCTGTGTGCGCCCGCCGCGCCGCCGCCGCCGCCGCCCGCCGCCGCGCCGCCGCCGCCCGCAGCCGCGCCCACGCCGCCCGCCGCCTGCGCCGACGTGGCCTGCCCGCCGCGCTCGCACTGCCGCGCAGGTGCGTACACAGACCGCATATTGCGGTCTGCGATTAATTTTGGAAACCATTTTTTACAAAGGCTTATACATTGGGGCTGATTCTGTATAACACAATCTCTAAACTAAACTATAATGGCAGCTTTAAATCTAGTCCCTTTTCGTAGGGAGTATTATGAAAGGGTTAGCAATATTTATAATGCTCTAATTTTAGTTTAGTTTAGAGATTGTGCATTACAGAATCAGCCCCAATGTGTCTTTTGTCTATAAAATTGCGTTGTAATTTTGTTTATTTTTTGAAGCAATAAATAAAATAAAACTTTAAAAAATCTTGCCGGCTCTTCTCAATAGAACAGCTTTCCGAATCTGTGGTAGAGTTTCACTTCTCATAAGTGCAAAAGTTGTCCTATCCTATGCGAAATAAATAAATCATTTATCATTTATAAAATTAATAAATGATAGTTCATGCCTTCCTAAATATCTATATATATATATAAATCTCGTGTCACAATGTTTGTCCTCAATGGACTTCTAAACCACTTAACCGATTATAATAAAATTCGCACACCATGTGCAGTTCGATCTAACTTGAGAGATAGGATAGTTTATATTATATAGATTAGGATTATTAGTGCTACCCGTGCGAAGCCGGGGCGGATCGCTAGTCACCTATAAATTAAAAAATGTTGCTGTTTAATAATTAAGGAAATCGATGAGAAACTAATTCGATAAGATATACAAATTCATTACTTTCATAAGTCTATCCCTTTTATTTTTTATTTGCCTTAACGTATCTCTTTCACTCTTGACCTATTATCCAACCTTGACAATATTTCATCCTTTTAGTAAAATAATTATTATCTTTTATCCCAGGAGTGCCGGCCATGGTTGCGGGAGTGATGGTCTCCAAGCAAGTGTTATGCGTCTGCGATCTCGGCTACTATGGTAAATAGCTTAACATAGAGGTTTACAACACAACTCTTTGCATCCCCATCCCCGAAAACAATTTGATACTGGCAAAATCTATGGAATATAAATCAATTGGAATATTTCGAGTATCAAAACTGTAAACAAAGTAAAATGGATCCAAATTCACTTTGTTTAGTGTTTAATTTCATTCACATATCTACAACCAGTGCAGCGCGAAAATCGTAAAACAAAGCTCGGTAGTACCTAATTATCGACTTAGCAATATTTATCTTTAGGTCTATTTTACTCTAACTTTAGTTTTTAGAGGACCTTGAGATGTTTTTTTATCAGCTAAAAGTTAGCCCTTGACTGCGATCTTACCTGATGGTGATGATGCAGTCTAAGATGGTAGCGGGCTTACCTGTTGGGGGCAAAGCAGTTATATTAAACCCATACACCTATTAAAAATATTGGAAATTCGATAACCTTATTATATTATTATTTTAGTCAATTTATTATTTTATGTGTATTATGTCTATAGTGTAGTCTTATTGGAATGACATTGTTATTTGTGATCTGTGTTACAAATTGTGTTTTTTGTGTATTTTGTTAATTGTAAGCAAGTATATTAAGTTTTTTTATTACTCGTAAGTAATTGTCACTCTAATTCTGTGGCCCGGAGAGACGCATTGGACAACTGTAAGGTCTCTTCGGGTATGTTATCTAAATAAAATAAAATTCAGTTTCTACACGACATCGTACCGGAACGCTAAAACGCTTGGCCGGTATCTTTGCCGGTGGTAATTAGCCACGGCCAAAGCCTCCCACCAGGCAAATTAAGTCAGGTTTAGTGTTCAAATTCGTTCACATATCTACAACCAGCGCGAAAATTGTGAAACAAAGCTCGGTAGCAGTTAATAATCGACTCTGCAACATTTAGTTTTAGGCCCATTTTACTCTAACTTTAGTTTTTAGATGACGTTGAGCAGTAAAATGTCGTGCTAAGCCAATTTCACCCTTATATTGTGGTGGTTGTGGTTGAGTGAGCTCGTGTGTCCAGGTGCGCCGGGGCTGTCGCCCAACTGCACGAGCCTGGAGCAGGCGTGCGAGGCGGGCGTGTGCCTCAACGGCGGCACGTGCACCAGCGCGCCCGACCACTTCAACTGCACGTGCGCGCCCCCCTATAAAGGTGACCCACCACACTGTGTTATACTTTTTATGAAGTTTCTTTACTGTTTATGAATTCTGAATACTGTACTATTATTTTTATTTAGTTATTTAATGCCTTTAAAAATACTAAAATTACACCACAATTTTGCAGACCAAAGCACTAGACTAAAAACACAGACTGTCGTTTGTAATTTGCAGCCCAAATAGACCGTTGTCTGCGTTAGGGCTGACAAAATGATGACTTACATTTAAATATACCTGTTTGAGTAAGAATGACGAACAAAAAAATAGGTTTTTATTTTAGATTTTAATATAACTCATAATAGGTTTATAGTTTTAATTATTATCTATTTTATTAAATACATCTAATTTTTTTTTCAAATACATATGTTTATATTATAAATGTTTGTACAGTATTACAATTTATAGCTCTTACCAAGGTTATAAAACCTTAATACCGAAGTACCAGAGTCAATTTTAGGTCAATAACAGGAAATAGTACAGATACGAAGCAATGTACAGGTACCCTCGACAAAAATGAACAGCACGAAAGTTTCGTTTCACGTTAAAAATGTACTCTGAATATCTTTATTAATTCATATTTTATCGCTATGTAAACAGCACAAATACATATATTATTATTTTGATTTACTAATATATTTACTGCACTATTTTGTCCTTGACATATTTGAACATTCCATAGAAGGCGGCGTGCAGCGGAGCCGAACGGCAGAGCAGTAGTACTTTAACTCTATAACCATTAGCATTAAGAAGATTAAGGAGTTAGCTATAAGGTACAAGCTGCTAGTGGCCGGTAGTGGGATGTCGCGTGATGTGCCTGCGGTTATAGGTGTTCCGTCGCGACCATGATCTGTTGTAATGCATCAGTGTTTGTTATGTACAGTGCGCCCAGCCTAACTGTTGACTTATAGTACCAGAGAACACGAAAATAAACTGTTTTATTGTTGTTTTAAAAAATGTGTTGCAAATCATCTGAGAACTTTTGAGCTTGAAGTCATTGGTCATCGAGACAGTAAAGAGACGCTATGGTTACCTTATTGAAACCTGTGGCTATTGTACAAATATTCGCTTAATATTTTGATCCTCGGATCAGTTATCATATTTTGATAGGTTTGATGCAACTATTCTCTCCTAAATAAGTATAGCATAACCCAAATAGGTGACCAAAATCCGCCTTTTACGAAAAAAACCCCTAGGCCCATTTGCACAAGGACCTTTAAATTGATTCAGTTTTTTGGCAAGAGCAATATGTACAAACCAAATCTGTTTAAAGGTCCTTGTGCAGGTGGGCCATAATATGATCTTAGGTTTTGCTTGAGGCAACCAGTGTTTGTACGAAATTTCAGTCTTTCGGGAATCCCTGGGTGATCCTTGGAGATCCTGGCATCGGTCTCGAGTGCCCGCTAGGCTGGGCCCACTTTCAGGCTTTACTGTGTGCATAGTTCGTATTATTATGGTAACCTGAATGTTAGCAAACATTTTAACATTGTTATTTTATCATTGTTTTTTTCGTTTTCGGCGTCGGTAATTTAATGTCTTGAAATGATCGTAAGTTGTGCGTGTTGTTTTCCGTTGTGCATGTGCTTTCCAAAATAGTTATATACGAACAACTTTTGCAATATCTCGAACATGATGTAATTTTTTTCCCCAAATAGCTTTATATTTCGTGCTTTATAGATTAAGTAGTTTAAAATTATTGTGCATTAGAATTAAATAGGATGAATTTTTTAAAGTCTTGGTAGGAAAATGTTACATTAACTATTTAAGAATAAAGTTTAAAGTGAAGTTTATGAAACGCCCCAGATAAGCACGTACAAATACACACGTACATATGACGGACAAATCTTTTGATGAATACTAGTGATGCAATATTCAATCCTCTTTTCATCGTCGTCCATTTGCTTTTGTCTCGTGCCCGTCGTCCTAGGTGAGCGACGCAACGCGATACGTCCCATAGAAAATGACATACCTACTTATCTACGCGACAACGTAGCGTAACGTGAAGAGATAGCTACTACTTGATACTGTCGCGTTGTATAGAGACGCGTTGTTGCGTTTGTCGCTGACGTAGGACAGAGCATGTTCTCCTGGCAGATTGTGAACAAGCGTGTATCGGCAGGTGTGTACTGCGAGCTGGGCCCGGCCGGCAAAGCGCTGACGGAGCGCTGCGCCGCCTCGCCCTGCGTGCACGCGGTCTCGTGTCGCGACCATGTGAGTAGCGGACTATTTTCTACATTTTGTTTACTGAACAGACTCTATGTTTTTATTTACTCTATGTATTGTTTTTTTAAGTGAAAACTTCTTTAGCCGCGTTGAGCACTTTCTAGTAGGGGTAAACTTGTGGATTCGCGTCACCGACACCTCGCTGCCCCATGCTCGCGTTGTTAGGAAGACAAAAGGTCTTAAATATAATTAATACACTTCATTCGTAATTAAACTTTAATACATTAGTTTTAAGGGTAATATTTTAATTTTTTTTTATACCTATATAAATTTTTATATTTTAAAAAATTTCACTTATATCGACAGTCCCTATGACTGCCAATTTTTTTTAAAATAATCATGTTTTGTTTCTCGATTGTTAATAATTGGTGTTTGGGTGTCAGGCGAAAGGTTTCCACTGCGAGTGCGAGGCGGGCTGGGCGGGGCCGCGCTGCGACGCGCCCGTCGCCGACGGCGCGGAGTGCGCGCGCGGCTGCCTCAACGGCGGCACGTGTCGCGCGGACGGCTGCGACTGCCGGCCCGGCTTCGGCGGCGCGCAGTGCGAGCTGCCGCTGGACTGCCGCGCCGCCGCCGCGCCCTGCCCGCAACACCAGGTAACTGCACTGCTACACTGTCGAGGCGAGGAGGCGCTGTGGGACACGTCGAGACCACAAGTATTGAGGGACGCCTTCGACTTCCATGCGCCGCTCAGTCTCATAAAAACATATAGTCTATAGTAAACCTCATAGGCGCTTTTATGTTCACAAAGATCCATCGCTTAAAGCTGTATTATTTTAATATTGTTGACGTTCTTGTTTTTATATTCCCTATTTTAGGAACGTCAAGGTACTCGTACGTAACATAACTGTCACTCCCCTGATCGAACTCTGAGCTGAATATATTTGAGAAAGTACTTTATTTGCTATCCGTTTTGGTGACACGTTTGGTATGGTTCTAGAGTTCTCTTTGTATGAGTTTAGCCCTGTTTAATGCGCACGTTTGTCAGAGTAGTGCCATGTATGTCTGTAGGAGTGCGTGGAACAAGGCGGCGCGTGGCGCTGCGCGGCCGCGGCGGCCGACTCGGCGTGCGCGTCGTCGCCGTGCAACAACGGCTCCTGCCTCGCGCTCGACTCCGGCCTCTTCCGCTGCCAGTGCCCACCCGGCTACAACGGTGAGTGCGTGGAA
The DNA here is from genome assembly GCA_917051295.2 of Erebia ligea. NCBI lineage: Eukaryota > Metazoa > Arthropoda > Insecta > Lepidoptera > Nymphalidae > Erebia > Erebia ligea. The sequence continues at coordinate 478,376 of OU785220.1, forward strand.
CATGCAGATCCAGTGACGAGCTTTCGCAGCTCCAATCTAACGATTTTCCTTCCACTATTAGGTTAGGTTAGGGCAAAAGAGCGAGAGGCCGCTCACCAACTAGATGGAGTCTAGCGCGTCGAAGTTTCATACTATAGTGAGAATGGCGACCAACAGATGCCAATGGAAACAAATAATCCGTTCGAGGTTGATGCATTGGATTCGGTGGATCGTCGCGCCTGGAGACTTATGGGTAACGAAACGCTGGTCAGTTCGAAGCTGCAGCTTGGAACATCGGCGCCTGTCTGTCGGTATTCTACAGGATATAATATTTCGGAGAGTGTGCTCAAGAACTATTCGATCTGGTTACTCCGTCACCTTTTTATCATCGAACCGCAAGGCATCGACAGTCTGCACCCTTACGCAGTCGAAATTCCGCGGGCTCGTACGAAGCGATTTGCTTCCTCGTTTCTAATTCGAATTGCTAGGATATGGAATGCCCTTCCGGCTTCCGTTTTCCCCTCCTCTTTTAATATAGGTACCTTCAAATCAAGAGTGAATAGGCATCTTCTAGGCAAGCGCGCTCCACCTTAGGCTGCATCACCACTTGCAAGCAAGTCTGATTGCGGCCAAGCACTGGCCTATATATTTAAAAAAAAACAATTATTAGCCAAATTGCTTTTCTGTATAAAAATGTTACCCCAACAATAATAGAAGCTGTGGAGTTTTACTAAATAAAATAAATCGACCTTTACTTTCTATATTTTATTTTTACAGATTTTTTATTTAAAATTATAAGATTAAAACTAATAATTAATATAAAATCTAAGATTCTTCACCAGTATAAACTTTTCCTACCATATAAGCTGGTGTACCATGAATTCTCTTACGTTTTAGATTAATGGAATATGGCAACACTGAAGGGTACCGCTTATGGATTCCTCTGCCCTCTGGAGTCCACGCTGATATTGTACAGTTGGTGTCTCTCTTAGCTGTTACTGACACCCAGCCTATTGATGATAGAACGATATCGCCACAACATATCTTAGGGCCTTCTCCACTAAACTCAAATTGCTTGTTCTTCAATCCAGGCCATTTTTGAAGTCTATCCATACTCCCTGAAGGTACTGTAAACAGTTCTGTACCAACAAATGTCTCATATAGTTCATCAGCGTTTTCAGTATGTACTACAGTAATCGGAAGATTTTCAGAGCAAAATATAGTGATGCGACAAGGTTCTGGACTCTCTAACAGATCAACTCTTGCTAATCCACCTATGAAGAATGTAGAGCCTTTATGCAAGTAATAAGTTTGAGGTGTTATCAACTTCTTAGGAATGGTCAGCAACAATTCTTCAGTACTCAAAAGTGATAAAACTTGATCAGGGTGAATGACTCCTGGAGTATCATAGAACCATTTACTTTTCCTAAAGAGCTCATGGTTTTCGTCTAATACTGTTAAATTTTGTTGTTTCTCTGCAAAGTTATCATTCAAAGCTGTAAGTCCTGTAAATGTTCTACCAATATGGCACATTAGTGATGGAACTTCAACAGATTTTTTACCCGATATTTGATCTTGCCTGATTTCATTTTCGACTTTTAATAATTTAGCTTCAGATAGAAGTCGTTTGCTTCGCTCGCGTATTTTCCAACCTGAAGGTCTGTTAATAGGGAATTTCAAAAGGTTTAAGGTAGTTCCAGGCCATCGGCTTACAGTAGCTCTTTTCACAATATCAACTGCATGAACTTTGCAATAATCCGATTGTAGGAGAGCATTAAATAGTGAGCTTTTACCGACATTAGTGCAGCCTACGAGGAAGACATCGCCTTTGTATAGCCACAGTTTGAACATTGCAGAGATCAACTCTTCCACTCCGAAGCCAGTCTTTGCTGATATTAATGCTACATACTTGATGTTAGCCTCGCCTAATTTGGTTTTCTTGATTTCTGAAAGAAGTGATTCCTTTATACGCTTGAGATAACCGATACTGTCACCAGGAAGAAGATCCACCTGAAAAAATCAAAGAAAATTTAGCGTTAACATCTAAATCATTATTTAAAAAATTGTTGTACTGGACATTATACAAATGAAAATATGTAGCCTTCATCACCTTGTTGGCAACTATAAAAATTGGTCTGTCAGTGCCAATAATATCAACTATTCCTGGCCAGATAGAGCACGGGAAGTCGAGAAGGTCCACCATGAGCAACACCAGAGACTTCACATGCCTGCAAATAAAAACAAAACGGAGAATATAGCAGCAAGCAACATTTGAATAACTTATTCCTTTCTTTGCTGACTTTGGGCCCTTTGTGTATCTTGTAATTGTTGTGTAGTTTAGTAAGTGGAAGGTGAATGAATATAAATAGCCTCTCCAATTCTTGCTTACATAGGTAAGCAAATCTACCTATCTAGTAATTACCTCTTTGAATTATTCATGGAACAAATAAGGTTCAAACAAAACAAGTTGCATATCTCATGACCTCACACAATATTATATCTTTTTTGTGCAAATAATAAACAAAACACTACCTAATCGATTTGAGCAGTTTTTCATACTCTTCAGGCTGAACTGTGACATCCAAAGCAATGTTATACTCCTGGAGAAAGTGACATCTCTGACACTCCATGGTCTTTAACTCCTCGATATCTCTCCCCTTGAACAGCTCACTGGGTAGATAGCCAGGTATGGCAGGGTCATTGCAGTGCAGGAGAGCCCCACAGCCTCCACACGGTACCTGAGAAATATTTACATGCAGTGATTAGAAAACAGTTGTATTGAAATTGTGAACAGCTGGAAAATTCCATTACGCTGAAAGCTATTAGATACTGTAATTCTATACTAATAGTGTAGGTTAAGTAAAAAAATATTGTTGACTAATTGATGTGTCTATAGACAGTAAAAACTAAAGGTAAATTATTGTTAAAGCAGATTGTTAAATTCTTTTTGAACAATAGACCACTTAATAAACACTGATATCTCAATTTTATTATTTACAAACTTAGAAAACATATCCAGAAATCTGATACAAAATAAGTATTGCTACTTATTGTATTATCCATTTTACATTATAGGTACACAGCATAGGTATTTACAAAATATAATAGCTTAGAATAAGTAGCATACCTATAATAGGTACTACTAGTAGTAGTATAGTGCTTTAGAACTATACCTGACTGACAGCCACGGTGGGGTCGGGAGTACCGTAATGCTTACACCACTCATTTTCCACTTCCTCTTCATCAGTCTCCTCATTAGCCAACAATTTTGTGTCATCAAACTGCTCATAATTAGTCATCCATCTGTGTATGTTAGATCTGTCAAACTCTGTATCTACATTGTCAGATTTTTCCTGACATTTTATTTCATCTTCATTTATATCAACACGAGTTGTGTTTCCAAATGGTAATTGAAATGTTTTTGTCGGCTCTTCAACTTCTGGTACATTTTCTTCGCCTAGTAGTCTTTCTTTGTCCACATAATATTTCAGGGATAGCGGTAAAGGAGGCAAACTTTTCTCGTGAAACTCTTTCGAATCGATTTCCTTAGCTTTTCTAATAGTTTTCACATAATACTTGAAGTAACCTAATTGTAACTTATCATGCTCTAAATACGAACTAAACACAATTTTATCTTTGTGTTGTTTTAAAAGATGTTTAAAATCCTTGTTTAGTAATTGTTTATCACTTTTGTTCGCTCGGGAATGGTTAAAACGGGCCGAGAAACTCTTACGGTATAACCTCCAAAAATTACGCACTGAATACAACATGGTGGCTTTTTAAAATCGATATGTCTCCATACTAAAGTAATTTCATTAAAGCACCTAACTATTTCACATGGTTTACTAGTTTTTCTTAAAATACAAATTGAATAAAATTATCTTCGCCCACCCACTTCTTCAACATCAATGACATTTAACGTCAAAGTCAAACCAATGTCAAACTCCTTTGTCAATGTCATGTCATTGTGAAATTGAGCATCTTCACACTATCCGATACGATATCGGGTACGATTGAAAATTGTCATGATTAATAATTTTTTGTTTTTGTTCACAGGAAGATTCTGCGAGTTGGATGTAGATGAATGCGCACTGATGCCAAAGATATGCAATCACGGAGTTTGCGTCAATATGCACGGTACCTACCAGTGTTACTGCAAACCAGGTATGTTTTATTATTACTTACGCCATTGTATTGATTTTTATAACCATTGTCAGGCTATAGTGGTTTCTAGGTTTCTTGTGAAAAGTTATGTTATGATTTTTTCAGGTTACACTGGCGACAGTTGCGAACAAGATATCGATGAATGTTTATCGTCACCTTGTAAGAACGGTGGCACATGTCAAAACTTGGAAAATAACTACGAGTGCACTTGCGTCGAGGGATTTGAAGGTTTGTTTAAGCCTTGTTAAGTTATATAGATATATACGTTTTAATGTTGAAGCTTTTACAAATATTATAAACAACATCTTTTTTCGCTTTAGGAAAGGATTGTTCGATAAATATAAACGAATGCGCGAACAACCCTTGTGCGGCTGGTGCTACGTGCGTGGACGGTATCGCCAGCTATAAGTGCGTGTGCCAGGAGGGACTCACGGGGGCCCACTGTGAGATCAACATCGACGATTGTTTGGTTTGTACATACTAGGATTTGCTTTGCGGAATCTAAATTTGCAATACACTACGCGGGCTGAGTCGAATGCAATTGAACCTATAAATTTTTGATATGGGTGCAGAATTTATGACTATACACTTGGTTTAATTTGCGTACAACACATTTAGGCTTAACGGTAATTTAATTTTTTTATAAAATAAGGATAAGTACAGAAAATAAGCAGCAAATAAAATAACAAATCAATCAACCAGTGCAAACGCAAATTTCTGCAATTATTTTTATGAGTTAATAAATAAAAAAATCCGCTGCAGTCTCAGCCGTGCTTGCACGGCGGGCGCTGCGAAGACGGACTGAACGGCTACACGTGTGACTGCGCGGGCACGGGCTACACGGGCGACGACTGCGACCTCAACATCGACGAGTGCGCCTCGCAACCCTGCCGCAACGGCGGCTCGTGCTTCGACGACGTCAACGACTACCACTGCAACTGCTACCCGGGCTTCACTGGTGAGGAACTGAATGGGCATTGTCTAGCCAAGCGTGCGCCATCTTAGGCTTCATAAACACATTAGATCTGATGGCAGCCAAACGCTAGGCAATAAATAACTATTTAAAAAGTGTGCGCCGGGCGACACAAACGCGTACCACGTAAGTGTATGTCTAGTTTTCCAAACTTATTGTCTATAATCTGTAATAATATTTTGTGTCGATTATTTACACCTGTAAGTGACAACCATACGGATGAAGTTTGGAATATTTTTTAATCATAATATTTATGGAAGTTGTAAGTGTTAATTATTAAAAAAAATGATATTAACATTGCGTAGATTTGTCTTTTAATATGGGCATCTCATATCCGTTCTATTTTGGCAAGTTTACGTTCAGTTAAAGTTAAAGGTTTCTCCCTGGGTGCAGATGTATATTATTTAATTGTCAGGCAAGAACTGTGAGACGGACGTCGATGAGTGCGAGAGCTCGCCGTGCAAACACGGGGGCGTGTGTTTGGAGCGAAGTAACGCAAGCCTGTACCGCCCGCGCGCCGGCGCGCCGCCGCCGCAGCTCGGTCCGCAGCCGCACATGGTGCTGCCCGACCACTTCTACCAGCCCTTCTCGCTCGAGAACGCTAGCGGGTAACGTAAATACCGCACGTTATGAGAAATATTATCTTTTTGCTGTGTGCGTACTGCGTAGTTAAAGTAAATAAATATGGAACGTGAGTCCCCAAACTGGTAGTAAAGTCTTGATGTAATTTAAGCGCCATATGTTGGACTACAAGAAATAAAGATTTACGATTTTTTAAGACAATTTTTGATTAAATACACACAATGCTGTAATCTTTTGTGAAATGACAGATATGTCAAAGACGTGTTGGTCTATGTTATAGAAAAACGAGTGCTTTTATACTGTCCGACACGTTACTAAGAAAAAATATTTAAGCCCAACATTTTTGCCCAGTCATAAGTCTAAACTAATTGGTGGGAACATAATTTCAGTGGGATGGCACGGCGCCAAAACTTACACACTAACGATCGGATAAGGACGCATAACGTCCCACTGTATAACGTGACTTTAGATTAGTGATTTGCCGTCATTGACTGCAATTTGTAGCATAAGCGGCAGTCGTAATTCCTTCTTCCATGAGCATAAGACTACGATCACGCCATTTATGTTTTATCAACCGACTTCCAAAAAGGCGGAGGTGCTCAATTCGGCGCTTATATTGTTTTTTGTTACAGGTTCGAGTGCGTGTGCGTGGAGGGCACAACGGGCGCGCGCTGCGAGGTCAACATAGACGAGTGCGCGTCCTCGCCGTGCAGACACGGCAAGTGCGTGGACGGCATCGGCAGCTACACGTGCGACTGCTTCGCGGGCTACGAGGGCGACCACTGCGAGGAGGAGATCAACGAGTGTCTCCGGTAATATTACCATTTTATCCCACTTCTGATAAGTACGACTTACCATGGATAAATGCCCAGTATCGTTACCATATTATCATCAAATAAATATTATAAATGCGAAACTTTGGATGGATGTATGGATATGTATGGATGTATGGATGTTTGTTACTCAATCACGCCCGAACGGCTGAACGGATCTGGATGAAGTTTGCCACAGAGATAGATTATAGTCTGGAATAACACATAGGCTACTTTTTATCCCGGAAAACTAAGGAGTTCCCGCGGGAACCAAAAAACCTCAATCCACGCGGACGAAGTCGCGGGCATCAGCTAGTGGTACATACAGGTTGTTATAGCCCTTATATTTATTTATTGCCTAGCGCTTGGTTACCATCAGATCGGAGGTGTCAGAGTTTGTCGGACTGTAACAGCTGTATCATTATTCTTCTGGTCGTCGTATTGCATCAGGTACACGCCGTGCGAGCACGGGCGCTGCGACGACCGGCGCGCCGCGTACTACTGCTTCTGCGAGGCGGGCTGGGGCGGCCAGAACTGCTCCGTGGTGCTGGAGGGCTGCCGCGGCGAGCCGTGCCGCAACAACGGCACCTGCCTGCCCTGGCTCGTGCGGGAGACCGACCACCGGTTCAACTGCTCCTGCGCGCCCGGCTACTACGGCACCACCTGCGAGAAGGTAGGATACCTCACCCCTCCCTCCTACACTGAGTCATTGACTCTGTATGAAATACAGTGGTTTTAGTGGAGCATGTTCGACAACAGGTGAATACAGTGGTTCTAGTGGAGCATGTTCGACAAAAGGTGACGAGATCCCAGGTTCGAAATACGAATCCCGGGTCAGGCCGTTATTAAGTATTGGATTTTTCGGACAAGAAATTCTCAGTACGAGCCTAGATAGGAATTTGGCAGTGTTTCACCCCCATAAAGTCGTCGGTCCCAGTTATTATCACTAACATGATAATAGATGATCAAACGAACTTCCTGAAGTGAAGTTCGATCATTATTATATGAGTCGCTTCATTCGAAGATATGATTTATTTACTAGGTAGTTCCTTTATTGTACAGAAACAATCGCACGATTTTTAGAGATGTTTTATTTTAGTATAATGACAAAATTCTCCCACTTAAGCCATCCCCACTTGTTTACCTATTCAATATTTCTTCGTCATTCTTTTTAGAGATATATACCTAATGTTATTGCAAAAATAGGTATGTTTCGGGTTGGGTGGGTTGGGAATTTATATATCTTCGAATGAAGCGACTCATATAATAATGATCGAACTTCACTTCAGGAAGTTCGTTTGATCATCTATTATATTTCGTCGCTTCATTCTTCAGATATGATTTATTTACTAGGTAGATGTTTAGAGATACAGAAAATATCTATTTTTGCAAGAACTGTTTCCACATTGAATATATAATAATTATTGTTATCAATAATTTTATTTATTCTTCCCAATCTCTTATTTGAGTCGTAATGTTTTAAACAGCTTTATGCTTAAGGTTGGAATCATGTGCGGATTTCTTGAGATTCTCATCTACGTATAGTTAAGATGAGTCTAAGATTTTTCTTAAGTATTCATTTTACTTTAGGAATACAATGTTGCGCTTTTTACATCAGCTGCTGAGTAACAAGCTTACAGATTTGATGCAAGCAAATGAAACCAATAATTATTAATGTTAATGCTGCAAGATTTATGATCTAATCAAAAGTATATTAGCCGGGACAGTACTTGGTTTTATTTACACACTACAGACGTCCAATGGGACGTTTGAACGTGTGGAAACCTACCCAGAAGGGGGGAGAAAATTTTTATTTATCAAAACGCGGCGGGAAAAGAACGGGTTATTCTGGTCCTGATGTAGAGGTCTACTACAGGCACATAGTTTAATAAAATTATTAATAATGGTACCATTTTAAGATGTTTGTCAAAAGATTATGCCATAATCAATATTATGGAATACTACAAATTTCTATTTGTGTATAAGTTCCCCGCAGAATATAAATGAAAAATGATGAATATACCTCGGTCGATATTGTGATAGACTACTAGGTAGTACTAATGTCGACTTGGATGTGTAAGTCGGTCGGTTTGGGCTTTAAACCTCACTGACGGTAGAAGCTTTACATTAAGTTAGATAGGGAGGCTACTATACTTTTTTAACAATGGACAACCTAGTTGTTCATGTCGCTAAAACATGTGTCATCAGTCAATATAAATTATTTAATATACATAAGTATTTTTGAATGAATGCGTTAAATCATTTCCCTCCGTCAATAAGTAAGGTAGTACGCGCTGACGGCGTGGATCTATACTCTTTACTCTTTTTACAAAAAACCAAGTAGTTTAATTTTGCATTAAGCAAGTTATTATGGAGTATGTTGTTAAGGCGGAATAAATTGTATGTTTTTTACGAGTGATAACGATGTACGTATTATGATAACGACAGTTTTATGACGGTTTTTCAAAGATTGTTTCCAATATATGGACGATGCATAGATACTAAAGTTAGGATCCCGCTTCGGGCAACATGAACTATGCATTATCCCGAGTTTGCAGAAATGCTTGCCTGCTAGCCCACGAAACATCTTTTAAAAGACAATAATACGATAGACATTTGACATTGTTACATCATACGAAATTTACTTCCGGTCGTAAAAATACTCGCCGTTTAACCGACTTCCAAAACGGAAAAGGTTCTCAATTTGGTTTTTGTTTTTCTGTCGTCTTCTAAGTATAATCAACCATTATTACACGTCACCGGATGTATGATATATGCTTCCAGGGCATGATCGAGATATGAACTTGAGATTTGAGCCCAAGAGCATGTGGATAGGAAAAACGTAAAACTGGTGGGTAATTTTTGCAATTTTACCACACATTTTCGTTGCAAATTTTCTTTGCACACCACTATGAGGCAAGATACTAGCAGCTTTTATTTTCGTTTTCTGTATCTACAGTATTCGTAAATAAATTGAATTTATAAAACGCTAAAGTACCTAGATAACTGATAAAAAAGATATAATCATTATCTCAAACCTTTTGTTACCTCTCTGACGATGTATGTACGTTTGATACTGAGAGGTTTTATATTGTGAACAGTTACATCTGGAAATTTTGAACCTGAGATCTTGACTTTTTCATACACTGAATGATTTACATTTCTTTCAGGTCTATTAATTTATTATATTTTACACCAAATTTTGGATCATTTCCTGTCACTTCTTTCTCCGAGTACCCCGAGGAGCTCTGGATCGAGCTCTGGACAAACTTAGAGCATCTATTAAACCTTCGTGTTAACTCTCGGCTAACCGCCAGGTTTTTTGGTTACAGAATATTATCATATGAAACATACAAGGCGTACCTTCTAGCATCAGCTGTTAAACCTTCGTGATAACTCTCGGTTAACCGCCAGGTTGTTCGGCAATACAACATTATCTTATGAAACGTACAAAACGAAACTTTTAGCAGGTATTTATTGAACCTTCGTGTTAACTCTCGGTTAACCACCAGGTTGTTCGCCTACACCACATTGTTGTATGGAACGTACAAGACGAAACTTTTAGCGTGTATTTAAACCCTCGTGTTAACTCTCGGTTAACCGCCAGGTTGTTCTGTTACGTAATATTATTACCGTCTGAAAATGTAGGCACGAGACTAAAGTTTTAGTCTCTATTAAACCTTCGGGTTAACACTCGGTGAACCGCCAGGTTGTACAGTTACACAATGATTTGTGATTTCTAGAGAAAAATGTAATCGTAGCGGTAGATTTATGTTTTTCTTACACAGGTATAATGAAAAGTAAGGTCACCGTTTTAACTCTTGGTCAACCCCCAGGCGTTTGTACGTTCGAATAAGCCGGTTTTCGGGAGTCTGATGAAGATTCTATAATAATCCTTCGACGATTACGTTTCTGTTGTTTGCGTTTTTGTTTCGGCATTTCACTTAAATATTCACTTTTAAAAGTTTTAACAAACAGTGCACGTGCGTTTGCTACCTGCACGACTTCCCTCTTGTTCAGAGAATGGTGAATTCGTCTTGTGCATGGGGCTCAACCTCGTTTGTATCTCTGAAGAATACAATAAGTGAGCGGACGAATATGGAGGTAGTATGTATGTACGCATTTTGCGTTAATATTGTCTCGCGGACAATAGCTTCCAGTTAATGTGTTTATCTAGTCAAGGTGACACATTCACTGCATGAGTGTCATAAAAATATGACTCATAATTAGCTCGCAGCTAATTATGATCTCGCAATTGACTCGCAGTCAATCCCGAGTCAAAAACACTCTTATAGCTTCCAGTTAATGTGCATATCTAGTCAAGGTGACACATATTCACTGCATGAGTGTCATAAGAATATGACTCATAATTAGCTCGCAGCTAATTATGATCTCGCAATTGACTCGCAGTCAATCCTGAGTTAAAAACACTTTTATAGCTTCCAGTTAATGTGCATATCTAGTCAAGGTGACACATATTCACTGCATGAGTGTCATAAGAATATGACTCATAATTAGCTCGCAGCTAATTATGATCTCGCAATTGACTCGCAGTCAATCTCGAGTTAAAAACACTTTTATAGCTTCCAGTTAATGTGCATATCTAGTCAAGGTGACACATATTCACTGCATGAGTGTCATAAGAATATGACTCATAATCAGCTCACAGCCAATTATGATCTCGCAATTGACTCGCAGTCAATCCCGAGTTAAAAACACTTTTTTAGCTTGCAGTTAATGTACATAACATATTCACTGCATGAGTGTCATAAGAATATGACTCATAATTGGCTCGCAGCCAATTATGATCTCGCAATTGACTCGCAGTCAATCCCGAGTTAAAAGCACTTTTTAACACTTAGTAATAGAATTTTCGACTAACCTGCAAAGTTCTCGTCATCAGACTAGTCTAACGGGCGCCAATATTTCTCCTTATCCTGCTATCGCTAGGAGTGTCTAGCTGGAAGGTTTGATTTCCGTCGTGTTACTTCGCTAGTAACCTTCCAGTGGATTAGCGTACTTTAACACGTACTTCGTGTGAGTACTAAGTAACTATAATTACTTAGGCGAGCCATGCTGAAGGGCTTAACCTTCTTCATGGTGCCTCTTGGGCAACCCGCCGTATGGACTTTTAGAATAATTAAACGGTGCATAAAAGAATTATTTCTTAAGCGCCTTTTATGCTGAAAGGTTTACTCTCCTTCGTTGTTACCTCTCGGGTAACCCCCAGGAAAACCTTAAGTGTAATTTGACACTGCATGAAAATACAATTCTCAGGTGCGTCATGCTGAAAGGTTTATTCTCCTTTGTTGATACCTCTCGGGTAACCCGGCGGAAAACCTTTAGTGTAATTTGACACTGCATGAAAATATAATTCCTCAGGCGCGTCATGCTGAAAAGGTTTATTCTCCTTTGTTGATACCTCTCGGGTATAACCCCTCGAAAAAACTTAAGTGTAATTTAACACTGCATGAAAATATAATTCCTCAGGCGCGTCATGCTGAGCTGAAAGGTTTATTCTCCTTTGTTGATACCTCTCGGGTGGCCCCTCGGAAAACCTTTAGTGTAATTTAACACTGCATGAAAAATTAATATAAGAATAATTTCTTAAGCCTGTCATGCATGAAATAAATTGCTGAAAATTAAAGATTAAAGACTCACCGTTTTCCTGTAAACAGCAGCGGTTGTTTCTTTTTCAATATTTTTTATTTAGATAAAAAATAATATTAACTATGTTGAAAGTGGGAACGTCCGATCGTTGCTACGCACGATAAAAGAATGACGAAGAAATATTGAATGGGTAAACAAGTGGGGATGGCTTAAGTGGGAGAATTTTGTCATTATACTAAAATAAAACATCTCTAAAAATCGTGCGATTGTTGCTGTACAATAAAGGAACTACCTAGTAAATAAATCATATCTGAAGAATGAAGCGACGAAATATAATAGTCGTTAAAGCCCGCCAACCCGCATCGGAGCAGCGAGGTGAGTCTAAGCTCTAATTCCTTCTCTCCTATGAGAGTGGAGGCCTGTGTCCAACAGTGGGACGTTAATGGGCTGTAGTGGTGGATGGATAGGGATCTAGTTTAACTCCTGTATATTTCAATACTCAATTTATTTATAACATTTAGAACAAATGTCTCATAATACGTCATGTTTTGACTCTACCACAATTGTTTTACAGATAACAACAATGTCCCTGGAGAAGAGCAGCTATGCAGAGGTGAACACCTCTCGCGAGGAGGGCTACGACATCTCCTTCCGCTTCAAGACGACGCTGGGCAGCGGGCTGCTGGCGATGGGCCGCGGCTTCACCTACTTCTTCCTCGAGCTGTCCAACGGGCGGCTCAACCTGCACTCCAGCCTGCTCAACAAGTGGGAGGGCGTCTTCATTGGCTCCAACCTCAACGACAGCAACTGGCAGAAGGTGAGCTCACCCCCCTTCCCCTCGCCTATCTGGCGCTGACAGAGTTCGTATAATTTCATGAAGAGCAAAGCTACGGCATATCTTTCAGCGATAAATATTGGATTACAATCTTTTACAATCTTGGATCTTTAAAATCATGCATTGTTGAGTCAACATCTCCTGAAGATGCTCCGGTATCGGAGTGAAACGTACGTTGCGAGTAATTTTTAAGATTTGTGTGGTGTGGTGTTGTGCCAGTGCGTATTGCTGGCTTACGCTATACGCTGTACCTCATAGATTTGTCCGCTTTGGCGTATTGTAGCGCACTAAGACTTCTTACATTTTCAGCGTCAAAAATACACTAGTAATCCTTATCATCATAACTACCTCGTTCGTCTAGTGGTTAGCATGTTCGACTGTGGCCGACGAGGTCCTGGGTTCGAGGCCTGGGTCGGGCCATAACAAGTATTGGGTTTTTCTAACAAAGAAATTCTCAGTACTAGCCCGGAGGAAGTTGGCGGAGTTTCACCCCCGTGCCTCGGAGAGCACGTTAAGCCGTCGGTCCTGCGCCTGATCTCTCTCCGGTCGTGTCGGATTTTCCGTCCCATCGGGCTATGAGAGTAAAGGAACAGAGAGTGCACCTGTGTACGCGCACACACTTGTGCACTATAATATCTCCCGCGCAGATGGCTAATCTCTCTGAAGATTGGCCGCCGTGGCCGAAATTCGGTCGAGAGGACATTATTATTAATTAAATTACATTACATAAATAAATAACTTATGTGGTAGGTTTTTCCAGAAATACCCAATTTATAGAACCTTTCAAGGGTGGTATTGTGTTCGGTGGTGCAGGTGTTCGTGACAATCAACTCGTCGCACCTGGTGCTGGCGGCCAACGAGGAGCAGACCATCTACCCGATCAGCCAGAACGAGGCGTTCAACGCGTCCGTCACCTCGTTCCCGTCCACGCGCCTCGGCACCGCCGGCTCCTCGTACGCCACGCTCACGCACGGACCCAACTTCTTCATCGGCTGCTTCCAGGACGTCGTCGTCAATGGCCAGTGGGTGAGTGGACACTTACCCTCACTTTTTAACCGACTTATCATATTATAAAAGAAGGAGGTTATCAATTCATGTATGTATGTAATACTAGCTGATGCCCGCGACTTCGTCCGCGTGGATTGAGGTTTTTTTCGTTTGGTTGGCGGGCATCATCTAGTTTATAATATTAGTATGAATATGATTGATTTCTAAATAATTTTCAATTCAATCTAATGGTCATGCTATGGGTGATTGAGTTAAACCCCATTAAAGGACAAAACACACAGGAAACGGGCGCGGGCCCGTCGGGTGTAATTCCTTGTATTTATATGGACGACATCACCCAGAACGCGTGTCGTCAGTCGGGTGACGCTGACGACCCGCGCCCGTTCACACAGGGAACGCTTTACGCCCTAGTTACCATCAGTGTTCCCGTGCAGGTGCTGCCGGAGGATTCGAACGCGACGGCGGTGGAGAGCCGCACGGAACGCTCGGGCTCCGAGGAGGAAGACCCGGGCTCCGGCCCTGAGGACGGCGAGCGCGTGGCTCAGGCGGTGCTGCGCGGGGTGCTCGCCTCGTGCCCGCGCACGCCGCAGTGCGCGCCCAACCCCTGCCTGTCCGGGGGCGCCTGCGAGGACCACTGGACCTCCTTCCGCTGCACCTGCCCGCGCCCGCACCTCGGCGACCGCTGCCAGTACAGTGAGTCACCACTTTGTTTTTTCGTCCCAGAGGAGGAAAAAATCCCTTATGGACTTCTGCCTGCTGGCAGGGCGTGTTCGATTCGCACGGACTAAAAACAACCTCCCCCCGAGTCAGTGGGTCACCAATGTTTTACTCAAAACAGCTCTTTTCAAATTTGGTACACTGCACTAGTCGCGGTCAGAAAATGTTTACCTTTCATTCATAAATTGAATGGACACGTCTGTGTCAGAAAGTCGTTATGTGGTTTGATTAGGCATAGATCATACATTTTTTTAACCTTTTTAGTAGGTGGCAAATGTGGGATAGATGTAGAAAACCTCTTTCAATATTTTTTTCTTTTATCATTTTGTCAGCCCTTACGCAGATTACAGTATATATTTGGGCTGCAAATTACAAATGCCAGCCTGTTTTTTTCTAGTGCTTTACTGTGCTGTCTACAAAATAGTGGTGTAATTTTGTTGAAGTGAAAAACTTCTTTAGCTGTGTTGAGCACTTTTTGGTAAACTTGTGGATTCGCGTCACCGTCACCGACATGCTCGCGTTGTTACGAAGACAAAAGGTCTTAAATATAAATATAGTACATTCGTAATTAAACTTTTATCCCTTAGTTATAAGGTTTTTTACTATTTTTTTTTAATTAAAAATAAAAAAATTAATTAAAAAAAATGTATATATTCGTTTTCACTTCTATCGGCAGTCCCTATGACTGCCAATTTTTTTAAAAATGATAATCTTGTGGGTGCGGATGAGTCGCGAGAGCATGCTCATTGCTCAGCCAGTGGGTCACTGTGTGTTTGTTGGGTGCGCGCAGACTACACGGCGGCGACGTTCGGCCACGAGTCCGCCGCGCCGCGCTCGGTGGTGACGGTGCAGGTGTCGGAGGCGGCGCGGCGCGCGGTGCACGCGGCGCTCGACATATCCATGTTCATCCGCACCAGGAAACCCACCGGGCAGATCTTCTACCTCGGCTCGATGCCCAAGTTAGTTCGCTCTCCTGTCCTGCCTATTGCTGACAACTAGTTATTAAGTTTTTAATTAACACCCTAATAATATGCATGCCATGTCCACATCGAGAAGACTGAATTATAAATAGCTCTGTGAATTTTGTCCAATTTTTAAGGTTGCTTCTATATAATTGCAGTCAGTTTTATTGCAAGATAGGCTTGCGCTTGACGACAATCACGCTTATTACAAAGCAATGATGAGGTCTAGGTTGAAGCGCGCCCGCCTAGAAGATGCTTATTCACTCTTGCCTTGAAGGTACTTAAGTTATACGCGGCAGGGAATACATGCGCTGGAAGGGCATTCCACATCCTGGCGGTTCGAATCCGAAACGTAGAGCAGAACCGTTTCGTTCGAGCTGACTGGACGTCAACCACATAAGGATGCCAACGCAAACGGTTTCTTGCTGTTCTGTGGTAGAACGGTGAAAGGAGAAGAAGGTCGAAAAGTTCCTGAGCACACTCTCCAAAGTATATCCGATAAAAGACCGATAATCAGGCGTCATTGTGTCGGTGCTGTAAGCTATGCAGCCTCTATAGCTATGCAGCTATTTCCAACATCCTTAACTATTATACCCATGCAAAAAATCACGTCGATCCGTTGCTCTGTTGCGACGTGATTGAAGAACCAACATACACACTTTTTCATTTATAATATTAGTATGATGTATCAAAGATAAACAACTGCCAACCCGCATTTGAGCAGCGTGGTGGGTCTAGCTCTAATTCCCTCTCTCCTATGAGAGTGGAGGCCTGAACCCAGCATTGGGACGTTATGGGCTGTAATGGTGGGCCAAAGATGAGGAGATAACGGTTATCCTCCGCTCAGGTACGGTCAGACGGAGGAGACCCTGGTGGGCGCGTCTCTGAAGGCGGGCGAGCTGCTGGTGCACCTGCGCTTCAACCAGACGCCGGAAGACTACACCGTCGGCGGCACCCGGCTCGACAACGGCCTGCTCTATTTGATAGAGGTGGTGCGCAACTCCACGCTGGTGCAGGTCAAGCTCAATGGAACTGAGTACTTCAGGAAGTCCATATCGGCCGCCAAGCAACTCGACGCGCAGGTTAGTAATGACATTAATGTCAGGGTATTTAAGTAATTAGGATGATTTATTTATTTTATTTTACATCTCTCATATTCGGTAAGTAGGTCCTTATTACCCCCAAATGGAGCTTGTAGGTGACCAATTAGCGCTCTGGGGTAATAATGTAGCTAGAAAAGCCCTAGGGCGGTAAGTAATTAAAAAAAGTATGATGGTTAGATGTACGCGAACTTTTTGAAAGAGTGAAGAGTTTTTTTTTTTAATTACTTACCGCCCTCGGGCTTTTCTAGCTACATTATTACCCTAGAGCGCTAATTGGTCACCTACAAGCTCCATTTGGGGGTAATAAGGACCTACTTTACCTCACAATCGAGATGTAAAGCAGAGTAGTTAGCTCGGGTGTAAGCATCAATTGCACCCTCGAACTATAGGCGCCCTCGCTGTGCTCGTGCGCCTAAATATCTCGGGCTGCAATTGATGCCTTACAACCCTTGGCTACTAATCTACTATTATTTATTTAGTACACTAACAATTTACATTATATATGACAAACACAAGAACGTTCACATTATTACTATTTTTTATACGTAAATCGATTATAAGTGCTCATAAGGTTATATGTCATGTAAACAATATTTTGACAATTGAGGTATAAAAACTTACATACTAGGTGTTAAAAACTTACTTAAACGTACTTAATTCAATTAATGATGATTAGTTACGTTTGTTCTTGAATTAGGTAAGTTGCGAAATTATGTGTGTGTTCCGTTATAAGCACTGCGAGCACTGGCAGTGCTCTTTACTGGGGACTTCCAGTGCTCTCAGTGTATTTCGGAACGCACCCTAGCCCCCCTAGCATGGGCCGAGACAATTTTCTCCCCGAGGAAAGGATAAAAATTTTATTCCTAAATAAATAAATAAAAACGCTAAATAACGGTGGATAAATAGTCCCCCGAGTCCCCGTGAAATGTCAAACGGGGATAAACTTCTCCTCTCCACTGTTGCCGTGCTCTGAGAAGTGGATAAGTTAATTTTATCTCTTGTCAGTGGATAAAATCGGGGGATAAATTTTTTATCTCCGGCCCATGCTAGCCCTACTGGTCTAATGTTTTGTTCTGACAAATTATTTTTTAGGGTTATTAGAAAATATACCTGACAAAAAAGGAAGTGTTGGAATAATATGCTATGGAATAATATTACGTAATAGAAAAATATTCATGTCGCTGTTATTACTACTTTTTGAATTGAAAACTTCTTTAGCCGCGTTGGGCATTTTTTGGTAGGGGGTAAACTTGTGGATTCGCGTCACCGACATCGTCACCGATACCTCGCTCCGACATGCTCGCGAACACCGACATGCTCGCGTTGGTACGAAGACAAGGCCTTAAATATAAATATACTACATTCGTAATTAAACTTTAATGCCTTAGTTTTAAGGTTTATATTTTAATTTTTATTATTATTATTATTTTTTTAAACTATTTCAAATATTCGTTTTTAAAAATTGGCAGTCCCTATGACTGCCAATTTTTTTTTATCTAGATGTTATTTTAAAATTGATATTTTCACCCAGATTATGTAGCGATAAAAAAACTGGACTAGTATAAAACTTGTGTTTGTATACACGCTGTTCTCAGGTGCTATACCTGGGCGGGCCCCCTCCTCCCCCGCCGGTGGGCGTGGCCGCCAGCGCGCCGGCCAGTGAGAACGCGACGACGCCGGCGCCCCCCGCGCCCCTCCCCGAGCCCGACGACGACGACTATTTCAAAGGCGTCATACAGGATGTGCAGGTTAGCATTGCTGTAGGTTTGGAATGGTCTTTCATCCATTCAAAACTCGGCTTAAATTTATCTACTGTTGGACGTACAGGTCTTTTGAATTGGTTCGTTTCTCAGTAATTTCAACTTGTGTTTATCTAGGTCCCTGGATAAGTATGTTTTCAGAATCAGACATAAAACCAACTTTATCTTACGTACTAATTGATCAGGAACATAGCCTATATTGTCAAGTTACGTAATAACGACACGAAGTGAAAAACACAACTAGTTTTCATTCATCATTTTTGGTGTTTACGGATCAAGACTAAATCCATACTAATTCATACTAATATTATAAATGCGAAAGTGTGTGTCTGTCTGTCTGCCTGCTACGCTTTCACGGCCCAACTACTCAATCGATTTTGATGAAATTTGGTACTGAGGTAGTTTACATCCCGGGGAAGGACATAGGCTACTTTTTATCCCGGAAAAGAGAAGAGTTCCCGCGGGAATTAAAAATCTGTATCCACGCGGACGAAGTCGCGGGCATCACCTAGTATTATAAATGTGAAAGCGTGTCTGTCTGTCTGCTACGTTTTCACGGCCCATCTGCTCAACCGATTTTGATGAAATTTGGTACTGGGGTAGGTTGTACCCCGGGGAAGGACATAGGCTATTTTTCATCCCGGAAAATTAAAGAGTTTCCGCGGCAAGCAAAATATCTTACTCCACGCGGACGCGGGGCACGGGCATCATCTAGTTTCATAATATTTATTAAGATCCGACTTCAGGATTTATTTTAAAATCCACTCCTTAAACACACACATACTAATGAAAAAAATAATTGTCTGATGGCATTGATGTAGAATTTTAGACGAAGTCGCGGGCAATATCTAGTGTATGATAAATCGTGAACGATAAAATTGGTAACGCGCTTGCACGGGGCCGATGTGTCATTAGCTAAATAGAGATACCTGCACTATACCGATGTTTGCACGCGCCTTGTATTGAAGTTGCGAGCGGCTTTCGCCGGATTCTTCACACGGGGGCCGTACCTACTTTACCAGCGCGCTCGTCCCCGCAGGTGTCGAACGGTCTGGACGTGGCGGTAGTGGAGTTCTTCCCGCTGGCGGCGGCGGGGCTGCGCGTGCCGGCGCCGTTCGGCGAGGTGTCGCTGGACCCGGCGGGCGTGCTGCGCGGCGTGGTGTCGGACGACGTGTGCGCCTCGCACCCCTGTCTGCACAACGCCACCTGCTCCAACACGTGGAACGACTACACGTGAGTGCGGCTCTGTGTGTGGGGGGGGGGGGGGGGGGGGCTATTAGAGTGGAGGGATGTGCCCAGCTGTGGGACGTTAATGGGCTGTAGTGGTGGTGGTGGTGGTGATTATTAAACTATTTGTTTGTTTGTGCGACCACAAAAAGGAAATGATGACAAAACACAAACAGAAATAGGATTTGTGTTCTTCTAAGGTGGCTTAATTTAACAATGGCAAGTTTTATAGTTTCTTATTCTAAAAATAATTCTGAAGAATGTTAATGTGAATTCAGGGCGCATTAAGTCAGGGAATTATATCCCTGAACACGAGACCAGTGATTTTGCGCAACAGACTAGCCTCCAACAGGTGTTTTAATGGGTATACAGTATAACCAGCCCCCCGATGTTAGAAAACCGTAATCGTAATCGTTTTCAAACTTATAATTCGACCAGTTTAAGAAGTTCATAGATGCATGCACGATACAAACTCCTTATATAGTTCGAATAATACGTTTCAAGCTGTCAAATGATAACGATTTGCTTTTAGACAATTGGGCCTCTGATATTGTCTCAAATAGGGTGGCAGGTATAGGTTCCCCTTAAAAAGCAATAAAACGCGTCGCTAAAAGTTTGGATCAGACTTTTGGCCTGAGGGCATAGTATACCGTCGCTTCAGGGAAGCCAGATCCAGAATCCCTACTGTTTCATAATTATATTTTCATATGTATTAATATTATTTTATTGTGTTATTCTATTATATGTTATACTAGCTGATGCCCGCGACTTCGTCCGCGTGGATTTTAGGTCTTATGGAGTCCCGTGGGAACTGGTTTTTCCCAGTATAAATGTACCTAGATAATATATGAAACTGAATAAATTACCGTCAGTCTGACAATATATTTGAAGATCTCTCTACTGTCTTATGTACTTTTGTATATGGAGTTGTTTTAACCCAATTTTTTTACTTTTCCGTACAATTTTTAAAACATTTTCTTTCATAAGAACCTTCTCCTTACAATAACAAACACAACAAAAAAAGAATTAGCGAAATTGGTCCAGCCGTTCACGCGTGATGCCGTGACCAAGGGAAATAGGGATTCATTTTTATATATAGAGATTATGTTAAATATATCTATGGGCCTAGTTGCCTGATTTAAACAAATAAATAAATGAAAAAACTAGAAGTTTAATCCGCCACAGAAGGTAAATCTATCTGGTACAGTGCGTATCTTGAACTTGCAGCCCGCGATATTCTCCACACCACATAAATCTTCCAAAATACCCTCAACTTACGTTTCACTCCGATACCGGAGCATCTTGAGGAGATGTTGACTCTACAATGCACGATTGTGAATAAATGTAAAGTGTATGGTGCGTGTCTGCAGATGCCTGTGCCCGCGCGGCTACAAGGGCAAGCAGTGCGGCGAGGTGGAGTTCTGCCAGCTGCAGGGCTGCCCGCTCAACTCGCACTGCCGGAACCTGGACCGAGGGTGAGCGGACACACACTTTATAACACGTTTGTTTGTTCAATATGTCACCTATATTGCATCTTTTGCTTTTCTCCAATGTGTTCCGTTATCTTTCAATTCGTCAAATTCCCGTCCAATGTTTTACTCGTATAAGAAATCATCGCACACAATTTAGCTACGATAAACAAAATCACGTTAGCGATAATATTCCTGTTACCTCTGTAATAGTAAATTATAGGAAAGTTTAACAGCTGAGGACTACAGAAAAAAAAATTGAATTAAAATGAAAACTTTTAACTTAGAATTTTAGTATTAAAATTTGAAAAAAATAACCTTAAAACTAAGGCATTAAAGTTTAATTACGAATGTAGTATATTTATATTTAAGACCTTTTGTCTTCGTAATAACGCGAGCATGTCGGTGTTCGCTAGCATGTCGGTGTCGGTGACGCGAATCCAGTTTACCCTCACCAAAAAGTGCTCAACGCGGCTAAAGAAGTTTTCACTAAATGTATGTAGATTCGGTCTCTTATTCTATGCATGCATGTTACTCTTGCCAACAATCACACCTGATAAATACGCGCCGAATTGAGAAACCACTTTTAGTAATAAGACCGTGGTTGCGCACTTTTTCTATATATTTTGTCGTTGATTTCTTCGTTTGTTGTATTTTTTGTGTGGCAACAACTAATAAGAAGTGTCGCTGACATACATGGTTGTGGTCTCAGATACGAGTGCGTGTCCAACGCGACGTTCGACGGCGTGAACACGACGCTCAGCTACCAGCTGCGTGTGCCGCGCGCATCCACGCTCACCGCCGACCCGCTCGAGCCGCTCGAGCTGCCCAACTCGCTCACCATCACATACAGGTATGGTTCACCGTTGAAGACCGGCTAAATACCATCAGAAATTATTTGTCAGGAGTACATCTTAAAAATTGCCTCTCTGTAACGTAAAAAATGCTCTGATTTATTTAAACCGAGTCCAAAAAGCGGTCGGGAAGTGTTGAAAATCTGTAAGGAGGACTTAAGTCACAAAAATACATCATCGTATTTGTGTTTTGCACGCCGAGAATGTCAGATAGGTTAAGTATAATAAAATTGTATAGTAAACCTGCGTTCCATATCCATCTCTAACTGTAATACTTGTAAATTGTAAGTTAAATTTTAGTCATAACCAGGAGCAAAATGGTAGCTTTATTTTTGGTACCCCAGGAGCAAAATGGTAGCTTTATTTTTGGTACCCCAGGAGCAAAATGGTAGGTTTATTTTTTGGTACCCCAGGAGCAAAATGGTAGCTTTATTTTTGGTAGGTACCCCAGGAGCAAAATGGTAGGTTTATTTTTTGGTACCCCAGGAGCAAAATAGTAACTTTATTTTTGGTACCCCTGGGAGCAAAATAGTAATTTTATTATTGTTCCCCCACAAGAACAAAATAGTTACTTTTTTTTCACCTCTAGGAGCAAAATGGGCGGCACGTTGTTCCGCGCAGAGCAACGCGGGGTGAACGGGTCGGAGGACGCAGTGTTCAGCGTGGGGCTGTACAAGGGGCAGGTGGGCGTGCAGTGGCGGCTGGGCGGGCTGCCCGCGCAGCGCCGCATGCGCGCGCGCCGCCCGCACGACGCCTGGGTCACGCTGCGGCTGGTGCTCGACGACGGCCGGATCACGGGTATGAGCGCGCGGGAACCATTCCATCTTTGTTGCGTCCCCGAAATATCTGACTGACCATATGAAGAGCGCTGTGGAATTTAAGGAAACCAGTTTCTTTAAGTTGAACACCGCTTTTGAGATGTTCTTATCTCTCGTCTTTGGTATACTTTCTATTTCGGTATTTTTCATTGCCCTTTCTCTCTTTCTGAAGGCTCGTTCGTGGACGCCGAGGGTCAGGAGGAGTTGGGTCTCGCGGACAACATCGACGTGTCGGCGTGGCAGCGGCTGGTGACCGAAGGCACCATCACGCTGGGCGGGGTGCACCCCCCGGGGCCCGCCGCGCTCGCCGCCATCTACACCACTAGCCCTGTAAGTGTCGGGCTCATTCGCAGACGCCGAGGGTCAAGGGGAACTGAACATAAGCTTTTCCTAATAAAAGCCACCACAGGATATCTCCAGCCTTCTCAATCCCTTCTTTTCTTGCTACGTTCTGTCGTTATAAAATATATGAAGCTTGCTTGCTTGTGAGCCATCTCGACAAACTCATACTTTTATAGTCTGCCCCAATGCCAATTTATCTTGGTAATGGTTTCAGTAGGATATAGCATGGATTTCTTTATTTGTGATTTTGTCTTCCAGGGTGAACTCTATCTTAGGCTAGTTGTCTAAAGAATTACACTAAATAACCTGCTCTTGAGAATGGTTTGTCTTGTTTCCAGATGGAGAACTCAACTGATCCCAGCGTGTTGGAATATTCGGAGGACGAATTCATAGACGACAACTTGGCTGGAGAATATTTCAAAGTGAGTGATGAATTATGTTTCAGTTTTGTGCGATTTTCAAAACCCTTAAAAAATTCAAAAAGACATTAAAAAGCGGGCCTTTAGTGTATTCAGAAAAATGAGAAATTTAAAAACACGCGGCCGTGTTTGCAGTCCACACAATATATTATGTCAATAGATGCCAACTACTGGTAGCACACGAATAATACGAAGAGCCTGAATCACGATTCCGAAGTATTCTTTGAATGGCGTTGTAGGTATATATACAATTTCCAAAGATAAATGGTTGGACCAGTGGTCCCCGAGCGCATCACCCTCTCGGAGGAAGATCTACCTATTTTTACGGTCGAGCCATGTCACATATACCCTTACCGCGACTTCGGCCGCGTGGATTGATGTTTTTCGATTCCCGCGGGAACTCTTTAATTTTCCGGGATAAAAAGTAGCATATGTGCTATTCCAGACTATAATCTATCTCTGTGCCAAATTTCATCCAGATCCGTTCGGCCGTTGGAGCGTGATTGAGTAACAAACATCCATACATCCATACATCCACACATCCATACATCCATCCAAACTTTCGCATTTATAATATTAGTATAGATTCTAACTTATAATTGTGTACGGGAAGGTTTTCACTTCTGAAAAACCACCGGTATGACCCACAATTTAGCAAAATAAATTATTTATGCTTTACGATTATCTCGTACAAGCATGTCGATGAGCCGTTGTGTGTATCGTCCAGGGTTGCCTGGGCGCGGTGCACGTGGGCTCGCTGCTGCTGCCGTTCTTCACGGAGGAGGAGCTGTTCGTGGGCTCGGCCGCCGCTCTGCTCGCCGCGCAGCCGCACTATGCGCTCATGTACGTTGAACTCGCTCTGTCATTCTATATTTAGTTACCACTATCATGCGGAGAAAACTGGCTTTCTACGGACTAGATGTCCACAGGGGAGCCCAATTAACACTTCCAATACTAGTTTAGGAAGGAATTAGCATTGTAGGCGAGAGCTCCAGGTCGCAAAAGGCGAAAGTGGTTAGCTCCTTAAGTGATTAGATCCTTGGCAGACTTAAGTGACGATGTAATCTACAATGGAAACGGGTTAATTTTACGGATTTAACTTAATTGTACTTGTAGCCTTGCTACAAAATTTAAAATCATACCAACGTTGAGCGTATTCGAGTGTCGAAACTGTTTGGCGTTAAAGTAAAACAAACCTTAGACATTGTTTTAGACATTGTTTTAGAGTTCAATTTCGTGTATGCATTCAGCGCCACAAACGTAAACGTTTCGAAATTAAAATCAAAATGTATTGTACTAAATTCGTGACTTTGCATGGCGTTTGGGCTCATTTTATTCTGACACCAAAGTGTTCGAACTCTCGAATATACCCATTGTCACGTAGTGTGATTTTCAAATCTTGTGGTATATTGTTTCGATGCAGTACTGTATCAGAAGCGGAACACTTAATCGCTTGGTGGTACTTTCGCAACTAGTTCATATCACGAATGTCGGGAATGGTCCCCCTTGCCCCCAGGTCGGGGTCGCCGTGGGGCGCCAGTGCGGGCGTGGGCTGCGTGCTGTGCCTGGAGTCGCAGTGCGAGCGCGGCGCGCACTGCCGCGACGTGCGCAACTCGTACGCGTGCGCGTGCCCGCCGGGGTACGCGGGCGACTACTGCCAGACCGACGTGGACGAGTGCGAGCACCACCGCTGCCTGAACGGCGCCACGTGCAGGGACGACGTCGCCAAGTACACCTGCCTCTGCCCCCAGGGATACGACGGACAGTTGTGAGTGCACTACCCTCACTTACTGTGTTACGTGAAACTCGGGAAACTCGGTTATCCACATAAATAAACTTTAATTTATTACCGAGTACCATAGACCAGAGATCACCGGGAACCCAGCACGGCCTTCATATTTAATATGCTGCACGCGTTCAAAAATATATCTTGTCAAAATTGCGAGCACAGGTGTTCAAAAATAAATCGTGTTTATCTCGTCGCAGTTGCGAGCACGACATAGACGAGTGCGAGTCGTCGCCGTGTGAGAACGGCGGCACGTGCTGGGACGAGCCCGGCCGCTTCCGCTGCGAGTGCGGCGACGAGTGGCGCGGCGAGCGCTGCGAGCGCCCGCGCGTGCGCACGTGCGCGCACCGGCCGTGCGCGCCCGAGCCGCGCGCCACCTGCACCGACGTGCCCGGTGAGTGGAAATAAATTTTAAAAAACCCTCGGCGCTATTTACGGTGTAATCTTAAGCATGTCGCACGTGTATCAGAAATAAGTATAATGTTCGTTCCGCCCGCAGACACGGTGAACGGCAACAACTACACGTGCACGTGCGGCGCGGGCTGGGCGGGCGTGCACTGCGAGCTCGCCTTCTGCGAGGTCACGCCCTGCCTCAACGGGGACTGCGACACCGACGCGCTGGTGAGTGGGATGCGGGCACGTTCAAGCCCTTGTCGCGGGAGAGCCTTGCTCCGGATCGTCGAGTTAGACACCTGTTCTGTGTCCTCAGCCGCCGGTGTGCGAGTGCTGGGCGGGCTGGAGCGGGCGGCTGTGCGGCACGGAGCGCGACGAGTGCGCGGGCGCGGCGGCGTGCCTGCACGGCGGACGCTGCGTGCCGCGCAAGCGACCGCCGCTCTGCGACTGCCCGCCCGGTCAGTATACACACACACATTCCAATGCCAAACACACACACAAACGCATAAACTGTCTCTTTTCCGTTGTGAATAAAAGAAGGAACCCTTCTGGCGCGAGCGTCTTGACTTGATTATTTTGAATTGAATTTAATATAATTTACTTAATAAAATGAATTATTATCATAAGGCCTATTACACTACGCGGTATTAAGACAGTCTTACTAAGACTGTCTTAAAGTCTAATTAGACAAGCTCGCTATTACATTGTGCTGAATATCGCATGCTGACTCATTTGCAAGGCGTACGTCGTCGGTGACGGTTGTCGTAAGAGTCATGGGAAAACTATCGAAGCACCAGAAAATCGCCGTAACTCATAGCCCGAGTATTAGTTTGAATACATTTGAAAACAAGAAAAGAAGAATATGGGTGAAGGAGTATTTACTTCTACGGGAAAAATTATCAAATATGCAAATACTGAGTGTTTTGGACCCATCTGACTTAAGAAACTACCTTAGAGTAGGAGTTGCTGACTTTGAACATCTGTTGAAATTAGTTACTCCATAAATTCAAAAGCAAGATACGCTTTTTAGACAAAGTGTCAGTGCAAAAAAAAAATTGGTAGTTACGATTCCTGGCAACGGGAAACTCCTACCAAGACCTTAGGTTTAGCTCTTTGATATCTCAACCTCTTTTATCGTCAATTATACCAGAAACATGCCGGGCTATCTACAAAAGAACTTCCTTTCCTTTTGAACAAGCCATTGTGCACGGCACAGCCACGGGGCACAGGCACAGCATAAAACACGGACGTGTTCACGCTGCGGCTGCTGCGCGCTGACTGAACGGTTGTCTTGCTAAACGTTATTACACCATGCGATATTCAGCAAGCAAGCAAGTTAGAGCGGCCGAATCCACTCGGTCGGTCTAATTAGACAGACTAACTTGCTAACTCTTATTACACTATGCTAAATCTTAGTAAGACTGTCTTAATACCGCGTAGTGTAATAGGCCCAATACTAAATAGTATCTAAAGATCGATCTGATATCATCGATGATCGATAATAATAACAAACCTAAACTGCGTTTCACAATAATGCACCTTTGGGTATAGCATAAAAATACCTAACTTCCTTTCTAATTGATTTTTGGATAATTATAAAATACGTTTAACCCATGATACTTTATCATACTGTAAAATTTCGTCGCCTGAGGAATCACTGTTGGGGTCCACTAGCTTCCTCGCCTGGACTACTTATATATATTATAATAAATTCATTAGAAAGTAAATAGCGTTAGGAAATACAGTTCTTTATTCACATATAGTATGAAATGTCGCAATACGTGTGTCTCGGCGTTATCAGGGTGAGAACGCTTCATCGACAACAATCTGGCTCCAAAGATAACACTCTGATAACAAATGTGGCGCAGCGACTCCCAAACTTGCATTATGTTAAATTTCTACAACGAGTAAACGATAAAGTCTTAATTTAATAAAGTAATAAATTAAACAAATTATATTTATTTGAAAATTATTTAAGAAAATAGGTCAGTAAAGTTGGCAGGAAGAGTTGGCTGATCTAAAAGAGTAAAAGCGCAGTTCTTAAAGTTTATCTGAATTTAAAAGAAAAACATTTGAAGAGACAAATTAGAAGTTAACCAATGATCTGTTAAGGACACTGTAAATTTAACCGCAATGATTTATTGACACATTAACTTTCAATTTTAAACATATATTTAAAGTATTTTAAAGTTATTTTATAAAAAAATTATATCAACTTTCAAAATCCAGCCCAGAAATGCCAACAACTTTTTTATTCGCTGTTAAGTCATCTCTTGACGGCGATCGTGTTTGATGGTACGAAGTTTAAGATGGAAGCGAGTTAAACTAGAAGTTGTATGACCGGGAACACAACGCGGAACCTGCCAAGTGCCACTTTTAAAACGGCGCACACCACTGCGCCAGGGGGGCGTCTTCAAATATATGCTAACATGCTCATAATAATACAAACAAACAAATGACATACGCACATTGAGCTAAAAATGAATTGTACTCATCGCATGACTAACTCCATTAGAGTAGCTACAATAGTTATTCAATTGATGTGACGTCCCACCGTTTTCCTTACGACATTGATAACGTTGAGGCGAAGACACTTTGTGAATCACTGGCCTTGCGTTGAGGCTACTCCCTGACCGCTGCATTGAGCAAAAACATGGACAAAAAATACGCGAAAAACGCGATCTTACTCTATTATTTCCGACGATTAGTGTAATGGAAGCTTAAACTGAGTGATTTCATGATGTGCGTGTTCTGTGAACGGATAATAAGGTGACGAAATGACGCGGAAGGATATTTGGATAGTGGTATTCCTTTTCGCAGCGTGTGCTTCGGGTTTGTGCATATTTTTTAATATATCTAAGGAAACTCACTCTCACTAATTGCAATTTCTTTTTGAGAAAATTTGTAATTTGCCATATTACCTATTCCTGTTTTTTAGTGTCTAAGTATTATCTGTTGATTGAATCGCTGTTGATTTTCTTATGATAATAAAATAAATCTAAACGAGTAATTTTGTATGTATTTTGATGTAATTGTGGTTGCTGCTGTATACAAAGGGAAACGCCCAGTTGACTAAGGGGTTTTGGCCAAGGTGCAGCCATCAATGAAATAAATTGTAGGCTTAAGGATTGAAATCATAGATTAAGAAACAAACACTATTTTGAACGTAAAACTCGGACGAACGTAAAACAGGCACGGTATCCATTGGCGAGCCGGGGTCGTTATGAAAAGCGGGTACGGAGTCCAAAGTAAAGCCAGGGTCGTTATCGGGAGCATCGGCAGAGTCCATAATAGCAGCAAAGTCGTCAGGTGTAAAATATAGCAAACCTAGGAAGAAAATCACGATTACGAAACACAACAACAGTAGCAAACGATGAACGCGAATAAAGAGAATAGAGTATAGACTATAGAGTTAAAACAATAAGTCAATGTCAATAATGTCTATTGCCATAGAGATCATAGATGTATGCCGTGAGCCAATGACAATATATCGATGTTACGTACATCGATTTATATCGATGTGTACATTCACTGAATCAGTTCAATTGATTGATCTAGCATGTCTATAAATCGATTAATGTTTATTTATATATAATAAGGTTTTCGATAAAACCATTAAATAACCAGAAGCGCAAAAGCTTTGCTTTAATTATTTTTTTTAAAATATCGATCTCGGATTATCGATTTTTGGTATATCGACTTTACGAAATGATGATTGCAGTCCCTACATTGTCAAGATTGACATTACGAGCCACGGCCCACGGAAGTGGTTTGAAAATATAGAATGTCGACTGAGTTTCTCTTTTAAACTAACTAATTATTCCCGAGTGCTACGCACAAATAGTTAACTGGAATATACTAGTTATTAAATATGTCTTTTAATGATATTCATTACATTGCTGGCTGCTCCTTGGCCAAAAATGGGCGTTTCCCTTTGTAACAAATAGCTTTGTTAAATTAAATTGCTTAGTAATATAATATTACCGATAATCATTATTATTCACACTACAAACAAAATTTTTTGGAATGATATCTCCATTTCCATTTTAATTATTTTACTCAAATAACTAAAGGAATAACTAAATGTCATGTCTTAACGAAACGAAACAAATCAATTAGGATTACAATTTAATGTAATTACCGATAATTAAAACTTTATTGGATTCAAACTAATTATGGTAATTCCTCTGTTTCTTATAGCGGCTGAAATCTTATCAGCGTTTCAGGTGGTGAGCAGGTTGTTAGCATACTTAATGATTAGCCGCTATTTATAACCGAATCGTAACTATGTGACACTGTAGAGTTATGGGACTTTTGTTACATTATTAATATTAAACAACTTTATTGCATAAAAAAGAACAATTACAAAGGACATATAATAAAAGTACTAATTGATTCATTGGAGTGAACCTACAACAATGAATCAATTAGTATTGTGAGACGGGAAATTGCTCTTTTTTTCATTTCATTTTTTAATGTAACTTATTTTTGTATTATGATTGTTTATCGCACAATTTTGATGTATTTAGTGTACTATGCCAAAAAGTCTGGATACCTATTTGTATTTAATAAGAAAGAGATCCTGTAAGAGCATATTATAATGTTGTTGTAATGTTGCGGCTCTCCGGTGATAAAAGAAGAGGAAACAGGAAATTCGGAACACTCCAAAAATTAGTTTTAAATTATTGACGAAAATAGTAATCATTACCAAACCACACCTCACTTGTATTTAAGTACAACGATACTATTAAAACTATTCAAAAGAAGTTTGAAAAGTTTGTGTTTTAGCAGTGGAAATGAAACTTCCTTTTATAGTTAATCAAGATCAACTAATTAAACTATTAATTAATCTAATTTCACCAACTAAATTTAAAGAAGGAGGAGCAGCTATATTTGAAGATATTATTAAAAATCATCACAATTTTAATGAAGGTATAAAATTTATTGTATATAAATACTACCTATTAGCTGATGCCCGCGACATAGTAGTTTTTTTGGTTCTGCGGTAACTCTTTAATTTTTCGGGATTTAAAGTAGCTTGCGTGTTATTCCTGACTATAATCTATCTCTGTGCCAAATTTTATCCAGATCCGTTCAGCCGTTCTGACGTGATTGACAAACATCCATCCATCCTTACTTTATCAGGAATGCAAAGTCCTTACGGTGCGTCAATTATATATTTTAAAACTAGCTCTTAAAGTCCATCGGTCAGTAACTTCTTCAAAAGAATACAACTTGTTATTAAAACGACGTGTATTTAAGATTCCTATACCTAAAATTAAATCCTGTTTCGCTAGACGATTTAGTCCTTACGTAGAATCATTTATTTACAATAAAGTGGTTAGCGCATGCGACATTAAGCACTGTTCCGTTAAACAAGCAAAAGCAAAAATTTTACCTTGGCTCGCTTCATTGGATTACAACGCCACGGAAAAACTTTTCTTACACTTAACATAAGGGCATTCATCATTTTTCATTTATCATTATTTATTGTTAATTAGAAATTACCTATGTTATTTTAAAAATGCAACAAAAATGTTAAAATACCGAGCGACAATTGCGTTCTGTGATACTTTCATTGTTTAATGCGACATAGGTACCCACGATACAGGATTACCTAGTGTGGGTACCATAGGATATAAGGAAAAATTGTCATAGTTGTTTCTGTTAAATAAACATTTTTCATTTTCATTTTCATCCAAACTTTTGTATTTATAATAGGTACTAGTATAGATAGTTTTTGTATATTTTCATTTTAAAGAATTTTAAAGATTGTATTTTTAATGTTCATTTGACCATTTAACAATAATACCCATTTACATCTGTGTACCCATTAATGCCGCTGTAGAGCTACAGCAATCAGCATACAGATTGGTCCCTTCTACCTCCCTGCACGTGCCCCCTGGGTGGTGCTAAACGAGCGATGAACTTTCAGGCGAAATAAGCGTTCTTTTTAATTAGCTTGTTGATATTATAAAAACTCTTAAATATACTAAACGCCATACGATTAAATAAATAAATACAGATTGGTTCAAACATGTCCAGCTGTAGGTTTCGGTATATGAATGCTACGATCGCTACGATGTTGTATAGTTACCGTTGTCGTGCGTTTCAGAGTGGCGCGGCGCGCGCTGCGAGCAGGACGTGGACGAGTGCGCGGAGGGGCTCGTGAGCTGCGGGCCCGGCCAGTGCGTGAACACGCCCGGCGGGTACAAGTGCGTATGCAATACCTATTATATTACCTATATTCGTTTGCGTTTCATTATTTTTTCTAAGATCAACCAGCAAGAAGTTTCTTGCTGGTTCTTCTCGGTAGGAATGGCATTCCGAACCAGTGGTAGATTGACTCGACTATTCAAAAGAGTTTGTCAAAGTCAACTTGAACAATGAGTTTTGAATTTTTCCCAATTTCAGCTCATCGGACACTATGCAAAATAGACAAATTCTATTCATTTTTGGTGTTTTCAGTTATTTTTTTGTTATGTTGTTTCTAACTAACTAAAGCTAGAAATACTAGAAATACCAATAAATATCATATCAGTTTCAGCCATTCATTATGGCTAGTCATGACACGACGCGTCAGTATTGTGTGCCTCCAATCGTTACATGTTTCTCAATTTCCATTTAATAGACTTTAATAGTTTGTGAGTTTTCGTATTTAAATTCTGTCAGTGAATGTAGACACTTTCTGTTACCGATCGGTTTTCTGGGACGGTTCAGTAAACTGTTAAAGAAAACCGTGGTTTTGTAATATTCAGGGGCGGCAAAAGTGTCTGCGCATGTTTATCATCTGGCAATGGAGAGAGCCGGCCTCACGTTTGTTACTGCGTCGTTGCAGATGCGAGTGTGAAGAGGGGTGGTGCGGCGCGGGGTGCGCGCTCGCGGACCCGTGCTACGCGGCGCCCGAGCGGGTGACGGACGCGCCCCCCGCCGGGGAGGAGGCTGATGAGCTCGGGCACGGGCCCTGCCTGAACGGCGCGCGGTGCGAGCAGCGCTGCGGCGCGGCCGCCGACTACGAGTGCCACTGCGTCGACGGCTGGGTCGGCGTCAACTGCACGCAACAGGTGAGCACTCGGCACCGCGAGCCTCGTCATACCTACCAGCGTTACACTTACGTTCAACAGTTTGAAACGAGAATGTGTGTATGTGCAGTGCATGTCGGCGCTGGCTGTCAATGCTTATACGAAACTGAACTGTTAAACATTTCGGCTAAGGTTCATTTTACGATGCCTATCTGTTCAAACGCGTAAATACGATCTATCGTCTATCGAAATTGCAATGTAAAAACGGAGACTAAGGGCACCGCGTAATTTAGTATTCATTCAACATTTTGAAATGACGATAAGTAGTTTTGCTAATTGGGCGTTCGTGTAATGCTCTCACGGGCCGTTCTTAGCCTTTTTGGTATAAGGTCAGCCTACTTTAAGGATCTTTGATGCTGGGGATGCCCGCAACTTCGTTCGTGTGGATTGAGGTTTTTTGGTTCCCGCGGGAACTCTTTAATTTTCCAGGATAAAAGAGCTAGCCTATGTGTTATTCCAGACCATAATCTATGTCTGTGCCAAATTTCATCTAGATCCGTTAAGCTGTTGTGGCGTGATTGAGTAACAAACATCCATACATCCATCCAATTATAATATTAGTATATATGATACGGAGACCCTAGAATGGCGCCTTTGTCTAAAATAAATCATTTTTTAATGATTTTAGGGTTCCGTAATCAACAAGGAACTCTTATAGTTTGGCCATGTCCGTTCGTCCGCGGCTTAGCTCATAGATTAAAAGCACTAAATAGCAGCCGAGCGATCGCGTAACTTCTGCATCAATCATTGTTACAGTATCAATTGTTGTAATTGGCTGAATTTATGGCATTCTTGCTGCGTCAATGGATTATGTCCAATAGTGGAAGAGTGTTAACCAATCAGAGGTGATTGCGATGTATCAATGATTGATGCAGAAGTTACGCGATCGCTCGGCTGAAGTGCGCGTTTTGACGTTTGAAAAATTGTCAGCAGAGCGATTGTCTAATAATGACAGCTACAGTGTAACGATCGCAATCACCTCTGATTGGTTATCATTATTACACTATTAGCCAAAATCCATTGACGCAGCAAAAATACCATAAATTCAGCCAATCAAAACAATTGAGACTGTAACAATGATTGATGCAGGTTTTACATAATCGCCCCATTGTAGTGCGCGTTTTGACGGTTTTTTTTCCCGGTCAGTTCCTGCTACTATTTATTATGTAGCAACCTTTTCTCTGACACAATTACTTTTTCTATGTAATATCACAACTTGCCAGTCTTTTGATGAATGAAAATGATTTATTTCAACATACATTATTATATTGACACATTTTAAATTGTTGGACTTATGGGAATTGGATGTTGGTTAAATATTATAAATAATTGATAAAAAAATAACGTAATTTAAGGTTGTACATGAATATTTTTGCACACTGCTACTAGCAGTAAATTGTGAACGGCACTAATTATCAGATAACAACTGATTTACCCACAATTTGGCAAAATAAAAATTATGAATTATGAATTTTTTTGACGTTGAAAGATTGTCTTATATGAGAGGTTGTCAAATACTCCATGTGTGTATGTTTGCAGGGCGTGTCTGCGGCGGGCGGCGCGGTGAGCCCGGCGGCGCGCTGGGCGCTGGGCGCGGGCGGCGCGCTGCTGGCGCTGGCGCTGGGCGGCGCGCTGCTGGCGGCGCTGGCGGCGCAGGCGCGGCGCAAGCGCGCCACGCGCGGCACCTACTCGCCCTCGGGCCAGGAGTACTGCAACCCGCGCGCCGAGATGCTCGCGCACGCGCTCAAGCCGCCGCCCGAGGAGCGCCTCATATGATGACGCGCGCTGCACGCACACATCCACGACTATTCCGTTGTGCACCATCTCTAAACTGAACTAAAATGACAACTATAAATTATATTATTATATTGGATAGAAGCAGGCGTTACTTCGCGGAAGTCCATGACAATGAAAAGACTAGAAGTTGAATTCGCTATAATCCGCCACAGAAGGTAAATCTATGTGGTACAGTGCGTATCTTGAACTCGCAGCCCGCGATATTCTCCACACCACATAAATCTTCCAAAATACCCTCAACGTACGTTTCACTCTGATACCGGAGCATCTTCAGGAGATGTTGACTCTACAATGACGTGTAGAGTCAACATCTCCTGAAGATCAAGCTCTATTTATATTGCTATCCCCTTAATAATACTCCCTACGGAAAAGGACAGACCAAGATTTGGAGCTGTCATTTTAGTTTAGTTTAGAGATTGTGTTAAACAGAATTAGCTACATTGTTACAGCTCGTCTAATTTCAATATGAACGCGCCTCCAATATATAAGTGCATAACAAACAACGATAAACACAAATCGGGCGTCGTCATTGGTCATTCATACACCTGCTCTTCTAGATACAACTTGTACGACTGTTGTTGACTGACTAGAGTACTACAAATAACGCCGCGATTAATAATAGTAGTTTGTGATATAAGGGCGGTAAATAGGTTTTTACATACGAGTTGACTAATGTCAGCCCGATGACGCCAGTCGAGGGCTGACCATCGTCACGAGTTTGTTAAAACCTTAACGCCCGTGTATCACACAATATTTTTCAATACATTTGTGAGAAAACTTGAAAATAAAACTCGAGTAGGTAGGTACAAGGTACTCACTAGAAAATGGTTTCTCACGCCCGTACTTATTTCGAGATTTTTGGCGGTTATTAATAGCGCGATTTTTTTCTTTCATCTAAAATACCTAATTGTTGATTTAATTTTATTATTCCACATCACATAAACCACTCATATTATTTAATAATTTATAAGAAAAACTCAATGAAACTTTTAAAAATAGCGCGCACAGATTAAAGATTTAGTATCTACGGCGCGTTGTTGTAATTTTGCGTTTTTTTAATTGGCTTCATGGCTCCAGGTTCTAGCTCTTAACTCCCAGCCTGGACTATTCAGCCTTTAATTTTTTGATTTATAAAACTTAAAACAATTTTAATTAATTATATTAAAGACAAATTTTTATTTCATAAATTAATTTCATTAATTCACATCTAAATGTCATTATTTTTTAGGTTTTCTACATACAAAGTCAATATCATTATGAACCTTCTTGCGAGAAAACTTTTTATTTAGAAGTAAAGTGGTCTTAGAAAAATGAAAAAGAACTGCAAATTTACTGCACGAGGGCAGTAAATTCTGCAAAAAAAAAGCACGAGGGCAGTAAATTTAACTTACAAGCCCTGTTTACTGCCTCTGTAAGTGCATTTTTCGAGCAAGTGTATTGAAAAAACTCTTAACTCTCTATTAATAAAATCGCGAGTGGCATAATAGATGTGAATAAAACAGGCTAACACTCCCAGTGTATGCCGGATAGATTTGTAAGGCCGGCCGTGGAGTACTTAATCGTGAATTCGATGTCGTGTCGCACTGCCGCGCACGATTTGAATTTTAGCTAATGGATACGTGACGTCACACGTCATTGACGCGGCAAAATAATTCAACGACTGATCATTTTTACAACTTGTATCTTCTTGGTTACTGTAAATGCGTCGAAGGTTCGAAGATACTACTTTCTACTACTATACGCGTAATATGCTACGAAATATTGTGGTATAACAAAATCTGTTATTACAACTCTTTCAATTTACACTATTCTCTTCTCTTCTTTTTGTCTGACACATATATTTATGTAACATAATTCACATATTTCACATTTGATAGCTATTTTATGTAACTCGTATATCAAAAATCTAAATAATCTACCTATTATGTAAAATCCCAAACGATTAATTCATAGTAATTAATGGCTAAAATTGGGATGATATTGTAAATTTACTTTTAAAATAATAAATCATGTCTACAATCTATATTTAATAAAATAATCGACGATTTTAACAACCAAATAATCAAAA
Organism: Erebia ligea; assembly: GCA_917051295.2. Classification (NCBI taxonomy): domain Eukaryota; kingdom Metazoa; phylum Arthropoda; class Insecta; order Lepidoptera; family Nymphalidae; genus Erebia; species Erebia ligea. The sequence goes on from OU785220.1 coordinate 515,136, forward strand.
TATTTTAACACAAAACTATATAAAATTATAACCGGATTTTAACTTAATAAATGAAATTTTTGAATATATAAAAATAAAATTAAATGATTAGTGATCTTACCGACTTTTTAAGCCGAATTTTATATTGTACCGATTAAAATGTACCCGACTAATCAATAATGAAATATATTAGGTATTAGTAATTATTAAGTAGGAATTTATACAATGCGGGATTGGCCTCAGCGCTAAAGCCTGGGTCAGTTAGTTAGTAAGTTTGTACTGAAGCACAAGTGATTCTGCATTCGACTTTATGTAAGTGGGGTTAAGATTTGATTTCACGCGCAATTTTTGCGTATGTTTTATGACAAATTCTGTATAGATAGAAAGTGCTGGATTAAGTTTAGTTGAAAATAATTTTCAAGCTAGCGAGCTGACTCAGCTGCCATCTTAATCCAGGTTTAAAGTTAGTGAAAAAACGAAGGCGGAATTTCGCGCGCTGAAATTCTGTTCCGCGTTTCATCCACGCAGATTTGGCGCCAGCATGTTACGGGGAAGCATTAACTTTTTACAGAAAATATAAAGTAATATTTACGCGAACTCCAGCGAGGAAGCTGGTTATATCAGCCATGAGATCTATGCTTCAATATCAACGCCAGCTGCGTCCTCGCCGGCGTTATATCTTAGTGTAATAAGTGTAAATACTGGATTCGCGCCGGGCGAGGGCTCACCTGTCTGTGGCCAAGCGTGAGAATCACTTGCGCTATTTTATGTTTAAGGCGATGTTTTGTGAACGGTCAGTGAGACGACAGTCTGATACGACAGCAATAATTAATAGATTATCTTAAAGGAACAAAAATCGTGTTTCTAGTTTTTTTACAAATTCGATTTTCGTTTCACGGACCGCTACCAAAACCCCATTCTGCTCTCTTAGCACCACACGTTTGATTATTATTGCATTAAGCTTTCGGTCAAATGGAGGTGAATCCTGTTAAAGGTAAAATGAATGCGTATCGTATTTATGCGACTAAGCTCGCACTTTTGAAGACTTTTAAACAAGTTTGTTGAGTCCCGCGCTCAATTCGCCACAGTTTGATCAAGCTTTAAGCTCTATTACTGTCAAGGTTAGGTGCTAAGTGTGTTTTTAGTATTAAATGTGTAGATAAGAGAAATGAAAAAGCGTGCAAGATTCTAAATTACATGATAGAGAAGGCGTGCCTCGACCGCACACGCGCCCCCGCGCCCGCACCCCCTCACCCCCCGCCCCGCGCACGCTGCATAGGCTTAACTAGTATTACCTTCAACTTGGTCACTATACGTAATAATTAGATATAGTACAAACATAATATAGTGAAACTATAGACATGAGATAGTAACTTTTATTAGATAACACATTTTATAACATTAATGAATTTTTTCAGCTGAGACATTTTTAAATTTTACGTATAATTTTAGATTTGACATTTCGATAATGATTAATTTATATTTTCCTTATATGCTAGCATTATTAGATCATATTTATAATTTTTAAACATTGTTTGTACTATGTTGCACGCCCGAAGAGGCAATGTATTAATGCAATAAATGACTTTGAAACTTTACGACCAACAGTGGAAAATAATAGTATAGTAAAATGCGTATCATACGCATTAAAACAAAAATACGAAAATTACCAAAAAACCGCTTAATATAATAAGATACAGAATAAACAAATGAAACAAAGTACATAAAAGTAAATAGTTTATTATTCACATAGCGGGGTGCGAGCGCGCGCCGGGCGGCGGCGAGCCGTCCGTGCCTTAACCACAAGTCTGTATATTGAGGAGGTTATCATTAGTATTAATATTATGCTCGACGCCTAACTATACAGTTATAATAAGTGTACAGTTTATCAATTAATCCGCAAACTACAGACCATCTAAACTCTAAAGCGTCACTTTAGCAACGGACTAAAATAATAATCATAGTCTGTAGTAGGCGGAGAGTTTTAGTGTTAATAAGATATTCCGAAGACGTGATAAAGTGTACTTAACTATTGATGCTTTATACCAGCACCAGTATTACCTGGCTATATACTTAATCTTTTGCTCAACTTTCCTTACATTCCAACTTGCTGTACCTATAGAGAAATTTATATTTTTATCTATTTTATTTTTATGCAATTGAGTGGCTAGTCTAGGGTAAGAAATTTGTCTGTCGACTGTACTTATTAGTACTTTCAAAGTTTTATAGAGACCGAGCTATACAAATTTTTTTCTTAAATTGGCAGTTTTATAACAGTTCTCTAATATGCAGATTGAGGAATTTGCCCGTGTTCATTGCAGCTTGTATAAAAAGGGCAACTCCTTAGATCTTATCATTGTGATCATTTTAGTATATTTTACATACAATGGCCACTGCAATTGTAACGAACCTTATTTGTATTCTCGCTGTATTCACTATTTATTGTAGTTATGACGATGGCGAGACTAGTTCCAACATTGTGATATTTTCAAACGACAGTGGTCCGCTCTTCGGATCTTATGTAAAAGAACAATTTTCTTACATTTTTCTAGTGAAATGATCGAGTGTATTTTACAATGTATATAGCAACACGCCTTTTGGTGATAATTAGATTAAGTAGTATTTATTTTTCACAACTCTGTCCAAATATATTTTATGTAAATCCTACAGTGTACCTAGATTATTTTTTCATTAACTAACACTGTTTGGTTATTTTAATAAATTTTGAGGCAATTTTAATTTATATATTTTATATAACAAATATAAATATTGTAATATCGAAACTGCATGTAAACGCTCACTGCAGAAATGTTACCGTCCACTTAATATAATATCTGTAGATTGTTCGTTCGCACCCGAACTTTGCGTTTACTCATAAATTCGCTATGTGATTGAAATTAATAAAAATACATTTTACATATTTTTTTTTATTTTAACTGCTACCCCTAACATTGACCTCTAGCATACTTAGGGCCCGGACTCCATCAGAGCGGAGACGAGACGAGAGGAGAGGGCGTCAGCTAGTTATTAATAAACAATTAGATATTGATCATTTTTTTAAAAGAACCACGTGACCACGACACGTTCGGTTGCCATGTTTCATGACGTCATAATGTAAAAGCACGATAGTAGCTGATAGATAACATTGTGACGTCACATGCGCTCCGGTTTATGCTAAGCGTCCACTTGTCCGCATCGTACGCATCGCATCAAACAAATAAATTTTTCACAATGCGTCCATTGGATTGCCGACGCCACTTCATTCGGATTTTTGTAGTGAACGGACGTGCGAAATGCGTGTGGACAGGACCAGAGACTAGTAACCAGAGAGTGGTGCGACTTTCTATACAAAGAATAATACGATCCGTTTGATGCGATGCGTCCGATGCCATAGAGATAATATTATATCTCTATGTACGATGCGGACAAGTGGACGCTTAGCTTTATTCGGCGTGTTTTCGGTGCTGAATTCAATTTATTTTCAATTTGATATAACTTTTAAATTATAGCGAAATATTTTTTTTATAAAACTTATTTAACTATGATCTTTCGATTTATAACAAAAAAATATTTTTTTCAACAACCCAACTGCATTGAATGTGGCCTGTGGTAACAATAGGAAAATAATACAAAAGTTTAGTTCTAAACACGTCCTTTATTCAAATACTGTACAGAATGTATTACATGATACAATAACAAGGCGCGTCTGGCGCCATCACACTTTATGCGTTTAATTAACTTCATATTCACCCCGCGCCGCCTCCACGCGTCAGAACACTGGTCACTTCTATGTGCGGAATTCCTCGTACGAGTTTTAATAGTATTCCAAAACTATAACAATTGGGTATTTGACAACAGCTATTCAAATAAATTATGTTTTAGTGATTATTAAATAGAGGATCTCCCAAAAGTCGTAATATTCACGCCCCCTGTTAGTTTTATGTTGAATAACTATTTTAAACTATCGATTAAAGTAAAAAAGTACGTCGAACTTTGATGACGTCACCGTGCAATGTTTCATATATAATCCCATAATAAGCACGCGTTTTGACGTTTGAAAAAAGTTGCTGATTTGACTAGTTGTCAAATACCCAATTCCTTCATACTTAGCATAGCTCGGTAGTACAGAAGAAAAGACTTCAAACAAAAAGTTAAGGTCCATTTTGCTCACACATATCAAAAGTAAAGAAAACTATCAGGCTTCAATACTACCCCCCAGATAGCTAACAATGTCGTCATCCGGCAAAGGACTGGAATCGACTACTACGACCACAGACTATAGTGTATAAACGGAAAACTACGACTAACGCTACTTAAAAGGGACCTCTGTCTTAGGCCCATATTACACTATACTATATACATGCTATATACTATTTCGCACCATAGATCATCATCCTAGAAATATGCTATACTATATTTCTAGAATGATGATCTATGGTGCGAAATAGGATCCTATATATAGTATAGTGTAATATGGGCCTTAGTGAATATTAGCTGATGATGATGATGATGAAACTCGTACCAGAGGCGCGACGCGTGCAGACAGCGCGCCGGCGGTTCCTAGCAACGGCAAGCCACGCGCGCGTAAGCTTCTCTTTAACTTAAAGGAATGACTTGTGTGAGATCTATAGAGCAAACTTTGACTTTGCTTAGACTTAAGACATGGTTAAAACGAGACAGATTTATGGTTCTCACACGTAGACAGAGAGAGTTATATAGACCAAGCCATATCTCCTTTTCACTCCCACATGAAAGAGATGCAGTGTTGGGATGTTACACAAGATAGAATGAGTAAAAAATATGTTTTTTTTTCTATCCTTTTCTGCGTGTCACGGGTTTTGTGCCTATTGCAATACTATTGTGCCAAACAAATTATGACGTTTGGGAGGTGTTTCAATGTTATTACCTATCCCTTTCGGTTACAGGCTGGCCTTGATTCTAGAGGTTAATTATTCTATGTTCTCACATAAGTCCATCTCGTTTTAACTCTAGGTCTGAGCCAAGACAAAGCTCTATAGATCTCAGCATTAGATCCCGCAAATTCAACAGTGAATAACTCCTCGCTTGCACCGTTCCTCCGCCGCTGTGGACTTTGGCACTTCGTTGGGTATTTAGGTACAGTTGTATTACAAACACAAAACATGGAGGGATTTGGAAGTACACAGTTGATTGGAAAATATTTCGTAACATAGTTATAGCTGCAACACGGACGCAACGTGTTATTCGGTACACAAACACATATTCGGATATTCACATGTTCAGCAAAATGCGGCGCGGTGCGCGGTGCATGTACAAACAGAATTATTTTAATTTTGAACTATTACGATATTCAAAGGCGAACTTCATTCACGATGCTTTATGGTCATAATTGAATTTTTTTTTGTATAAAGGCAGAATCTTTTTCGCGTTGAATGCAGAGCTTACATATGTGTCACCTCAGGCCCCAACTGCATTCAAATCGCGCGCGTACTATATAAAGTATAGTAGTAAACTTTGCAATGTGCGGACACTATTTTGAAAAATCCACTGCCATAAGTTTTGACACCGCTTTTTGTGTGATATTAGCTGGAGGTTTCTAGCCTGGGAGCATTTGAATAGAGTAATAGCGGTTATTTTGTAAATAGCAAAGTTCTCACGTTCGCCCTAGCACCAGATATGTGAGCACTCCATTGCAATGCAAGTAATTAATCAATTACAGTTTAATTAAATAAATAGATAAAAATCTGTGCGGGTAATAAGTTAAGCGGTAATAACAAATGAAACAATATTAAAATACGCGACACGAAACACGCACATCAGGCTAGCCTTTACATGTTTGGCAAAATGAACATGGAATAGATGTACAGCCCGATTAGGCTAAGGACAGATCTGGGGGAATTGCGCGCATGTTTTTTCTGTAACTTCAGGAAATGTTAACTTCACAAGATGCCGCTAAAAAATACGCACGCGTTTTCTGATAGATTTGTCCTCAGAATAACACATACTAAGAACACGCGACGCGATCTGAAGGATTTTCTGTCATTTTGACGAGAGAGCCCTCCTTGTCTTTTTATAACACCTAGGAGTCCTTTAGTAAATGTAACAGTTTTGTGATCAGTAACTCTTGCTAAAAGTGCGGTAGATTTGGATATCGCATCGCGTGGCGTTTAACTGTGAGGTCCGACGAGCGTCATTTTTTAAATTGTGAATCGCAGCAATTTCTGCTGTTTATGTTTCCTATAAAAGATCGAAACTGCCATACGTGAGTATGAGTCGTTGTGTGGCAATCACGCTCAAAATACAAAATATTACGCTCGTCTGGTCTCAGCCTAATGAGTATGTTAGCCTAAATCGGACTATACATAAGTTTACAGTAATAAAATATTATAGTTGTGGAGGAAGCTCTCACGCAAACATATAGGAACATTCAGTCGCGACGTCGCGTCGTTCGCGTGATACGATTCATACAGTCCTACTTACAGAGTAAAATAAAAAAATTGTAAACCATACAAAACCGCTCCGACGCACCTACTCCGAGGAAGAGTAAAAACAACACCGATCTAGTTACATGTACATACGTAGTGTAAAACAATAAGTTTATGGCATAAGTTATTATGTATAATTAAAACAATAAATATTCATAGTTTTGTCGCACGCGGCCGCCGCCGGCCCGCCCGGCCGCTATCGCGCACTGACGCGGACAGTTTGCGTGTCAGTCGCGTCAGTGCGCGCGCGGCGGGCGGTCGCCTCGGGCGGGGTCCGCGAATCTCGTAATAATACTGTCCACTGTGTCACACTGTCAGTCCGCGCACTGCACCGGTCACGGCGTCGCGGCGGTGACGTCACCGCGCGCGGGCGCCGCCTCCTCGCGCAGCGTGGGCTACCTGCCCAAAGGCAACAAAACATTTTTAAATATTATAATATTCAACTACATCAAAATGTGTACGTCAGGGTTGCCTGACTGGATATGCGGCGCCTGTCCATACTGTAACACATATTTAGACAATTCATTCGGTAACAATATTTTAGTTTATATGTGGACCATAGTAAGAACTCTCGTATGCCACACCTTCATTAATCTTTTCTGCGGCTTAATGTAAGCAATTCAATATCACTTTCTTTAACCATGAAAGTAAAACATCATCAATCATCAGGAACCCTAGAAGATTGAAGGTTCTCCATAATGCACATTGAGGTGTATGAAGTCTCCGCACTTGGCATGCCAGCATGGTGGGAAACCGTAAGTCATGCTCACTGTTCAGCAGTGGGCCGGTGATAGGATGACGATGAACAGCATTTTGCTGATACCTAACGTAATTTAAGCATGTATAAGCTACAACTTGTTTTAGCTTTTCAAGCACACTTCTCACAAACATTGCAGTATGGTATGTTTCTATCTATATCTACTTGAAAAGACTAAGTTTATTGTGCCGCCAAACATCTCTCTGAATCTCCCGTTTGGCTGGCCTTGCCTAAAATAAAGTTAAAGCCTGAACAGGCTTGGCGCGGCGTGGTTTCGGTCCTTCGAACCGGATCGGCAGTGTTTAGCTGTTGGGTCCTTCGAGCCGGCGCGCGGCGTTTACCTGTTGTCGTGTGGATGCAACACGACGCGCTGGTAGTCGCGCCGCGCGAGCTGCTGCCGCCGCCGCGACCCCAGCTCCGCCGTGCCGTCGCGCGTTATGTATAGCTGCAACCCCGACGCTGTAAACATCACGTATGCTGACATTAGTACAACAATCGTCGAACTGAGATGTCTTGAGTCTAGACAAATCACGTGGGGTGATGATAGGTGCGTACCTCCTCCGGCGCTCGTTTAGACATAGTTAACCATAAGATCATAGAAATAAGGACGAAATTAGACCAGATGGTATGTGCCTCTAGGCTAAAAGAATAGTTCCGATTAGAGAGCAAAGACGTGACGTTTAATTTAAATCCTGAATATAATACTAATTTATTTACCCCTTCTATAGTATTTCTATCATGCTGGATAATTACAATTTCCATCCCGGCAAAACGATTGATACCGTTTGGTGCAGTATGTATCGTTTTAACGACTTAATTATGTATTGGTGTGTGTAACTTTGGCGTGATTTTTTATCCTCCGCTGTGTGTAATCGATCAAATAAATATTATAAATGCGAAAGTTTGGATGGATGTATGGATGTATGGATGTTTGTTACTCAATCACGCTCCAACGGCTGAACGGAGCTGGATGAAATTTGGCACAGAGATAGATTATAGTCTGGAATAGCACATAGGCTACTTTTTATCCCGGAAAATTAAAGAGTTCCCGCGGGAACCGAAAACCCTCGATCCACGCGGACGAAGTCGCGGGCATCAGCTAGTGCTAGTATAGTGAAGAGCGGTCTCACTCTCGGCGGCGTCGTCGACGGCCTGCTTGAGGTCGGTGGCGGCGAGGATCTCGTCGATCAGCGAGTCGGGGTTCACGCGCGTGTTCTCCACGCGACACGACACCGAGTGCTGCGACACACACACACGACACAACACATTAATACAAGGAATACAATCAACTAACATCAAAAAAAAAAAAAAAAAATTCAAAAGTTTTTTATTCAAATAGACTTTTTACAAGTGCTTATGAATAGTCGAATGAATCTACCACTGGTTCGGAATGCCATTCCTACCGAGAAGAACCAGCAAGAAACTCGGCGGTTGCTCTTTTGAAAAAAAATAAATAAATTACAATTTCATTAATTTGTAATTACATACGTAACCGCTGTCCTTAGCATTGCTGGAGCGATTCAATTCCATGCTCCTTTGTCATTTACGTAATCTTCAACAGTATAATAAGCTTTTTTCAGAAGCATACTTTTAATGGACTTTTTAAACTTGTGTAAAGGCAAGTTTAAAATAGGTTGTGGAATTTTGTTATAGAATAGAATGCTCATTCCCACGAACGACCTTCGGACTTTCTTGAGGCGGAGCGATGGAGTCACGAGCCTATGGCGGTTTCTAGTTGGCCTATCGTGCAAATCGCATATTCTTTTGTAATTCTGAATATGCTGTTTTACAAAGATTAAATTACTGTAAATATATTGCGAAGCTACTGTAAGAATACCTATTTCCTTGAATTTCTCTCTAAGGGATTCACGTGGTTTTAAATTATATATTGCACGTACTGCCCTTTTTTGTAATACAAAAATTTTTTGAATATCTGCCGCTTTACCCCACAGCAAGATTCCATAAGACATAATACTATGAAAATAAGCAAAATATACAATCTTTGCAGTTTCAACGTCTGTTAACTGCCGAATCTTTCTGACAGCGTAAGCAGCAGAACTGAGTTTACCAGCTAGATTTGATATATGGGTGCCCCATTGAAGCTTAGCATCTAAGGTCACTCCCAAGAACACGGCGGCCTCTTCTATTTTTAACATATCATTGTTTACCACTAGATTAATGTTACGTGTATTACATCATCAACAACATTATTAACAATAAACTGTTTTATATCTTTATTTTTTCTGTTTTTACCTAGGATACTAGGTTATAAACTGTGTGTATATTTTATTTATTATTAAAGACATTTTAAAACAAACAAACAAACACATTTTTTGTTATTATCACCTCACCTGTTCGTCGTTGGGCGCCAGCCTGCGCGCGCGCTCCAGCGAGCCGCTCTCCGACGCGGACGCCGTCAGCGAGCCGGACGACGGGTTCCTGCGACACCGCAACAAGGACATCATTACTGACTCGTTCAACAAAAAATATGTAGGCAACAATCATCCATCGTCATCGTCATCACTTCGACCCATTGCCAGCTCACTACCGGCAGTGGCGTGCAGTTCACAGAGGCGCAAAAGCACTGCTTACCCAAGTGGATATACGTCAATGCTCATATTCATTACAACAGTCGGTAAATAGATATTCTGGCTAACTAATGCGTCCCCTAGCTTCAAGCCCTGTGCACGCCATTGCTGCTGAGCGCGAGGCTCCCCTCCGAATGAGAAGAGGAACAGAACAAGTGATACGGACAAGCACCAGAAACTTTTCAGAGTTATGTGCGTTTTAAGTAATATCACTTGTTTCAATCGGTGAACAAAAATATCGTGAGGAAATCCACACTTGGCCTGCGTGGTGGACTAAGGCCGTACTAAATTATGGAATGCATCCATACTTCCATACTAATATTATAAATGCGAAAGTGTGTCTGTCTGTCTGTCCGTTTGTCTGTCTGTCTGTCTGCTACGCTTTCACGGCCCATCTGCTCAACCGATTTTGATGAAATTTGGTACACGGGTAGATTGTATCCCGGGGAAGGACATAGGCTACTTTTTATCCCGGAAAATTAAAGAGTTCCCGCGGGAATCAAACAATCTTAATCCACGCGGACGGAGTTGCGGGAATCATCTAGTTTAAAATACATTTTGGACGTTAAAACAATCAAAGCAACATTGACTAAGCCTGAAATATTTATTACAAAAATTTGGTAAAAAAAGTTCAGTTCGAACTTAAATTACTTTATTTTTTATAACGACACATTATTTCGTCTAAATATAATATTTAAGTATGTTAATGGTAATCGTGGACTGTTTGTATGTTAAAATTTAATTTCTATGTGTAAACGTTAAATGATGAAAATTGTAAGTAGATTAAATTTTTCCTTTATGAATAATTATTATTTTAAACTTTATGTGATGACGTAAAGATAAACAATAACTAAACCTCTTCTTCCCTGAGTCATGCACAAGCACTGAAATACTAAGGCTAGGTTCCCATATATCGTTTTTTGGTGCATCATATTGGTTTCACAAAAAGGCCAGTCGTATAACCTGATAATTTGACCGCATCAGCGTATCTAAATACATATATATAAGGAAAAGGTGACTGACTGACAGATCAACGCACAGTTCGAACCACTGAACGGATCAGGCTCAATCATTTGGCATGCAGATAGCTATTATAACGTAGACATCCGCTAAGAACGGATTTTTGAAAATACAACCCCTAAGGGGGTAAAATAGGGGTTTGAGATTTGTATAGTCCACGCGGAAGAAGTCGCGGACATATGCGAAACGATCATGATACACATCTGGCCCTTGCATTATAAATAAGATTCACCAAAGCGAAAAACCACCTAATGAACTTCAAGCAGTAAGCATTTCCGAAGCGGTAAAGACAAGTAAAACATGCCTAAAACAAAATTTATAATTAATCCTACACTAAAATATATTCTAATATTCTTAAATATATAACTTTTTAAGTAAAAAAACGCGACATGTGCTTTTTATCAATCTCTCCTTTAGTATGGGATCATAATAACCATAATTTGAAATCTCTTTACTAAGATTGTCCCTAAGTGCAGTGTCATGTTTGATACTTAAAAACTTACGGTCTATACTAGGTTTACAGAAAATTTCAACAACATAAAATTTAAAGATATCTATCTACCCAATCTAAAAATTACAATACTCATTACCTATGTAAGTAATAATAAAAATATTAACTATATATAAAATTACGAGTATATAAGAAGGAAATCTGCAACAAAAATCAGTAAAAGCACACTTCTAACATCGATACGAGACAACATCGAAAAAACATACGCACGGCTCAGACACATAGTAATCAGTAATGTATGTGTGTGTTTAGCAAAAAGTTTAGCACAAGAAAAAAGCTGTGTAATGTGTGTGAGATGGTAAGGGTCTCACCAGCACTATCGACGCAAAACCGACTTGAGCCGGTCAGAAAAGATTTATGTGAGCAAAATGTATACGCATTAAGAGTGAAAACGCCGCTAATTTTTATGAAAATTTATGAACCGTTATACCTATATACCATATTTATAGACGTTAAAACACACCACATTTGCTGCTCAGCTCATATTGCTGGTCATGCGAGTGTGAGCTTAGCGTCTTTCGGATTTTCAATGGTAAGTCACAGCTTTTTCAACCAACTATACAAAAAAATAGTTATTTTCTTATATTTCGATTCGTAAAGTTCATCGCTAGGTAAGTTTGTCGGACAACGGGTAAGGAGTATGGAGCGATGGTATAGTGTGCGTGTGTATAGCGTGTACGTGTGTACGTGTGCGTAGAGCCGTGCGCTCGTACGTGTGACGCACAGCGCGGAGCTGGGGCGGCGCGGCAGCGAGCCGTCGCGCAGCGCGCCGCACGTGCAGCCCTCCGCCGCGCCTGCTGCGCCGCCCGCCCCGCTCGCCGCCCCGCCCGCCTCGCGCCTGCGCCCACCGACCATATTACAAGCCTACTGAACCACTGCCGTAGTTTGATAACTATATATATGTGAACATCGCAATCGCCTTTCAATTGCTATTGACGACACGAACAAAAAATTCAATCATATTCATTGAGTTTGTAGCGTGATAATCAAAGCTTCCAAATTCCATAAATAGGCGCTTAGATATAAGAAAAACGACACCTAGAGAAATTATATCTAGTATTTTTCGAGAAATTATACTTAGTTCTAACATTAAAAAAAATATGAAGACGAATTCGCTGTTAAAATTAATCATTATATTTTGGACATAAACAGATCCTATGAAAACGAGCAAATACATGGCCTTTGGTACCAGTGAGACAAAAAATTAATTATGTTCTTTACACACATTTTAAGATATACATAAATTCGCGAAATCCCTATCCTAAATTAAATTACAATATAAACAATATTACAGGTATACAATATACAGGTACCACAATAAAAAAATAAAAACCCAACAAAATAACAAAATAATAATTAATTTTTCATATAATTCGTTCATCACGCATGTATACAACACAAAAAAGTAACACACATTAAGTAATATTTATGTTGGTATGTATTATATACAATATTATATGTATGTTGGTATGTATTTATATATTTATGTCATTAGTAGGTATGTATATTTGTGTAAGTTTATGATATAATATCTTGTTTCATTCCATCTCATATCTTGTTGTACCCATTCTTCCTTCACAACCTTTCTCACTGCCAAGGGTCACTGGTAGAGATCTCTTATAGAGATAAGTGTTTCCTTGTCCACTATGTTTCTGTTTTTCTACATACTGTATAACTTTTTGGTACAAAAAAAAAAAAGAAACATTTTCATACAATAACATATTATCGGCACGTCTTCAGACCTAGAGAGAAGTCCACTTCAATAAACAAAACCAACATAAAAAAAGAAATTAGAATGGTAAAGGCGGCGTCACAGTTTAGTCTCAAGCCCCGCACCCAGCGATTCGTGTTAGTAGGTTGATGGGTACAAGCGATCAGACGGTGAGAGGGTTAACGCGGGTGGGAGGGGGGTGGAGGGGGGGGGGGGATGGGGAGACGTGCACACTCACCTGGGGCAGTCGTTGTAGCTGTGCCGCTCCAACTCACTCTTCGGCGTCGACGTCAGCGCCTCGCTGAGCGCCTGGTTGGACAGACTCCTGAACCGATGCCGCACGTCTATGCGCTCCATCGAGCCGCACTCCGTTTCCGCTTCGGACGGAATGCAGTAGAACTCGTCCTCGATGCAGCCGGACAATCTATTGGCGTTGGAAACGAGCGAGTTTTTTCTATGCGCTAGCGGCGTCAGGAACGGAAAATTGGTGAACAGCTCCTCGGCTTTCCTGTTCCTCTCTATGATCGCGGGGATGGTGTTGAGCGACTTCTGCTTGAACACCTGGAAGTTGGTGAGCGGCTGCACCGCTGACACTATGACGGACGCGGCCTTCCTCTTCTTATCGAAGTACGTGGGCATGGCGAACGACTGATCGTCCAGTATGGTGCACTCCGGCGTTCTGTACTCGTCGCTGGCGGGGGACAGGGGGTCGTGCTTGGGGATAACATCCGGGGGGTTCGTGAGGGTGGCGTTGGGAGTCAGGTACACGTCCGACGTGGTTAGAGTAGAGTCTGACAGATACACGTCCGCGGTTTCGGTGCGAACGGTTTTCTCTAGCAGGAGCTTGGCTAGCGTGCGACTGGCGTGCTTGCAGCTCTGCGCCGGGACGTACACTGACGTCGTGGTGGTGGTCGTCCGCTCCACGCGCACACTACGGGAGGTAGAGGGGGGTGAGAGGGGCGCGGGAGGCGGGGGCAGGGGCGGGGGAAGAAATAAAAAATAAACATAAATCAATACAGCGAGGAGCGGCCGGGTCGAGCGGTGAGCGGCGAGTTAGTGACCGTGCGAACACTCGGGTTATGGGGAAGCGGGGCTGTACAGTATGGGCGACGTCTGCTGCGCTAGCACCGATACAAGCCAAAGGCGTCTCACAATCGACTTTGTAACACTATTTCCACTGTACAAGATGTCTTAAGATAGATGGGCTCAAGACTGATAAACTCAGTTGTCTTTTCATGCAAATTTTCAAGTGTATAAAAACCGCTCTTCACCAAAATAATAAAAAAAACAAAAAACGTCACACCGAATGAAATGAATTTAACAAAGTATAAATAAAGTCCAGGCTATTTAGATTGAGAGAGAAAGAAAAAATTTAAAGAAGTTTGTAAATTTATTAAAAAAACCAGTGTTATTATGGTACCCAATGGAAAATGAAGTAAATTCGACCCCGATCATGCTTATGATTGCAAAAACTCAAACCCAAATGAAATGTATCATTCTGGAACTTTATAGCTCAAGTTCAAGTTTGAATGACTACAAGAATCTGTTATCCAGGATAACATGGACCAAAATGTCAAAACTAACTTTCCAATCATAAATGAATTTAGAGGTCCGAATAACTCATTGATTGAAAACATTACGCACTCTGCATCAACAAAAACTTGTCACACATTAAAAAAACACAGTTTTTCTCGTCTTTTTGGAATATTTTACTTGATCAGAATGTCTCGCTAGAAACTATCATCTAACGGCTCAAAATAATAACCCTATCTGCAATTTGTTGGGATAATATATCCCCAGGCGTGTTTCATAAATAAAGAATAACTTTAAGTAATAAAGGATTTAAAGTTTAAACATTATAGTTATCAAGGCGCCTTGTAAATCAATCCGCGTATGAGTAACTTTGCAACGTTGTTTACAGTCAAAAAAACTATACAGTTTTTGACAAATAAAAGCGTTGTCAAGAAACTTACCTCCACGTTAATTTGCAAATTTCACTGGTAACAGAGACGGTATTCGAGTAGATTATAGTCAAATCAGCTTGGAGACGTTTTTGCATATGTAGTAGTGCATAGTCCCACAAACTTTTCTGACCCGGCGGCCAAATGTGGAACTAATTTTTATGCCTGTAAAGTTTTTTTTTTAAATTTTAATTTTCATATCTACTAGCGACGCTGTCGCCGGGTCAGGTAAGTTAGTGGGACTATACATGAACTCAGTCACTGTCAGTATCGGTCAGTACGCACACTACCTGCAGTGACGCATACTAGCGCCGAGCAAGCCTCGTACACTGTCTATAAGTACACGTACACTACTACAAACGCAAAAACCTCTACAAGCTGATTTGGCTGTAGTTAGGGCGTTTCTGCGTGAGCCACCGCACGCCACACAACAACGTGTCGTTGTATCTGTTTACTGTGGTGTTCATGTGTTTTTCCCCGAGTGACAATTCATATATGGCGCTCGGAGTCATCGTGCGGTGCGGTGGCTCGTGGCAAAAGCCCTAGGTGATGATACAATAGCGGCGTGTGTGTGTGTGTGTGTGTGTTTTTTTTTTAATATATAGGCTAGCACTTGGCTGCAATAAGACTTGCTTGCAAGTGGTGATGCAGCCTAAGGTGGAGCGCGCTTGCCTAGCTTGTGTGTATGTACACGTGTAGTTACCTGTTGTGGTGCGGGCGCGGGCAGTCGGGCTCGCCCTCCGAGCTCTGGCGCGAGTGCGCGGACGCGGCCGACACCGAGCTGCCGTAGCCCGACGCCTGCAAACAGACACGAGACCAAAATATCACAACATATACAGGATAAACTCTGCACAGATACGAAGAAACTGCCTGTGCGGCAGCTTCCACATACGCGTCGCTAGATGGCGCTAGTACAACTAGCAGCATAAAAATGTGCTTCTAATTTATTATAATAATACTAGTGGTTCGGCCCGAACTAAGACCTCACGTCCTATGAGTTCAGACCTATAAACTCAAACTCATATTTTTTAATTCAATTCAACTTATTAAAAGTGCTTTTGAATCGTCGAGTGAATCTACCACTGGTTCGGAATACCATTCCTACCGAGAAAAACCAGTGAGAAACTCGGTGGTTGTTCTTTTGGAAAAATTCATTTCCAATTACATACATAAATGTGTAGTTACATAAGGAACCGCGGTCCTTAGCATTGCTGGAGTGAGTCAAATCCATGCTGTTTCATCATTTACATAACAACATTTATCTTCAACAGATAATAAGAAACTGCCTATGCTGCAGTTTCCACATACATGTTAATAGATGGCTACTATAACTAGAAGTATAAAAAGAAATGCCAACCAAGAAATAGAGCAAAACAGTTCTTTGAAAAGCAACTTTGGTAGCCCCCCCGTCGTCAATTCTTGTAGCAAAAATTAAAAAAAAATTGTACTCAAGTCATATTTTGTGAATTTGAAGTATTTATAATAATTAGGTAATTCAAAAGTTTTATGACTCTGACAGACGGACGGACGTTACTTTAGAATGTTTGTAAAGGCGAATTTTAGCCTGTGAAACGTTATAGCCCTAAGTAAAACTGCATTCTTAGTTCATAAGAATGCACATATGTATTATTTATGCCGTTCAAAAAATTAAAGAAATACATCATTTTGATGTAGCACTCACTTTGCTGCTCATGTCGCCGGAGGTGTTGGAAGAGTTTCGCGAGTGCGTGTGTTGTTGGCACGCCGCGCAGCCGCCGCCCACCGTCACGCCCACGCCCACCGTTGGGACCGTGCTCTGACTCGACACCATCAACCCTGGAACACGTACCGTGCTCATAAGAAACCAAACAAACTTGCTCTGAAATAATCTGTATGTGCGGAAATTCCTCTCAGTTGGAGTAATGTGGAGTTATGCCGGGCACGTATGTCGTGGATAAGTTTGTGGGAATACCCACAAACTTATCTGGGGGCTGATTCTGTAGTGCACAATCTCTAAACTAAACTAAAATTAGAGCATTACAAATATTGCTAACCCTTTCATAATACTCCCTACGGAAAGGGACAGAACTAGATTTAAAGCTGCCATTTTAGTTTAGTTTAGAGATTGTGTTAAACAGAATCAGCCCCCTGAACCGGTGACGGCGTCGCTGAGTGTTGCTAATAAATATTAAAAATAAAACAAAACTAAACAAATAAAAATTTGTTGCCATTTTGGCTACCGCGCCAGATAAGTTGGTAGGACAGTAGAGGACTGACGCTGGAGCCGAGAGATGCTGGAATGGCAACCACGCACTGGTCGCAGAAGCAGACAGCGGGGAACAACTGGATGCAGCTTACCAAGAACAGAAGTCAATAGCGTGCAGCTTGTACGGGTGCAGGTTATATGGTGAGACCGTTACAATAGGAAGATGTCTTCCTCCGGGCCGTGTTGTACCCGGGGACCGCTGGTCCAACCATTTATCTTTGGAAGTTGTACGTATAGTGCAATTCGAAAAGAGCTTCGTAATCGCGATGCGGGCTCTTCGTATATCGTGTGCTTCCAGTAGATGATGATGTGTGCGGACTGCGTAGAGCGCCACAAGCTGAAGAGGCTGTAGGGACACACTACATAATATTATATACTCGTAGATGGCGCTATTAAATCTACGACGTAAAAAAGACGGAGCCCGAACAAAGTACTAACGTTAGCCAATCAGGCTCGGAGGAAGATTTTCCTATTGCATCGGTCGAGCATACACTATACGCTCCCGACAAGGCCTCAGTTGAGCTATGAACTGAACCAGGCTGCAGACGGTGAAGGAGTATTGTGTTTACCGGGGTTGTCGTGCAGCGTGACAGGTATCGTGGTGGCGGGCAGCGCGGCGGGCGGCGGCAGCGGCGGCGCCTCCTCCGAGTCGGGCGACGGCAGCTCGCACGACGGCAGCGACGACAGCGCCGGCGTCACGCCCTCTGTCAACACAAGCCGGGAACGTTAGCGCTGGCTATTGACGGTCACGGGTCAAGTCATTTGAGGCAATGCGCGATGTAAATCTATGATCGTGAGTGTGGAGCCATGCCAACAAACGGAAACTCCGCCCACCATAATCTACAGCGAAAGTCATTTGGCATCATGACATTTTGACTTTGAGTGCGGAATCCGTGCACCATGGCATCGAGTTGCGCAAAGTTTTAGGAGGTCCCGCGATAGAGAATTCGAAATTAAAGTCATTTGGATGTTTGGTGTAAGTCAAATAACTAATGGCTTAAGAGCCAAATACCGTGAATGACGAGCTTAACCTAGCTAACTTCTTGGAAAAGGGTTTGGAAACTAGTGGCAAACAAACAAAAAGGGACAAGAAACAGATATTGCTTAAAAATATTGATTTTACTGAACCCAGTAGAACCCCGAAATTTCGACTCTATGTCAATGTGATGCTTCACACTTTATCTCATCCAAATTTCATGTCCTATTAGCTAGAAAGCCTTTGCCAGAATATTACGAGCAATTATAACTTACCATAGTTCTTCTTCTTAGTGAGCGAGCCGAAGCCGGAACTGGCAGTTGAGGACGCGCAGTCGTCGTCGGCCGCCGCCGCGCTCTCCGACCCGCTGTCTCCGCCAGTCTTTTCAGCTGCGTCTTGCTTCCTTTCTGGACTGGAAATACGCGAAGTAAACCAAATAAATATCGAGTCTACGTTACGAACAAGCTATTTACGATTGTAGTATGAGTCTGCTTAAACTTTCGCACGAGAATCTTGCGAGAATGTAATATAGAGGAAAGAATACGTAGGAATAATGGTCGCATTAAAATAACAATCAAAGACTATTCCTAATGAGCGAATCCCACCGACTGTAGACAGACCTGCAAGCCAATCCCTTATGTAAGCCTACGTCAAACTTCTACGGACGGAAGTAAACTCAGAAAGGTGGTCTCAGTTACAACAAATACAGTTTCTTTACGGGTGTCATCGACATCCCTCTGTGCAGCTGCAGACCCTGGAGAATGAAACACCCGCTCAATTCAGGAAGTCATCGGTAATATGGGTGGCCTGCTACGATTCTGGAATCTGGAGTGAGTTTGAATTGTTGGCGTGGGGAATTCAGCGAGAAGGATCACTTCACATACCAAAGATGTAACCGCCTACGGAAACCTTTCCGGAATGAATTTTATTTACTTTCTTCAGCGCTACAACCCTGCGTGGGTCCTCTACAATTTTTCTCCAGCCGGCTCTATCCTTTGCTGCCTTCCATTAAGGAAGCTTTCCAATTCGCTGCAGATCTTCTTCCACACAAGTATCCCTCTTTTCGGGGTCTTCCTTTAGGTAGTTTATGTTGTGGTGTCCTTGGTAACCGAATTTGGAAGTCTGAATTTGGCCTTTTCGTTTCCTCCGTGCCTCGGGAGCACGTTAAGCAGTCGGTCCCGGTTATTATATCACTAACATTTGATAATAATAATCGTTAGTAACCTAGGAGTCGACTCTCAGTCGAGTCGTATGCGGAAGGACCTGGGAACACACCGCGCTATTTTCCCAAGAAAACCCCTGCCATTATGTGATTAATGGAATGGGGTCACGACCATCAGCAATGAGGAATACGACGCAGAATATCCTTATCATATATCAGAGGATCCTTGGCGAATAAGGATTACATCGGAATCATCTACAGGTGTCAAGTACGCGAGGCGACTCACACTTTGAAGAGCGGGTCGCCGGAGATCATGTTCATCTTGATGCGTATCCGGAGCACGGAGTTGTCCTGGCGGCGGCGCGGGTCGTAGCCCTCCAGCAGGCAGCGCCGCGTCGTCTCGCCCGCGCCCGCCAGCTCCGCCAGGTTCACGTCGCAGAAGCCCAGCTTCTGGTACGACCTTCCGCCTGGTGCACCGAACAAAATATAATGAAATGAAATGATTTATTTATTTCACGTAGGGCAACTTATGTCACTCTGCAGGAGAAGTCGAGACTCTACCAAAGCAGATTCTACTGAGAAGAGCCGGCAAGAAAATCAGTAGTTGCCCTGTTCATAAAAACATACGTTACGTAACAAGTATTTACAGGTATATTTATAGTTAAATCCACGAAGACATGCCCCCACTCTTATCTTTTATGATGATGGCAACTTTTAGCGCGCAATTCACCCTAGAATTTAAAAATACTGGTTTATAATAGATAGAAACGTATGTACTTGATAACGACCATAAAACACACCACTTTGTATTTATTTATTTAAAGTGTATGTGTGTATGTGTGTAGAGAAACTTTCCTGATGAGACAGAAAATAGTGGGGCGTGTCTTCGTGAATTGAACTATCTATAAGTAGAGGTCTAATGCTTACTGCGTTAGTATTGGCAATGAGAGGTAATTAATAATTTACAAAAATATACTAGTTATTACGTCAAAACACTGATACGGCGAAACTTTCCATAATTCACCCATCAAAATATTTAAAACTCATTTTAATAATTATATATTCATTGGCTTTCATGCAAATGATAGTTTTATTATGCATATATGCGTTATATAAGCTCGAGGGCTTTTCAGGGCAAACATTATTTAGGCTTGACTTATGATATAACTTCGGAATATTGTCTTTAAAACATTAGTTAGACTAACAGAATCTGGAACGAAAATGGATTTAGAAAAAAATTATTCCAATTGAAAAATCTGCTGAACGTGAGTTTTTCCAAACCATTAAAAATATTTCAGCTCGCTAATAGCAGTTTCGACGTGGAACGAGAAAACTTTCGAATGCAATAATAAAAACTAACCAAGCAAAAGAGATAATCCGGGAGCTTTTCAATTGAGTATATCGTACTCGAAGCGATTTGCAAAGCTGGTCTCAATTCTCAACTAGTTCAATAGTTCTGTAACTCGTGGTTCTATTGCATTGAATGACATCGATGCTATGCTTCGAGTATATCTGCAATACTTAACTGTAGTTACTGTATAGCTTGGATATTTCTTTTGCTTCTTTCCCGAGTTGAAATCGGTGCCATCTTTTGAATTTACTGGGAAGTGGGAAAGTACAATAGCGCAATAATATTATATTTAAGAAACCTACTTTTAAGATTTCGTCCCCGATTCATGTAAGACCCCAAACGAAGAGTATAATTTTTTGATGCTTCTATTGCCCGATCTAAATATATTAGTACCTATTATCTCAGATAAATTCTTGATCTGGTCCTTGTAAACCATATTATTCGACGCGATATTATTTAGACTACATATAAAATATATTATGTTATATGTCAAGCATTATAGCAAATGCCTGATCAAGATACAAGCACCAGAATAGATTTACCCGGATATGCGTAGGAATGCGTAGCGTGGACCATGCGTATGGCGTGGGGTAGGAGAGACACACAGTCAAAGAATTCAGAAAAAAAGAATATGATATTAACACCGAAGTCAAACATCAGAGCACGTTATTGTAAAGTAAGCTGTATTTGCTCTTACGTGTATTTGCGTCCAATGCTATTTACCTTTGCACTCCTTGCGCACGGAGACCCTCATGACCGCCGGCTCGAGCACGCCCGTGTTCGCGTTGGCGCTCATCTTGCACACGAACGAGAACTCCGCGTTCCACCGCACCGCGTGCTTGCGCACCTCCTCCCTGGGGACCAATACAACAACCAGTTACAATAGACTGTATGTAAGTTGACCCAAAATGGCGGTCGTCTGCGCAGGTACATTGTACTACAGAGCCGAGCGCAGCATGCGCGGGGAGCGAGGAGTATGGTAACGCGCGGTGCACCTCATACCGCACTTCGTTTGGCACCCGAAATGTGTTTCTGCGCAGAGTTCAACTTACGCCGCGGCTATTAAACATGCATTCAACAACATAGAGAAAAGAGAGAGTATTCGCGCAGAATAATTATGATTATGAATATGAAAATTCTACAACCTAATAATAAACTTGCCTTTTACACAAGTTTAAGAAATTCGATAAGATAAAAGAGCATGGATTTGACTCGCTCCAGCAATGCAGGACTGCGGTTACTTAGGTATGTTTATAGAAAGAAAGAAAGATGTATCTACACACATTGATGCAATTGGATTTTTTTTTTCAAAAGAAGAACCACGGAGTTTCTTGCTGGTTTTTTGACGATGGAATTTTGACGATGTAAACAATGCAATATCACACGTATCACACTGGTTTACTGTCAATAATTTGTTACTGAATGCAAAGAAAACCAAGTGCTTAGAGTTTGTTTTACCTAATGTAAAGAATATCGATAAATCAATAATGTTAAATGGGGAAACACTAAAAATGGAGAACTCCACAGTTTTCTTGGGGGTGACCTTGGATAATAAGCTTCAATGGGGCGCTCATATAGAGACACTAGCGGGAAAACTTAGCTCGGCTGCTTTTGCTGTCAGGAAAATTAGACAGTTTACCGATATTGAAACGGCTAGGCTTGTCTACTTTGCCTACTTCCACAGTGTCATGTCGTATGGCATTTTATTGTGGGGCAGAGCAGCTGATATCCAAACAATTTTTATATTACAGAAAAGAGCTATCCGTTCTATTTATAAACTCGGATCACGCGAATCACTTCGTGACAAATTTAAAGAGATTGGTATACTTACGGTGCCTTCACAATACATTTACAATAATATAGTCTTTGTCAGGAAAAACATTAATCTTTATAAGCAAATAAGTGATACTCACAATCGATGTACTAGAAACCGCCATAAACTTGTAACAGCGTCATATCGTGTGCGCAAGGTGCAGAAATCCTTTGTGGGGTCGAGTATTCGCTTTTATAACATGGTACCAAAAGAGTTTCTGGAGTTGCCATTACATAAATTTAAAGACTGTGTTAAACAGCATCTGTTAGGTCGAGGGTATTATAGCATAGATGATTTTCTCGATGACAAAGTTGCATGGAAGCAACCGGCTTCGCATCCAGCAACCCACAAGTCAGTGTGATACCTACTTGTTACGTAGCGTATGCATTTTATATTATATACAAATTGTGACATTTTTCTGTTTTTAAAAAGAGCAACTGCTGAGTTTCTTGCCGGCTCTTCTCAGTAGAATCAGCTTTCCGAACCGGTGGTAGATTCTTACGACTTATCATAAGTGGCACAAGTTGTCCTACATGAAATAAATCATTTCTATTTCTATTTCTATTTGGTTCTTCTCGGTAGAAAGGCATTCCGAACCAGTGGTAGACACTCGACTATTCGAAAGCACTTTTCAAAGTCTACTTGAATAAAAACGATTTGAATTTTGAATCAGTGGGGGTCATCCAACACCGCTTTCCGGTACGAAGCCGCCATTCAAGCACCTTGGGAGTTGGTACCCGGTATCGGTTCTTCGAACTGTGCCCCGCCCATTCCCACTTTAGCAAACTTTGAACTATGTCGGGTACTCTATTTCTCCTACGAATCTCCTCATTTCTTATTTGATCACGTAGCATAGCACAATATCGTGCGCTGAGTGGACATATTGGTTTAATGAAACGACGACGAGTTATGATTATATCGCTCATATAACCGGAATTACTTTATCTGTAAATGATATTGGTTTTATGGACGACGATAAGTAATATACTAAAAGGATCATAATAACGACTAAAATTTATGGCCTCATCGAAATACGACGTCCTATATTAATCCTCCTTACTTCCTCAGGCTTCAAATCTCTTTCGATAGCTAAATATGTGCCGTAAAATTAATAGTAATCGATAAGTACTTAGCTATATAGGATAGATCTAAAACAGTTACCTATAATTTTATGAATTCATCATCTCACATCCGCCAGGGCTGTTCGGTTTTATACAACCACAAACCTTATCTATCGTTAAACGGCCATGCGAGAGGCGTCTATTGGTCGGTTCATGGTTCAGTCAATTCCGAAGTGAATGAGTGAAGAATTATTGATAGCAATGATAATTATCCAAATTATCCATTTGACCTTCTCGTTTGTCTAGTGGTTAGTGTTCGACTGCAGCTGTCGAGGTCCCGGGTTCGAATCCCAGGTCAGGTCATAGTTCAGTATTGGGTTTATCTGACGAGAAATTCTCAGTACTAGCCCGAAGTTAGGAAGTTGGCGGTGTTTCACCCCCGTGCCTCGGAGAGCACGTAAAGCGGCGGTCCTGCGTCTGATATCTCTCCGGTCGTGTCGCATTTTCAGCAAGATAAGATTTCTGTGGTGTGGTGAATATCGCGGGCTCTATAAGTGCGGGATACACACTGTACCACATAGATTCACCTATTGTCGCGGATTATAGCGAATTAAAACTTACTCGTAGGTATAGATAGTTCCTTCGTTGACATTTTAATTATCAAAATATTTGTAATGCTGTTTGCATTGATTGCACCGTGCGTTTCCCTTCAGCTATAGAAGTAACTGTGGCGAAACTAACATCAAAACGTAATGTCTAATCGATGGGATAAATAAACTTTTGAACCTTCTTGTCTACCCATTATCAGAACCCTCTTTTTATCGCTGACTAGCGATGGGGATGGGGATGGGTACTGGGGACTGGGGACATGGGGTGTTCTATCAATGCCCGGAAATTGCCCAACGGCACGAACTTCCTTGGTGTGATAACAGCAGCGATAAATTCGGTTTTGTTATCAATCAGAGTCAGGTTCGGCTATCACGAAAACGTTTGTTAAGTTAATTAATTAAGAAATTATTTATATTCGTTTATTTTGTTTGCAAAGCGTAACTACTAACTATCAATTGAGGATTGTCTTTATTTATATTTGTTTTCGGAAGCTTTTATTTGGCTATAATAAGGTAGACAACTTGTACTTTTGAGTTTACCGTGGATTAAAATACTCTCATAGAATATCGAAAAATTGTGAAAAAAAACGCATCTCTTAGATTAACTGCCGAGTTTCTTGACGTTTTCTTCGCATAAGATTTTCTGTTTTAAACTGCCGATAGAGTCACTATAGAAAATATACAGAATTATTGACCTTAGAGATACGATAAAGGTAAGACTATTGGTAATTTGAGTAATCATACTAATATTATAAATGCGAAAGTGTGTTTGTTTGTTGGTTTGAACTTTAATCAAGTCGCAACAGAGCAACGGATCGACGTGGTTCTTTGCGTGGGTATAGTGGAAGTCCTGGAGAGTGACATAGGTTACTTTATTAACCCGCAAAATTAAGGAGTGGCCGTGGGAATTGAAAAACTTGTGCCACGCGAACGAAGTCGCAGGAATCAGCTAGTATTAAATATATTAATAGCGCATAGGGGAAATATAGCAGTGCCAGAAAATCCGCCCACCTCATCTGCTGTTGTTATCAAAACGCTCATTGGGGTCAATTGCAGTGAGCGTTTATCTTGATGAGTTGACCAGGCCAGCTCGTGCGGCTGTTTGGTAGCGGCTGGCTGACAATTCGCCCAACGTTCATTTATTAGGCTGTGAATTACTTTACGGCGCCACTACCCTTTGTAATTAAATCTAAATAAATTAGTCACTGCAAACATTAAGTTTGTTATGTCCATGAAATCAACTGAGACATGAGGAAATATGTAGAAGCCAGCGTAACCGAGTTAGCTCAAAGAATCACGAAACTAAAGTAGCAATGAGTGGGTCTCGGAGAACCCATCTTTGGGGTCCCAACCCCCAAGGAACTTTAATAGCAACCCCGCACCGGAAAACGCAGCGGATGAAAACGCTGACTATAAGCGGCACAGAACTCACAGAAGAGCTATTTTCAAGAGACCCCCCCTCCAGCAGTACACGTCTATCGGTTTAAACGACTAACATATATCTCTCATCTTCATTCCTACCTTTATGTTTATGTACATATAAAGGTAGGAATGAATCATGAATTCATAACTGAGAACCGTAATCAAGTCTAATCCTAAGTAGTAATATTGGTAAAGTTAGTGTAGTAAAGGGCAAATTTTTACATGTCACCCAAGAGAACTTTTTAAAAGACTAGTGAGTTAGTGACATCATTTAAAAGAAGTTCTTATAGTGTGTATACCTACTTGGATATGTGTCCTAACATGACGACTATACAAATTTTTCAAGAGAGTGTGTTTCTTTATATCTCCATAATAATTGGCGCATTCTAACAGAAAAGCGACGACTGGGCGAGACAAAAAGGCCTTAAAAGTATTGTATTATGCAAGGCAAGGCTGGGGCCGGTCACAAAAGGCGAGGCGTGAGCTGAACGATGCTCGTTGCGTACTTCCGAGCTTTAACGTTTTAAGACCCACTACGACGTACCTACTCATTTTCTGCGACACAATAATATGTAAATATCATGTGGAGTATCCTGATTAATTAAACTCCTTTCATGACTACGCGAAGCGGTTTGAATATTCATACCCCAGTTTTGTTTTGGCAGACGTAGCGTCAGTAGACCTCCTTAGTAAAAGGACTAACGACATCAAGTGAGACGTAGGAACTTACGAAGCCACTGAAAACGATCGGTTCACGAGTGGATCTTCGCCTGTACAGATACGGACAACGAAGCATCCTGTTATTTAGCCCCACATATTAACCTACTTACCTATATGCGGAGTACATGATACCAGTCTTGCAAAGCGATTTATAAACAGAGTTTCCACGTTTCCTAGAGCGAGTTTCCACCCCTGTCGTCAACGTTTCATCCACACGCACGAAGCGCTTTGCGTCTTCATTCCTTATTCGCATGGCTAGGGTCTGGAACACTCTACCAAAAACTGTGTTTCCCACCAATTACAATCCGGGTATCTTTAAATCAAGAGTGAATAGGCATCTTCTAGGCAAGCGCGTACCATCTTAGGCCGCATCATCATTTCCCATCAGGTATGATTGTGGTCAAGCGTACAAAATCTATAATGAATATTAATAAAAAAAAGTGTTTAGTTTTTACGGATCGGACAATCAACAAATTCCACAATATTCGTGTTAGCCACATCAAATTTAAGTCAGGTTTTGACAAAAATCAGCTTTTTCTATATGTATATGTCTTTGTTTGTCACCTATTGTCTTCAATCTGGTGCACACGCTTGAGGGTATGATTGGTAGAACCAGGCCTGGCTCACTTGTCACGTGACCTGAGATATTTAACTACTGCTGCGTGGACGCTCGACGGCACTCGTATCAGTCGAGTGTTGCGCGCGGACCGTAGTTATACCAGGCCTGGCTCACTTGTCACGTGACCTGAGATATTTAACTACTGCTGCGTGGACGCTCGACGGCACTCGTATCAGTCGAGTGTTGCGCGCGGACCGTAGTTATACGTTTGACTTTTACTCAAGTTCTCGTTATGGATAAACAAAGAAAGATCAGTAAACGATATCGTATCACTTTAGGTCGTTTAAACTCTAATTATTAAGACCTAACTTATCGCTCTTTGCACTTCCTAAGGACCCTGAAAGGTAAGTTTGTATTATTTGCCTATCTAGGTACATAGTACATACGTACCTACTTAGAGTTCTAAACAAAACTAATATTAATACATAATGTGGGTAGTTTTATTTTTATATCCACACAAGATACAGTTTTAAACAAAAGTAAATATAAACCATAGGTAGTATCCAATATTATAGTGATAGCCTAATGGTTAGACTTCAGCCTCCAAGTCTGGGGTTCGATCCTGGGAACGCACCTCCAACTTAATTAATTAAAATATATCATTTACGGTGAACAAAAATCGTGTGTAAAGCTGAAAACATGCCTGAAGTTCTATAATCATTATAAAAAACCCTAATATAATATGTCTGCCAACAAGAAATTGGCCAGTGTGGAGGAATATATGGCTTAAACCCTTCTCATTCTGAGAAGAGCCTCGTGAGTCGTGCTTAGTAGTGGGACTGGCGGGCCGCCGATGAGTCGATGATGATTAATCCATAATGTGGGTATATTATTTTGTCTCGTAAACTCTGGCATGGGCCCCGTTCCACCCCATATAAGTGTAAAATATTCATTGATATTTCACTACTTGTGGAATATATAACGACTTTTTTTTATCCACTACAAGTTAGCCCTTGAATGCAATCTCACCTGATGGTAAGTGATGATGCAGTGTAAGATGGTAGCGGGCTAACCAGTTAGGGGCATGGCAGCATGTTAAACCCATATCCCTATTTGGTTTCTACAAAATCTATGAATAATAATAATATATCTTTTATCTATTTTTAAAGTAATTGTCGTCATCATTGCAACCGATTACCGACCCATAGTAATGATACCGATAGTAAGAATTTAGAAGTAGTCAACCCTAAGGCTACACGCGCCGCGTCTGAAGGGATAAGAGTTACGCGATAGAAAGAGATATATAGAGGTAGGTATTTAATTATTTTCACTCGCAGCGCTGTGCGAGCTGAATTGCACTTTATTACGACGTAACCTGAGTCGCTGATGGTTAAAAGGTCTTCGCGGAGTAACTCTTCTGTTACTACTATTACCTATTCTGTGGTTATACGTTTGACTTTTACTCAAGTTCTCGTTATGGATAAACAAAGAAAGATCAGTAAACGATATCGTATCACATTAGGTCGTTTAAACTCTAATTATTAAGACCTAACTTATCGCTCTTTGCACTTCCTAAGGACCCTGAAAGGTAAGTTTGTATTATTTGCCTATCTAGGTACATAGTACATACGTACCTACTTAGAGTTCTAAACAAAACTAATATTAATACATAATGTGGGTAGGTAGTTTTATTTTTATATCCACACAAGATACAGTTTTAAACAAAAGTAAATATAAACCATTGGTAGTATCCAATATTATAGTGATAGCCTAATGGGTAGACTTCAGCCTCCAAGTCTGGGGTTCGATCCTGGGAACGCACCTCCAACTTAATTAATTAAAATATATCATTTACGGTGAACAAAAATCGTGTGTAAAGCTGAAAACATGCCTGAAGTTCTATAATCATTATAAAAAACTCTAATATGTCTGCCAACAAGAAATTGGCCAGTGTGGAGGAATATATGGCTTAAACCCTTCTCATTCTGAGAAGAGCCTCGTGAGTCGTGCTTAGTAGTGGGACTAGTGGGCCGCCGATGAGTCGATGATGATTAATCCATAATGTGGGTATATTATTTTGTCTCGTAAACTGTGGCATGGGCCCCCTTCCACCCCATATAAGTGTAAAATATTCATTGATATTTCACTACTTGTGGAATATATAACGACTTTTTTTTATCCACTACAAGTTAGCCCTTGACTGCAATCTCACCTGATGGTAAGTGACGATGCAGTGTAAGATGGTAGCGGGCTAACCAGTTAGGGGCATGGCAGCATGTTAAACCCATATCCCTATTTGGTTTCTACAAAATCTATGAATAATAATAATATATCTTTTATCTATTTTTAAAGTAATTGTCGTCATCATTGCAACCGATTACCGACCCATAGTAATGATACCGATAGTAAGAATTTAGAAATAGTCAACCCTAAGGCTACACGCGCCGCGTCTGAAGGGATAAGAGTTACGCGAAAGAAAGAGATATATAGAGGTAGGTATTTAATTATTTTCACTCGCAGCGCTGTGCGAGCTGAATTGCACTTTATTACGACGTAACCTGAGTCGCTGATGGTTAAAAGGTCTTCGCGGAGTAACTCTTCTGTTACTACTATTACCTATTCTGTGGTAGAACGAAGCAAGTCCTCAGTGTAATGGGATGAAGCCAGGGATTATAATTAGTTGCAGTACCTATTAGAACATGTGCCGCGACACCCGACACCGCGAGCGACCCATCCGCCCTGCGACCTTGCTCCGATTAGAATACACGCGTTTGTAAATATTATACCTACTTGGCCTGGTAACTAGCCCAGCGGCAACCCTAAAAGGCATTCAAACTTCGTCATAGAATATTCCCAGTATTTGACCAGGGTCTGCATGTAAGGCGACTTTTAGGTACGTGGAGTGATTACCAGTCTGTAACTTATTGAAATGCAGGCGCATGGAAGTAATTCTTAATTCCATGTGCAGGCGCAGGATTTTATTATCTTCTATAGAATACAAGGATAATGAAGTGACATACCAACAGTACAGCCCAAATAAATCGGTCTACAACTTAGGTTTTGTCAGTTAATTAAATAAGAAATTAGTCCTGAGCGAATTTGGAAAATATAGTTCAAGTTAGACGACCCGGTTAGCACAAACCGGAGGAACCGTTCTTGTTGACCGCTGTTGTATCAAAGGGGTCGTCAAAATTGTTGATATAATGGAGTAGTTTAAAGGCGATCGTTCCGGCTGGCAGCCCGACCGATGTGAACAATGCCATCAGCGTTGCCTTTTATTGCGAGCTGCTCGAACAAATGCTATTACTGGCCGAATTGGTTCCGCCGGAGCGTTCCTAATCACGGCAGAGACGGCTGTAGGCATGGCGCGGCCGTTGTTACCACGAGAGAGGAACGTATCAAGGTTATTTCTATTTTACTCATTATTTCTTATTTTATAGATCGCACATTATTTGGCAAGACGTCTTAAGTTGATAAAAGAAAATTAAATAAAGAATTTTGTTCTAATGACTTTAAACTTAGGAGTCCATTAAACATTGAGTACTTACATTAAGTGCAATCAATGTTGTGACTGCCGGACGTCTGTGATAACTAACTACTTAACTAAGGTTTTAATCTGGATTATTCTCGACTTCGTTGATCCCTCAACTGATGCAGATTATATCGTTCAATGGACCACTTTCATTATTATGCGTAACTCATACTTTGTTGTGGTTGTATCAGTATCAACCCTCAAAAAGTTGCATAACGATGAATGAACGTAGAAGATAAAAATCAAAGAAAAAACAATATAAGTTAATAACCAAAGAAACAGAATGGACACAATCTTGGAGAAAAAAGTGTGGCAAAAAGGAAAATGATTCAAAGAAAAACAATATCACAGCGCCTAGTTACACCAATGATTAAAACTCAACTTCGCAACCTAGATTAATAGCATTTATTAGGTAGACCACCAGCTATGCGGAAAGCTATAAAATGTATTCAGTTAGTTAATGACTTGCACGCTTGGGTTGGGATGAGTCGCACTTTCTCGCTAGTTGCATAACCCGCTGCAACATCTAGGCAGCATCTATCTAATCCGAGATTGCAATACGATGTCCATATAAGCCTCTCCAGATGACTTAGATATAGAGTTGCACGTAATTGAATTGGTACATGAAGCAACAGCTAAACCGATTAGGGATTTCCTGAAAGTTGTAAAGATTTTTAATGTAATAATAGTAACATCGGCGACAGGGACCTACACTTACTTTGTAGTTTACTTGTTGAAACTCGAAGGTAAGTTATAGTGACTACAGTGGCAAAAATTACTTACCTTCGAATATTATCTGATGATAAGTTAAGACACGATTACCAAATGTTACTGTAGGTGGTTTATAATCATGAAACAGATCTAATAGAGCAATATGTTTAGAAAATAAAAGAAACGATTTGGAGGTTTTTAATCTGTCGAAGGTCGTTATGAAACCTTACAAAAAGCACATTAACCAATAAGTATAGACACTGTTGGGGATAATTCAAGGCCAGCTTAGCAAATCAGTTTGTTGATAGACGTGGTTCTTTGGTGACTGCATAATATGTGAGTAATGGGGCAAATAATTTACATCATAATTCATAGGCATATTAGGAGATATGAAACTACTTTACCAGGCCCTATGTAATGCCTACCCTAATATGAGTTCAATAGCCAATATCGCATTTAGGTAGAACCAAGTTCTTTGATCTAAGTTTTGAAGATGAAAATTTGATTCAAAAAGGAATAGTTCTAGTAACTGATTATGGTCGAAGGCCATGTAATTACTGTTTCGTTGCTAGAGACTAGGGCATGCTCCCGGGAAATATCAGTATCAAAAGTATCGGGATTTCCCGAGACTTTTGAATATATTCAGTCCCGGTTCTCCACGAGAGAGGTCCGGTACTTTCGATACTTTCGAGACTATTCGAAAATCTTGAGTAAATTAAAATATTCGCATTCTATATGCTTACTGCATTAACTTTTTGTAATATAATACGTACCGAAACGTTTGTTTATGTTGAAATTGGTCAAATCACTTGTTTTGTTTGAATATATTGGTCTCGTCTCTCGTTACTTGCTATTGAACTGTGAAGTGACTGGATAAGCGGCGACTTTGAGCGACGGTTTCGATAAATCATTGTAAGATCGGTAAGTTTATAATTTTTAAATGACCAATACTTTTTACTATACTTTGAAAAGCAATATTTAAGTGAACCCTTATTACAATAAGAAATAGTTATTGAAAGAGAAAAACTAAATACCCTATTTGCAATATACCTAGTTAGATTACTTACTTAGTTAAATTCTCGTTTTTAATAGCGACAGGATATTAAGTGACATCATATTAATAAATAACTTTTGCAGGAAAATTAAAAATCCTTCCGCTATGAGTTTTAAAGATTTTACAAGTGAATCCGGCGATAAGATGTCTGTTTGGCATTACTTCCTGCGAGGTCAAAATAAAGCAAAATGCAAGCTCTGTCAAAAAATATTAAAAAGTGCTAGCCTCCGCAAACAAAAATAAAAATTGTCAAGATGTATTTTTTGTTACGCTAGTATTGTTATTAATTGTTACGCTGTATTGTTATTAATAAGAGAAGATTCTGAATGTTGTTTGGCTTGAAATTTTCATAATTTACAAAATAAGAATGATGGAAGGAAACTGGCAGACTACTAAGGCTAAAGTTAATAATATTATAAGAGGTTACATAATAAGCACGAGAATGAAGGCTTACTTTCGATTTAGATTAGTAATTTGTTGACTTTTTGTTTAAAGGCTAAACTTTGACTTTTGATTTGTCTTTGAGGTTCATAATATTTTATTAGTTTTAATGCTACTTACAGTGATTTATTTATGTTAGAAATTAAAAACTAGTTTTTAGTACCTAGTAAGGTTTTTATTTCACATTTTTTGCCTATTTCTTATTCCTGTTTCCGTAATTTTATATGTCAGTATCGAAAGTATCGAAAGTCTCGGGAATTCCCGGTTCCGTGCCAGTATCGGACAAAAAATTCCCGGTTCTTGAAATGGTATCGATACTGCAAGCCCTACTAGAGACTAGAGACCAAAAAGTGTTTTAAAGGTTTTAAGAAATTGTTAAAGAAATGACGTATGCAACCAAACATTAGTTCAGCGTAGCTTTTCTATAAGATACTTACCAGGACTAAGTAAATCACCTGCCAATCGAACATGAAAGTACATTTGATCATAATATATTATGCAATACAATAATCTAACGACTGGACGTTAAAGTGTCGTGCATTATGCATGATTGTGTGTCTCACCTGTTCATGGTGAAATGCAGATAAGCTCATTAGGCTAATGGAGTTGTGAAATTTTGTTTTCCATTATAAGCCGTGGATTGCACGTGAGCGAGAGTTCAAATCTTGGGCTAAGCATTTCTGACTTCGGTGGTAGAGTCAAACCATGACGTAGCATTTAAGAGACATTATAATATGTATGTCCTATATGAAATAAACAAATTGACTTACTTTTGAGTATTGACACTTTTTCATCGACTTTAGTGCTAATCGTCGTAAAGAAATCTACACTCAGATTTATTTTCCTTGATTAATGTTTTCTTGGCAACAGACCAACAGCGATTTTCAAATCTCGTGACCTGTCATCTCTAAAAAAAACTCATGATTTGACATCAACTGCTAGTCGCAAATCTCGAGTGGAGATTACAGAAATCTCCAGAGATGAAAGATTCCGACTCTAGCGCGAGAATTTCGGCAAGATGACGATTTTATTCTCGAAGATTTTCCGTGGTCATCGTGGTCAAGTTCCAGCAGAGTGTTTTGTTAAATGTAGCATCGACCGTTACGTGCGTATGAATCGGACACAGAACATGAATAAAAACCACCACAAGGACATCGAAGGTATTTCGCGATATAGGGTGACGAAAACCGCGATAACTTTCGCAACGTTTCAAAACTGTGGGCTAGTAACATGATAATGATAACCCACAACGCTGCTGCGCTGATCGGATATATCCGCAGAATTTCTGATAAGGTAACAGAAATGGCACTTTCTGCTGAGTTTTATATTGGGACAACGCGCAACGCCTTGACGCTGAAATTGGGCAACTCGCTCTTCCAATAAATAATCCGAAAACAAATACTTAACGCCTTGAGTTTAGACAAGTATACAAAAAAAACATAGTATACAAACGAAGATTATGTAAATACTAGCTGATACCCGCGACTTCGTACGCGTGGTTAGTTTTTTTGATTCCCGCGGGAACTCCTTGACTTTCCTGGATAAAAAGTAGCCTATGTCACTCTCCAGGTCCTCAACTATACCCATGCCAAAAATCACGTCGATCCGTTGCTCCGGTGCGTCGTGATTGAAGGACAAACCAACAAACCAACAAACAAACACACTTTAGCATTTATAATATTAGTACTTATGATGTATTACAGAGGGAGGATTGGTTTGACTTGACAATACTTGAGCGTTAATTTGTAAGTTAAAGTTTTACACAGAGCAACCGACGTGTTTGTAGCTGGTTTTGCTCTGAAGGAAAGGCATTCCGAACCAGTGGGAGATTAACTTGACGACTCAAAACCACTTGCAATAGTTGTGTACTTGGGTAAAAATTTTTAAAACATTTTATTCTAAGCATAGCTGGTTTGGTTATTCGCTGGTTTTATATCCTATGTAATTTGGTATACCTACCTGGTAGAGATCGCTTCAAAGCAAAAAGGCCGCCAATTGTACCGACTTTTATTGTTTGTAATTATTTCTGTTTGGTGTACAATCTATACTAATATTATAAATGCGAAAGTTTGGATGGATGGATGTATGTATGGATGTATGTTTGTTACTCAATCAAGCCCCAACGGCTGAACGGATTTGGATGAAATTTGGCATAGAGCAAGATTATAGTCTGGAATAGCACATAGGCTACTTTTTATCCCGGAAAATTAAGGAGTTCCCGCGGGAACCGAAAAACCTCGATCCACGCGGACGAAGTCGCGGGCATCAGCTAGTAAAGAATATTTCATTCATTAATTGCATTTAATTAAACTGTCGCGTCCTAGTTAGGACTTCAGGACTATACCCACGAATATAAAATGCGCGGCAGGCGTCCAATAACTGTGCGGCATCCGCGCACGATTGCGGCTTTATGTTTGGACACACCTTAACATGCACCTCCTGGGCAACTGCAATTCTGCGAGGCTAAAATCTCACTCTACCATTAGAATTCTGTGGTTAGTGGTTAGTGGTTACCTACGTCTCGCAATTTCTGTCTCGGAGGGTTCTGTTACACGTGTACCGCGTGTGTCGTGCCTTAGCTTCAATCCAGCGCTATTGTTTATAATTTCATGCTTTTAGCGAATCTAATTCGACAGATATATTAATTCCTAATTACTTTTGTAGGTTGACCTAATGATTTTAGTTTCTGATATACACAGAGATTTAAGCGTAATTTGTCTCAAATATCGGTCACGATTGAAACTAAAGTTTATTTTTCAGTATGCTTGGATTTGGGTTTTAAAAATCCTTTCTGCCGTGGGGTCTACGTTACAGAGGTATTAAACGGGCGCTATATACGACAACAGATGGCGCTATTAGATCAACACTATTTAAGAACGCAGTCTGCATCGCGATTACGAAGGTTTTCTTCTGAAGTTCGTAGATATTATACGAGTATATAGAAAGTCTAAGTTCAAACATACAATGGTCGGGCCAGCCAAGTCCCCCCGAGTATAAAAATTTATCTGAATAAAAAACGAGTCTATTTGAATAAAAAAACTTTTGAATTTTTTTTTTAATTTTAACGCTTGGAGGACCTTCCTGTTGCTAGTTGCTACGGTCGAGTACACTCCTCGCTCCCGTAGTAACACACATGAAAACTCTCAAGCTCCTAGACTCAGCTATAGATTGATAGGTATGTCTAGAATTGATGGTTAGGTAGATTTCCCTATTGTTTATTTTAGTACAGGTAATTAATTGTGTTTCCTTACACAACGCATTGACCTTGAGGCGGCCGCGCGTTGGATGGCAGCCTCGCGGGCCGCGGCCCGTGGGCAGGCTGACTCACTGGTGATGCGAGCTTTGTCTGCCAGCCTACACTGAGGATGCATTAGAGTTAGATTAGACGAAACTAAGCTCGCTAATTAAGTCTTACCTGTTCATTGCACAACGATGGATTTGTAATACGGCAATGATAACCTGGATAATAGAATATTCTGTGCTGTATAAGTAGCACTCAAAATTTGCAATTTTAGGACTAACCACTTATCACTAGGTAGACAAGGGCAGACAAGGGCCAACTTGTAGAGAAACAAAAAAAAAATATACTTAAGTAAAAGAAAGAAGGGTAAGCCCTTAATGGTTCCCGCGGGAACTCTTTAATTTTCCGGGATAAAATGTAGCCAATGTGTAGAAAAATTCCAGACTATAATCTATCTCTGTGCCAAATTTCATCCAGATCCGTTCAGCCGTTGGAGCGTGATTGAGTAACAAACATCCATATACATCCAGACATCCATACATCCATACATCCATACATCCATCCAAACTTTCGCATTTATAATATTAGTATAGATAATTCTAAAACTACATGCAGTGATCAAATAAAAAAAACATTTTCTTTCTTTCTTTCTTTCTTTCTTTCTTTCTTTCATCGCGGAAGGACACGACTAAAACCACGTCGGGTTTCTGAGTTTGACTTCTCATAAATGACACAAGTTACGTGAAATAAATAAATCATTTATCATCTAAAGTAACGAGAACGAAAGTAAAGTAACCTTTTTCCACGGATTCAATACTAGTTACGTACTTATTTTCTTAGAACCTTTTTCTAGAAACTCTCAAGTCTCAACAATTAGCAAATTAATCCGAAGCGCTACAAGTTTTTACTTACAAGAACTTAATAGAAGCTCTTATTAGATTACCCTAAATTTCAATACATCAGAGCGGCCCTAACCTGGTGGCACACTTGTACACCTTTCAATACATATATATATGTATAAATAATAAGCCCCTCGCGAACACCGAGTGACGTAATATGTAATGTACAAATGCCCCCCCCCCCCCCCCCCCCCAGACACTGGTGAATAATATCGAGGTAACCTTTCCTAGACCGAACTCATCTACACGTATAAGGCGTTGAAATCTCTATTGCAGAGAAACTGATCGCAAAATACAAAAACATGTAAAAACGCTATAGAGTAGGGACAATTAAATGGTAGAGTTCTTACCATTACATGAAATAAGTTAGCGGTTTTGAATAGAACATTGAATTATAATCATACTAATATTATAAATGCGAAAGTGTGTTTGTTTGTTGGTTTATTGGTTTGTCCTTCAATCACGCCCCAACGGAGCAACGGATCGACGTGATTTTTGGCATGGGTATAGATGAGGACCTGGAGAGTGACATAGGCTACTTTTTATCCCGGAAAATTAAGGAGTTCCCGCGGGCGGCGGGAATAAAAAAAAACTTAAACCACGCGGACGGAGTCGCGGACATCAGCTAGTTCATAATAATTATATAATTATGGTGGGTGGTCAAAAAACCGAAGGTTACAATGAATCTTTGCATTTTGCAGGGCTAGAACTTTGGAATTGTTGTTGTTGTGTAGATATACGCAAGAAGAAAATTTCCCAAATACAAAGTAGTAAAATATCTAATATTGATTCAGATTTTCTGATTGCACATACTGCGTAGGTACTTAGAAGGAGTTATGATAGTTTGGAATGTAATTGCGACTGGAAGAACCAGCAAATGTGAAGACAAAGCTATGACAAGTATAGCGAAAACTCTGTAATAGAAAGACACTCATCAAACAATGCCAATTGAAACTGTATTTTCATCGCCAATATACATTGATTCTCCATCATTAAAGTCTCGTAGAAACAATCCCAGAGCCATAGGGAAGCAGCGGCGGACGCACATTGCGCGGCGCAAATAGTTTTATTGACGGCTCCCGATGCCGACCGTTCCTTATTGCCCCGCTCTAATTACTCCTACCAACTTACCCTCGTTTGCGATCATTTTCCCCGTGCAAACTTCCTTGAGTTATATTTGAATTTAATAATCGACATAAATTGCAATATTTTTTAGAAATAATTCGTCAGCGGAAAGCCTGAAAGTGGTAGACGAAGATTACGTGATATAAATTATGTCATGGCGTGACGCTCTCGGTATTTATATTTCTACTTCTATTAGCACTTGGTTTACAGCACAATATTGATCTCTGTCGTGTTATACCGGTACATATTATAACCGGTGGTGACTCGGCTTAGGGCTGTGTCGTTTCGGTAGCAAAAACAAGTTGTAATGTACGAGTATATATCTCAAATAACCGTTAAGTACAGTACGCACCCCATTCCTACGTCTCTAACTTCACCAAAGTTTTCGTGATACGTCAACAAGGCAAGCATTATAATTTTTAAGACTTCAAGACAGACAACATAACATAACATATGACTAATTTATTTTTAAAAAATCACAGAGTCGCGGCGGCGCGCGGCACGTAGCGGCAAGATTTAGTTGTATGAGGTGGTATGGACGCGGCACGGAGATGCCCCGGGGGACGCGGCGTGACGCTGCCCCGTACAAACTCATGCAAATAATATTTGCCGCTACGTGCCGCGCCGTTCCGTGTATCTCAAGTCTATCACGTCATTCGGAAGTTATCTGAACTTCGTAACCTTCTGTTCTAAAGAGACCGTCCCTATGTCTGCTGATGCCTGATACAGATGCCGTACCACGTTGTTTTGTTTGAATAAAAAACAATTTAAAAAACATATGAGTGGCAGCCCTATCTCAGCTCTCACCCGGCGCTACTCTCGAGCTCGTGGAGACGCAAGCGTCACTCTGCTCACAAACGTTAAACAGAACCGGTCCGGTTTAACGTCCTTGCCGCACGCCACACGGTCCCCTGCCCGACGGCGGCCGACCGTTAACCGTCAACTGCAGTGCAGCTGGCTTGTTACAACACTCTTTCCTAATAAGTAAATCATGTGTGTAATTTCAATGAAAAATGTACATTACTGCCCAGGTCGAAAATAAAGCAATTTACGGCTGAGTAATATTGGAAGGACGAGGAGAAGCCGAAGGGAAAGGAAAAACACGTTTTAAAATAAAATCTATAACTTTTTGGGTTGTCAAAATTGAATGGGGATACCTTTTCGGATTTCACGTAGAACAAAAGAAGAAGTCGACGTAGGGGACCGGAAGGATATTTTGTACTGCCTACTCAAAGATACTAAACAATAGGTATTGGGTGATACTGGCCTATAGTACCACTGCCAAATTACAAATTTTATATCTAGACGAGCTCAACTTTGATGCTGCTAGATCAACTATCATAAATAATCAAGAGATACGTCAAAACGAGTCTAGTACCGACTAAAGAAACAATAAAACCTAAACTCTTGAATATTCAAAAATAAATTCAATGTTTTTTTATTCAAATAAACTTTTACAAGTACTTTTGAATCGTTGAGTGAATCTACCACTACCTACTACCACTATATATCGGAGGCGGAAGAATGGCGTACACGTCAGCTGTATATTTTACGGGTGTAACAAGTTAACTAATGTATATTAAATAGGTAAATACCTACTCGCAATCAATGCAATTAGATGTGAATTATCGAGAAGAGTCAGCAGTGACGTAGTGTTTGCACATGACATCAGCCCCGCGTGATGAGCTCACGAAATTACCAATACAGTGAGCGCTGCCAGGATTTTTAAGCGGATTTTCCAATGTAATGCATTATTAAAAACAACAGGCTATTTATATAATGAAATAAAAATAAACGAACTTGACAGTAAATCGGTCGTCATCGTATTTGAAAACGAAAGAGATTTACAAAGTATTATTGATGAGTATTTTAAACAGTTAAGTAAATAACTATTACCTCTAAAGATACTGAAGCTGTGCAAGTGCTATTGCAGTCAAGTGCTGCAATAGCACTCGCACAAACTAGATAAAATCAAAAATAATGCTTATTAGGTAGATAAAGGCAATATAACATGAGTATTAAAGCAAATTTTGGCTTTATAACAAGTAATATATTATTATGAAAATGCTAATTTTGTAATGAGAAGACACAAACACTCAGTGGGTATTTAACATTTGCTTTAACACCGATGACAAAAAGCTATGTGGGAAGCCCCCAGCCAGGTGGAAAACTCTGATAAGTATAAAATAAGTTATTATACGCCGATGACGTTACATATAGGTAAATATAGAAAATACATAATCCAATATTTTACAAACAATAAAATAATATAGGTTCATTTAGTGAAGACATTACTATCGCGTAAGTTGAATGTATGAGTAATTAAGTATGTATGGCATCGCTTAAGTGCGTAACATATACCTATACTATATTGTGCACTAGGTGACCCGCCTTCGCTCGCGTGATATTTATGAGAATCTTTTATATTGGAGGTTTCAGGTTACGGTATAGAGAAAACCTACATGCAAAATCTCAAGTTTCCAGACTCATCTGTACCGATGGTAGGTAATAGGTACGAATATGTACAATGTAGCTAAATTACATCTGTTTAAGACGATATACGGTATTATAATGGCAACAGGTCCTGAATCAGAAGTTTTATAGAATACATAGCATACTTGCATTCAAACTAGATTCTTTGAATAGCCTATGATAAGGCCTTGTCACGGCGGCTGCCAATGACCTGCTGCGAATAAGGATTTCAGTTATTTGATATTTCCTTCCTAGCTAGAATATCTTTTAGTAAAGCTTTATTAGTGGTTAAAATTCTATTGATCGTAATGCCGCAGAGGCAGATAAACTAAGCATAGATTGAAGTTCTGCAGTACAGAAATACAAACAATAAAGAGTAGTTACTAGTTACTGTATGTTATTTCTTCGAGGCCATAAATTTAATGGAATAATAAGAAAAATATTATGTGAAATTATAATAGATATTATAGAATTATATACAAAGACGCAATAACGATTTGTTCAGATTTTGAAATACAAGGTACTTTACCATAGCTAAGTAGATCACAATCACGAAGATCACATAAAACCCATCAGATTTTCTTAAAATAGTACCTGAAACAAATAATAAAGAATAGTTAGTTTTGCGTAATAAATATCTTAACAATATCGAGAAAAACAGAGATATAAATAGTCTATTCTTATAGCAGCCAAAATCTAATTTAGAGATCTTGGCAACGTTACCAAGCATGTCTTCAAATTTCCCTCCTTTATAAGTATATTTGTTGTTTGTCCAAAAATTACAGGAAAATAGCTTCCAAAACTAGGTCCTAATGTTGATTTTGGGTATAACATATACCCAAAATCAACATTACCTAATCTACATATTCCAATTCCCATAAATAGATGAGCATAAAACTTATGTTTATGAAACTAAGTTCATTCAGGAAGTCAAAAATACCAGAGTAAATCTGCAACTTAGGGCCGCTTGCACAAGGACATTTAGGGAACATGAACAACACAATTTCTTAATAAGTAGATAGAAAAAGGTATTCCAGATAAAAAATTTCCAACTCATGTTTTTGCTGTACATATTCCTGGGTAGGTTTCGTAACATTGGATTCCGTTGAAACGCTTGAGCAACAAAGAAATCATAGATAACAGCATCGCTTTGATGTCTCCGTGAAGCTCCATCAAACATTCGGGAAGATTACAAACAAACTTTTTACACTCGAGCTAATCCCAAGGCTCCGAGATGTAGGCCGTCCGATATTGAGGCGATTATATTTATTGCTAGTTTGTGAACGTGGAGGAAATGCCAGGAAGTATATCAGATAATAAACGAGAATACATTTTGAAGTACTCCTAGCGTTGCATAAAACGGCTACCAGCACGCTTCGTCGAGCTTGATAAAACAGCTTAAAACGTTCTTTGAACACAAGCACAACTGATGGATATGGCTTTAAGATAGTGAAACCATTAATTATCCTCTTTTTTTGGGGAAAATCTTTAGTACTGTAACAGTAAAACCTCTTCTTTTCTCTGATCAGACTTCCCAGTATTGCAGTCTATACTTATAATAAAACTGTAACAGGTCCAATTCTGTACATTGAAGATATTTTGAAATTTTTTTTTGGAGGGCACTCATTATTCGATACTGAAGCCAAATCTGTAATTTTTTTCATTTTTGTCTGTCTGTCTGTCTGTCTGTCTGTCTGTCTGTCTGTCTGTATCTTGGCCGCGCATCACGCCGAAACTACTAAATGAATTCAAACGAAACTTGGCAAGATTTGAGCCTATACTACGAGGTAGGACATAGGATACTTTTTATCCCGAAATTCTACCCACGAAAGGGTGAAATAGGGGTTGAAAGTTTGTATGAAAGTCCTTAATTTCTCAAGTTATAGCCATGAAACTTGATATATGAGCTGCGGGTTGAAAATGGAGACAAACGTGTTTCACAGTTTTTGAAAATTCGACCCCCAAAAGGGTGAAATAGGAAATGAAAGTTGGTATGAAAGTCCTTCGTTTCTCAAGATGTTTTACAAGTTATATCAACGAAACTTTTTATTTTGGCTTACGGTAAAAAATAAAGAAGTACGTGTGTCACAGTTTTTCAAAATTCCACCCCTAAGGGGGTGAAATAGGGGGTGAAAGTTTGTATGAAAGTCCGTCATTTCTCAAGTTATATCGATTAAACTTGGTATACAAGCTACTGGTTGAAAATGAAGAAACAAATGTTTCACAGTTTTGTAAATTTTACCCCCGAAGGGGTGAAATAGGGGTTGAAAGTTTGTATGAAAGTCCTTCATTTCTCAAGTTATAGCCATGAAACTTGGTATATGAGCTGCGGGTTAAAAATGAAGACATACGTGTTTCACA
This sequence comes from Erebia ligea, assembly GCA_917051295.2. Taxonomy (NCBI): domain Eukaryota; kingdom Metazoa; phylum Arthropoda; class Insecta; order Lepidoptera; family Nymphalidae; genus Erebia; species Erebia ligea. The sequence goes on from OU785220.1 coordinate 557,880, forward strand.
GTTTTTCAAAATTTCACCCTCAAAGGGGTGAAATAGGGGTTGAAAGTTTGTATGAAAGTCCTTCATTTCTCAAGTTATATCGATGAAACTTGGTGTACAAGCTACCAGTTAAAAATGAAGAAATACGTGTTTCACAGTTTTCGTAAATTTTACCCCCGAAGGGGTGAAATAGGGGTTGAAAGTTTGTATGAAAGTCCTTCATTTCTCAAGTTATATCCATGAAACTTGGTATATGAGCAGCGGGTTAGAAATGAAAACATACGTGTTTCACAGTTTTTCAAAACTCCACCCCCAAAGGGGTGAAATAGAGATTGAAAGTTTGTATAAAAGTCCGTCATTTCTCAAGTTATTTCGATGAAACTTGGTATACCCACGCGGACGAAGTCGCGGGCATCAGCTAGTGTACAATATAACTCTAGGATGCAGTCTAATTTGATCCAGTGAGATGAAACGGATCTGATACGGAACGGATGGTCTAAACACTAAACAAATCGATTTAAGCATAACTACAATGACTGCGAGAAAATTGAAGCTGCAAATACAATGCAATTATAAGCGTGTTATCATTCGATTACGCGCCTACGTCGCCGGCTGTCATTGGCTATTTATAGCCGGTCGACGACGTGCACAAGAGGTTCGTCCTTCAATAATCCGGGTATTTACGAGCTGCGGCCGTCTTAATGAGCTTAATTGTACCTCGCGCAAATCGGACGTGATATCATCGGATCCACGACCTCTCTGACTCTATCGGGCGGTGTTTAAATAACTACATTGGCTGCATGCATCGACCATACAACTAATAGACTCCTCATATAGGGCGAACACTTTCAGACAACACATCAGACTTAATAGGTCTTATATAATTCCACGCCCTTGTAACAAAACCTACCGAGTTATTTAAATATTAATTAGAGTATATCAATAATTAATTATCGATAAATAATTATTAGGAGTTAGGACCCCATCCCATTTGATTTATGATTTTTTTGACCTTGAGTATACCAATCAGCGTTTAGTACCCCGCGCCCGCTTACTTGAGTCATTTGACTGAATTGTTTGCATTACGAAAGCATAGTTATTAGGCGTCTATTGGTTGTGTGGTCGATGGCTGCATGCGATACTAGGTTCCGGATTCAATGCTTGGCTACAGTTTCTCAGGTTGCGATCTAAAGAGCGTACTTTGCTCAGACATCTAATCTAAGTATCCAATCATCATGCTAATATTATAAATGCGAAAGTGTGTTTGTTTGTTGGTTTGTCCTTCAATCACGCCGCAACGGAGCAACGGATCGACGTGATTTTTGGTATGGGTAGTTTAGGACTTGGAGAGTGACATAGGCTACTTTTAATCCCGGAAAATTGAGGAGTTCCCGTGGGAATTTAAAAAAACTTATTCCACGCGGACGAAGACGCGGGCATCAGCTAGTTAGGTATATTATTTTGTAATCACTCTTTCAGTCTTAGTTTATTTTCAGATTTCTTCTTGCAGGTTAGTGATGGTAATATCAAGCAAAATAAACTTTTAGGAGCCAATCAGGTAATTTTAGTGCATGTCTTTTAAAAGACCGGGCTCAGGACCATTCAAGTATGAAGGGTTGGCAAAAATATGAGCCCCGTAGCAGTCGTATCAGTTACTACATTGCATTCAATCAGCAATGTCACGCCCCTAGCTTCCTGTCGGCCTTCCGTGTTCCGCTGTCCGCACCACACCACGCCACGCTCCGACACGCTTCAATAGTCAATACTGCAACTGATACCTAATGCAACTACTATTTTCTAGTATACAAGAAATCCCATACAACAAAGGGTACGAGTCGATTGATATGCCAGCTTAGTTTAGTGACATATGGATTCAAATATTCCTTTCGTGAGATGAATATTTCAAAAGTAAGTTTTATGGGTTGATATTTTTCTTTCTGAGGAGGCAAGGCGTGTACGACTCACATCACACATGAACTTGTATTAGCGATACCTTCGTCAGTTTAAAAACTTGATTTTAAAAAGTACGCTATGGATTAAAGAGTACCCACCAAAACCATTTCATGGATAGGCTGCCAAAACTCGCATATAAGTCCAAATCATAATGCTTTCACTGTTAAAAAGTTATGAGATCTCTAGTAGAGCCAAGCCCCTAGTTGAGCTCCGATTTGTGCTGCGCATCATCATAGCCCATGGGGCCAGTTCCAAGTCCAAAGTGTACAGGTTTAAGTACTTTTGGCTGTACCACATTTACTACATAGAAGTCCTGACTCTATAAACTCTACATCTTGATAAAAAGATGTGGCTTGGGCGTTTCGTGATTCTCGCACAAGCTATACCTATTCCACGAACATTAAATGATTGATTGGATCACGAAACAGCCAAGCCACATCTTTTTATCAAGATGTAGAGTTTATAGAGTCAGGACTTCTATGTAGTAAATGTGGTACAGCCAAAAGTACTTAAACCTGTACACTTTGGACTTGGAACTGGCCCCATGGGCTATGATGATGCGCAGCACAAATCGGAGCTCAACTAGGGGCTTGGCTCTACTAGAGATCTCATAACTTTTTAACAGTGAAAGCATTATGATTTGGACTTATATGCGAGTTTGGCAGCCTATCCATGAAATGGTTTTGGTGGGATTTCATTTCTTTTTGGCAGGCGCACTAGATTTTTTAATTTTTTGGACTCTATTTCTCACACTACAGTTATTCCTTTTTTCATTGCCCACTCTCTATCGTTGCCTCTTTTCTTTGTGGGTTTGCTGTATATGTATGTAATGAGCGGCAAATCCATACATACTTAAGTTAGTTCTTATTTTCGAGTCTGGTGCTCAGTATTAAAGATATTTGGTTGTATGGGCCAGCCGGTTTATATCTGCTTATTGTTGATTAGCGACCCGCCCCGCTTCGCAAGGCTAGCACTAATCATGATAATAGTCCATTATTTTTTACCCACTAAAGCCAGTGGGCACTGAGCAGCACATAAGATTTTACATTAGCACTGGAATGAACCTACGTGAAGTGCCGGAATAATTTTTAAAATCGGTTGAGTTTTTTTTTATTTTATCCACAGCAAACTTGACGGTTAAATCTTTCCTGTTTTTAATATTAGTTTAGATCCATATAATATTATAAATACGAAAGTGTGTCTGTCTGTCTGCTGCGCTTTCACGGCCCATCTTTTCAACCGATTTTGATGAAATTTACAGGGATAGTTTGTATCCCGGGGAAGGACATTGGCTACTTTTTATCCCGGAAAATTAAACAGTTCCCGCTGGAATCAAAAACCTTAATCCACGCAGACGAAGTCGCGGGCATCATCTACTTTTCTATAAATTGTCACGCGTTAATTTAATTCAAACCAATGAACAGTGTTTAGTTCGAAGAACAGGGTTAGACGAAAATATCGTTGATTACTTATTGAACAATTCCTAAAGGGATGCCGGGTCATAAGTGGACTCTTCGCCAATGATTACTATAGGTATATTTACCTCTGAAAAATATTTTATGTTGTAAGTACTTATAGGTATTTTATAATTTTTCAGTAATAAAATGAAAATAATGAGAATAAAAATGACAAGATTACGTGATTATTATGTGCGACCTGTTTGGCCGATTGGTTACAGACCATGACTGTTGAGGGAGAGGTCGCGGGTCCGAATTCTGCTAGGGGCATAATGTTTGTATTCAGAACATTTGTACCTGAGTCATGAATTTTATATATATATTATTTATGTACGGTATTATGTATGTATACAGCATTTTGCACATATTTCTTTTAGTACCGACTGTGCAGCTATTATGCACCCCCTATTATTAGGAGGGGTTGGAAGGGAAAAGTTCCTGATTTCTTAATTTTCCCATTATTTATATGAAATTCCTAGCCCACATACCAAATTTCAGCTTTCTAGGGCTTTGGGAAGTACCTACCCTAGAGGTTTTGATTTTCATCAGCGATTTATAAGGCTAAATTACGAAACCGATGTATTTCAGTTATCGATAAATCTGAAACTATAAATGCTAGACAATTGATACTTGGTATGTTTAATAAGTTGGCCAACAGTATCTTATCCTGAAAATTTCAGCTTTCCAGCATCATCCGGACTGAAGCTATGACGGTTAGCAAATACGTGGAAACGCTGTCAAATATGCACCCCCAATAAGAGGGGTTGGAAAAAGAAAGTTTCAGATTTCTTAATTATTCCATTGTTTATGTGCAATTCCTAGTCTACATACCAAATTTTAGCTTTCTAGGACTTTAGGAAGTACCCTAGAGGTTTCGTGTTTCATGTGATTTAGTAAAAGTAAAAAACCCCCAAAAGTACGTATTTCAGGTATCAATAAATCTGAAACCATAAATGCTAGATAATTGAAACTTAGTATGTTTAATATATGTGCCAACGACATGTTATCCTGAAAATTAAAGCTTTCTACCATCATCCGTACCGAAGTTATGACTGTTCTAAAATACGAGGAAATGCTGTCAGATTTGCACCCCCTATAGGAGGGGTTGGAGGGGAAAAGTTTCAGATTTCTCAATTTTCCTGTTGTTTATATGCAAATTCTAGCCTACATACCAAATTTCAGCCTTCTAGCACTTCAGGAAGTACCTTTTTCATGTTGATGACGGTCAGTGAGTCAGTCACGAAATCGACGTATTTCAGGTATCAATAAATCTGAAACTATATATGCTAGAAAATTTATACTTGGTATATTTGGTAAGTTTGCCAACAACACCTTATCCTGAAAATTTCAGCTTTCTAGCATCATCTGGACCTAAGCTATGACGGTTCGAAAATCCGACGAAACGCTTCGAGAAAAGGTAGGTAGTGCCCCGTTTCCTTTGGCTCGCTTTGGCGGGGTCACTCCCGTGACCCCAGATGCAATGGAAATGACAGGACGTAGAAGGCACTATTCTAGTAGAAGGGGGAAAGTTTTAACTAGCTCTTGCTAGTGAACAGTTCGTAACGCCAAGCCATTTTTCTCCTAGCATTTTCCTTAATTTGAGCAAGGTCATTTTAATCAATTAGTGTCTTCGTTTGTAAAAATTAATTCTGACAAAGTAGTTAAAGTGATTTTTATTCGCAGAATGACCCAGGGACAAATCACTCAAGTCGTGGGCGCGAATACACCACGTTCGTTGGTGTCAACTTTTTTGACCTCTGCAAACGCGCCAGCATATTTTTAGAATGCTGAGAAATATATACCTAGCTATAAAAATATTATACCTAGATGTGTTTTCGTTAGTTGCCCAGAGCAACACGAATTTTGTCAAGCGTAATGAACCAAAGAGCATCTTTGTTTCCAAAAAAGTCTGATAGGAGAAAATATATAAGATTTTCAAGTTTGGTAGAGTTCGTTCGTTCGTTTCCGAACTAGCCTGCATAATCTCATCACAGTTTTTAACCGACTTCCAAAAAAAGAGGAGGTTCTCAATTCGGTGCGTATCTTTTTGTCCAGCGCAACCTTTTAAGGCCTTTACCTTTGCGTGTGGCAAGAATATCTACTAAAATTATACCGAATTATTAATTATTACGAATTATAAAACTTATCCGCGTTACATACTTTAATCTGCAATTGGTTAGACTATTGCGGAACTTGAATCTCCAATTGGTTACATTATTGCGGGGAAATTACCGGCATTTAGCAAGTTCTCGGTACAAGTGTTTGCTTACCTCGAGCGAATTACTCGGAAACCGCCAAAGGCGACCTTGCCTCGAGCCTTTCAGTACCCGCTGATACTCGTAATAACTAGTATGTTTATTGCTTTATGCTAATCGATACAGTAACATGATTGTATCATTTTTATGCTGCCGCTGTTTGTAAACAATGGCTACTTGCAGCAGAGCGTTAGTGGATTTAAACACAAATTGCCAATCAGGCTCTAACTACACCTACACCTCATTATACACCTCCAACCACCACCACCACTACAGCCCATTAACCTCCCACTGCTGGGCACAGGCCTCCATTCTCATAGGAGAGTGGGAATTAAGGCTTAGACCCACCACGCTGCTCCAATGCGGGTTGCCGTGCTTTAACGACTATTATTATGTTAGTGATAATAACTGGGACCGACGGCTTAACGTGCTCTCCGAGGCAGGGGGGTGAAACACCACCAACTTCCTAACTCCGGGCTAGTTAGTACCTACTGAGAATTTCTAGACAGAAAAACCCAATACTTAATTATGGCCCGACCTGGCACTCGAACCCGGGACCTCGTCGGCCGCAGTTGAACATGCTAACCACTAGACCAACGAGGCAGTTGCTGCCAGTATGGAGATGCCCACCCCCGTCAACCCGCAGCGTTGCTCTATTTAAACATATCCTTCGACTGACTGGTAGGTAAGAACGGATTTCCTTAGACTGTGCTCTTTTATTTCATTGTGATAAGGCATTTTTTCCCACAACTGATCAATCAATCAACGGTAGAGAGGCGGTAATGGCGTGCACTTAAAATTCAAAATCCACTGGTGGAACTAACAGATTTATTATAAAGAAAATTGGTGGTAATGATAATGTACAGCGAGTAAAAATATCTTTTGGAATGGAAGCAATTTATTTTTTAACAGGAACGGCATAAGATCAATCAAGGAAGTTCAAACGAACGAACGAATTGTTGAACAATTAATTATCATTTTAAGATCTTTCGTTGAATCGTTGCCCATAACAAAAGTTCTCGCAACTGTTTATCCGCTGAGACAACGACCACCGTTCAATTATTTAACAAAAGAAAAGTCCAAGATTAATTAAGGTAAGGAGGTTAGGAAAGGCGACGACAATCTCTTATCTCGCCGAGAGTAATCACAAAGCCTCCAAACGGATAAAATTAAAATCTGTCCAAAGCAGGTGTGCCATTACGGATATTTTCGCAATCCTTGATGATAACGGTGTTCCGTTTCGCTACCCCCTCCCACGTTTGGGTAATTTCAACTTTATAAGAAGTCTACGTAGAGGTCCTAAAATGATCTTATAATTAGTTTCAAAAAATTTTCCATCCACAACAACAAAAACGTTTTGTTCGCTACCGCAAGATACCGTATCTATCGAATTGGGTGCAAATCGGGAATCACCCGAAATAAATCCGACCAAAAAAACTTCCTAATTATAACTATTAGTGATAGTTTTAATTGATTTGGTTTGTGACGCGGTTAGACCTGATACATAAAACGAGGAAATCCTGAATTTCATGTCGGTATAGTGTCAAAAATCCTTAAAACCTAATTAAAGGTTAAAACTGAAAGTTTTAACCTTTAATTATAATCTATACTTATAATAAAACTGTAACAGGTCCAATTCTGTACATTGAAGATATTTTGAAAATTTTTTTTTGGAGGGCACTCATTATTCGATACTGAAGCCAAATCTGTAATTTTTTTCATTTTTGTCTGTCTGTCTGTCTGTCTGTCTGTCTGTCTGTCTGTCTGTCTGTCTGTATCTTGGCCGCGCATCACGCCGAAACTACTGAATGAATTCAAACGAAACTTGGCACGATTTGAGCCTATACTACGAGGTAGGACATAGGATACTTTTTATCCCGAAATTCTACCCCCGAAGGGGTGAAATAGGGGTTGAAAGTTTGTATGAAAGTCCTTAGTTTCTCAAGTTATAGCCATGAAACTTGATATATGAGCTGCGGGTTGAAAATGGAGACATACGTGTTTCACAGTTTTTGAAAATTCGACCCCCAAAAGGGTGAAATAGGGGATGAAAGTTGGTATGAAAGTCCTTCGTTTCTCAAGATGTTTTACAAGTTATATCAACGAAACTTTTTATTTTGGCTTACGGTAAAAAATAAAGAAGTACGTGTGTCACAGTTTTTCAAAATTCCACCCCTAAGGGGGTGAAATAGGGGGTGAAAGTTTGTATGAAAGTCCGTCATTTCTCAAGTTATATCGATTAAACTTGGTATACAAACTACTGGTTGAAAATGAAGAAATAAGTGTTTCACAGTTTTTGGAAATTTTACCCCCGAAGGGGTGAAATAGGGGTTGAAAGTTTGTATGAAAGTCCATCATTTCTCAAGTTATAGCCATGAAACTTGGTATATGAGCTGCGGGTTAAAAATGAAGACATACGTGTTTCACAGTTTTTCAAAATTTCACCCTCAAAGGGGTGAAATAGGGGTTGAAAGTTTGTATAAAAGTCCGTCATTTCTCAAGTTATTTCGATGAAACTTGGTATATCCACGCGGACGAAGTCGCGGGCATCAGCTAGTAATTATTATAATAATTTAAGTTGAAGGTGACGGGACTTTTAAACGACGACGGTACGGGACGGGAATAATAAAATAAGAAAACACAAAAGGAACAATGTTTTTCGTTTTAAGGAACTTAAATGCATGTTTACGTAATTTTTAACACCTAAAATCAAATAACTATAATGCATACATAACACTTAAATATTTGCTAAAATAAAAACTTAGGTAGGAAGCACTAACAATCCCGTAGTCGCGTCTAATAGTGCTAATAGGCTATGCACGGAAAATTGGAAGCAGGGCTCGATCGTTTGTCTGCACTAAAGGTACCATAAAGTGGTGCATAGGTAGTAGGGGAGAAAGGAGGCTATTGTGAGCCTAGGTATAAGTGAGAAGACTCTGTAAGTATAGTGTAGGCCTAGGTACTTATTTTAAGCCGCACTCGGCGGTCATTCAGCAAAACAGCAAAAAGTACTCGTACATGCAACAGAGCTTTTTTTAAAAATCATAGAATAGGCTTGCGCTTCGAAGAAATGATGAGGTCTAGGTTGGAGCGCGCTTGCGTAGAAGATGCCTATTCACTCCTGCCTTGACGATTTTGATGAAATTTGGTATAGGGATAGTTTGTATCCCGGGGAAGGACATAGGCTTAATTAAGGAGTTCCCGCGGGAATTTAAAAAAAACTTAATCCACGCGGACGAAGTCGCGGGCATCATCTAAATATTAATTGAATATATCACTGCTTCATTATCATCACTCCAAGTTTATGAAATTCAATGAAGCAGTACTGCGAAAATGGGGATTTCGATCAACTAACTACAAATAGCTGCCTTTGTTTGAAGATTTTTGACATTTCGTGCCGATTCTTCTGGAATCTAAAAGTGGAATGACGTTAGGTAGGCCTCATTCGATCTGTACCTACTCTGTACATAGCAGTGTAAAACGTTGAAGAACCGTTAAATAAAATGATATGTACTCGTAGACCTGTGGATGTCTCACATAGCTGAGATGTTTTCTAAGTACACACTCTAAGTAGTCGCACGGCACAATGATGTCAAACTCAACAAAAACATTGCGATGGCCGTTCACATTGAAGGAGCAATGTCACGAGCGGTGCACTGACCTCACATTAACTTCATAATAATATGAATATAATTGTTGCTTTGAAAGAGAGCATTCTCAATTTGATAAAAGCTGAAAGTCTGAATTGTTACTCTATCAGTTGGTTGTCAGAGTGTGGTACAACATACCTGAGCTGCGAGCTGATTCATTGAGGCCATTTTGTGTTTTCAATCTTTTCCGATCACATGTAATAAGATTTATTTATTCACTAGCTAATGCCCGCGACTTCGTCCGCGTGGATTGAGGTTTTTTGTGTCCCGCGGGAGCTCTTTAATTTTCCGGGATAAAAAGTAGCCTACGTGTTATTCCAGACTATAATCTATCTCTGTGCCAAATTTCACCTAGATCCGTTCAGCCGTTCTCGCGTGATTGACATCCATCCATCAAAACTTTCGCATTTATAATATTCGTATAGATATTTCACTTAAATAAAACTCGAATCTTTTAACGGTGAAGAAAATCACCGTGACTAAACCTCCAAGCCAGAGGGTTCACCGTTATGGTGAACCCTTCTCAAAGGAGTGTGATCCCTGCTAATCCGCACTTGACGAGCGAAATTCGCTATAACCCTTGCCCTTTACCCTTCTCATTCTGAGAGAAGATCCGTAGTTGAGGTGATGATGATGAATAGATTTATGTTTATGATTTTTCATAGAGAAGCAAAATCAGCCAAGTCGCTATAAATGTAGGACAAGAAAATAATATCGCAGAGCAAATACTAAGAAAACGATAAATATTCGAATTTAACACTAAAGCAAACAAATATTTAGCTGGTATTGCATTTTCACAAATTGCACAGTACCGGAGTTACCAGGTATCGGTGTAAAATAACTAGTTTGCTCAACGATTCCTAGAAAACTAACAGACATAACTACTCAGCGTCTTTCCTTATTGCTTCGTAGATTTTGCTAGGTCTTACCTAACTCATGACATTTACGAATCGGACAAAAATTGCCTTTAAGTCATTGATGTATAATTATAGATGCTTTAAGTACATCATTTTATTTAACACCACTTAATTGACAGTTGACACGTCCCGGATTCGAACAGGTTATTTCTGTATATGTATTTATAATTTTTGATTTTTGGTAATCCATACTAATATTTTAGTGTATCTGTCTGTCTGGTGTTGTGTTGATGAAAGTGTAATATGTATGAATTCTCAGTTTAACAGTAACATTTTCACACTAACAGTAACATAAAGATGCAACTCGCCAATAACTTAAAGTAGGTTGCATACGTCGGGATTTGGAAGAAAGATGGTACCAAAACGTATGTAGGTTAGATTAAGCAAGCCCCTGAAAACAATAGGATGTAAGATTACTTTAATGATATTGTTAGTACATAAGTTTTGTAGATCTTTAACCTTCGACAAATAAACTCGTCTCTATCAACGTCTTCTTAATTTACGAACCAGCAGTCCACATATATTTCATGGCGACCCTGCCAACCGGACCAAATTAATACAAGAACATTGAAGAGTCATCCGACGGTGTCTAGAGAATAAATCGAAGCAAATCAAGAAAATAATTTAGACACCAGTCCCTTCCACCGGCCCAGAACATTTCGTCAAAGAAACTCGTCGCAGTTTATCATCATCCAACCATCATCGTGAGTCCAGGGTTATCCCGGCCACAACCAGGAGGTGTCCAGGGTATTCCCGGCCCAGTTGCAGAGGTGTCCAGGGTTATCCCGGCCCAATCCGTAGCTGCAAGAAGAGGTGCAGATTCCAGATCCACTGCCCTACCAGGGACGCGGCGAGTGAAACCAGTCATCAAATCAAGACAACCAAGATCTACCAAGAAGACCGAAAGCCGAAGGTTCCAATTTCCGAACGTAAGTGCAATTTTAATTGTATTACTTCGTACTGGGCCAGTAGGAAAATGTATTTTTAATTTTAGTAAGGCATTCAATACGTGCACGAATAATTAATTGAGTAAATGACAGCAGAATTAAATATATTACACGCAAAATTGAAATATTTAAAAGAATACGTTACCAAATTAGGAAAAAGGAGAAATACAGAATTAGCTTACAATAAACTTCAAGAAGCAGAATCGATTTACAAACAGTGCCTTCAAATTTGCTTTAAATTACAAAAACAAACGCCAGCGATTAGCACGTCTGATAAAATAATTGTTAACGTACTTTTTGAAGAAATAGAGTCGCTTTATCGGAACATAGAGAGTTTGGTTACGTACAGACCAAACTCAAATACAGAGAGTTCAAGCTCCCAGGGACCCGCAACCACAAGCAACCAAAACATGTCTTTATCACAAAAAACAATGTCGCCCTTCGATATCAAAACGGCTATCGCTCTATTACCCATGATGACAGGGCAAGAACACGTCACTCAACAGCTGATCGATGGCATAATACTATACAGCTCAATGATTACCGATGATAGCAAACCCACCCTCATAGAATTCGTTTTAAAGACAAGGCTTTCTGCAAGCGGAAAACTCAGGCTAAAATCTTTTTATGCGTCCACCGATAGCTTAATCCAAGACATGAAAAAATTTCTTATACAAAGAAAATCAGCTGTTGCCTTGCACACTCAGCTATTACGGGCAAAACAGGGCAACAAAACAATCGACAATTTCGGGTCAGAAATTGAGGAACTCTTCGTGAACCTTACCTTGGCTCAAGCCGACGGAAATGATGACAGTTATCAAATATTACGGCCGATTAACGAAAAAATAGCAATAAAACGCTTTGCCGACGGTTTGTCCGACACTAGAATAAGCACTATTGTCGCATCTCGACAATTTGAGTCTCTACCTGAGGCTATCAGAGCAGCGGTTGATGAGCAATTACAATCGCAACAAACATATGACGTTCCCCCGCGCGAATCCCCGCGAAATTCCCGCGGGAATCAAAAAACCCTTAATCTACGCGAACGAAGTCCTATTCATTATCTAGTGGAATATAGATGGGAAACTGACTGCTTGAAATCCTACCTCAAATTCAACTTTTTGAGAAGTCGACGTAGAGGTCCTAAATTAGGTCATCATTGTGTAAATATCATATTATCAGAATTTCGCCAGTCAACTCCTATGCTATGAAGCACCTAAAGTATAATATTCAAACAATTTTGTAGTAAGTTGCACAACACGCTTCCCGAAAGCTATGCAGAATAACATACAAATTCCATTCGGGAGCTAAAGTGGGGCAAATAATCACAAGCGGGGCGTGGCTTCTGTCCCCGAACTGTCTTTACGGTGTTTCGTGGAACTAAAGGGAGGTTAAATACGTAAACTATAAAATCTACTAAAGACTAAACTATTCTTAACGTGCGGAGGTCCCGGGTTCGATCCCCTGCAGGGTTTGGAAATTTATTATTTCTGAATTTTCCTTGGTCTGGCCATGGCTAATTACCACCCTACCGGTAAAGACGTGCCGCCAAGCGATTCAGCGTTCCGGTACAATGCCGTGTAGAAAATGAATAGGGATATGGGTTTAATATAACTGCCATGATCCTAACAGGTTAGCCCGCTACCATCTTAGACAGCATCATCACTTACCTTACCATCACGTGAGATCGCAGTCAGGGCTAACTTGTAGTGGATAAAAAAAAATACAGGACGCGCTTTAAAAGAGAAATCACGTTAGCATCCTAACTCTCTCTGTTTTATATTCCCCATCCCTGAGGGTCGTCACTTCATCGACGAAGGATCCTTTTATGAGTCGCATAACGTGCTTCGTATCTTTGCGATATGAAAGACTTCGTGGACTATCGAGAGTCGAGAGTCGAGACCGATACGGATTTGATTCAACGCATCAGGCTCCGTCTACTGTTCCAGACTCCAGTCCATCCCTATCAGACAATATTATGGCAAAAATATAGAGTGCATCTTTGGGAAACAGGTGGTCGATAGCCTGTTTCAGGATCGTTGGGTTATTTTTTTGCGCTGTCTATGTCTAGCTTCTCCAGTCACCTCATCTCAAAAGCGTCGATGCGATGTGCAATATTTCATTCAGGTGACACGTCTATAAATTCACCCTGTATCCAAAAAAAAATGGTTATCGTTGGCACGTGTGTAGTGCAATGTTCACTGTTCGATTTTTTGCGGCAGCGTTAGAACCGTATTTTTTTTTAATTTTCGTGGGATTGGACGTTCGGACTGGAAAAATAACTTTTTTAATTTGCCGGTCGAATCGTTCTCAATTATTTTAGTTGATGACTTACCTACATTGCTCTACATGCCTTTGAAAACAGGAATTGTGGCTTTTAAAGATATAGTATTCCCACAAAACAAAAACAAAGGAATTCTGACTTTTAAAGCTAAAGTATACCTACAAATCTTAAAAGGAGTGGATACATCTCGACAACAAGAAGTGGTAGATCAAACGATTACAACCGAAGCAAAAGCCGAACATAATCCAAAACACCGGCTCGTTCGGTCGCACTCGTCATTTTGTAAACATCCGGCTAAATGCGATTGTTCTTATTTATAGTCTCCAGTTTTTTAAACTTATGTATTTCTGCTTGTACAACATACAAGCCACAATATGATAGCGTTTATATACGGTTTTGATTTTGTTGTTTATATGAAAACGCGTTTTCACATAAACTGCAGTTGCGCGTGCGCATCGCATCGTGACGTGCTTTATCATGAACGTTATCCCAACCCGTCTGCGAACTACGACTGAGCTGGCCGAGGGAGTGCAGCTTGGTAGACTTCACACACATTTGGGAACATTATGGTGTATGGAGATGCGGAGAAGCTTCAGGATTGCTGGTTTGGTTTGCTCAGGATGTTTTATTTCATTAGTTAGCAAGCGATAATATTTAATACCAGTTGATGCTCGCGGGTTAGTCCGCGTGGATTAAGGTCTTTCGGTTCCCGCGGGAGCTCTTTAATTTTCCGGAATAAAGAGGCATTTGTGTTATTCCAGACTATAATCTATTCAACCCCGGACCCCCCGAAAAGGCAGCCGAAGCCTTAACCTCTATCTAGGCTATAAGTGCTATTGAAACAGACAAAATGCCTCGAGATTAGAACACTGTAGATAAAATAATTTGTACACAACGCCCAACAAAACCATCGCGGAATGGTCTTGTAGCAAGTCCTCGGTAGTAGTAAATTACGCGTTGTTTACGCGATGATGGTTTTAATTGCTTTACTTAATTATAACAATTTTCAGCGCACGCACGCCCAATATGCTAATGGAATTACGCTCGCTTGGCGAGTGGCCACAATTTATAATATAACAACGGAAACTTATTTATTGGCACATGTAACTATGTGAGCAATTACATTCATTTTAGTAACGGTATATAGTTACTGTAAGGTATGTAATCGCTCGCTCTTACGTCTTGGACACCCGCCTTCATTCTGACAGACGAGGTGCAAGGGCTTCATAAAACCAACTCAAACTCAGTTTTATATCACTTGTCATGAAGTCGAAAATGGTCTAAAGAAAACAAAACACCGAGGTGAACCAAAGGGCGCTAGGTAGAGGCGCAAGCTGCAAATCGCCTCCGATATGCTAAAGTAAATAAATCTGAGTTTGACTTGGCATACAAAAATCACTTCACCGCACTGCACGCAGTATTTAGTTGCAAATACACATTTTAAAAATTAACAACAAGTATCTTCTGTAATCTGACCGTATCAGATGTATCGAGCGTCAATGCAAGCCAAACCAAACGACCTTGATAAGGTAAATTATTTAAAAAAACTTTCAATTTGATCCCTCCAGCTCGCTTACACCAAAACATACAGAAATGGTTGTTATATACAGGGATTGTGTTGTTTATAGGAAGATGTTGTTTATAGGCACATGCTATTTATGCAGGAAGGTACAACGGTAGCTGCTCCGTGCTCGTCGCGTCACCGGAACACGCCGCATTCTACGTATGAACGGAGCCCGGAAATGGACGGCCTTACGAGTTACTATGTAGCTACAGCACAGAATACATAATAGTACTGTAGGGACCCCCCATTATTGTACTAACTTACTTTAGTCCCACAAACTTATGTGACCCGGTGGCCAAAATTGGAACTATTTTTATGCCTGTTTAGTTTTTGTTTTTATTTTAATTTTCATATAATATACCTACTAGCGACACTCACCGGGTCAGATAAGTTTGCGGGATTATTTATACTATACAGTTCAAATGTCAAAGTCGCTAGTTTATGGCATAAAAAATGTATACATAGAGAGTAGAGAGTTTATGTTCGTTATTGTAACTAGAGAAACTAGTTAAATACTAAAATTAATTAAGTAAATAATTTTCTTTTGCGTAATTAGCTTCTTAAGTATAAGGTCCTAATAAAAAAAGTTTATTTAATCAGCGAAGTTCATAATATTATGAGATTGTCAATATTAGTTATTGTAATAAAACAATAAGCAACTTGGCAAGAGCCAAAAACCAAGAATAATTGGTAGTAGGTACTAGTTATGTTATAGTTATGAAAAAAGTTGTACAGAATCCTTCGCCAAATATGAGTATGGTACCTACCTAAACTCAAGAATGGACATAGCAGAGTATTTACTAGGTATTTAGCTAGACTATAAATTAATACACGTCTTGTACTTAGTAGTACCTAGGCCCTTAGGGTCTGGGGTAACCTTAGGAACAGGTTTGATTTAGGACCGTCCACGTCTCCCTGACCAGTTTTCGTAACGACCTGCTATTTCAGATCCAACTGGTGGGTACTGACTACTGGGTACAAATAAAAGTTTGCCTTTGTGACTTCTGCTTACGTATTTTACCATAATATCTTCTTTAAAAGTACGTTTTTAAGATCTTAGCTGATTTTTTGAGTACTTCTCTGCGACTTGTTGTCGGCAAGGTTTACATAACTTACTTTAAGGTTTGCTAGGTATATAGTTAAAAGTGTAAGCAATGTAACAGCAAAAAGTGAAAATATAGGCATAACTTACTCATTACTTATTCTCACACCACAAAATATAAACTCTGAACCGCAAACGAATTAAGTAATAAAAGGCACTATTAAGTTACACGAATCAATCTATTCGTGTCAATTGCTGGTTAACTGCTGCTGCACTGAGGCGTCTAGGTCATACCACCCTCTTAGTGGGCACTTAGTTTCCAATCTTATCTTATTACGCTTAAATGAGCGGCGAATGCTTGCAGCATCCTGTTTGAGATGATAACAGTGAAATCTCTCGAATAGATCCGAGCCGCTCTAACCTAAGATTCTTACTAGTCTATCTGTAACTATATCCATGAATAAATTTGATTTTCATTGAGTTGAAATTGCCAATGAAAACTGCAATCTGAACTAGCCCTAATGTAATTGTTTCACAAGGCTTAACATATAGACAATAGTTATTATCTGATATATATATATAATGATGAACCATATAATGTGTTTATCATTAAAATGTACATAAATAAGGTATAGGTAGCACCTACATACTCGTAAAACCGCAGGCCGCAGTGTGAAATGTAATTAACAACAAGATCAAAACTAATAACTACGAGATAACAACTGAAATTGATATAGTTAATTACATATTATACAGAAATATAATTAAACAACAATTTCCTGGACTGATATTATAAACTAGGCAATTAATATCGAACAATGGCGATATTTATAGAAATGATGAAAGTGATTCAGAAGAAGTCTAGATAACTATTGGATTCGGAGAAATCATTGCTCTAACACGTGTTTTTTTACAGAAGAAGCCCCCTAGCTTTATAGCCCCCTAGCCCCTGTTTTTGCAATTATTTAAAGTAGATAATGTTTTTTTTTTTTAATTCGAGTAAGTATCTAAGTACCTATTTTAAAAACAAAATCTGGATTCATGAGAATTTTATCAGCAGCGTTATTAACTAATATTAATAATTATAATTTAGGCACTAAATAAAGCATGAAAGATTACAAAAAACAAAATTACAATTATTAATTTAATAACAGAAGTAGTTTCTTAATTGGATACTCTCAATCGCTTGTCAGCTTATCTGAGCACTGCAAAATACAATATCCAATATCCATGCTAAGTAATATTATAAAAGCGAAAGTATGACTGCTGTCTGCTGCGCTTTAACGGCCCATCTTTTTAACCGATTTTGATAAAATTTCGTATAGATAGGTTGCATGACATATGCTAATTTTCTTTCTCTTTAACTTTCCGGGATAACCCGGAAAGTTAAAGAGTTCCCGCGGGAACAAAATAAATTTAAGTAATTAACGCGGACGAGGTCGCGGGCATAATCTATTTAATAATAATTAAAGTACTGGGATTTAAACCCAGTCCCGGTTCAGTAAATCAAGTAAACTTACTATAATAATAATACTTAATTTGACTCAAGTCAGATGGTTCAGGGAACTACTCTTGCCTATATCAAAGCATTTTCTTTTCACAAGTAATACCTGACGTTCTCCGAGCGAAGTTCCCAGACAGTTAGGTCGGTCAACACTCAGCCAACCCCTCACACTAATTATGTAAATCCTGTTACCTACTAGAATAATTAACACAGCATCAGCTTGAGCCACCCTCGGCTGAATTACCGAATTAATGCTGGCGAAGCTGTAAAGTGTACACGCTTGTTCATTTGCTTGCGACTAAACTTGATAAGTAAATCTTTGTATGACAACCTATGCGAACTTTACACATATCCGCACCTATGCGCCGTAATAAAGATTGAAGTAAGGCAAAAACTTAAACTGATAGAGATAACGGAATGGTCTGAGGAAACATGGCAACGGTACAAAAAAAGTAAGAAATGTATTCAAAAATTTATAAAAAAATCTGATTAAGTAAGTAAGTACATAGATTAATCATTATTTGAAAACTTCCTACTTATAGGTAGGTACATTCTTTACTAAAAAATCTAGTGATTTTATTATGACAATGGACACAAAAAATTGTATGTAAAGCCGCTCACAAAATATCACCTGTAACTCATAGACATAAATGGATAGAGTAGATCTTTTCTTGTGTAAAGTAATTTAGGTTACACCAGATTTGGTCGATGATAACTGCGCCTAGTAAAAGAATTATTATAATACAATTTATCCAAGGATAAAGAAGATTTTTTTTGCGAATTCTTTAGGTGCGTACTTTGCAAACGAATGTGCGATCAACTTGTTAGTCCATAAAACTGCAATGACTGCGGGATGATATACTATAAAGTGTTTTACGAGCGGTTAACGTATGCGGCAGTAGGGACGAAACGATCAATTTTATAAGCTCGGCTCGAGATTACCCGGGTTAATTAGGTGGAGTCATTAAATATGCCGTTAAGGCTTTGTGGTTACGACACCAAGGGATCAATAATCCAGACTTATAAATGCGAAAGTGTGTTTGTCTGTCTACCCGTCTGCTACGCTTTCACGGTCCACCTGTTAAACCTATTTTGATGAAATATGGTACAAGGATAGGTTGGGTCACATAAGACATAGACAACTTTTATCCCGGAAAATCAAAGAGTTCCCACGGGAATAAAAAGACTTGATTCACCTAGACTAAGTCACGGGCATCATCTACGTGTCTGTATGTTGCCTTTTCACGGTTGGAAAGCGCCGATATGAAGACCGATTAGGTGTATAGGTTTAATTTAACATAATGCCGCACCCCTAACAGGGTAGCCTGCTAACATCTTAGACTACATCGTCAGGTGAGGTTAACATCAGGTGAGATCGGAGTCAAGGGCTAACTTGTAGTGGAATAAAAAAATGAACGCTGAGCCCTGAGGATTTCGTAAAGGCTATGCGCGTTCAACAGCCCTTAAATCTATGCCAGTTTAATCAGAAAAGCGTAATTTATGACAAATAAATAGTAGGAAAGTATTTCAAGTACAAGTACCTTTGGCGAGTCACGCCACCGTGACGATGCAATGGTGGCAATGGTTCGAAAGTTGTTAACTAATTAAAGTAATTCATAGTTATGTTGTACCTAGTTAGTTTGTTCTAGTTAAGTAACTAGTAATTGTTGATTTCCCTCAGGGACTACTTCTCCATACTATTTAATTATGTACCTTCGTCCTTCATGATATTTGTTTAAGCCACGTGTAACAATGTTTTGACTGGTATTTTAGTTGGTTGGCACGGGTGTTGTTTGTTTGGGAAATCAAATTATTCCGAGTAGTTCAACAAAACCTGCTAGGTAAATATAAATTAAGTATAACGATTTGGACATTGGCTACAAGCCTGCCTTCTATGCAAGTAGGTGTAAGCAAGGACTCTTTATTTTAATCCACAACAAGTTAGCCCTTGACTGCGCTCTCACCTGATGGTAAGTGATGATGCAGTCAAGATGGTGTCGGGCTAATCTGTGGGTAGGTATGGCAGTAATATTAAACCCATACCCCTGATCAGTTTCTACACGGCATCGTAACGGAACGCTAAATCGCTTGGCGGCACGTCTTTGCTGGTAGGGTGGTAACTAGCCACGGCCGAAGCCTCCCACCAGGCCAGACCAGAGAAATTTCAGAATTTATAAATTCTCAAATTGACTCTGCCGGGGATCGAACCTGGGACCTCCGACAGACAACAGCACTTAACACTGCGCCAGGGAGGTAGGTTGACTCGTTCTCGTAAGGTTCCTAGGGGACTACCAACAAGATTGATTTTTCATAGCTTAGTCTTAGGGCAACGCATAGCTAAGACGCGGTGGTTTCTTGATAATGATTTTGTGACGGCGGCAACGCACATATCCTGTGTTTTGATTTCAGTATGCAAATTGTAACCATATGCCAAAATACTAAAACTGTTCTCAAAACACCTGAGAGCGTCCGACCTTAGGGTAGACACTGGACATGGAAA
The DNA here is from genome assembly GCA_917051295.2 of Erebia ligea. NCBI lineage: Eukaryota > Metazoa > Arthropoda > Insecta > Lepidoptera > Nymphalidae > Erebia > Erebia ligea. The sequence goes on from OU785220.1 coordinate 577,932, forward strand.
GATACAAACGAGGTTGGTAGATACGAATTCTTCCTGGAATAAGTATTCGTTAAATATACTTAAATATCTCATCTAAACAATTAAACATACCGACTGAAACACAAAACAGATTTTGCACCACGTAAACTGTAAAGTGTGGATAGGCGGTCTGCAGACGACTCGCGAAACCGTTTTTGCCGCTCATATACAAACGGAAGATACACAGTTTCATATAGATATACTTACACAGTTTGCATAAAAACATACACATACATACTTCCATACTAATAGTATAAATGCGAAAGTGTGTCTGTCTGCCTGTCTGTCTGTCCGTCTGTCTGTCTGTCTGTCTGTCTGTCTGTCTGTCTGCTACGCTTTCACGGCCCAACCGTTCAACCGATTTTGATGAAATTTGGTACAAGGATAGGTTGTATCCCGGGGAAGGACATAGGATACTTTTTATCCCGGAAAATCAAGGAGTTCCCGCGGAAATCAAAAAACTTAATCCATGCGGACGAAGTCGCATCTAGTGATATTCTAATTCCAATCTTTACAGCGAAAACACTGAACAAAAAAAAATGTTGTCTGGCAAACAAAATACCCGCGTAACTTACCTTTTAATGGAGCTTCAAACCACTAGCGCGACAGTACACAACGTCTTTCCTGTTTAACACACGTACGTATTTTTCAGACCACCTTTCAAGTAGGTAATCTGTATTCCTATCACCAATTTAGATATCATAGATCTTCACTCAATATTTAGCCTAGATATTTATTTTCTCAAATTAGCAATGCGCGTCTAAATCTAGACTTAAGTGGAATGTAAAGGTCGGCAGGCATCTGTTTATGATGGGTTAGTTTTAAATATAAAAACTAAAGATAGATGGGGAATTTTAATTTTAACGCACAGCCGACGATAGCGAGCCAAGCAGGAATTAGGTGTACCTACAACTTTTTGAGTGAGTTTGTCGGCATGGCAACGGTTTGTATAGGAATTCGGCATCTGGCATATGAAAGTTTATTTTATTGAATTACAATTTACAAAATTTGGATTTTGCATTAGGTCTGGACTCTGGTCAAATTAGGAGCTTTTTAATTATTATTTTATTTAAATTAAACTGAAAAATAAAGGACACTATTATACTATCATACTCTATTACAGTCTAGATCACCGAGGAAATCCGTAAGACGCCAGAACTCTGTCAATTTTGACCGGAGGAAAAAAAGTCATAGGACCTTTTTTATGTAAAATTTTAAGCTCTACATATTTTTATTGGAAAGTTTTTGTCTAATTTTTACCGTTTTCGAATAATTGCGAAAAAACACTTTTGACAAAGTTTTTTCAACCCTTGCCGGGGGTTGCACGAAAACCTTTACACATTGTTTTTGTATCATTAAAACTACATTATATCAAAAATGCAAAGTTGAGTGCCAAAATTTTGATTTCAGATCTAATTTGACTGGACTATAGGGGGCGTTTACAGCGCATAGATTTGTGTGAACATCAGAAGTGGGACTGCACACGCATCTCTAGCGCTCGCCCCGCTGCGCTGGTTCCCACAGATCTTGTTACAGACATCTGTCACACGTGAAACGCGCGACCAGATGGCCGCTCCACCACGCTTCAATGCTTCAGCGGTGACAGCCGATACATGGAAAGCCGATTTATAATACGGCCTAATAAAGTAGATGTTAATTCAAAAGCTGTAAATAAAATAAGTAAAAAGAAAAGATTTTTTGTCGATGAATTAGAAATAAGAACAAATGAAGCGAGATCCGTACCGCCTACTCATCAACTTTTTCATCCATAGTAAAATCCATACTAATATTAAGTATACCTAAAATGCGAAAGTGTGTAAAATAGACTGACGATATTTGGTACACAGATAGATTACATCGGGGAAGGACATAGGTAGGCCACTTTTATCCCCGAAATTCATAGAGCTCTCACGGGACCACAAAAGTATATCCACGTGGGTGAAGTTGCGGGCATCATCCCTTTAGCTATCTTAATATATATAAATCTCGTGTCACAATGTTTGTCCTCAATGGACTTCTAAACCACTTAACCGATTATAATAAAATTCGCACACCATGTGCAGTTCGATCTAACTTGAGAGATAGGATAGTTTAATATTATATAGATTAGGATTATTAGTGCTACCCGTGCGAAGCCGGGGCGGATCGCTAGTACATTATAAATATATGCGAACGCGAGGTAGTTTGGTAGCCGAACTGCGATACGATATTAAGTTTTGTCACGGAAAAGCAATCAGTTCCCAAGGGAATTTTAAAATGCAAAAGCCAGGCGGTCGAAATTGCGCATATCAACTAGTATTGAAAAAACACGAAAGAAAAGCATACACAAAATGTACAAACTCAACAAACTTTCGCGATTATGTTTTTGAGACATTTTCCCCGAGGATGTTTGGGAGTAAAACATGTAAACACACAAACATACATGCCGGAAGGGCATTCCGCATCTCAGCGGCGGCGTGTGTTAGAAACGAGAAAGCGAACCGCTTTGTTTGAATTCTAGGAATGTATAATTACGTAAGGATGGTGTCTTGCGCATCGATAATGGCTAAATAACTAGAGATATTGAGGGCGAATGTTGAAAATGTTGCGACTATTGGAAAATGAAAATTAAGATCGAATCGAATGAAAATTAAGATAATCGGCCTTTTGGATCGGTGTTTTGGGTGTCCTGTGGTGTCAAAGAGCAATAAATTAATACGCACGAAGCAATTCCAACGTCACAGATTATCGGAATGAAGTCTAACCGGTTAAATTTATTCGCACATTCCGTTCGCTTGAAGCATTAAAAGAATCAAATGTCTGGCAATACAAGGAAGTTGGAATTACGAATTATTATGTACTGCGTAGAGGCAGAGTTTAGGGCCTGAACACAGAGACAAGAGGGTAGGTAAGTTAACATCAAGAATGACAGCGCGCCTATGCTCTACCGGTGTGCGTTGCGCCTGATAAACGAAATTCTCGTCCTAACTCTATTTAGGGTTCCGTACCAAAATGGTAAAAATGGAACACTTATGGGGCGACTTTCTCCGTCTGTCTGTCTGTCTGTCCGTCCGTCACACTCGATTATTTCAGTAACTACCGAAGCTATCGACATGAAATTTGGAATAGTTGTGTATATTAGTGGCCCAAAGACACTGGAATTAAAAAAAATTGGAGATTATTTTTGTTCTTATTTAAAAAGGGGGGAAAATCGGAGGGTTGAAATTTAAAAGTGAGATAACTGTACTGTGTGGGGTATCATATGAAAGGGTTTACTTTGTACATTCTAAAACAGATTTTTAATTATTTTTAGTCATGATAGTTTTTGATTTATCGGGGAAAAAGTCAAAAAAAATACCGTTCCCCCCCCCTTATCTCCGGAGTTTACCAATCGAAAAATCTGAAATAATTATGGTCAATAGGAATTTATGTATATTTTACAGGAAAACTATAGCCAATGCTCTAACTAGCATAGTTTTTTTGATATTAACAGAAAACCTCTACAAACAAAGTAAGTTTTGCGGTTCATTAAATTCATTAATCGTAAAACTTGCTACAGGTTTGTACGGAACCCTCGGTGCGCGAGTCCGACTCGCACTTTACCGGCTTTTTAACTATAAAGAGCCACAATCTAAAATGTAACGAGTGCAAGAAGCAAATAATCACTGTACTAGCTAAAGCTATGAAGTACATATATTTAAAGCGTTCATGTATCAAGTACTAGCTGATGCCCGCGACTTCGTCCGGGTTCGATGCCCGGCAGAGTCAATTTCTGAATTTTCTCTGGTATGGCCTGGTGGGAGGCTTCGGCCGTTTTTTTGATTCCCGCGAGAACTCCTTAATTTTCCGGAATAAAAAGTAGCTCATGCCACTTTCCAGGTCCTCAACTATACCCATGCCAAACATCACGTCGATCCGTTGCTCCGTTGCGGCGTGATTGAAGGACAAACCAACAAACAAACACACTTTCGCATTTATAATATTATAGTATGATGTACAGCCCGACAAACTTATCTGACCCGGTGACAGCGTCGCTAGTATCTATCTATGAAAAATAAAATAAAAACTAAACAGGCAGTTTGTGGGACTATATACCATTTTATTCTACGGAAAAAGTATGTATATACAAAGATAAGTGTATGTAAATACATAAGTTTACGTGCGAAAAATTTGATAGTAATGTTCAATAAATATATAAGTACTTACTTAATTATAAGGAAATACTTACTAAACGCTCGGATCGATAACAGTTAATTACTTCAATGGCATATATTATGATTGCTTAAATTATGCAAACAAAGTACAATCTATTACGTTAATTAATTATAAAATTTTGTACAATTCAATAATATGGTAGTATGGTATTCACTAGATTAGGTAGTCGTTTATTTTAATTAGCATATTATTGACCGAGCGAAGCGAAGGTCTCTGAGTCTACTTGAGTGAATTTGCACTTGTCCGTCCGTCCGTCCGTCTGTCAGAGCCTTATAACTTCTGAATTACTGAACGTAATCCCTTCAAATTTAAATATAATATGTAAACCGATGGCCTCCCGCCGAATATGGCTTAAAAAGTTATAAAAATCTTTATTTCAGGGGGGCTCTCATAGAAGCAAATGCGAAGTAAAATATTTTTTATACTTCTACCATACCTTTACTACTGTTTTAATCATACTTTTGCGGGTCTAAAGTCAATTATAGCGTTACATAGGGTTGCGGTATATCATTTTAAAGATAATTAGGAATAGAGTCCAAAAATATATTTTTTTAATTTTTTCCCCTAAAATTGACGAAATGGGGGGCTTTCAAAGTGGCGGATTTCTAACGTCCAAAGTTGACCTCAGAACTCTTAATTTTCTGAAAGGCTGAGCCTGAAACTTACCAATTATTTGAATTATATCCTGTACATGAACAACAAATACTAAAATTAGATAAATATTATAAGGAAACAAAATTATTTAATTTTTAATGTGCTTCAGTATTATTAACAGAACTTCACAATTATGTCAATAGATGGCGCTCTGTACAAGTTTATGGATACCGCGAGGTCTCAGTTCGGGGCGAACCAAGTAATATTATAGTTTAGTGAAGCTAAAAATTCACTTTCACTTCAGAAACATTCACAGTCGGCTGCTGGGTATTTTTTCTATCTGATCGCACACTGCCGAACTACAAGACTACCCGAAATGCATATAAGTCAACACGATACTTTTTAACGGTTTTTAGCATAAATTCGAGAAGAATACGCGGTAGTGTAACTACCGAGAAAGATAAGGCCATATAGGTAAACCAAGTTGGCCGCGACGGGACGCGGACCAGAGCAAAAATCTATATGTACGAGTATAATATACATTTACATACATACAATTAGTGTCTTATTGGTAAATTTAAGACTACAGAATCCATAATTGGCTACACGTTGTGTGGCGTTTTTGGAAATTGCATCCACATCATTGAAAAAGTCGGTAAAATAATAATCCCACCAAAACCATTTCATGGATAGGCTGCCAAAACTCGCATACAAGTCCAAATCATAATGCTTTCACTGTTAAAAAGTTATGAGATCTCTAGTAGAGCCAAGCCCCTAGTTGAGCTCCGATTTGTGCTGCGCATCATCATAGCCCATGGGGCCAGTTCCAAGTCCAAAGTGTACAGGTTTAAGTACTTTTGGCTGTACCACATTTACTACATAGAAGTCCTGACTCTATAAACTCTACATCTTGATAAAAAGATGTGGCTTGGCCGTTTCGTGATTCTCGCACAAACTATACCTATTCTACGAACATTAAATGATTGATTGGATCACGAAACAGCCAAGCCACATCTTTTTATCAAGATGTAGAGTTTATAGAGTCAGGACTTCTATGTAGTAAATGTGGTACAGCCAAAAGTACTTAAACCTGTACACTTTGGACTTGGAACTGGCCCCATGGGCTATGATGATGCGCAGCACAAATCGGAGCTCAACTAGGGGCTTGGCTCTACTAGAGATCTCATAACTTTTTAACAGTGAAAGCATTATGATTTGGACTTGTATGCGAGTTTTGGCAGCCTATCCATGAAATGGTTTTGGTGGGATTTCATTTCTTTTTGGCAGGCGCACTAGATTTTTTAATTTTTTGGACTCTATTTCTCGCACTACAGTTATTCCTTTTTTCATTGCCCACTCTCTATCGTTGCCTCTTTTCTTTGTGGGTTTGCTGTATATGCATGTAATGAGCGGCAAATCCATACATACTTAAGTTAGTTCTTATTTTCGAGTCTGGTGCTCAGTATTAAAGATATTTGGTTGTATGGGCCAGCCGGTTTATATCTGCTTTTTGTTGATTAGCGACCCGCCCCGCTTCGCAAGGCTAGCACTAATCATGATAATAGTCCATTATTTTTTACCCACTAAAGCCAGTGGGCACTGAGCAGCCCATAAGATTTTACATTAGCACTGGAATGAACCTACGTGAAGTGCCGGAAGAATTTTTAAAATCGGTTGAGTTTTTTTTTATTTTATCCACAGCAAACTTGACGGTTAAATCTTTCCTCTTTTTAATATTAGTTTAGATCCATATAATATTATAAATACGAAAGTGTGTCTGTCTGTCTGCTGCGCTTTCACGGCCCATCTTTTCAACCGATTTTGATGAAATTTACAGGGATAGTTTGTATCCCGGGGAAGGACATTGGCTACTTTTTATCCCGGAAAATTAAACAGTTCCCGCTGGAATCAAAAACCTAAATCCACGCAGACGAAGTCGCGGGCATCATCTACTTTTCTATAAATTGTCACGCGTTAATTTAATTCAAACCAATGAACAGTGTTTAGTTGGAAGAACAGGGTTAGACGAAAATATCGTTGATTACTTATTGAACAATTCCTAAAGGGATGCCGGGTCATACGTGGACTCTTCGCCAATGATTACTATAGGTATATTTACCTCTGAAAAATATTTTATGTTGTAAGTACTTATAGGTATTTTATAATTTTTCAGTAATAAAATGAAAATAATGAGAATAAAAATGACAAGATTACGTGATTATTATGTGCGACCTGTTTGGCCGATTGGTTACAGACCATGACTGTTGAGGGAGAGGTCGCGGGTTCGAATTCTGCTAGGGGCATAATGTTTGTATTCAGAACATTTGTACCTGAGTCATGAATTTTATATATATATTATTTATGTACGGTATTATGTATGTATACGGCATTTTGCACATATTTCTTTTAGTACCGACTGTGCAGCTATTATGCACCCCCTATAGGAGGGGTTGGAAGGGAAAAGTTCCTGATTTCTTAATTTTCCCATTATTTATATGAAATTCCTAGCCCACATACCAAATTTCAGCTTTCTAGGGCTTTGGGAAGTACCTACCCTAGAGGTTTTGATTTTCATCGGCGATTTATAAGGCTAAATTACGAAACCGATGTATTTCAGTTATCGATAAATCTGAAACTATAAATGCTAGACAATTGATACTTGGTATGTTTAATAAGTTGGCCAACAGCATCTTATCCTGAAAATTTCAGCTTTCCAGCATCATCCGGACTGAAGCTATGACGGTTAGCAAATACGTGGAAACGCTGTCAAATATGCACCCCCAATAAGAGGGGTTGGAAAAAGAAAGTTTCAGATTTCTTAATTATTCCATTGTTTATGTGCAATTCCTAGTCTACATACCAAATTTCAGCTTTCTAGGACTTTAGGAAGTACCCTAGAGGTTTCGTGTTTCATGTGATTTAGTAAAAGTAAAAAACCCCCAAAAGTACGTATTTCAGGTATCAATAAATCTGAAACCATAAATGCTAGATAATTGAAACTTACTATGTTTAATAAATGTGCCAACGACATGTTATCCTGAAAATTAAAGCTTTCTACCACCATCCGTACCGAAGTTATGACTGTTCTAAAATACGAGGAAATGCTGTCAGATTTGCACCCCCTATAGGAGGGGTTGGAGGGGAAAAGTTTCAGATTTCTTAATTTTCCTGTTGTTTATATGCAAATTCTAGCCTACATACCAAATTTCAGCCTTCTAGCACTTCAGGAAGTACCTTTTTCATGTTGATGACGGTCAGTGAGTCAGTCACGAAATCGACGTATTTCAGGTATCAATAAATCTGAAACTATATATGCTAGAAAATTTATACTTGGTATATTTGGTAAGTTTGCCAACAACACCTTATCCTGAAAATTTCAGCTTTCTAGCATCATCTGGACCTAAGCTATGACGGTTCGAAAATCCGACGAAACGCTTCGAGAAAAGGTAGGTAGTGCCCCGTTTCCTTTGGCTCGCTTTGGCGGGGTCACTCCCGTGACCCCAGATTCAGAACAGCTTGAATTAAAAGTAAAAAAATCATATTTGTTTGAAGCAGTTTTTGGATTTACGCGTTCGCGATCGCGGATCGACTTGTAATATGCGATCAGCTTAACAGATGTATAATGAATGCGCCAATGAATAGCTTCTGACTTCGCGTGTTGATGTAACGTACCTATTAACAAGCGTTGGGAAGATACATCATCATCTATCTACACACAATAAATTAGATTCATTACCTATGAGAGCATACGAGATTTGACATGGCCGCAATAAAAAAGTGTGGTTTATGTTTGATATTACAAATTGTAGTTAAACAAACCAGCCTCCCGATTGTGTAACTGTAAGGAAATAGTAATCGTAATAGTTTTTCAAACGGATAATTCGAGGAGTTTACAGATGCCTGCACGACAAAAAGCATGTATGTACTACTTTAACAGTTCGAGTAATACATTTTAATTTCGATTACGATTTCGACAATCGACAATTATTGGGACTCTGATGTAAACTTTTTAGCCCGAGATCCCGCTGCAGGATTGTTACATGTATTGTCTCGCGCTAAACGCGAGCTAGAGTGCAAGTGGTGTAACTAGATGTAGTTGGTACAAAGTAAACTAAATTACTAAGACGCAAAAAATTATTATTTTAATTAAAAATACTAGCGGCCACTTTTTGATTGGCACCCTGGCAAATATATATTCCCCCATTTATAATTATACATAACAATTAGTTTTTGATCACGTACGCGATACATGTGACAATCCTGCAGCGGGATCTCGGGCTATTTTAGTTTAACTAGCGGCAAAGCCTCGTTATGAGCAAAAGTATTGTAAACCAAATAGTTAGTTGACGACCTCCGTGGCGCAGTGTTGAGCGCTGTTGTCTTTACGTGCGGAGGTCCCGGATTCGATCCCCGGCGAGGTCAAATTGGGAATTTATAATTTCTGAATTTTTCCCTGGTCTGGCCTGGTGGGAGGCTTCGGCAAAGGCTAGTTACCACCCTACCGGCAAAGACGTGCCGCCAAGCGATTTAGCGTTCCGGTACGATGCCGTGTAGAAACCGAATAGGGGTCTGGGTTTAACATAACTAACTGCCTTACTCCTAACAGGTTAGCTTTTTAATCGATTCCGTGAGAATGTCCTCGGTGCAAGAGTGAAGAGAAACCGAGTAGAAATCAAAGATTGTGTCACGGAGGCCATCATTACGCCCCAGTGAGCGCCAAGTCACGCCAAGTGCCTGATTACAGCCTTTCAGTTTTCGCCTGCACTCGCCCCTGCGCGGCTGGCTAGACAGCCGCAGCTGTGAAAGTAACGTGACCAAGTGTGATAAAGAAGAATAATCAAGATTTCGACTGCTAATGGGAATTAAAAATCCCACCAAAACCATTTCATGGATAGGCTGCCAAAACTCGCATACAAGTCCAAATATAATGCTTTCACTGTTAAAAAGTTATGAGATCTCTAGTAGAGCCAAGCCCCTAGTTGAGCTCCGATTTGTGCTGCGCATCATCATAGCCCATGGGGCCAGTTCCAAGCCCAAAGTGTACAGGTTTAAGTACTTTTGGCTGTACCACATTTACTACATAGAAGTCCTGACTCTATAAACTCTACATCTTGATAAAAAGATGTGGCTTGGCTGTTTCGTGATCCAATCAATCATTTAATGTTCGTGGAATAGGTATAGTTTGTGCGAGAATCACGAAACGGCCAAGCCACATCTTTTTATCAAGATGTAGAGTGGCACATTTATTAAATGTATAATTGATGATTAAACGAACTTACCTGTAAGTGAAGTTCTATCCCAATTATATGAGTACGTTTCATTCGAAGATATAAACCACAAAGGTAGTCGATTTATCGATCTGCAGCTTTTCGCACTTTAATGTCGGTAGATTAAAAAATTCCCCAGTATTCGTGTACTCCGGGCCCCGCACGCCGCCATTCCTCATTCTTTAGAGTCGGTACCTATTACCAAATTTTCGTAATGATATGGGCTATGGGATGGGTGGGACCTTATAATATCTTCGAATGAAACGTACTCATATAATTGGGATAGAACTTCACTTACAGGTAAGTTCGTTTAATCATCAATTATATTTCGTACGTTTCATTCTTCAGATATAAACCACAAAGGTAGATGTTCAGAGATGAAAATTTGTAATTAGGGAAATGAATTGAATAGTACAATTACTTAGTATTCTAATATAAAAGTAGGAATCATTTCGTTACTTGGGTTAGTAAACAAATTATTATTTATTTGTTAACCATCATTGAAAACTACAATCATTTTGATAATTATTATTTATAATAATAAGTATACTATAATATGGATGTAATGAAAATCAAGTATAATTTGGATAATTTTCATTAAACTCTGGTTATGCAAAACAATCGTTCCTCGCTCGCTTAGGAAGGTTATAAAATTTAGCCAGCGTCCGTGACGATTGTGACCAACCAACGGTCTTCTTGACGACGTCAAGCGAGCTGCAAGACGCACAGCTCGTGCACCGTGTTGGTGGCGACGTGTCGTTGGCACGCGCCGAACTAGACACATCCACGCCGCTATGTGGGCTGTGGCAGCACCTAGGCTGATGGTTTGTCTTTGTTTGGTCTTTGAACGAATTTGGCAGATGATGTTTTTAAGCTGTTGCTATTATATATTTTACATTACTATTTATACTATGGTTGAACTGTATCATGTTGACTGGTACCTACAGACTGCCGATGATTTAATGATATCGAGGTATAAAATACTGTTTCCGTTTTAATATTTCGATAGGTATTAATATTACTGTATATAAGACTAACAGAATAAAACTTTTCTGAAATTATTTTGTAAGTAAAGATAATTATCTCTGTATCAGAGCATTGAGCGATGTGTTGTATAACACTATCTGAGAATCCTGTGTAGATACTTTAAGATGTTTGGCCTTAATTTATATAATATTTCCTTTAAGGACAACCTTTTAGTCTGTTTATATGCTTACAAACTCATCACCAGGTAAACTTAAAAAACCGAACAATAACTACATACGCTAAACTGCACCTATAACAAATAATTTTATTAGAAATTATAAGACTCAGTGTACAATATAAGTCTTGAGATGAATTTCTATCAATGTCTAGGCAGTAATGCCACCATTTAAGTTCCAAAGAGGCCATAAAGGTACAGGGTATGTAGGTACTCCTCATTTTATGAACGCGTTCGATACGTTGCATCCAGGTTTACAAAATCCTTTAATTTATTGTGAGTTCCTTGAGAAAAATCATAATATTATATTATTTTTGGAATGTATAACTATTAATAACATAATATTCTCTGCGCAAAAACCCTGCGCGGTTTATGCGGAGGCTTTTAAAAGTATTTAAAATTGTAACAGTTCCACTTTTATATTGAATAAAGAAGAATAAAAATAAAAAATAAAAATAAATCTGAAGTAAGCATTTTTTGTTAAAGAGGGAACCAAGGCTGTTAAGGCCACTATTATATTATTATCTTTTCTAAACATTCACATATTAGAAGATTAGTGGAACAGCACAAAATAAGATGCTATTTCATGAAATTGGGTTTGATCTTTATATTAATTACGTTTTAATTACGTTTGGCATTGGCGTGTAATGCTAATAGAACCATAACTGGCCTAACTTGACTATAATACATAATTTACATATTTATAACAGATAATTTAATATAATTTATCAGACTGTTTTATTTCTACATCTTTGTTAAATTTCTCATTCTTCATCAGCTTCTTAAATTTCTTTACTTTTAATATAAGAAGCAGTGAACCATAATATTACATTTTACAACCATTGCCGAATTTCTGACGTCAAATCATTGGGTATTGAATGCCACCCATTCGATTTATCTATCTTACCTAAGCTTAATTCTTCTTAGTATTAATAATTATTACTTTAATAATAACCAGTATTAAAGATGTATATGATTATAAAATATAGATGTAGGTATATGATGAAATATTTTATATGCATACTTATATATAAAATACCACCATCAGGTCTAAGTAGTTAGTATGAAATTAAAACTCAGTAATTAATTTCATTTTACAGTTATTCATTTATCACAAAATGTACCCGAGCCAGACACAGGCGTCTGTAAAAAGCTCTAGTTGAAACTTATTAGTTTATTACTTAGTGACCAACCTTCAAGATCCGATAAAATTAAAAACGAAAGCCGAAATTTAGCTCCATATGATTTATACTTATATGTATCTTGAATGCTTAGGTAGGTATGCTATTGGTAGGTATTTCTGACCATCGAAATATTTGATTTTGGTATTTTTTTTTTTTTTTTTTTTTTTTTTTTTTTTTTTCATGAAGCAAGGATGAACACATAATATATTCACCGTAAGTTGCTCTGAGAAAAAGATGGTACCGCCGTGTCGATATAGTTTTAATTTGCTCGACTAGGCGCCGGCACCCGCGCGGGATTCACGCTAGTGCTATAATAATAATAATAATGTAAAACTTGAACTTGGGTTGTTGCAAAGATAGTAGAAAGTTATTTTCAAAATTTATTACAATACTGCAACAGTTTGACGTAAATATTCGCGGTTACGTTACGTAAACCTTCAGTACAAAGTACAACCATTAAGAAAAATATCGTTGTATGCACAACGATAAATATAAGATAATATATATTATATATTAACATAAGTAGATACCTATGTTATAATTTTTGTGAAAGTTCTCGGAGCCCATAATAAGCCGTAAAGGCATTGGTATAGATTCATTAAATTAAATTTTCACCATAAGTAAGTATCTAATTACTATTTCGTAATTTTCTTTGAGATGGGTTGATCGGTATCAATAAATAAATTAGACTTTTTCAAATATAGCGTAGACATAAAACCGCTATAAAGTATTGATTTGCAAGCTGTCATATAATTCTTAACACTTATAATGATTTTGAGTAACGAATTTATTTACTTAATGATTGCAATTAATGCAAATTTAAAATAAATCTTTGAGTCATCATTAGATTTTGATTCTTAGATTGATTAGAATATTCTAAAAATCATTTGATCTAGCCGTGGCTCAAACTCACAAATCGAGTTAAATATAATTTTATATTCCGCGTTGTCGATGTAGCAGCTATGGGAAGGTCGCCCTAGGACGGGATTTCCGATTTGCAATCCGTGACGGTCAATAGTCTTAGAAGCTTTTATAGTATTTGAGAGTTTTTCTCCGAAAAGCGTCTCTTCTCTTTCGAGATCTTTTAGCAGTGGTATAAACGATTTACTAAGACCGGGAGCTAGGAGTTTTATGCTCACATGATTTTCAGTGTAATGTAGGAACCAGTCCGGATCCTACAGGGATTATAAAGTATCTTGGTACAAATCCAACCTTCCAACTTCGTAACTATTTTTAAAATTGTAATATATTTTTTTTTTTTTTTTTTTTCTACTTTACCGAACTTTCCTACCGAACCAGTGGTAGATTCACTTAATGATTCAAAAACACTTGTAAAAGTTTATTTGAATAAAAACATTTGAATTTTACTTTAAGCGATACGTTTAGGTATACTTAATAAGTAATTCCAATTGAATTTCTTTAAATATTGATAAGTGAGTGCTCGTTGCTGCGCACAATAAAAGAATGAGGAATGGCGGCGTGCGGGGCCCGGAGTACACGAATACTGGGGAATTTTTTAATCTACCGACATTAAAGTGCGAAAAGCTGCAGATCGATAAATCGACTACCTTTGTGGTTTATATCTGAAGAATGAAACGTACGAAATATAATTGATGATAATTTTCAGGATAACGACATGTTATCCTGAAAATTACAGCTTTCTACCATCATCCGTACCGAAGTTATGACTGTTCTAAAATACGAGGAAATGCTGTCAGATTTGCACCCCCTATAGGAGGGGTTGGAGGGGAAAAGTTTCAGATTTCTTAATTTTCCTGTTGTTTATATGCGAATTCTAGCCTACATAACAAATTTCAGCCTTCTAGCACTTCAGGAAGTACCTTTTTCATGTTGATGACGGTCAGTGAGTCAGTCACGAAATCGACGTATTTCAGGTATCAATAAATCTAAAACTATATATGCTAGAAAATTGATACTTGGTATATTTGATAAGTTTGCCAACAACACCTTATCCTGAAAATTTCAGCTTTCTAGCATCATCTGGACCTAAGCTATGACGGTTCGAAAATCCGACGAAACGCTTCGAGAAAAGGTAGGTAGTGCCCCGTTTCCTTTGGCTCGCTTTGGCGGGGTCACTCCCGTGACCCCAGATATATACCAATACCACTACAGCCCATTAACGTCCCACTGCTGGGCACAGGCCTCCACTCTCATAGGAGAGAGGGAATTAGAGCTTAGACCTACCACGCTGCTCTAATGCGGGTTGGCGGGCTATAACGACTATTATCATGTTAGTGATAATAACCGGGACCGACGGCTTAACGTGCTCTCCGAGGCACGGGGGTGAAACACCGCCAACTTCCTATAACTCCGGGCTAGTACTGAGAATTTCTAGTCAGAAAAACCCAATACTCAATTATGGCCCGACCCGGGACTCGATCTCGGGCTCGTCGGCCGCAGTCGAACATGCCAACCACTAAATAAAAACCAGTCAAGTGCGAGCCAGACTCGCACACAAAGGGTTCCGTACCATTGTTCAAGATGTACGATCTATGTAGGTACTTTTTAAATAGTTACGATTTTCGTGTACGACGACCTCCTTTATTTCTAATTTAATTTAATATTTATTTCTCAAACATGCTTGGAAATTTGAGCATTATTTTGACAACCTTCTTCGAGATAAATCGAAATTGCTGTACTGGCCAAATACATGCGAGCAGCGGCCTTCTAAAGTTGTATGAAAATCCTTATCTGTCGTGGTTTAGCGGCCAAATAAATTACATACTAAATTCATATCAGTCGTGTAGTTTAAAAGTGGAACGATCTTTTACTCCGAAACATGGCAACCAAGGAGGTAACTTATCAAAGGTTTTATTTAAATTTCGAACTAGCTTGCAAATAGAAAGCTGTTTATTGAAGAAACAAACAAATGAACACTTTGACGCGGGAAAAATTATTGTTGTTCGTTGTTCGTCATTGATTTTGAAATGTTTTTGACAAAATGAGTTCAAGTGAAGACAATGAGTGTGATGAACACTTAGTTTTAATTTCCGCGCATTATTTGAGAAAAGCACTATACAAGCCTTGGCCACAACTAGGCATTGATGGACTTACGTATGTGTGCCTCGGCTTCGCCTCGGCCCACATTTACACGTTCGTCCTTCAATGCCTGTTTTGATGGCCGCTGCAGTAATGTACTATTGTTTGCTGTTATAGCGGCAATAAAAATACACACTCGTGAAAATTTCAACTGTCTACGTATAACGGTTTATGAGATACAGCCCGTTGCCACGGACGGACTAACAGCGGAGGTTCAGTATAGCTGGTGCCAATCGTTAAGTCGACTGCAAGACGCATTATAAAGATATTTTTGCGCGTATTATGTTCGTCGACTGTGACAGTTCGTGTGAGAGCCGCGCAAACAAGCACTCGCACCTCAGCTCAGAGACTAGCGCGAACTTTAATAGGGTCCCGTTGGCACCGTTTACAGATCTCTAAAAAAAGCCAAGTGTTATGCAGAAGCTTTACGCTAATCGATCACGCTATGTTCCTAGACAGTGGCGCAATTAATCTTTTATCTAACACCGCGCTCGAGTGAAAGCGAACCGTGTGGGAAAAGTGAACAGAATGCACATAATATAATGCACCAAACAATTATCGAGCGATAATTAAAACATCACAAACTAATGCGCGTCGATAAACACAGGAAGTGAGAAAAGTTGGTGATTTATTTGCATGCCATTGGATTTACATAATGGAAATTGGAAACAGTCAAGCTGTTAGTTGAAGTGAAAAAAATTAAAGCTTACTTTAGGAAATTTTATAGTTACGTAAAGAAAAAATATTGGTGGGTTTTTGACACACATCTCTGGTGGAAAGCCAGCAGCATAGCCTCTATGTATTTTAGGATTTTTCTCAAATGCGGGTTTTTTCTCTTTTTTTTGACAATAATTTTAATAGTAGTAGGCACGACTGGTATGTTTTAAGTAGTAGTTTGTGATTTTATTTAGACAATAATTAATCTATACTAATATTATAAATGCGAATGTGTCTCTGTCTCTCCGTCTGTTTGTCTGATACGCTTTCCAGACCCATCTTTTCAACTGATTTTGATGAAATTTGGTACAGAGTTAGGTTGCATCCCAGGGGAGGACATAGGCTAATCCCGGAAAATTAAGGAGTTCCCGCGGGAATTAATAACTTTTAATCCACGTGGACGAAGTCGCGGGTATCATCTAGTTAGTGATAAATTTAAGATACATCGCACCTGTTATTTAAATAGCTAATGCCCTTAGCAAAGTGGAACTAAAATTATTAGACTTATCTGAATTGTAAAAAACCCGTTGTAAATAACACATACTCGAGAAGTAGAGCACATTGACCTCGATACTAAACGAGTTAACCAGTAAGTGCCTTTACACACGGGGACGTAATATGCACGTATAGGCAACGGCGCGTTTCTTGAACGCGCATGCACAGGTCTGCAAACTGCACTGCATGTAGATTTTTTTCAGTGTCGGAATAAAATCGTTTCAGTGTCGGAATATATTTTTTTATTTTTTATCCACTACAAGTTAGCCCTTGACTGCGATCTCACCTGATGGTAAGTGATGATGCAGTCTAAGATGGTAGCGGGCTAACCTGTTAGGGGCATGGCAGTTATATTAAACCCATACCCCTATTCGGTTTCGACACGGCATCGTACCGGAACTCTAAATCGCTTGGCGGAACGTCTTTGCCGGTAGGGTGGTAACTAGCCACGGCCGAAGCCTCCCACCATGCATAAGGATATAAGTAATCTTTAGAGCTAGGCTTTCTGAATTATTTGTTATAATGTACTCGTATGTTGAAATAAATCATTTTTCATATTCCTTTTTAGGGTTCCGTACCCAAAGGGTAAAAACGGGACCCTATTACTAAGACTCCGCTGTCTGTCTGTCTGTCTGTCTGTCTGTCTGTCTGTCTGTCTGTCTCTCTGTCTGTCTGTCTGTCTGTCTGTCTGTCTGTCTGTCTGTCTGTCTGTCTGTCTGTCTGTCTGTCTGTCTCCAGGCTGTATCTCATAAACCGTGATAGCTAGAAAGCTGAAATTTTCACAAATGATGTATTTCCGTTGCCGCTATAACAACAAATACTAAAAATTAAAAAAATATATATATTAAGGGGGGTCCCCATACAATAAACGTGTTTTTTTCGTATTTTTTTGCTCAATATTAAAAACGGTAACAGGAAGACGGTTCAAATTTTCACAGAATATTAACTTGTATATTACCTTTCAAAATAAATAATTAAATATCAATAAAGTAAATATTAAAGGGGGGCTCCCATACAACAAACGTAATTTTTATTTTTAATACGTCATAAATCGTAAAACTTACTACAGGTTTGTACGGAACCCTCGGTGCGCGAGTCCGACTCGCACTTGGCCGGTTTTTTTTTCAATCTGCCAGCTGGCAAGCCCCAGGGGGTCTACTCTCTTTCTCTAAAACGAAACTTCGCAAACAAACGAACGAAATTTCGTTAACTCCTCTCCTACATTATATTATCTCTATGCTCCTCTCTATTTAGTTTTCGTACACGCAGACGAAGTACGGATCCATAGAAAATTTTCGTGACCGATTGGATTGAACGATTTTGTGTGGGTCTAATAACCGACTAATTACGTTCGTTTGCGAAGTTTCGTTTGAGAGAAAGAGAGTAGACCCCCAGGTCCGGTATGACTCGGTACAGCACGGAACACGCATTGCTGTACCGCTGTACGGGGCTACCTTGTAGAGGATATAAGAAATAATTTTAAAAAAAAACGTAAAAGAGCATGGATTTGACTCGCTCCAGCAATGCTCAGGACTGCGGTTACTTATGTATCTTTACATTAGGTACTTAATTTAAGTAATTTATATAATAACTTTTTTTTTTTTTTCAAAAGAGCAACCGCCTAATGCTGCTGGTTCTTCTTGCTGGTTCTTCTCGGTAGGAACGGCATTCCGAACCAGTGGTATCTACCAGTAGTACCAGTTCAGTAGTAGGTAGTGTTATCTAAGGATTCTTCATTCGACTATTCATAAGCACTTGTAAAAAGTCTATTTGAATAAAAAACTTTTGAATTTGAATTTGAATTGCATGAGGTGCTAGTTGTTTTCTCTCTTCTTTATCTTAGTTGCGTCTGCCACGCTTCGTGAGAACGTTGCCGAATGCACACAACTAAGGTACTACAGCTACCCGTTTTTATACAAGTTTAAGTACTTTTAATGTGGTTCCATTATTTTGGTATGTTGGCCAAGGTGGAAGGAATAGCGTTTTCCCCAAGTTTAAACACGTTAATTATTTTTATCATTTCAACCCATCGCCGGCTTTCTAGGTACTGTGCACGAGGCTGCTCTCAGACTGAGAAGGGTCTGGCCATAGTCCACCACGCTGGCACTGTGCGGGTTGGCAAACTTCAGTGACTGGACCTGTTCGAACTTTGACGACTTTCACGACAGTGTGTAGCGCTGTTGTCTTAACGTGCGGAGGTCCCGGGTTCAATCCCCGGCAGGGTCAATTTGGGAATTTATAATTTCTGAATTTTCCCTGGTCTGGCCTGGTGGGAGGCTTCGGCCGTGGCTAGTGCCCTACCGGCAAAGACGTGCCGCCAAGCGATTTAGCGTTCAGGTACGGTGTAGAAACCGAATAGGGGTATGGGTTTTAATATAACTGTCATGCCCCTAACAGGTTAGCCCGCTGCCATCTTAGACTGCATCATAACTTACCAAGTGAGATCGCAGTCAAGGGCTAACTTGTAGTGGATAAAAAAAAACTTCGAATCTAGTCGGGCATACTCCGACAAAAGATGTGAATTAAGCCGTTCTGTATACTAATTACTTACTTTGGAAAACTATTATATAGGTAAATATCATACATTCACATACAAACATTTCCGTTGCAATCTATTGACGTTGCTTCTTTTTGGTTCTTAATGAGTCGACGATAACCTAATGGCCTGATTAAATAAACAGATGCATTTTAATTTTTTAACATGTTTATTTGGGCCGGTGTCCCGAAATAGACGCTGAAATGTTAATGACCTGTCATCATCACCAACGACAAAGTAGCCTCATGTTTATTCCTTTAAAGATAATTGAAATACAAGGTTTTTTTAAATTACTTTATCAACCATAACATGAGTTTTGAGATGGTGGTTTTTGATGGAAGCCCACAAAAGATTACGTAGTTTCCTTACATCCATATATTTACTTGAAATATTCATAAGGCGACCGCTGTATACGAGTAGGTATGTATAAACTGCGCAAGAGCGCGGCGTGTGGAAGTCGCTATACAAGAGACCAATGACCAGCAGTGGACGACGTTATAGTTACCCAAGTACTAGATAAATACTTAAAAGAGAATATGTATGAGGAAAAAAAAACTGACTTTTATCAGATTTTAGCGTGTCGGTTCTCTGTAAAAAACATAAACGCGCAGCCGCGTGAAACTTATTTTTTTACGCATTTTTTCACCACTGCGCCTCGGAAGTCGGAATGCACGTTAAAGCCGTCGGTCCTGCGCCTGATCTTTCTCCGGTCGTGTCGGATATTCCGCCACATCGGGCTATGAGAGCGAGTGTGTCAGCGCGCACACAGTTGTACACCTAAATATCTCCCTGGCAGATGGCTAATCTCCAAAGAGATTGGCCGCCGCGCCGTGAATTGTCGGAAGGACATAGAGTTAGACACTGCAGTATCTGAATGATGTAGTTATAGTGAGGTGCGGTGAACGGGGCCGGACGCCCGCGCATTCCTGTGCATCCCGTGGGGTCACGCTAACTGCCTGCTTCCCAATTCAGACGTCAGCGCTGAGCCAATGCTAGGGTGCACCCTGTATGCGCGGTCTCGTAGCTTCGTCCTTTTGCTCGATGCTCAATTTGTACTCAATAGTTACTCAATTTTCTTTCATATAGGAAACATAGGTGTCTCTTATGCTACATCTTGCTCAGACATAGAGTTAACTCTATACCACCGTTTCTGACCTATGTACTGAACTCCTATACAATAATTAGGCAATTATTCATCGTCATACTAAATTGTCAGGAATCTTTTAACCATATAACGAGTATTCGTAGTTAGAGCAAGCCTA
This sequence comes from Erebia ligea, assembly GCA_917051295.2. Taxonomy (NCBI): domain Eukaryota; kingdom Metazoa; phylum Arthropoda; class Insecta; order Lepidoptera; family Nymphalidae; genus Erebia; species Erebia ligea. The sequence continues at coordinate 598,460 of OU785220.1, forward strand.
CAACTTCAAATCTACATTTTTATTTATACCGGTTCTACCGACTACGACATCACCTCAAAATTATCAAGTAGTTAAGTTCAAGTATCAAAGTAGGTAAGTTCAATGGAACCTCTGAAACACATAAACCCACATGTCATGGTCACATATAGGAGGTAGGTAAATCATAATATCAAAGACAAAAGAGTTGATCACCAGAGAGATGAGGGATCGTATGGGGATATTCTAAGCTACCGGCAAATGGCGATTCTAACCACAACTCTGCGTCACAGACCGTCAATAAAGCTAGACGTAATAACGAAACGTCCCTATATTATTTTAAATTTCGATTGATCGACATATCATAAACATCCGGCCTTTATTAAAATAGCTTATCGATCCATATTCACAAAACAATGGTAACGATTCGAAGCGTACCAAAACTAAACATGGTTCAGTGAAATATTTCATTACGGAATCGCGTTCTCATCAGAGTTCTAATCCCCCCGAGCTAACGTCTTTTCTTTGATATTAGATGAAGCTCCCTGGCTAATTTATTGTAAAAATGTCTTGTATTGCTATTTTCCCTCCTGTTAAAAAGTAAACCAAAGTAGAAAGCGTAAAGCCTGTGCTAGGTACGAGAATATCAGCAGTTAAACCCACGGATCGGATCTAAGTTCACTCCAAAACCATTGATATCGGAACAGTCAATAGATTAACGGTTATCATTTTGATAAGCCGTCTGTCTATCCTTTCCGTTAGTCTGCGATTTCATCGTACTCGTCGGTATACCTGTTTGGAATGTGTAAGTAGATGCTTGAGTTACAACTGGGCTTAGGAAGTGCTTAACGTCGAGCGAACAAGGTCAGGACATCGGCGACGTGACCTCTACCTTGATACTCGTATGCGCGACACAAAGTAGGAGCAAAGAACTCGTTTGAGATAAGTGTAATCAGTTATTCTTAGACAGACAACTTGAAATACAACATCATCTATTATATTGAATGAATATCTAGACGCTTACGAAACTAATCAATCGTTGAGCGATAAAGTTTTACTTTTACATACTCGAGTATCATGTAACTAACTTAGACTAGGCTTACAATAATTCTTAGGGCTATTTTTAATGCGGAAGGATTAAGGAACTCACCACAATATTGACAAGGAAAACCCATACCATTATGTGATTCAACAATGAGAAATACGTTAGCTATACGACGCAGGAAAAGAAAGCATTTTTTTGTGTATTGCTGTCCAAACCAAGGTGGCACCAAGGTTGGCTCCTTGGTTTCCTGAGGCTATGAGCCTATGACACTCCATTTTTTGTTTTGTTTAATTTGTGCCTTTCTTTGGCTAAATAAATGATATTTCTTATTTACTTAAATTAATTTAAAATTGCCGTTGCCGTGAATGGAATATGTCAATGGCATGACTATTATCGTAGTCAAGTCTCAATATAATTATGAATTCGTTGTATTTTTTATACAATCAGTAATAGTATGTAGGTAAAGCATCCAAACGGGGCGTGTTTCGTTAACGAGAGTCGAGATTAGGTACTTCCGTCACCTTAGACTCGGTGTCGCTTGACGAGGCTGGAATGTTATCTGTCGCACGGGTTATGTCACTCACTTCCCGCTCGGTAACACGACGTGAACGTTTGCTCACTTTTATTTCTTGAAAATCTGCCCAACAAGTAGTAAATTCATGGAAGCAAAGTAGTAGAGCTCAATACTCAATTTATTTACTCCATGTAGGACATACAAGGCGTGTCTCTTATGTTACTTCATGACCACGAGGAAGGGAGAAACCATATTTCTGAAATGTTATGCTATCGTCATACTCATGTTTTTATAATTTTCGAAATAAGGATCTCCAGAAGATCTCGTCTAAAACTCACTTATGATTGGTGTAATGCCATGATTACTTATGATTCCGAAACAAGAACGTTTTCTATGGGTCTGATAAAGGCTCAGGGTTACTCAGCAGGCGATGGAGAGGGCTATGCTCGAAGTGTTCATACTCTCTACGACGTAGAGTCTACGTGATTAAATCAGTTATAAGGAGAACCGTAAGAGAACCAGAGCTAACCGACTTAGCGCAAAAAGACGCAAAGCTAGTGGCAATATTTGGGGCACATAGTTTTATGAGTGGATAGGCATTTGGGTACAAAACCCTTACGTGCCTGAAAGGCAGCGTCGCAGGCGTAACATCGGACGACTCGACCGCCCACATGGTTGAAGGACGAGCTCCTTCGAGTAGCTGGGACCGGCACAAGAACTTGACTTGTGCGAGATCCATACCGGAGGACCTTCGTCGGTTGAGACGATTTGACGACGAAGAATATTAAGTTGCTTTTCAATATCCACCTTTTGAATTAGTGTAGCTAGTAACTTTAGTTTTTTGTACACATTTGAAGAACTTGGGTGCATGAACGAGAAATGTGTTAATGAATGCAAATATAGACAGCGTATGTGAAACATGACTCATTGAATTTAACATTTGTACACGCCCACTTTGAAACATTATACAATGGTATGAGAATTTTTGTCCACAAGATAACGTAATCTGGTGAAACGCGTTTCCCGAATTAGGTAATTTTGTTACCGTATCATCATCTTCAGTCAAATATGATAACCTTTAGACAAATCAAGCAGGTCAATGAGGACGGCTGAGGATCGTATTTGGAAGCGATCACCAAAAGGCCAGTCTAGTAGTGAACGCATGCAGGCTGATAGATTGGATAGGAGACAATACGTTTGAGAATATTACAATATTGGACCCATACACAATCATTACAAGTATCTCATACAACAATGTCTTTAAGAAAACATCCGTTGAAATTAAACCAATTTGTCGTTATTGATAACAAAGTTTTTAACCAATCAACTTTCAGTTATAAAGATATAGGAAATAATTACGAGCACATTAGTTGGTTATAAAATACCATAACGCTGACAATCTCAAGGGAACAGTGCAATTAGTAGAGCAAATAATGAAGGTTCTAACAGGATTAGAGGCTAATAAACCAATTTACTTATCTAAGAAGTTATAAGCTTTTTTTAATCAACTTTCTTTTCTCCGAGATAGGAGACGTTTGATAAGAGATGAAATTAATTAGGGAGATAATGTGATTCCTGCGGTTTGCATTCCTTCCTGCATTGCTTCCGGCGGCATTTGTGTAAATTCCTGCGGTTCTCGTTGGAGTGGTCTTGGAACAGGAATGGCAAGCTCGAATCGAACATGTCATGTGCACGTCCGGTGTTAAATAGCTCAATCCAATTTGTCGTGATTGCACTAATGATGTTTTGATTATGCATCTACCCACAGAAAGATTTCTTCACAACAGGTTATTGAAATAACAAGTTATTATACTTACTTTACGTTCATTCTATTTTCAGTTGAACTTAGGGTTTATTTAGGGACGCTTCGATGTGACGGCACATATCATCCGGTGAAAGGACATAGGCAGATAGACTACTTTTTATCTCGGAAAATAAAAGAGGTCCCATAGGATATTTAAAACCCTATATCCACGCGGAGTCGCTGGAATTATCTAGGATTCTATTAATATGATAAGCAAGATATGAGATGGAGTGACACTTGTAAGTCAACTTTGAATTTCCACAATAATTCAAGGAAGATTAAGGAAGCTTGTGGTTATTCTCAATAAGCGGTTTAAATAAGATAACAAGGTTCGGAAGCCATTTTCAACATTATACGATATAGTTAACAACTTGGGAAACCTATATAAGTTAGAACGGATTATTAGCCCGGCAAAGTCTAGATAACTTTAAAAATCTAAACTCAACCAAGATAGTTATATTATGATCCAATTTCAATTTCATATGCGCAAATGAAAAATCCGTAAATGCGTTAGACTGATCATGAATTTTGCCACAGAAAAAGCATTTCGTAATCGAAAATAGGCAACTTTTTCACGAAAGTTTTCATCACGGAAACAATGCATTTAGTTAAAACCAATATCACAATCAGTACAGTGAACCCCACGAAGTCGCGGGCACCAGCAATGTATTTGTTAATATAATATTAAATGTTGATGGAGACATAATTAATAGAACAAACGCACATAACCATCAGCATTCTCCAGACTGGGTGGCGGTGCGGTGGTGCTGTATGAACCAGGAAGAGTTGCGCAAAACAGGCGTGGAGAGAACTCAAAACCTGTCCGTTACATCAAATGTCTCAAACACGGCCAAATATGTCTCATTAATGTCTGTGATATTGGTTACATCACTGATATGTGTACATAGCAGTTTGGTTTCGACCAAATCTGATATTTTCCAACATTTAAGTACGTCTAAAACAATTGTTGTTGGTCATAAATCCTTCGTAACTCTGGTAACTTCGTAAATTGTTCGTCCCTTGGCCTTTCCAAAGGACAGGATTTAAATTGAAATTTTTTTGTTTACGGAAACGGATCATTTTATTTAATTAATGATAATAAATATACCGATTACTATATCGATATATTATGTTTATCAAGAACATAAGGATAAACTTCAGACTGGCGAAGTTCCTTTCTTGATTAAATCAAACTTGCCTATCAAATCATTATCAAACATTATATAAAGGTCGTTGTTATCAAATATCGTATGTATGTACCTACTCTCGTAATCTGATTTCGGGGACATTTATTTTCAAAAGATTTAAAAAAAAATATTTTAGACATAACTCAAGCAATTCATCGCGATGTCACATTACTTAGCGAAATAAAATGCTTTCACCCCTAAAACGCTTTGTCTTGACTCTTGGCCCTCGGGACGAGATCTCTAACTCATTGTTCGCGTCGTGGGGGTAAGCTCGTATGATTTATGTTTATGGATAGCGCTGTAGCACAAGGGTAGTGTTGAAAGGATCAGATAACGCACATCTTATATTTTGTATAACATCATACCGATAATTTTCTCTAGATTGCACAAAGAGGATGAACTTTATTTTGGAGTTAATATTCTAGACTTATATAATATTATAGGTTTTAATAAGTCTGTGGCCACAACTTGTCTTTTCGGATACGACTAAATAAATAGAGGCACACTGACTTCCCTGTTTAACAATATTGCTGAATCGATCACTGACCTGCTAGAGTGATCCTGGAAGTTGCCTCCGTCCTTCAACCGGACTTTCGCGAAGAGAACAGCGGAAACGAAGGGCACCTCCGTGAGCTCCTCCAGACAAAATAGCACTCCGAATTTATATCGCTTTTTCATCATCATGAAAGCCATGTCCGACTACATCGGGCCCGGAACACCACACCTCGAACTCGACAACCGGCACTGACTGGTTCTAACCGGCTAACACTGGTACACTGCACTGCACTCGATCACTTCACATGAACAAATGAACTAAGGAATATAAATACACTAATTTTCTTTATCTCCTACGTAGATAAGTAAAGCGGTGGAGCGATTAGCGAGGTATCGGCGTTGTTTCGGCACAGGCGATCGGGGCCGCGGATTGGGCGCATATCAGCTGGTCTCGTTAGCCTGCAAAGGAAATTGATGCTTGTACACATTAAGATAGCACTTAATTGTTTTGTTAATACATAACCAGTTGTGTATCTTGTAGGTCTTTGTTCGTGTTTAATTGCGCAAGGTATATTTTTTGTTGGACCGTTTTCGTGTTTTGTAGCTCTAATAAAAATTAAGAAGCCTTTGATCTCTAAACAAAGATGGGTCATCTATCTGGGACATGTTCTCGGAAATGACCGATGTCATCATCGATGTGTTTATCCAGCTTGTCCCAAAAAGAAATCTTGTTCCAAAAAGAAATCGAATTGAATAGAAATATCTTCTATCTATCTCAAGAAAACAAGGTACAACAATAAATCAAGGAAATATTAATGAAAATAAAGTCTACTTTTGTCTTTTACGATAACGTGCAATAATGGGACTCTACCTGTAGGTACAGCGCCAAACTCAGGCTTTCTGTTAATCTCTACTATACGTATTCTTTTTCTTTGGGTGCGTATTTCAGCGGAATTTCATCCTGGACTAACTTATATTCAGCTTAAAAATCTTTCTTTAGATCTTCATGTCTATTTGCTGCAAGTGGCTCTACCACCGAAGACCCATCTGCATTATGAATACACTATCTATCCCTTATCATATCTAGAGGACGTACGACACTCGACTAATCTAATGACGTCGTAATTGGTACTTAGCCTTATCTGAAACCTATCAGCTTAGTGTTTACTTTTGAACAGGTTCCTTAATACCGGATCAGCAAATAATAATATATTGTGACCGGTCGGTGCTTATCATTAGGTACACGTTTTGGTGATGATCCGAGTTGGCCTTAAAGCGTATATTTCAAGGTCCGTTTATTATTCATGCGCTTACAATAGCAGATGGTCGCCATTTGGCCCGCATAAAAAAACGTATTTCTAAAATTTTATATGGTATCATTATTTACGATTTTTATTTGATCGTAACTTGGCAAATAAAGATGCAATCTAATAAGTTATGTGACACGCTAATCTAAAAGGGTACGCTGATTAAGCAAAAAGTAATTTAATATTCTTGGCAAATAAATATATAAATACAAATCATGTCAACTTAAATTTTTACTAGTGGTTCGCCCCGAACTGAGACCTCGCGATATCACAGAGCGCCATCTATTGACATCATTGTGAAGTTCTGTTAATAGTACTGAAGCTCATTAAAAATTAAAAAATTTCGTTTCCTTATATTTATCTAATTTTAGTATTTGTTCTTCAAGGATATAATTCAAATAACTGATCAAGTTTCAGGCTCAGCCTTTCAGAAAATTGAGAGTTCTGAGGTCAACTTTGGACGTTAGAAAATCTCCACTTTGAAAGCCCCCCATTTCGTCAATTTTAGGGGAAAAATTAAAAAAAAATATATTTTTGGACTCTATTCCTAATTATCTTTAAAATGATATACCGCAACCCTATGTAACGCTATAAAAATTATTTTACTTCGCATTCACTTCTATGAGAGCCCCCCTGAAATAAAGATTTTTATAACTTTTTGTAAGCCATATTCGGCGGGAGGCCATCGGTTTACATATTATATTTAAATTTGAAGAAATTACGTTCAGTAATTCAGAAGTTATAAGGCTCTGACAGACGGACGGACAGACGGACGGACGGACGGACGGACGGACAAGTGCCAATTCATTCAAGTAGACTCAGAGACCTTCGCTTCGCTCGGTCGATTAGTGTAAGTCCAGTTCGAGGTTATCTCCTAATTTTTAAATTCAAATCAATAGTGACGGAAGTGGCCATTCGATAGCAAGGACAGAAAACCTAAATTTCTTGATATAATCCACTCAAGAATTGAATCTAGAATCTCTTGCTTATGAGAAAACAAGACAATGCTTTGTGTTATAGATCTTCGATTGACTTCATTAAATACCTACTTACTTCTAAATTGGCAGAATTGGGGGCTTCTAGAACAGTCTTCGCCCACTGCGGAAGACCAACGCTTCAGTCTTTACTGCTTACATAATCTGCAACAAACAGGAATACGTATGTTTTACATTGCCATTATTACTTAGAATCACCTACTACTTAATATTACACGCTAAGTGACTTCTGGTAATGTTACGTAATTATAGTTCTAGAGGCAGAGATGTAAACGATATAATAGTAGATTGTTACACAAGGGACGTAAGTAAGCTATTACAGAACAAGATCCAATTTGGCGCCAGTGCGAGCGCAGCTCGCATAGGGCGCTAATGGATCGCGTGCACCCGAGATATTTAGTCACACGAGCGAGCGCAGCGAGCGAGGGTGAATATAGTTCGAGGGTGTAATAGCTACTTGCAACCGAGGTAAGCATTCTACTTTATATCATTCTTGCGAGGTAAATAAAACATTGGTAATGCAAAATGAAATTTGAATTAGAATAATTAGCAAATTTAGAGAAAAAAAACCGGCCAAGTGCGAGTCGGACTCGCGCACCGAGGGTTCCGTACAAACCTGTAGTAAGTTTTACGATTTATGACGTATTAAAAACAAGACGAAATGAACCGCAAAACTAACTTTGTTTGTAGAGGTTTATTGTTAATATCAAAAAATTACGTTTGTTGTATGGGAGCTCCCTTTAATATTTACTTTATTGATATTTAATTATTTATTTTGAAACGTAATATACAAGTTAATATTCTGTGAAAATTTGAACCGTCTACCTGTTACCGTTTTTAATATTGAGCAAAAAAATACGAAAAAAACACGTTTATTGTATGGGGACCCCCCTTAATATATATATTTTTTTAATTTTTAGTATTTGTTGTTATAGCGGCAACGGAAATACATCATTTGTGAAAATTTCAGCTTTCTAGCTATCACGGTTTATGAGATACAGCCTGGAGACAGACAGACAGACAGACAGCGGAGTCTTAGTAATAGGGTCCCGTTTTTACCCTTTGGGTACGGAACCCTAAAAATAGAAAATCACTTTACGAACAAACTTCACAAACTTTCAGATCAAATGAAATGCCGCCATTTCCATTTTTTTTTCGTAAATAGTTTTCCATTTTTAGGGTTCCGTACCCAAAGGGTAAAAACGGGACCCTATTACTAAGACTCCGCTGTCTGTCTGTCTGTCTGTCTGTCTGTCTGTCTGTCTGTCTGTCTGTCTGTCTGTCTGTCTGTCTGTCTGTCTGTCTGTCTCCAGGCTGTATCTCATAAACCGTGATAGCTAGAAAGCTGAAATTTTCACAAATGATGTATTTCCGTTGCCGCTATAACAACAAATACTAAAAATTAAAAAAATATATATATTAAGGGGGGTCCCCATACAATAAACGTGTTTTTTTCGTATTTTTTTGCTCAATATTAAAAACGGTAACAGGTAGACGGTTCAAATTTTCACAGAATATTAACTTGTATATTACCTTTCAAAATAAATAATTAAATATCAATAAAGTAAATATTAAAGGGGGGCTCCCATACAACAAACGTAATTTTTATTTTTAATACGTCATAAATCGTAAAACTTACTACTGGTTTGTACGGAACCCTCGGTGCGCGAGTCCGACTCGCACTTGGCCGGTTTTTTTTTTTTACGGCTCTGAGTTCCAAGGAGTTTTGCATAGTTTGAAATGTATGGAAATTAAATGCCGCCATGTTCAGTGTTTTTTTTTCAGTAAAAAGTTTTCTTACCATTTTATAAGAAAAGAGATTGTTTACCAAGGAGTTTTGCATAGCTTGAACTGTAATGTGAACATTACAATTCAAGCATAGTGCGACGTAATGTTGCCTTGAATTGCAAACACCAACTTACAAGGAGACTTTCCACCATAGTAATCCCTAGTTACTGAGCAAGTATGATATAAAGAAATGTTACGTTAGTGCGATACAATGGTGTAATGGCAATAATAATTACTGTATGTTCTTTATGGATTACACCTGTAACTTACCGACGTACTATGCTTTTACGCCATACGTTTTAATCGTTCCGCTAGAATGCGTGCAAATACGTCAGTGTGCTAACTCCGGTAGTGCTCGTAGCGGGCAAGATACACGACAGTAATCTCATCCATCCCTTTGATACAAGTAGATTCACATTGACATTACAAAATTAATTTTGATTAAAATTTGCTCTGTTGTCGCGTGATTGAAGGACAAACCAACACACTTTCGCATTTATAATATTAGTAAGTTTTGATTTAGGAGAAGGAAAAAAGAGTAGAGGGAGACCAAAGAAAAGATGGATGGATTGTGTGAAAGAGGATATGGGTATAAAAGGGGTGAGAAGAAGAGAGAGTTGATTTTTGATTTCGTTATTTTCACTTGTTGTGGTGGTACAAATAAAGAGTATGATTTTATAAGTGGGCTTTTCCTCAACACCAGCGCTGCAGCTTGCTGCGGCTTTGTGCTGAGTGACGAGCCTCATTTGTTCACGAACGATTTTAATATGCATTAGATTGACTTAGGTACTTCTGTAAGCACATGTTGTTAATTTTTTTCGTGGAAAATAATCATAAATCTATCTATCTATCGATAAAGACAGGCGACCGTCTCTCAGCCTACACTCAAACACACGAGCAACATGAAGTAATAATGATAAGGCAGCCGCGTCTAGCGCGGATTTGCATAACAGAAGGCGAAAAGGATGCAATTAAGTTTGCACTGGGAGAGTAGAATCTGCTGCAGGCGCAATCGCCGCCATTATATCATTGGGGGCGGCCTTCGCGTGCTCCCCACTTGCGCAAGCGCATCCACTCGTTACTGCTGGCCTGATCACGCTCATTTTGTATTACTGAGCAATTACTGTTGTGTGAAAAGGTTAATCTTAGGATGGACTTCAATTTTGGTTGAAATAAAACTATGATGCAAATTCAGTTCACCTAATACCTATAATATCACCAGTTGTCTATTTGGCACCAATAAAAATACTTTAAACAAAAACTAAACCTTGACAAAAATTTCAATCGGAATATAATATTAATGTCTTCTTTAGAATAATTAAGTATCAAGATTTGTTAATGTAAAGTTATTTCCTTTTGATTAATAAAAATATCGGAATGCAAATGGATTGATTCACAGAATTAGCCCCCGTACAGACGAGCGCTTTTTTACACCCAGCGTGTTATTATTTCCATCTCAAAGAGAACATCTATATATATAAAATTCAAAGTCCTGACTGACTGACTTATATATCAACGCACAGCCTAAACCGCTGTGGCTAGAAACTTGAAATTTTGACAGTAGGTTCCTTTTGTGACGTAGGCGCTCACTAAGGAAGGATTTTTCAAAATTCCACCCTTAAGGGGGTGAAATAGGGGTTTAAAGTTTGTATGAAAGTCCGTCATTTCTCAAGTTATATCAACGAAACTTGGTATTTTGGCTTTCGGTAAAAAATAAAGAAATACGTATTTCACAGTTTTTGGAAATTCCACCCCAAAGGGGTAAATTGGGGTTGAAAGTTTGTATGAAAGTCCTTCATTTCTCAAGTTATAGCCATGAAACTTAGCATTTGGGCTTTCAGTTAGATATGAAGAAGTAAGTACTTCACCATTTTTGAAATTTCAACCCCCAAAGGAATGGGATAGGGGATGAAAGTTTGTAAAAAAAGTCCTTCATTTCTCAAGATATTTCTCAAGTTATATCAACGAACCTTGGTATTTTGGCTATCGGTAAAAATAAAGAAGTGCGTGTGTCAAAATATTTAAAAATTTCACCACCAAAGGGGTTAAATAGGGGTTGAAAATTTGAATGAAAGTCCGTCGTTTTTCAAGTTATCGCCCTGAAACTTGGTATTTGGGCTTCCGATTTAAATTTATGAAATACGTATTCCACAGTCTTTAAATTTCTATCCCCAAGGACGTTAAATAGAGAGTTTGTCATTCAATCACGCCGCAACAGAGCAACGGATCGATGTGATTTTTTGCATGGGTAGGTATAGTTGAGGATCTGGAGAGTGACATAGGCTTCTTTTTATCCCGGAAATGAAGGAGTGCCTGTGGGAATTAAAAAAACTTATGCCACGCGAACGAAGTCGCGGGCGTCCTCTAGTATTAAATAAAAAAGCGCCCGGCGTAAAACATTGCTCGTCTGAGCATGGCACGAGCTGAAATCTCACATAAGAAAAACCCGATGCCTTTTCCGAAAGGTTTTTAAAGACATCCAATAAAAAAATGAAGTATAGAACTCTGTGATCCTGTAAGTGTAAAACAAGAGCCAAGTATCGCAAGTCCCCGTCCAGCTTAATATTTAATACCATTTAATAGCAATAGGAGTGCGATATGAAACAGCAAACATTCGCCCCGGATAGTCTAACCAGATACTCGGAACTATTGGCCGGGAGCCAAGCACGGAGTTGTTTCCACATCACCTTGAAACTTTTTAAGGAAATCGACGGAAGGTTAGGTGCTACTTTTCTTTCAACGAGTGTCGCTCACAATGTCTGTGTGATCTTTTGATGATCACAACAGCCTTTATTTTGAACAGCCTCTGTGTCGATGCCAGCTGATGTCCACGACTCTATTCGCATTCGATTTATGTTTTAAAAATCCTCTATAATTTGCCGGGATAAAAAGTAATCTATTGTCACTCTCCAGGTCCAAGAAAAACTACGTCCGCGTCAATTCGATGCTTTAATGCAGCGTAATAAAATGACAAACCAACAAACACACTTTCGAATTAATAATATTCCATAGTCCGGAAGTCGGAACTATGGATTTAAGTACAGATTTATATGAATAGTTAATATAGTACAAAGGTATATACCTACTTAATTGTTGAAAACGAAAATAAACGATATTTTTATGTTCAAACCATGACACGAGTCACGACTACATTAAAAATGGCTCTATGCATGGAACTAATAGAAAAATGCGTAGCAATTACAATAATTGCGGGGTGTAGAGTCAGCCCTTTATCGCAGGCCTACAAACGGCGCGGGCGGTGCCAATTGGCGCCATGGCAACGATAAACAGACAAACACGCACAAAAACATGCGACTTGTGCAAGTGCATACCAATTAACATACAGCACCCCGCACGCGCCGCTGATAACAATAAAATGGCGTGTCATTTTCCTGATAATAGGCACCTAATTATTATGACTCATTCTCAGTGTAAAAATATTAATCAATATAGTGAATTTCATAAATTGAGACCGATAGTTTTATATAGAGTCAACCTTAAACAGATAGAACCTTAAAAAAATGTATAATTCACTCCAACCAAAAAAAATAATTATAGGACAAATTTAATGAGAGATCGAAGTTTTGGCATATAACACCTACGAGTATTTTATAAGAATAAGAGAAGGTTTTCATCAAGCGATTAGTGAATGGAAATATTTTTTAAATAGGTATTCGTATTTATAATCTTGAGAACTTAAACCTGCATTCTGTCATTGAGCTTTGAATCCAAACACGCGTTAAAATTTTATTGGCTACGTAATTTCAGTGGTTTAAAATATCAAGAAGATTTAAAGAATTCTGAAGGCTGGCTTCTAAATTACTTATTGTAGGTACGATTCTTACAGTTCCTTGCAAGTTGATGACTAACATACAAAAACTTTAAATACAATTTTTAAACGAGATTTTTTTACAAAAAGGTAAATGTCATTTCGAACAAGTTTTTACCCAAAAGTGTTCCAAAAGGAATAAAATCTTGGACACGGGTATACATAAAATCAAAGTTATTAGCCAAGTAAGCGTAAATTGTAATCGAGAGGGCATCGACACGGAGGGCAGTGCCAGTTATGGAGGGAGCTTGGAAGTTGGAGGGTCTAGGGAGGCCGAACGCCCGACTGCCTGCGATATTACATAAAGCTGCGATGCGAACAATCTACCCCGTCCCTTATCCCCCTAGCCTAACCACGTACCCCTTTGTATAAAGCCTTGTTCAGACACACCGCGTGTCAGCAACAGCACAGCGGGGCGTCAAATCGAACGGCAAACAAGTGATACATTTCGTGTCAATAGAGGTGTTATCAACTATCTCAATTATTACTGTTACCGGTTGAAATTATGGTATACTTGCTACAGAAGTGCATTTTATCTAATTGTGAGAGTGTAAGCCTTGTGCCTGCAAATGTCATTGCGATCGTCACCATAGCAGCTTTTTTTTTTTTTAAATGTATAGGCCAGCGCTTGGCTGCAATCAAAGTACTGCACCGGTAGCCCTGTTCCGAAAGAGCTGCTTCAATAAATCTGTATTGTTGTGTTGACTGAATTGCATAAATCTATACTTAAAATAAAACTGTAACTGGACATTCTTGCAGTAGGTACATTAAATATTCTCCAAAAATTAAAAATGAACGAAGCTAGCAGGGAGATAATATAGCACTAGCCGAGTTTGACGTTTTCGTCGTGCGTCTTGTTTGTCCAAGCCTTAACCCATCTGTATTAAACATCGAGAATTTCCTCGTATTTCTTAGAAAATACTTTTCGCTAGAATGAGATTAGCCGACAAATTAAATTGTAATTCCTACCAGCAATGGATGAAATATATTTTCTAGGAAGCTTAGTTATATTGTCAAGCTGTAGGAATGATGACCCAAGAAAGAAAATTAATTTCGTTCTCGGTAGTCGGTAGTTAGAGTTACTACGAAATATCTTTGAAACTGTGCAATGTGGAGAACATTGCGCATTTCCTGATATTTTAATTTGCAGCAGAGTTCAGCTAGATTTGCCCCCAATTTCTAGGTCTCTGATCTAATATTTAACCGTATAGCATAAAACAGAAACAAGTGAACCGAAAGACTAGACCACTAGTTAGAGCAATAATTAAGTAACAAATTCACAGCTGCTCTGTGAATAACTAACTATTAAAAATCCACCGGGCCTGATAACTTGGTGGGACTAGTCACTAGAAGCTATTTCACGGATAAATCACGAACAAAACGAGGAAGCGGATCGTCCGACAAGTGACCGTCACGCCGCGTGCGCCCGCGCCGGTCAACAACCGAAAATACTTATTTGCTGACGGTGACAAAAACCACTCTCAGCCCAACACGAATTCGCAACCGACAGAAAAACAACTTTTTGTGGACCAATGTACATCCGTATAACATAGATAAGTATAACTGAAATAACTGACTGGCAGATCTACGTACGGCTCAGAAGATTTTGAATGTTCTCTCAATAAGAAAGGTTTCTCAGATATTGTATTAGAACAAAGTTAGCTTACACTGCGGTTCATTCTGTTGTTCACAATCTCTAACCGAACTAAATTGACAACAATAAATCTTGCGCTGTCCTTTTCCACAGGGAGCATTATAAAGGGGATAGCAATTATGAGCAATACAATTAGTCGTGCCGTTTTAGTTTAGTTAGAGATTGTGTACAACAGAATTGGCCACATTATATGCCTATGCTATAGGTAAATGGAAAATCTGTTTTGTCAAGCCAGGCTTCGGTGATTGTAGCGTTTTTATTACGACCGTAAAAACCGTGATTTTGTCGCGCTCCGATATTCACGCTAGATTACAGCGGGGCCAATCTAGTCTACATAATTTTTGCGTGCAAAAATACTTTTTTTATCTCCAGGGATTTGGCAGAGTTGTAACTTGTAACACATATTTATGCATTGTTATATTTTTTAGGAGACGCTACATTTTATGGCTACTTTGTCACAGCGAAAATATCTACAAAAGATTGAAAGCACAAGGATAAAGCTAACATAATATTTAATTACGCAGAACTGGGGGTCGATTACAGTAAAATGACAGTTAAATTATAGCGTGGCGATCGCATATGATTAGCTTACACTCTGTAGCTAATAGCTATTGACTTAGGCTATTAACCTACCCAACATTGGGAAGAGTGGCGTGCACATGAGGAGGCCTATGTCCAACATTGGATGAAAAAGGCTCATAAAGCAGAAGAGAATGCTGCAACAATTTGCAGCAAAACTACAGCAACTCACAAAGATAGAGATTGATGCAGCTTTTCCGTAATCGACCAGCAGTGGCGTGCACAGGGTCTAGAGCCAAAGTAGGCATTGGCTAGGTAGATCTATCCTAAGGATCTATCTTATAATCAGTGGCGTGCACATCATAGAGGCATAAAAGCACTGCTTACCCTATTATTTTCCATTGTGACCAGCCAGTCACAACAGGTTCTTCCTAAAATGCCTACCTTGGCTTCAAATCCTGTGCACGCCACTGCAATAATACGAGTATGATGAAAAAAAAAAATTGAGCTTTTTTAACTATAGGGTAAGCCGTGCTTTTAAGTTCTCTATATCGTGTCGACCAGCAGTTAATATTGGAATTTAGATTCTACAGAAGAAGGCGAAAAGGTACAGGATCAATAGAACTTCTGTAGAGAATCTAATTCTGATTATAATAAAAATAAAAATAATATAGATAATTAATTAATCTAAGTTCTGTAATTTATGTAGACCATCACATAAATTAATGATAATACAACTAAAGACAAGTCGCAAGTAAGATAAGTTTTGATAAGTGATAAGGTCGCCTTTTGTTTGTAATTTTGTAATGGTCCAAGATCCCAGAGCCGCCAGACCTTACTTATTTTCTGAGAAACAAAATGTGTGTAATATAGTAGCTTTGGTACGTAGATTTAACGTACGCATACTCGCAAATTTGGGGCGACGGCCAATTTATAGTTATAAGGTGCTAAAGGTACGTAAAAACGTTGCTAACTTTACTTATTTTCTGAGTGCTGATTTTTATGTATGTTATACAGAATATTGTTAATAATTAATAATCAATACTCCCAGACTCATGCCATGGGCCATTATTTCTGCCAGACACTTTAAAGGTCGCAAAAAAAAAACTTAACTTTACTTATTTTCTGAGTCTTCATTTTTATACACGATACTCAGAGAACTGTTTCAATACTATTTGCAAGCAGCCAGACTAATCTGATAGGCCAAACATCCGCCAGACTCAATTTGAAATTTCGCTCTGATAAAATGTTGGCCTTATTTACAAGGTTTTAGGGACCTATTTCATTGTGTGGAGTAAAGAAAACCATCAATTATTGCAATATCTAAGCCTGTGTACGAAAAACTTACGAAAATCCACAATAAAGAGGGTGAAATGAGGGTATGAACCTTACATGAAGGTTCTAAGTTTTTGAAGTTAGGGACTTGAAAATCGGCATTCAGGTTATTAGTTTTAAATAATAATAACCTGTATAAGCAATTTTCTGAAAATCCACCCCAAAAGGGGTGAAATGGGGATTGGAAGTTTGTATGAAAATCCTATGTTTTTGAAGCTAGAGACATGAAAATCAGTACTTAAGTTTTTAGATTTAAATAAAAAAAACCTGTATAAGCAGTTTTACGAAAATCCACAACAAAGGGGGTGAAATGCAAGTTGGAAGCTTACATGAAGGTTCTAAGTTTTTGAAGTCAAGGACTTTAAAATCGGCATTTAGATTATTAATTTTAAATAATAATAACCTGTATAAGCAATTTTTCGAAAATTCAGCCCTAAGGGGGTGAAATGGGAGTTAGTAGTTTGCATGAAAGTGCTATGTTTTTGAAAACATGGAAATCGGCATTTAAGTTATTAAGTAATTTTCAATAATAAAAACCTTCTTAAGCTATATATTATAGCCGCGAGAATGTTAAGAACTTTGATAAGAGCAACGTACCACCGTGTAAAAGTGAGCTTCTGCAGCATTTTCCGCAGCGAATTATATAAGTAGCTTTTGGAATAATGCTTATTTGACAGAACTTATAATTTTTAAACCTGAAAATAACGGATGGATGTTGCAAAACAACAATTACCATTTTAACTGGTTCGATGGGGACCAATTACCAGGTTTTGTAAGAGAATCCCTTGAAGTAGAATCAGGTATTTTACTCTCACTTCAAATTGTTTTTATAAATTTTGAAGCTATTCGAAACTTTATTATTTTATTTGTTTTTACAGATGAAGATTTTACCAATGATATTGACGACGATAAATATTTGAATATTCAACACCAATGTGCTTAACATGCACACAACGAGATTATCTCGCGACGAGAGAGAGATAGAGATGTTGTCGTTGCCAGCAGTTTCGTTTACCCTAACATGCACAAAATGCAGTATATTACAAGAAAAAATTATTCGGCATGTAAAGATTCGTAGAGAAAAATACCACAGATAATAAATATTACTCTCATCTTTACTTTTTACGTAACGAGTTAGGTAGTAGTAACCATGTTAGGTTCGGTAGACAAATAGAGATAACGGGTAGACATAATATTACTCGTTGTGTGCATGCTAGCCCTACAGGATTGGCTAGATGAGGAATTACCAAACTTCGACGATGACGATAGTGATGATTATTAAAAATAACATTTAATAAAATATTTTCTTAAAATTTTAATTATTAGATTTAATTTTCATCATTATTATCATTGTAATATACCTACTTAAATATTAAGATAATAAAAGCGGATATTTATATGGATATTTTTCGGTATAGCCTTCCGCGTGGGTGATGTAAAGAAAAGTAACATTCTTGTGATTAAATTTTTCATTTACGTTGGAAACCGTTTAAGCCTTTATAAACACTTGAAGCCTGGCAGCATATATACGTCCGTTATTCAGGTCACGTTGTAGATTTCACAAATATATTTTTGTATTTAATTGAACACATTTTGCTCTAGGACTTCACAGCTGATTAAGTCTAGCTCACTGAATCTCTTCATGTCACTCCTATGTTCTTCCCCGGGATATAACCTACCTCTATACCAAATTTCAGCAAAATCGGTTGAAAAGATGGTCCGGGAAAGCGTAGCAGACAGACAGACAGACAGACACAGTTTCGCATTTATAATATTTCGGATTTAGATATGAGCATAGATAAACATATTTATCAGTACTAGTGGTCGCCCGCGACTTCGATCGCGTACAATTTCTGATTTCCTATGAGATTATAAAATTTTCCCGCTGCAAAAGGCATATCTAAAGAGGCTATAATATATTATCTATAGCTTACGAACGTTTTTATTATTTAAAACTATTTCATAAGTTAAATGCCGATTTTCATGTCTCTAACTTCAAAAACATAGAACTTTCATACAAACTACTAACTCCCATTTCACACCCTTTGGGCAGAATTTTCGAAAAATTGCTTATACATTATTATTTAAAATGAATAATCTAAATGCCGATTTTAAAGTCCTTGACTTCATACTAAAACTAAAAACTTAAGTGCCAATTTTCATGTCTCTAGCTTCAAAAACATAGGATTTTCATACAAACTACCAACCCCCATTTCACCCCTTTTGGGGTGGATTTTCAGAAAATTGCTACAGGTTATTATTGTTTAAAACTAATAACCTTAATGCCGATTTTCAAGTCCCTAACTTCAAAAACTTAGAAACTTCATGTAAGGTTCCAACCCTCATTTCACCCTCTTTATTGTGGATTTTCGTAAGCTTTTCGTGCACAGGCTTAGATATTGCAATAATTGATGGTTCTCTTTACTCCACACAATGAAAAAGGTCCCTAAAACCTTGTAAATAAGGCCAACATTTTATCACAGCGAAACTTCAAATTGAGTCTGGCGGATGTTTGGCCCATCAGATTAGTCTGGCTGCTTGCAAATAGTATTGAAACAGTTTCCCGAGTATCGTGTATAAAAATGAAGACGCAGAAAATAAGTAAAGTTAAGTTTTTTTTTTGCGACCTTTAAAGTGTCTGGCAGAAATAACGGCCCATGGCATGAGTCTGGGAGTATTGATTATTAATTATTAACAATATTCTGTACAACATACATAAAAATCAGCACTCAGAAAATAAGTAAAGTTAGCAACGTTTTTACGTACCTTTAGCACCTTATAACTATAAATTGGCCGTCGCCCCAAATTTGCGAGTATGCGTACGTTAAATCTACGTACCAAAGCTACTATATTACATACATTTTGTTTCTCAGAAAATAAGTAAGGTCTGGCGGCTCTGGGATCTTGCTCTATAATAATGTCCTTTATATATGTCATTTTTAGGGTTCCGTAGCCAAATTTGGAAAAAACGGAACCCTTATAGATTCGTCATGTCTGTCTGTCCGTCCGTCCGTATGTCACAGCCACTTTTTTCCGAAACTATAAGAACTATACTGTTGAAACTTGGTAAGTAGATGTATTCTGTGAACCGCATTAAGATTTTCACACAAAAATAGAAAAAAAAAAAGGTTTGAACGAGATCTAGTAAGTAGTTTTTTTTAATAATTTAAAACTTAACTCAATAATTTATAACTCGCGCACCGAGGGTTCCGTACAAACCTGTACGGAACCCTCGGTGCGCGAGTCCGACTCGCACTTGGCCGGTTTTCTTTATGAAATAAAGTATTTAATAATAATAATAATATAAAGACGTTGAACATCTACAAAAGACTCATAAAATACAAATTAACAAATCGGTCGCAACTCGCGAGCATTCGTTGCATGAAACCGGGCGTGAAAGACAGACGAACATGTGTTTCAGTCGTGAAACCATCGCGCTCAATTAGTTACACGTGCTATTTTACTAGTGCAACGACCACATAATACATTTCATGTTTTGGTTGTAAAAACAGTTTTATAGAAGGTGTAAAAAATATCGATATGCCTGCATGCACATAAAAACCTGTAGATATAGGTAGGTACCTAGTTAAAACAACTTTTTGACGTGACAACGTCTTATAAATTGGTTTGCCGGGTGACACTTCAAGAAACTGCGTTACGCTCCGCTCACGTTATGCGCTCACAATGAGAGCGAGTGAGAGGCACGCGTCCCTTCCACTCGGGCATGGTTAGCCCGCCTAAGAGCGAGAGAGACAGACATAAAAAGTGAAAGGCACGCGTCCCTTCCACTCGAGCACAGTTAGCCCGCCTAAGAGCGAGAGAGACAGAGCGAGAGAGAGAGAGTGAGAGAGATTTCATCCTTCTTCCTACTATACGAATGAATATTCACATTAAAATTATTTTACCACTCAAAGTCGTTGTCACGTAAAACTTTCGCCCGTATACCGACTTTACAGGCAACCAATTTTTTTTTTTCCAATTAAAATGATACTTATGTAATTGTTTTTTTAATGCCACAGTATACAAAAGTAAGACTCAGGTCTAGTGATGCATGATTACATGGTATGGTCGGTCTCTGCTGAATAACCCGTTGTTCTAGATGAGCGACAGAAGCGACGCGACGCGTTGCGACGCCATAGAAAATGACGTTACGTCTACGTTGTCGCGTAGCTATACGCGTCGCGTCGCTTCGGAAGCTCACCTTAGGCTGTCCTGTAACCTGTTCTATAGGCTTGACCAGGCAGTGACCTTCTGAATGTGAAATACTGAGTACCAAGAAGGTACTCATGTAACTACGATCTAGCCTAGTTAGGCTACTTGGTTAGGTACATATTTGGATAATTTTGCTTAATCCTAAACTTATAACTTACATGACGACCGCGACTTCATCCACGTGAATTAAGGTTTTTTGAAGCCCGCAGCTCATTAATTTTCCGGGATAGAAAGTAGCCAAGTCCTCCCCCGGAAACCTATCCCTGTACCTAATTTCATCAAAATCGGTTGAACAGAAGGGCCGTGAGAGCGTAGCAGATATACAGACACATTTTCGCATTTATAATATTAGTATGGATACTAAGAAATTGTCCAAGGACGCGTCTTTCGCGATAAACTTAGACAATGTTCACGTGTTCTTCAAGTTTCTTTGTGGTGTGAAAGTATATCTAAATGTAAAAAACAGAGCGCAATTGTAGAATCGAATCCAATTTTTTGCATTATAATCATCGCGAGGCACGGCGCTAGTACATAAATATTGACGAATCATCAATACCTAGTACCTAAATATAGAAGAATCATCAATAATTAATCATCAAGCTCCATGCCCCGTGATGATTATAATGCTAAAAGGTTAGATTCGATTTTACAATTACGCTCTGTTTTTACATGATGATAGGAAACGCTTTGAGTAGGATGATGATGGGGCCGATGTGATACATTTACCTCGAAGATATTGTTATGTATTATTTTCACACACACGTTTATTTGTACACACTCCTTCCCTCGGGTCAGGTGTGACAACCTGTGAAAAAATGCTATGCCGGCCATACCCAGATACTAGTTTTTACGCCGTATCAACTCTATTGAAGCATAATATTATATTACAGCGATTCAGCATTAACATGGCTCGTGCTGACTGATCAGCTAATAATACACAATGCATTAATTATGAATATTACTTATAAAAATAAATAATTATTTACTAGATAATGCCCACGACTTCGCCCGCGTGAATGAGATTTTTTCTATTCATATGATTAAAAGATGCATGTCCTTCCCCGGGATACAACCTATGTCTACTCAAAATAGGTTGAAAAGATGGGCCGTGAAAGCGTAGAAAACAGAGAGACACACTTTCGCATTTATAATATTATTAGTACAGATTTACAAAATTATGATTTATTCGTGAATTATTATTATATAATTAAATTGTTATCCTTATCAATCTACCAGCTCTCAGAGATTTGCACACAACTACACTGTATTTATTGTTGAAGATTATAAAAATTGTTCTAACACACACCCCCTTAAAAAACAAATTAGCAAAAAACTTGCTATAATAGAGACCAACAATAATTTATGATTTCCCTACGTGGTCTGATTTCTTGTCAGCAAAATTTTCTTTCCAAAACATTGGTAGAATTTTAACTTTATAAAAACCAGAGGTTGGCCAAAACGAAATAAAGATAAGAAATGACAAGATTTGTGGTTGACAATAACGCATGGTCAGATTTTTGTTGAATCAAAAAGTCAAGTTTTGGGGCGTAGGCGACGCGACATTGCAAATAAATACATATAACATTATGGTCACTATTTATAAAACTGGTTTAAGTGTCAATGGATTAGCAAGCATGCAACCAACAGTCAAGCAATACAATAATTAAGCATACGATGTGCTCAAAAAAATTGGCAAGGTCACAAACCAAACCTCAATTACACGAGATTGAATCAATGAGCCGCACGCATTAGTACATAGCATTGCTAATTACCTTTTTAATAGGCCAAACAATCAATCAAATCGTAAAGTATCTAACTAACTAGCCAGTAAGTAAACAGGAACTCACAAATTATGTGTTGAGGCATCAAAGCAGCATAAAGTAATGTTTTAAAATCATAAACGCACGTTTTCTTGTATCATTCATGAAATCATGACCATTGTGCTAATTTTTGAAGTTAAAATAATCTATTTAAGAAAAACGCCTTTCACTAGACCTTCAGAAACCCAAATAACTCAACGGATTAGGGGGCGTGCTGAAAACGGAAAGATCGTAGACTAAATTCCTTCCTTTTGAGCTTTTTTCGTATTTACACATAGCACACAGCTTAACGTTCTTATGTGTAAGCAGTTGAAACGGAAAGGGAATAAATATTTGTCATATTTAACGTGGCTGTCTAAATCTCTCTTGACCTTCGATCAACTGATTAAATGCCTAAGAGCTGTTAGCAATGTTCTCAAAGGTGATTGAGGTCTATCAATCCGCACTTGGCCCGTAGTGAGCCGGCGCGATGAGTTCAAATTATGATGACTGTAAAAAGTTTGACGATTTTTTGACAAGGCAGCTAAAAGCTTTTAATTTTACAGCGATTAAATAATGTACCTACTTAATAGAAACGGACGTCAGTACCTACTCAATCATTCTCTTTAGAGAGAAGGAACGTTTCCACAACTTATCTAACACGAGGAAATGTAATAAATACTATTGAGAACCACTTACAGCAATTACAATGATAGACGTGAGGAATTACAGTGAACTAGTGAAACGAAGAGTTCGAGACAATAGGAACAACTATGGGAAGACACAATAATTGATACAATGATTTTTTATAGATGACTGATGGAAGTAGGACTGACAACGTCGTTGAAGAGAGAACTCATTTACACTGGAAATTGCAAATGACAAGAAGGCGATTGTAAATTGGATTAATTGGGAGATGCATTGCGTTAGGGTTACATTAGGATATAGGTCATCAGGATCACTGGTCAATTCTTTCAATAATGACTGATGGAGCAAAGAAATATCCAGAGTGATAAAAACATCATTGTGTCATGACAACACCGGCAAAGACGTGCCGCCAAGCGATTCAGCGTTCAGGTACGATACCTTGTAGAAACCGAATAGGGGTATGGGTTTAATATTAACTGCCATGCCCCTAACAGGTTAGCCCGATACCATCTTAGATTGCATCATCACTTACCATCAGGTTAGATCGCAGTCAAGGGCTAACTTGTAATTGATAAAAAAAAAACAACAAAACAGACGGTCTGCAGTTGTCTAAACTCTAATGTATTGCACACAGGCTGCTACAAGATTAACAAAACCCCTTTGCTTGTTTTCCACCTAACAAGAGGTCTACACAATTTTTTGTTTAAGTAGAGGTTTTTCGCCAACCGTGAGGCAATTTACATTTTCTTTGTCACCCTGTACCAACCTCTACAGTAATTTTTCAAGGGCTTTTCCAAGTGTTACCTAACAATACAATATTAAAGTGCATTAGCGATTTATCTATTATGTTTTGATTGACTATACAATATTTTTATCCGTTAACATAATCGTATATCAGCTCGAGCCAAGGTCAATTATTGCGAATCGCGATATGTACTGGAACAGCACTTGAATCTTATCACAAGCATTAATATCTACGATAGGATATCAGCCTGCAGCGTTTTAAAATACTTCGGTATTATTTACTGCCTCGACCATGTGGAACACATTGCCTACAAATATTAAGGCCTGTTCACGCACAGCGGCTGGCGTCAGAAGCAAGCAGATTACACTGAGGAGGTGTTACAGTATAATAATGTTCTCCAGGCTGAAGTTACTAAGATGGGCAATTTAAGTCAAGATTAACCAATTGATATAATTTTATTATCATCCTAAGCTGTATAGGCAGTACGCACACTCTCTATTTCTCACTCACATAGTACGATTTGACGACCATCAGCTACGATTGGATGGTCAGTCGCATGTCCGCGAGAGTTCGGGGCACGTAAAACAATGAAAAAAATCAGTCCGAAAAATGAACTCCTTTGAAGTTTTGTTCCTTGGCTGTTATTCGGAACTTGTAGGATGACGTTGCCGCGCCACCGCGCATTTAGTGTGAATACTGTTCATAAATCATAAATAGAGTCGTATAAATAATAGGAAGTAATGCTATTGTGTTACAATCCTACATACATTATACAAACCGACTGGTATGAAAATGTAATGTGATGGAGGTTGTTAATGTTGAAGATATTAAAAATAGTGGCTATCTGGATACATTAATTGTAAAACATTTTTAAAATGGTTAGAGGATAAAAGAAGAATCCACAAAAAATATCCTAGTTCGGACCAAACGTCAAGAATCAAGATCGATTCAGCGATTTCGCTGTAAAAAAAAAACTATAAATGTGATAATGTGCCTATGTCCACGATGTAAGCTCTACACTCGTCAAATCAGTTCAACACTTTTGCATTCACAATATTAACATAGATAGTATATTTATGTATATGGATATAGACAAAAGAGAGGCCACTCTATTCGCTAAACGGTAACAATTGGTCGAGAGCAAGTCGCAAGTTCGTTGACACCGCGGATCAGTGATCACACGCGATCTGACTGCTAACCGCCTCGTCGTGTCGGCATGAGGAACCGGCCAAGTGTCGTTACTCCCTTTCCATTAATCAGTTGAGTCTTGTGTACGGGCACGAAATGAGCGGTAGTGGGGCGATGGCGGTAGCGGGGCGATGCGATTAGTTGGACACAATTAGAAAGAGGTCTGGTAATACTTTATAACCAACAAAAACGTCTGGGATTTATTTTTTCGAACTCTATACTTGTATAAAATTTAAAGATGAAAAAATCAAATTGCCAAGAAAAATTTTTCGGTTTTTTTTGCAAATGTTATATGCTGCGCAGTAGCGAAATACCGCAAACGCCTCTACCAGACTGGCAGAACTGGATTCGCCAATGAACGAAATTATATTTTTCCACAATTTCAGATTACCTAAAGGACCTTCCCGAAATTCGTCGCCAGCTCTTCGGACCCCATCGCCCCGCTGTCGCCGTCGCTAGTTTCGTGTCTGACGCCTTAATGACTTATTGTCATTAGAGTATACAGAGATTCTTAGCATTTTACTCAATTGATACGAGACCACACACGAAGGATTTAAAACTAAACTATTATTAGACCACTTTGTATGCCGATAATGTTAATAAACTTCGGAACACCAGTATTTTTTCTTATAACAATTTATTTGAAATGAAATGATTTATTTCACGTAGGGCAACTTGTGCATGTACATAAATGTCGTGACTCTACCACCTGTTCGGAAAGTGATTCTACTGAAAAGAACCGGTAAGAAACTCAGCAGTTGCTCTCTTTTAAATGAAAAAATGACTTGGCAGACAAATGGAAATTTAGCGCTCTAGGAACAGCGAAATAAGGCTACGAGGCTCAAACTGTTTCTCAGAAAAGCAATTACTAATTCGAGCAGCTCTTAATTTAAAATTGATGATTGAGATATTTTGTTACAGGTACTTAAGGCCTTAAAGAAATCAATTAATTTGAGAACAGATGAAAATAATATATAAATAGTAGCTGACGTCCGCGACGTTTCCATGGACTGAGGTTTTTTTCGTTTCTGCGGAGTCTTTAATTTTCCGAGATAAAAAGTAGCCAATATGTTATTCCAGACTTTAATGTACGAGTATACTTATCTGTGCCAAATTTCATTCGGATCCGATTAGCCGTTCTTGCGTGATTGAGCTCTGGCATTGATAATATTAGTAAGTACCCCTCCCATAACACAGATATTCATGTTAAATGAACAAAAATACATGTATCTAAAGTTGTATTACAACAAACAATACCCAACACGCAAAATAAATAAAAAAAATATCTAAATAGAGTAAGCATAATGAAGCAAGAGATTCCAATACATCAGTTGCGGCAATCGGGGTCAACCATTAGGGTCAGGCAGCCAAAACCGAGACCGAACTAGTTTCGCTGACCGGCGTTGTATAACGGTTGCGTGCATTCTACGAGTATCTCTATTTGCAACGAGCTTCTGCGTCGCACGACCAGGCGTTGATAGGTTGGTAAAATAAGCCTTTTTCCATAATTCATGAATTTCTATGCCATTCATAAGATGTTATGAAGTCACGTCAGCAAAATCAACAGCTGTTCCGACTAGTTGGCTAACGCTGTGTAGATGTACGCCTCAAACCCATTGGTAGTCAACAGATTTGCGTAGACTGTAGAGGAGGGATTCCCAGGGTAGTAAAAAATAATTATTTTTACGTAATTTGTATTAATAATAATTATTAATTACACTTGATATTTACTGAATTTTATGTCTATTTATTTTGTTATTTTTGAATGATGATAAGCAACCGCAAAGTTTTTAAATTGGTAAGTATTTTGTATTAATAGTAAAAAAACTAGAGATAGGATTTTAAAGTTCTGAAGTATCAGTTCATTCTGGAAAAGGGGTATCTTGCCCAAAATTGTTTGGGAATCCCTGCTGTAGAGCATTAAAGCATAAAATTATTCACGGTTTTGAGAGAACGTCTTCATTACATAAGCGTAGCTGAAATATATTGCATGCCACTTCAAATTTTCGGTCGACATATTAAAACGATTTTTCATGAAAACTCATGCAAACATATTTCAGATAGAAAAATGTTCACAATCGTACAGTGAATGTGTTGAAACATATGACGTTTTGGAGCAGAGATACTCTCGATTCTCGTATGTCGGTGATTTGGTGATCTGTCAGACACATTGAAAGCAAGGACGTGCGCCACTGGAGCGATAAATAAGATAAATTGTCACGTCGGTTACAAGCGGTTGGGATTGACGCGAATTGTGATACACGACTATGCATGAGCACGCCTGACTACAAACGAGAAGTCTAGACGTAAGTGAAAATTAGGAATTTCTCGGTAAAAGAGTCATTCGAAAAGGACTTTAGAATATGTTTGATATTCAGTGGTTTGTAACTTCGTACTTACGTTACGTACTCGTAGTTATGATTCTTATGAGACTTATGATTCTTAGCGGAAGGATGTAGGAACCCACCGCATTATTATCCCAAGAAAACTAATTAATTAAGAAGAAAATTATGTGATTAATGGAAAGGGGGGCACGCCCCTCAATAATGAGGAATACGACGCAGAGAGAGATGATTCTTAAGTTGGTGGTGATGATTCTTCATTTCGCCATTCAGTCGGAGTTGTGTTCTCTTGTACAGGTGGGTAACATTACGGGAGCTGGGAGCATTCAATCCAGGTTTTTGGTTTTTACAGTAAAAGTGAAATCCGTGACAGATCACGAGATCTGAGAGAGCGCATTAGATAGAGTGAGGATAGATGTTATTCGTGGGTGAACGAGGATGGTATCTTTACAATGAAGAGTGGATACAAATAGACTAACGTGCCGGATTGGTGAGACGATTACCACGAGAGTTGAAGACTGAAACTATCTTTACTCCGGTCCTTTAGATAACCACTTGTTAGTTTGCTCCTCAACACTTTTCAACAGATATTGTATCAACAAGAGTTTGTCGGGTGTAGGTGCAGTTGGCACTTGGCAGTGACTTTGGCCGGCGCGGCGCGTCGCGGTGTCTGCCTGCCACCGATCGCAACACAATGGCAAGGTCATGTCTTTCAACGCGTTTCTACCGTGGCTTCCGCGTTTTTTTACAACCTCACACCTACTACAGAAACTGAAAAGTTTGGTGACAAAATGAAAATAGCCAAGAGATGTTTACATCGATTTTAACTTCCTTATGTTCATCTATTATGTATAATCTGCAAATATTATGTTTGGAAGAAGATTAAGCAATCAAGACAACATATTCACATTATATTATAATGATCTACGTTATTAAAATGATCACTATTATCTTAAGCGTTCGAAAAAAAGACTCGTAGGTATTTAAATATAACGTATTCACGTGAACGCCAAGTAAGAGTAGATACAACTAACAAAATGAAGAAGCACGGTAACATCGGTGAGTAAAAAACCACTTCCCAGAGCTGTCTACATTCTCATGAAGGTTTACATGATATCACATGATAAACAATAGAAATTTTCAATCATGAAACTTTATTAATACAATACGGAAACGATTATATTATGGCCCTCGCGTAGAACGATAAATAAGAATGAAAAATACTCGTATTCAATGTAGATTTCAATTTTAAATTATAGAAAATACAGAGAAAATGTGAAACACTTTATACAACGCGACGTGACAAGTTGGACACGTTATTAAAAACTCGAATAAAGGAAAAATAATAAGGCGAAGGGGGAAATCAAGAAAATGAATGATACTGTTAGGACTTAGGATAGAATATTGTGGAAAGAGCAGAAGATCTTATTCTTAAACTTGATGATAGTGACCGTTTGATAGACTGCACAATTAAGTAATTATTTAAGTAATTATAGTAAGTTACAGGAATCGATTGGTCCGGAAATAGCTTACGAACTTAGGAAGTAGTTGAGCAATCAAAAGTGGCAAAACAAAACACAAATCCAGAAATAAAACACAAAGTATGGACATAGGTTTTTCATAGCAACACGATTGTTCCAAAGCTTATGTATGGCACAAAACGATGTTCAATAAACATGCCCCTCTGGAGTTGTTTGCTCGACGTCACAATGAGTGTTTTGCACACAGTTTACTCAAGTGTCCAATACTCGATTGTTCGCGCGAAATGTCTCCTCGAAAACAAGAATAATGGTTATGATTGTACTTACATGACTTCGTCATAACTACTTGAAATTACATGAGGGCTGCTTAAGATAGCTAATAAATATGTTGTTAAACCAGGGGTTTTCTATTAACCCTCAACGGCAATTGTCACGTGATAATCGCTGTGTCAAGCGTAACTCCAGCCTGTCAAATATTGGTTATAAATAATAAAGTTATAACCAAGTATTTTTTGTTGTCCGCTTTCATTGCAAAAAAGAGGCTCAGTGTAAAGAGTCTATAGTCTCTATACACTATTTATTATTATTCTTTTTTTCGCCAGCAAAATCCATCATGTGGTATTACAGGCCGCTGGGAGCGCGGTTGTTGTCCGATTCCTAACAACTAAAAAGTCTACGGAACGGTTTACTTAACACTCAAAAATTTCAGAACCTGGAAAAATAACTAGCATGACGATCAATACTATACAACTCAGAAAAATGTTGGCGAAATCGACTTGTGTCCAAATTTCCCATTTTGTTATTTTTAAGCTTTGACCTTTGGTTTGGCGCATGAATTCTGTGAAATGGAAATTATGCAAATTATTATACTAGATTGCTTTTCCGAATTTCCGTGAAAAGTTGCGTCGATGAAGTCCGATAGAATCACACTATGTACATATGTATATGGTTATTATAACATATGAACAAATATTATATCAAACAAGAAGGAAATTCCAGCTGGAAAAACCTGTCATTAAATAAAACAATTAAGTATCTACAATCCATTCAAAATAATAAGTGCAAAAGTTTGTATGTCTATCAGTCAGACTAACTCTTTTTGACAAAACCCAGAAGTTTGCTGTGAAAAACCAAAATCCGATATTGTAATATTCGGCACATAAATAGACATAACGAGAAACAGAAAGCATTGTAACTCGCATGAATACCATTCGAATGAAGTCTGGGGTACCAGGCAACAGCTAGCTGATAATATTAGTATCAATCTCGTCACAGATTGCGTTACAGATTCAGCAGGATGGCTGATAGTGGTAATGATAACAGACGCCACCGACGGCCGTGCCCCGCTTACGGTGAAATAGCACAATGAAATACATTAAGCAACGCTGATAAAAACCAAGCGGGTCAAGTTCTTGTAAACCGAGACACTTTCATCATCCGAACCTACTATTGATTTTATTAATTCACTAACTTAGTCAAACGTAATTTCAGGTCTGTTTGAAACCTTTTCGTGCGACATAAAAAGCGATAAAAATTCAGTATCACGTGGCTTCATTATATGTAAGTAATTAACTTTTTTTTTTTTTTTCTAACTTGTGTAACTTAATAAATAAGATGCTCATTATGTAGTCGCGTTTGAGTGTGACGCAATTCACGAGAGAGTCGAGACCAAATTATGTGCTTCTATTAAGTATAACGTATAATACGAGCATTGTCTTATTGTTGGAGAACTTAAGAGTAATTTGCGGCCATTATACGACGCCAATCTGGTTCTTTACAGATTCTGTGACGGCACACGGGAAAATATTATCATAGTAATTATTATTGTACATTTTCTATCTTACATCAAAGAAGACACTACATTACATTGAATACTACTTATATATACTATCGTCATTGAAAATAATAACCTGTCTAATGTTCACCTACTTATGCCTACACTGAGAAAATAAAATACTTGTGTCCACAGTGACATTTTTATTATACACTACAAGTTAGCCCTTGACTGCGAACTCACCTGATGGTAAGTGAAGATGCAGTCTAAGATTGCAGCGGGCTAACCTGTTAGGGGCATGGCAGTCAGTTATATTAAACTCATACCCCTAATCAGTTTCTACACGGCATCGCACCGGAACGCTAAATCGGTTGGCGGTACGTCTTTGCCGGTTTTTGCCACGGCCGAAGCCGCCCACCAGGCCAGACCAGGGAAAATTCAGAAATCATAAATTCCCAAATTGACGAAGCCGGGGATCGAACCCAGCACCTCCGTACGTTAAGACAACAGCGCTCAACACTGCGCCAGGGAGGTCGTCAAAATAAAGTAAAAGTGATCTTACTAGTTTCTGGCACAACTTATCTAGTTCTGGTAAGTAATCAATTAATCAGGGGTCCTATAAATAAATATTATTGCTACAGTGCGAATGCTATCATCTCTGAATGGCTAAAGTTAACGCTCTTTCGCTATGGAAGAACTTCGAAGGAAGAATGCCTACCAAAATTCTACAAATCACAACAAATATTGATATGGTATGAATAATGATTGATGCCGCTCTTACGGAATACCGAAACCGATCTATATTGTATGATGATGGATAGCCATTGGTTGCAATTGCAAATGAGAAGGCCCAGGCTATTGTAAATGGATAAGCGGAGATGAAAGTTTCATAGAGCTTGTCAAATAGGTTAAGAAAACTAAAGCAAAACTTGTATCGAGAATTTCCTAGGAAATTCCTAGTAAAAGAGAGATTTCGTTAATAGACCTAAATCCACAAAAACGACAGTTTAGTTCATTATTTACATGAAATACCTTCTTATACTGAATTGAATCGAAACCCAAAGTCTCTGACAATGTGAGACTCAACCAAGGCCAGTCCTTGAGCACGCCTGCCCAGAATTTATAAGGACCTATCGACAAGGATGCTCGCGATTTAACCACTGCCATTACATTGTCTCTCAATAAATACCTACCTACTTATTGTTATGAAAAAACCTGTCGTCCAAATAGCACGAGTAATCTTCGGTTGGTCGTACGTGACTTTTTTAATAACTAACGTGTTTATTATGTTAGTTTCCGTAAGACCCACTGACTTACATAACATATTAGTTGGAGTTGGGTTGACCGTTACTAAATCTATCTTTATTGCAGAATTTATTCAGTAATCAGTGGTAATGTAAACTTTGTTTGGAATAACCTTTTCTTGAAAATAATAATACATAGTATTTTAACTGGCTTCCAAAGAAGACAAATTTAATTTCGTGCGTATGTTTTCTAGCTTTATTAGGTACTTAAATTAAATTAAATTTAAACTTTAATTTGCTTGAAACTATGTATTTTCGCATGGAATTTGTATATTTTGAAACATTTTTCTTTTTATGAAAAGAGCAACAGCTGAGTTTCTTGCCGGCTCTTCTCAGTAGAATCATTTTTCCGAACCGATGGTAGAGTCTTGACTTTGTCATAAGTGACACAAGTTGTCCTACGTCATTAGATTAGTGTTAATTTATCATTTATTTCGGTTTTCCCCAATTATTAGGTATATTTTCTTGCGGTTTTCGGCAAAAATTATATTTTTGATGAGGTTATGGCCCAAGAGCCCACGACGGCCAGACCTTCATTATTTTATAAAAGTTGAAATTTTCTCTGTACATGTCTCCTATACAGGTAAGAACGACCAGCGACTATAGAGTTTGGGTTGTGGTTACCTGGGCAGGTAACAGGTAGTAAAGGTGTATAAAATAGTACTTAAAATTTGTTAGAGCATAAAGCTCAATTTTTTTATATTTTCTTCGGGATAACTATAGAAATCTCGTCATCCATTGCCGGACACTTATGACAGTTGCTACCCCTTGCCAGACACCCCTAAACTTTGATAAATTACAATTATTATACTTTCGTTATAGTATAAAAGCTAAATTTTATATATGTTACTTGGGGACCTATAAAAAGATGTTACCTCATTAGCCGGACAGTTTTTGTGGTTTTTACATCTTGCCAGACACATCGAAAGTCCACTGTAGGTGCGAGCGCGAGGTAACAACTGTTAAAGCGGGTGCGAGTGAGATAGAGCACTTAGTCGAGTGCGTT
This sequence comes from Erebia ligea, assembly GCA_917051295.2. Taxonomy (NCBI): domain Eukaryota; kingdom Metazoa; phylum Arthropoda; class Insecta; order Lepidoptera; family Nymphalidae; genus Erebia; species Erebia ligea. The sequence continues at coordinate 631,407 of OU785220.1, forward strand.
CTTTTACTGCGCACCATCTGTTATTTAGTGATGTATTGAATTGTTGTGTAGATACAACCAACGTTTTATAATTGATATTTGTGCAGTTTTTTGTGAAATAAAAGCATAATTTTAGTAAAAAGTGTTATCATGGGAGATACATTAATTTGTTTCGTTTGTAATAAAAGTGATGGTAAAATAATATTGTTCTCAATGTGTCTGGCAAGATGTAAAAACCACAAAAACTGTCCGGCTATTGAGGTAACATCTTTTTATAGGTCCCCAAGTAACATATATAAAATTTTGCTTTTATACTATAACGAAAGTATAATAATTGTAATTTATCAAAGTTTAGGGGTGTCTGGCAAGGAGTAGCAACTGTCATAAGTGTCCGGCAATGGATGACGAGATTTCTATAGTTATCCCGAAGAAAATATAAAAAAATTGAGCTTTATGCTCTATAATAAATATATAATAAGGGTTCCTATACCAACCAAATCGGACTCTATCGAACCGAAAGGTGGCGGTTATACAAGTATACCACCAACGAAAGCATTCCCAAGGAGGGTTGACGTCAGGCAGGCGGCCGGTCGTAAAACTCTATGCCAAATCACCTACAACATGAAAAGTACGAAAAATGGAATGTATGACAATGCTAGGGCGTACCCCCGAGGCGACGCGCAGGGGCAGCACCCGGCGCCTGTGAGAAATGGACAAGGGTTGTTGCATCAGGGACGGGTGCAACGTAAGAAGCAAGTCCGGGAGGTAAGAATGAGAATGATAAGCTGGAATGTAGGAACGATGACTGGAAGAGGAAGAGAGTTAGCAGATGTTTTAGAAAGGAGACGAATAAATGTTGCCTGTTTGCAAGAAACGAGGTGGAAGGGTACGAAAGCAAGAGAGATTGGAGCGGGATATAAATTTTACTACAGTGGGAGTGATGGTAGGAAGAATGGTGTGGGAGTTGTATTAGATAATGAGCTGAAAAAATGTGTGACGGATGTAAGAAGAGTGAATGACCGGATTATAGTTGTTAAGTTAATTCTACAAAACTTAGTCGTGAACGTAATGAGTGTGTATGCGCTGCAGGTAGGATGTGATGATGCAACGAAAGAGAAGTTTTGGGAGGATTTTGATATGGTTATGATGGGTCTCCCACAAAACGAAAACATTTATATAGGAGGGGACTTTAACAGTCATGTCGGAAGAATGAATGCAAGTTTTGAGAGAGTGCATGGTGGTTGGGGCTTTGGGACCCGTAATAGAGAGGGGGACACACTTCTGCAAGTGGCATCCTCCTTTGACATGGCCATAATTAATACATTTTTTGAAAAACAGGATGAACATTTAATAACGTACAAAAGCGGCCTCCACAGAACCCAAATAGATTATTTTCTAATTAGAAGAAGTAACATTAACACAGTTAAAGACTGTAAAGTTATACCAGGAGAACCATTAGCACCGCAACACAGATTATTACTAATGGAACTAAAAATAAAGGTCCAGACTTTAAAATCTAAGCCTAAAGCCCAGCCAAAAATAAAATGGTATATGTTAGAGAAAGAGGAACGCGCGAAAGAGTTTCGAATGCAAGTTGTGGATAAAATGATTGAGATGAATGGCGATTTTCAAAAGATGTCGGTAAATGAATGCTGGAATGAAATGGCTGCATGTATGAGAACTGTAGCGAAGGATGTATTTGGAGTGACAAAGAATAAAAGAAAGATAGATAAGGACACTTGGTGGTGGAGTGAGGATGTACAAAAAGTTCTGAAAGAAAAGAAGGATGCTTTTAAAGAATGGAAAAGTATGAGTGATAGTGACACCATGATAAAACAGAATAAAAGGGAAGTATATATGAAGAGTAAAAGGAAAGCTAAGAAAGCTGTTGCTATTGCAAGGGGAGATACCCAAGACAAGTTGTATGAGTCCCTGGAAAGCCTCCAAGGACAAAAAGATTTGTACCGGCTAGCGAGAACGAGAGAAAAGAGTGCAAGGGATATCATACATATCAAATGCATGAAAGGTCATGATGGGAAGGTTTTAATGAATGACGATGAAATAAAAGGACGTTGGAAGGAATATTTCAGAAGGTTGATGAATGAAGAAAATGACTGGAGCAGAGGGCTAGACGATGTACCACCCAACTTGGGTGTGGTGAAAGAGGTGAGTGTAGATGAAGTAAGAATGGCAGTGCAGAGTATGAAAAATGGTAGAGCGACAGGGCCAGATAGTATACCAGCTGAAGTATGGAAGTTTCTAAAAGCGGATGGATGGAGTTGGCTGACTTTATTCTTCAATAAGTTGTTACGCGAGGAGGCGATCCCAGAAGAATGGTGCAACAGTACGCTGGTGCCCATTTACAAAAACAAGGGTGATGTACAGGACTGTAATAACTATCGAGGAATAAAGCTCATGTCACATAGCATGAAAATTTGGGAAAAAGTGATAGAAAGAAGAATGAGAGAGGAGAGTGAGATCACAGAAAATCAGTTTGGGTTTATGCCGGGACGAGGAACGACAGATGCAATATTTGCACTTCGACAACTGTGCGAGAAATACAGGAGTGCACATAGAAACTTGCATATGGTGTTTGTCGATCTTGAGAAGGCATACGACAGAGTTCCCCGAGAAGTTTTGTGGTGGGCTATGAGAGTGGAAAGAATACCTGAGAAGTATGTGAGGCTTGTGAAAGCGATGTACGCAGAAGCGAGCACAAGGGTCCGGTCAGAAGCTGGCGTTACAGACAGGTTCAATGTGGAAGTGGGCTTGCACCAGGGATCGGCTTTAAGTCCGTATCTGTTTCTCCTGGTAATGGATGCTCTTACATCAGACATACAGGAACAAGCACCCTGGTGCATGATGTTCGCTGACGATATTGTACTTGTCGGGGAAGAGGCGTCTGAGGTCCAGAGCAGACTGGGAAAATGGCAAGAAAGATTGGAGAGTGTTGGCCTGAGGATCAGCCGAACGAAGACAGAACATCTGTTCTGTGACTTCGGTGGCCCCTCCCGTTTTCATAAAATTGCCTTAGATGGTGTATCCCTACCGGTCTGTTCCGATTTCCGGTACCTCGGTTCACTCTTTCAAAACGACGGCAATATTGACCGAGACGTGAACAAAAGAATGAATGCGGGATGGATGAAATGGCGACAGGTCTCGGGTGTAATATGCGACCCACGAATGCCCCTTAAACTAAAAGGGAAAATCTATAAGGCAGTCGTTAGACCTGTCGCATTGTATGGTTCAGAATGTTGGGCGGTGAAAGGGATGGATGAAAGAAAAGTACATGCGACCGAAATGCGAATGTTGAGATGGATGTGTGGTGTGACTAGAATGGATAAGATTAGGAATGAATATATAAGGGGAAGTTTGAAAGTAGCGCCAGTGATAGAAAAGATGAGGAGTAATAGGCTAGCATGGTACGGGCATGTTATGCGAAGGGAAGAAAGGCATATTATGCGAAGAATGATAGATATGCATGTGGAAGGAAAAAAGAGTAGAGGGAGACCAAAGAAAAGATGGATGGATTGTGTGAAAGAAGATATGTGTATAAAAGGGGTGAATGATAGGTTGACGAATAACAGAAGTGAGTGGAAGAGGAAAACATGTTGTGCCGACCCCACATAGCGTGGGACAAGGGCAAGAAGAAGAAGAAGATGCTCTAACAAATTTTAAGTACTATTTTATACACCTTTACTACCTGTTACCTGCCCGGGTAACCACAACCCAAACTCTATAGTCGCTGGTCGTTCTTACCTGTATAGGAGACATGTACAGAGAAAATTTCAACTTTTATAAAATAATGAAGGTCTGGCCGTCGTGGGCTCTTGCTCTATTACGGTTTGTTTATTTACTTATACCAAACTCGTTTGCACAATGAGTAAATTGTTACAGCATTTTGTTCGAGCGTTAGAGACGCGCAATCCAATTTTGCAACAATCTTCGCAACCTACAAGCAAGCTTCCGTAATGATTTGGTAAATTGCTTTTTTTTGAGATTTTATTTCCTCATTTCATCTACGAACAAAGACCTGTACTGTAATTTAAAGACTTGTATTTTTACTGTTTCAGCATTTGGTTAAAAAGCATTTTGGAAAATTGATAAGATCTTCCTTAAGTAATCTGATATATTTTAATAATATAATTTGATATAAATATTGTATAGAATAATAAAATATAATATAATTGATGAAAAGATGTTTAGAATAAGTATTTATAATTGACCGAGCGAAGCGAAGGTCTCTGAGTCTACTTGGGTGAATTGGCACTTGTCCGTCCGTCCGTCCGTCCGTCTGTCAGAGCCTTATAACTTCTGAATTACTGAATGTAATTACTTCAAATTTAAATATAATATGTAAACCGATGGCCTCCCGCCGAATATGGCTTAAAAAATTATAAAAATCTTTATTTCAGGGGGGCTCTCATAGAAGCGAATGCAAAGTAAAATATTTTTTATAGCGTCACATAGGGTTGCGGTATATCATTTTAAAGATAATTAGGAATAGAGTCCAAAAATATTTTTTTTAAAATTTTTGCCCTGAAATTGACGTAATGGGGGGCTTTCAAAGTGGCGATTTTCTAACGTCCAAAGTTGAGCTCAGAACTCTCAATTTTCTGAAAGGCTGAGCCTGAAACTTATCAATTATGTGAATTATATCCTGTACTTGAACAACAAATACTAAAATTAGTTGAATATTATAAGGAAACGAAATTATTTAATTTTTAGTGATGATGATATTTTTAACAGAACTTCACAATAATGTGAATAGATGGCGCTCTGTGATACCGCGAGGTCTCAGTTCGGGGCGAACCACTAGTTATTAGATAATTTTTGCATGCCAGTACACGGCAGATTGTAGTTCATACCAATTATAATAATGTAACATCAATGTACCTACGCAATCTATGCAAATAAATGATTTGATTTGAATTTTATGGGTTATTTTTTTATTTATTCTATCATTTACTGCTGTCAGATGTATAAGGTTGAAGCTTATTCGTTCATTTGATTGTAGCTGAACCGCGTTGCTAACTGCTAAGCCAGCTAGGCCGCCTACTGCACGTAGATCTACGAGTATTAGTCCTAAAGGTCTATAGGAGAGATACACTACTTAGCATTTCTTAAAATTTAGGGCCTAGACGAGAGACACTCTTCGGCACTTTTGTTACAGTTCATTTTGCTGTTCATATAAAAAGAGACTCACTTTGGACTGCATAACGCTCACAACAAACAAATACAATAAGGTTGTAGTTGAAATAGTACGCAACGGACAATAGTCTCTCGTCTGCGCAAGCCCAATCTAGTTTAACCGTCACCGCCCGTTGAAATATCGGCCCTAAGGTAATTAATATGACAAGTTCGTTCTTCGTAGCCCTGCAGCCTTGACATGAGTCTGCAACCTTTAAATCTTTCCTCATCAAACAAGACCTTGGTATAGACGTTTTTCGAATTTAAAACGCGTAAAACGTTTTTGTAGCAGTTTAAAATGGCGATGTTCGGCTGCTGATCGACTATTTTTTAATCTTGTTAGTAAAAAATTAGAAAAACTTGCAGAACTACGTATTGCGTGATCATTTGCACGAGTAACTACTTTAGCCGTGACCTGATAGGTATTAAGCGTTTGCACTGGTCATTTATTTAACTTGCCTAATGGTTCTTGTAAAAATATACTAAACTAGATTATGCCCGCGAACTCGTCCTCGTGGATTACCTACTACTGTAAGTACCTTCGTACTACTTTGCTAATATTTTGCTATCAAAAAAGTACTTGGTATTTATTAAAACTAAAACTATTATAGGTCCTTTTAAACCGACTGTGGAACGCACAGGGTTATTGACAGGTAACAACTTTACAAATTCACTTACTCGTACCTAGTTAATCACAAGTTTTTATTAGAATGTTAATTGTGTCTGTCTGAATATCTGTAACCTATTCCATCCCAACCGCTTTACCGATTATGACGCAATTTGGTACAGCATTAGCTTGTATTGTATCCCAGAGATGGAAAAAAGATGGGCATTTTTATCCAGGAAAATCAAAGAGTTCACACTGCATTTATCTATAATACTTAAACCTAAACAACGATAAGTCACGGTCACCAAAAAAATTTGACATGTTCGAGTGTGAGCGAGATACGGGATCACTTTCGTATTAATTATAAACTTGTCTAAAGCTGTCGGATATGGCGAGTGTCGTGCAGGCAAATGCTATAGACAGGAGTCAATTTATCAAACTTCCAATGCGCGAGGCGCTGACACAGATTTATGTGAGCTCTGTTTTTTGTTTCAGCCGCGATGAGCCGGATCAGCCTTCGAACTATACGCTTCGAAAATGCTTACTTTTAATATACTTATATAACCTATATATATATAATGTGAGGTATAATTGTTTGGTCTTACTTGCTAGTTGCAATTACTTATTATAATTCTAATTTTTGTATTACACCATTTCAAAAAAACTATGGTTTTATTTCAGTGTAAGCGAGCACTTTTTAGCACAAACCAGACCTGAGCCTTGCTTCTTGCAGACCTAATTCTAGCTTTTTTTTAATATCCACTACAAGTTAGCCCTTGACTGCGCTAATGACGGTAAGTGATGATGATGTCTAAGATGGTAGCAGGCTAACCTGTTAGGGGTATGGCAGTTGTATTAAACCCATACCCCTAATCGGTTTCTACACGACATCGTACCGAAACGCTAAATCGCTTGGCGGCACGTTTTTGTCGGTAGGGTGGTCGGAAGCCACCAGGCCAGACCAGATAAAAATTCAGAAATTATAAAATTCCAAATTCCCAGATTCTGCGGGGATTGAGCCCAGACCTCCCACGATAAGACAACAGCGCTCAACACTGTGCCAATGAGTCTGTCGTCAAAAACAAAGCTCTAACATACGAGTGGGATAAATATGCAAAGCTAATCTAGTATCACGGAAACACGAAATAATGAATGGGATAGGCACAAAACCACAGCCTTAAAAAAACAGCTACCTTTCCCATAAAACGCTTATTGCAATAACTAGTGCGAAGTAATAATAATAATAATAATGTCCTCCCGAAAGAATTTCAGCCCCGGCGGCCAATCTCCAGAGAGATTAGACATCTGCGCGGGAGATATTATAGTGCACAAGTGTGTACGCAATCACAGGTGCACTCTCTGTGAAAAGGAAAGTGGCAAGTAGTAAGTAAGTAGATGGAGAACAGAGGTGGTTTCTAATCGATAGGTCAATAAAATCCATCTGTTGTGAAGTTGGGCATGCTGGTTTTAGCATCCATTAGGATTTTCCTTCTTCATAGAACAAAATAGAAAAATCTATATCTAATTTTAATATACGACTTAAATAAAATATATGTATTAATTACATTTAAAGTATAAATACATGAAATGCAATGAATTCTTAATACTTTAAGCCTTGTCTCAAGAACAGGAAAAACCGATTTTAGTTTACTTTTAGACATATTCAATTATTAAAAATATATCCAGCTTTAGTATTTTTTTAAACAGGTTACTGATGACTAAGGCATGTAAGATTATGTAATAAAAGAGATTGGATTTACCAAATGTTAAGGTGTTGTCTACTATAGAATACATCATTCTTGTATCAAAAAATCCTGAAATTTCAGGATTGGCAAATAATATTCTTAAAAAAATCACAATATTTACATGGAATTAAATGCATATATAATATATTTATATGTCCCTGTACGAAGTTAGGTAGTTAAATAAACATCTGATTACAAGAACCCTGATACAAAATTGTAAGAAGATACTTTCTCTGTATTTTTTTTTACTTAGATCTAATTAACTCAAAAATCAACTCAAAAACAATCTAAAAATAGTTACATAAAACAAAATACCCTTGAGAGTTACCTTAAACAGTTCTCTTTGACTGATAATAGAATTTTAACCTCAAATTAAATAAGTGTATACTCCATTTCGCAACAATATGATCAGTTAGCTATATTTAACCACAAATCAAACAAAAGCACAATGAATTTATCACTCGCTCAAACATTTAATTTACATAAATGCTCTGTTCTTTATTCTATTGTGATAAGATACCTGACGTCATGCTTGATTCACTCCTACAAGTCTGTTTGCCAAAACTAATCCTCAAACATATTTTATTGCCATGTAGTAAAACACAAAATCCTTACAGATAATTTTATTTTATATCTCATGTTGGGAAAATAGGAACTGTTTGTCTAAATAATAGCAAAATTCTAATGTTGCCTTCTGTTTATTTATTTTGCAAAATATGCCTAAAATTCTAATTTCTATGTAACTAAACATAAAGTCAAAATAACTTAAGGTCAACTTAAAGTTTGAGCTACAGGGATTCAATAGGACCCTCGGACTGAAGAGAATACACAACAAACTCAACAAATAATTGAAATGAATTTGATATATATAATATATTTGTTTCCACTGTGCCTCGGAGAGCATATTAAACCATTGGTTCCAGTTATTATCACTAAAATCTGATAATAATATTGTCAGAAACCTAAGAGTTTAAATAGTATTCTTATTAGTCATATGAGGGAGGAACCCACTGCATTATTACCCCAAGAAACCCCCTCAATAGAGGGTCACATATCTTATCTTTTATGTCACATAATAATGTGACATAATAGACGGGGGGTGATGTGCCTCAGTCATGAGGAATACCGTTCAGCGAGATGGATTACTAAGCACTTAGTTTTCTGATTTTGAAAAACTGATGTGCATACTAAGTAAATACTTGCTCAATATGCATGTCTTATAGAACAAAAAGATTGAAGTGAAATCACTAATTGTGAAACGAGTGAAACACAAAGTGCAGAAAATATAGAATAGAATAGAATTAGAAATAGAATAGAACTTACAAAGCCAGCATATCAGCACTGTAGAAGACACACGCTAACATGACAAGAACTGTAAGTTTGGCCAACAAACTATAATTCAACAAAAATGCTAAAGCAAGTGTCGTAGAAAAAAATGAAATGAATTATTGTCTCTACTCTGAGACTATCAGACTAATCTCTATGTATACAACATTACATATAGATTCTAGTGGTCATAACACTAGGTTACTGAATTTTCAATACTACTAACTTCTTAATAGGAATTCTAAAATTATAAACTTAACATATGCAATGTAAAGAGAGTCTGTACTCTGTAGTACTTTTATTAAGTAGAACCTATATTCATATTTTTAAAGAAGTACTTAAAAGAAAAAATATTTAACAAAAAACCATATCCCTGGTACCAGGAGTAAAGTACTTCTTTCAGTACTTATAGTTAATTTAACCGAGCATGTAAGTACATAATTCTAATAAAAATAAACAAATAAATAACGTAATGAAAGGTGAAAGAATAAGCTTATTGGCACGGGTTGCGTGATACGATGCAATTGCAAGGCAACAAAAAACGTAAACGGGTTGGCAATGCTTGAACTTGTGGCAATTTGAACGTTCCATACCTTCGCGAAACATCACTACAATACACAAAACCAATACAATACGCTTTGTGCGATACAAATACAATGAAGCAATGAGATCCATTCTTAGGATTCAATAATTAAGCTATGCCAACTTACCAATAAACAAAATTTCACACGAAATTACAATCGTATGTACGACAGCCTGAAACACCCACAACGAATTTTAAGCTACAGTCTTGAACACTATTTTTCACTATATATTTCACTAGCTCTAAGAGTCAGTAATTTAGAAAATTGTTTGGAAGAAAAGAAACGTCTGCGATATGCTACCCAGTCCGTCTTCACTCTTGTCTCTTTTCAATCGGCCATTGCAAATTGTCACAAATTATTGTACAATGTACGACAGTCGACACCCGTCAGTCGTCACCCACAGACATCTAAAGACAGGTCAGTGTTGCCAAGTCTAAACCGGTCCACTCCAAGTCGCCCAAAAATTGATGCCGAGCACCTAGGTCCTAGCCTAAAATCATAATGTTTTTTGCAAAGTAACCTAAAATCACATTATTGAAAATCATGTAGGCTAAAATGGCTATTTATTTAAATGTAGATCAACCTTTTTATTAATTTTAAAAGGAAGGAAAGCAGAAATTCGGCACATAAAAAAAATGTATTGCTAATAATACAACTACTAATACTTTTATTTTATCCGTCATCCGCCAGTGTAAGGACCTCTTCCAATGTCACCATATCATCATCACCATATTATTATCATTTATTTATCCACGCGTCATTAGCGAGGTATATTGCACCCATTTGGTACAAACGCAAGCCATAAAACCAAGAATTGATTGATTGATCATTTATTTATGAGCTAGGGAACTAGTAACAGGCATGCATTCAATAATAATCTATATTATTATATATATAAATATAAAATCGTTATTTAATCAACGCACAGCCTAAACCGCTGGGGTTAGAAACTTGAAATTTTGACAGTAGGTTCCTTTTATGACGTAGGCGCACACTAAGGAAGGATTTTTCAAAATTCCACCCCTAAGGGGGTGAAATAGGGGGTGAAAGTTTGTATGAAAGTCCGTCATTTCTCAAGTTATATCCATGAAACTTGGTATACGAGCTACCGGTTGAAAATGAAGGAATACGTGTTTCACAGTTTTTGAAAATTCTACCCCCGAAGGAGTAAAATAGGGGATGAAAGTTTTTATGAAAGTCCTTCATTGCTCAAGATATTCTCAAGTTATTTCAACGAGACTTGGTATTTTGGCTTTCGGTAAGAAATAAAGAAGTACGTGTTTCACAGTTTTTCAAAATTCCACCCCCAAAGGGTAAAATAGGGGTTGAAAATTTGTATGAAAGTCCTTCATTTCTCATGGTATAGCTATGAAACTTGGTATATGAGCTGCGGGTTGAAAATAAAGAAATACATGTTTCACAGTTTTTGAAAATTTGATCCCCAAAGACGTTAAATAGAGAGTTTGTCCTTCAATCACGCCGCGACAGAGTAACTGTATTGCATGGGTATAGTTGGAGAGTGATATAGGTTACTTTTTGAGTGCCTGTTGGAATTAAAAAAACTTTTGCCACGCGAACGAAGTCGCGAGCATCCGCTAGTCAACAATACAATGTAAAAATCTCCCTTTTCGCCCTATGTTTTTATGACCCACTGGTGACCAACGGCCGATCGCAATTTTTGGTACCTACCCAACACCCTTCAACATAGCCTAAAGGGCAAAAAATCGCCTAACTTGGCATCACTGCCACAGACTTAGCCATAGACAAAAGTGAACACGAATGTTCTGTCAACATTGACAAGAAGTGTCAAGCGACTTTTTTTTAGACGTAGGTACCTGTGAAGCATGGAGGTATTAAATACAGTGAAGTGTGAATTATTGTGTTATACCTATTGTTTATCGTGATTAAGTACTAAAAGATAAAGGCCATAGATAGACATATAGGGTGCGTTCCGAAATACACTGAGCACTGGAAGTCCCCAGTAAAGAGCACTGCCAGTGCTCGCAGTGCTTATAACGGAACACACACGTGTGTGTACCAACTACCATACTTTTTTTAAGCACTGCGAGCACTGGCAGTGCTCTTTACTGGGGACTTCCAGTGCTCTCAGTGCAAAGAGTATATTATTATACTGTTTGCCGAAAAGTTTGTTACCCCTTAAAACAGATGGCAGTTTTATCTTTGTAAATCATCATACTAAAGGAAAGTGTCTCCCCCCTGTCTCAGACCTCAGTGTATTTCGGAACGCACCCATAGACATTTAATAATTTAAAACAGCTGTGGTTCAAAATTAATAAAATATTATCAAAATAATTGATCGTCAACGAAAACGGAGAGGGAGTCGGGAGACCAGAGCCAAAAAAGGCCAAAGCTGAAAGCACCGAAGTCCGAAATCAAGGCTGTTGGTGGTTGCCCGGTGGCTTCAGAAGAAATCTAAAGCTTATTTCAATAATTATGGTCCGAATACGAAATGCCACCGCTGCTTACAAAAGTTTAAATGGACTTGTTTGTGTTTACAAACCCTCCTGTGTTTCCGTTCGACAGGTGCAGCATACTATTGTGACCAATTTGTGTCGAGGTAAGTGTTATTCCTAACAGCCCTGGTTCCTATCTAAATTTACGATATTTACTGATGGGTACTTACATCTTCTAAATTTAACCATGATTTCTAAAGCAATGACTTAGTTAAGATCTCATACAATAAAAAGTCCCGACTCATCAACGCCCAGCCCAAATACTCAGACCAAGTAAGCTGAAATTTCTCTCCCTGGATGATGAAAAAGGCCGGATCTTTCAAATTCCCACAGGAGCGAAGTTGCGGGCGGTCACTAATATCATTAATGTATGTAATTTAAGCAAGTAAAATCAGTAAATTTAAGTATACCATATCTTTCTTACAGACTTGAATGCGTTACCAGATAGGCCTCAAGAGAAAAGAGTTGAGATTGTTGGACCAACAAATGCTCCCATGCAAGTAAAGTTGGTGCCAAATTATGCAGATGATCCTCTAGTATCTGGCCCCAGATATATACATACAGACTTCCGGTGCAGTTGGGCGACGCATTTGGGCTTGTTTAGCAGTGGAGTTTTGTGTATGTATTGAAGAAAGTTTCTCAATCGCTTATTTAATGTTAGTTATAATTAATAAGTACCTGGACTGTAAAACTACCAATAACTTAGGCTGAATGCTGGTAAAGGTGATACAAGTTCACCAGTTTATAATAGGGATGATGCCTATGTCAAAAATAAATTATTTATTACTGATTATTAAATAGAGGGTCTTAGAGATTATTAATAGAGGGTTTTTGAGGCCAAGGGACCTAAAATACACATCTGTTAGTTTTAAGATTGATAATCATTTTAAAGTATCAATTACAGAAAAAAGTGTGTTGAAATTTGATGACATCACAACTGTGTATTTCATACAAACTTCCTTAGAAGAAGCATGTTTTTAAGTTTGATAAAGAGTTGCTGATTTGATCACGTTGTCATCATCCCTATTCTCCAGCAGTGTGCTCTCCTTCAATGTGAAATTTGACGTTTGAAAAAAAGATGCTGATTTGACTAGTTGTCAAATACCCAATTGAAGTGTTTCAAGTTCCCATCCATTTGAACTTTGAAAGTAAAACTATATACTTACTTACTTACTAAGTTTCAAAAAATTAATAATTAGAATCATTTCAGAGAACCTACATAAATATGAATAAGAAATTTGTTGTTTTAAGTTTAGGATATCCTTTGATACTGTAGTGGCTAAGTTTGGTTGGCAAGTTGGTCTACCATAACTCATAGGCATAAAATTAACAAACTAATCTAATTAAAATTTATTGTATGAACAAGAGCATAATTTGTTTTCCAGTACTAGGTATCAATGATGGAACCAAACTGACATACCTGCTGAATACAGCTCGGCCTACAAGGGCATTCAAAGTGCATGGACAATTAGGTAAAGCCACCGACACATACTTTTGGAATGGGAAAACCGTAGAGAGGGCAACTTTTGGCCATGTGACCCATGCAAAGGTAGATAGGGTGGTCGCTCATATGCAAGCAGCTCATCAGAAAACTATGTATGAGTAAGTAAGAAAAGAGATTTTTTATAAATCACTTCCCATATTATAAACTAGCTGATGCCCGCAACTTCGTCCGCGTGGATTGAGTTTTTTTGGTTCCCGCGGGAACTCTAATTTTCCGGGATAAAAAGTAGCCTATGTGCTATTCCAGACTATAATCTATCTCTGTGCCAAATTTCATCCAGATCCGTTGGAGCGTGATTGAGTAACAAACATACATCCATACATCCATCCAAACTTTCGCATTTAAAATATTACTAGCTGATGCCCGCCACTTCGTCCGCGTGGATTGAGGTTTTTCGGTTACCGCGGGAACTCCTTAGAAAAAGTAGCCTATGTGTTATTCCAGACTATAGTCTATCTCTGTGCCAAATTTCATCCAGATCCGTTCAGCCGTTCGGGCGTGATTGAGTAACAAACATCCATACATCCACACATCCATACATCCATACATCCATACATCCATCCAAACTTTCACATTTATAATATTTATTTGATATAAGTATAGATGCAAAAGTGTGCTTGTTGGTTTGTCCTTCAATCACTGCAGTGTGTGGTCAATCAACTATATTTGCATGGATATAGATAGAGACCTGGAGAGTGACCTACAGTTCGCGCGCGAGTTGAATGCAGAGTAAATGTATGTATCACCATACATTTGCTCTGCATTCAACTCTCAACTCGTGGGCGAACTATAGGTTGTTTTCATTTTGTTTGATTGATGGATAAGATTGACTAGTGATTTAGAGAAACCTAAATCCACATGACCAAAGTTTTGAGCATCGTCTGGTTTTTCAGTCTCATGATCAAAGATTTTTCAGTGAATAAATTATTAGCCATTGGTCCCATATCCATGGTGGTGGAGTTGCTTTATCACAAAAAAAAAATAGCTAGAAACTAAGATGTCATTCTTTTGCAAAATGTTCATTTTTAAACATGCTGTAAATATATTTGAGAGATTCAACAGTACTATAAAACAATTTTAGGTTATCAGGCCTTCACATGGACTCACAAACAGCCTATGAACTGGCATCAGAAGGCCTGTTGAGGCCGGCTAACAATAAACTGCCAGTTATTTATGGAATCAAATGTGTACATTTTAATCCACCCAATTTTACCTTAGGTAAGTAATTACTAATTTTTAAAATAATAATGTGTATTATTAATGTATTTTTGATTATCAGATGTACAGCCAGCAGGTACTGTTTATGCATTAAGATTGTAAAAGGTGTTTAATTTTAGCTACGTTGAGATCTTCTACAGCACCAATATTTCATTCTACTTGTTTTATGACTACTATCTTAATCTGTAGATTGCATTAGTCTGTATCAAATTTTATCTTAGCATTAGCTATTAAAACACAAATAGGAATAGTAGATTTTAAATTGAGTTTTTTTTTTCAGAAATTCAATCTGTAAATGAATATGACAAGTATTTCTGGAGTTTGGTCCATGATCTAGGAGTTCAACTCAAGTCAGTAGCCCATTGTACAGGAGTGCAATGCATCAGGCAAGGCAAATTCGATCTCCACCTGTCTCTGCTGAGGAAACACTGGCAGATGGAACATATCCTCAACAATATGGACCAATGCCGCCAGATATTAGAAGAAAATGAGCATTTGTTGAAACCTAAGACAGCACAATTGAGTATTTAAATAATATGTAAATAAAATACTTTTGTTACAAATAGTCTTTTAATTAACTCACATATTAAATCTTCTAGTTAAAGAAAGAAACAACTTGCTTGAAATCAAAATAAAAGTAAGTCACCCGTAACATTTTTAAAAATCCTGTGGAACCCTGTGTTGCTTACTTCCTTCCCCAGGTTGCAAGCTCTCTTTGGACCACTGCAAACATACTTTTCAGGAGAGGAAGCAAACAGGCCCTGTTCCACTTTGATCGCCACAATCAGCACTGAGTATGAAATTCATTTAGGTATATTTATTTTCTTATATATTATAGGTATTCAACTAGCATTACTAGATGGTGTATTTGGAGTAGGAGTGTTAGCTTGCTTCTCCAACTGTTCAATCCTCTTGTGCCTAATCATGTTCGAAAGAATACCATCAAAGGAAGTGGTTTTCTTCTTCGCCGACCCTCGTAGCGTGTCTTCACCTTCTCTACGAACCCGCAATCTGAGAGAACTGACTTCATCCATGAAATCAAAGTCGGATTTCTCCTCACGTATTGGAGACGTCGGTATATCGGCCTGATTTTCCTTACTCACAGGCACAGGCGAAGGTGCTCTTCTACCAGGACATTTCCACTCGAGGTTTATCGTACCAGATTTTTCTATAGATTTGTATAGTTCTTCCAATTCATTTGGATCCGGCATCCAACTTTTGCCGATATAGACTCCACTTTTAATTAATTCGTCATCTGAACAGGCAAGTTCCCAGTCGTCACCTTGAAGTTCTGATCCCATTTTAAATTAGTTTACCAGTTCCCACTAGATTATATTAGAAGGAAAAGGACTAAAATCTGTCAACAGTGTAGAGTCGACAACATTCAGGCTGTGTTCCGAAATACACTGCGAGCCAAGGAATATACTACTCTGCTGCGAGCACTGTAAGGTGTGACGTCACTTTAGTACACTGCGAAGCCGTTCCTTTATAGGCTGTGTTCCGAAATACACTGCGAGCACTGTAAAGTGTGACGTCACTTTAGTACACTGCGAAGCCGTTCCTTTATAGTTAGGTATACTGGGTACTGCTTAAAACGGAACGCAGTCAGCACTGAGACAAACACTGAGAGCACCTTGCCTCGAAAACGCCAGTGCTCACAGTACAAAGATGGCGTCGATTAATGACGTCATATATTTCCCTAGGATAGTGCGGCAGTTTACTGTCAGTCATAACGGAACGAATTTCTCCACAGTAAAGAGCACTGAACAGTGCTCGCAGTGTATTTCGGAACACAGCCATTGTGTATACATACTGGGTACTGCTTAAAACGGAAAGCTGTCAGCACTGAGACAAACACTGAGAGCACCTTGTACGTAAGTACTTATTACATCCATGCTTAAGGGACCGGCGACCACCGCTCGCAACTTCTACTCGAACCGCAAATATAAATTTGCCGGTATATTGCTATCCCTATTTGGCTGAAGACACATGATCGCGTGCAAGCGCGATAGCAATATGAGCGTACAGAATTTGTTATACATTTAGTCTTGTTCCGTGAATACCAAAAATGATGAATGAAAAATTGTTGTGTTTTTAACTTCGTGTTGTTATTCTGTAACTTGACAATATAGGCTATGTTTCTGATCAATTAGTACGTGAGATATCGTTGGTCTTAATATGAAACAAATAAGGAGAAAACATGTCGTTTATGTCGCAAAAACATGCAAAACGCAATGTGCTTACATTTAATTTTGGGAAAGTATTTTGGAAAAATAATTATCCAGGGACCTAGATAAATACAAGTTCAATCTTAATAATCGCATAATATGGAGGAAATATGCTCGAATTACTAATTATTTTGGTATTACGTTTGTATGAGCAATTCACTCTCCGCTGGCGCCTTAAACCTCGAAAACGCCAGTGCTCACAGTACAAAGATGGCGTCGATTAATGACGTCATATATTTCCCTAGGACACTGCAGCAGTTTACTGTCAGTTATAACGGAACGAATTTCTCCACAGTAAAGAGCACTGAACAGTGCTCGCAGTCTTTAACGGAACACAGCCTCAATGATTCAACTCATTCAACTTTTGTTTCTGCCTTTCGGTTCGGTGCATAGAATAATATACGGTTCGGTGTGACTGTGTAGTGTGTAGACCAAGGAATATACTACTCTCTACCGAGAGGTGTAGACTTTAGCGTGTATGTACCAACGTTTCTGGTCGGTGGTACCAAGTACCACCTTCTCTTTTTATCTCTGTGAGTACCACCGACCAGAAACAAAAGGTGTAGGTAGGTTGTAATAACTTGCTCTGTCTACGCCTAAAAGTCGACTCTGTTGTAGTGGATTCATTGAGGATTATAATTTATAATTATTCTTGTACTCTGTGCTTCCTTCGTCTGCGTGATCACGTGTTAACAACAAAAAACACAGATTATTAAATCCATAGGTGTTATTAAATATAATAGAGCTTATGAATGGCTTTGGATTCTAGCCCTTTTAAAAAGGACTAACTAATATGTAACTATAACAATGCAATTCTTTAAAACGTAAACAGAGGAGGAATTCCTCTAGACTTACTCTAAGCTTTAAAAGTTCAACACTGTGTTCGTCTTAAGCCGTGTTTCCTGCAGCGCAGGAGAGTTCCTCCATGTAAAACATGATGTAAAATAACTCCGTGAGATATGTGCAAATCATAATTAGCAATCCGGAGCCATAAAGCTAGTTAGAAAAAACTTATAAACTATCAGCTGTCTTGTCAATGTCAATATCGCATTGTGATTCTTTTTTAGGTTAGAATTTACATTTAAAAACTGTAATAGAAACATTAGTGTCGTGATTATTGCAAACCAAATTACTAAAATGACTTCCTCTTCGGACAGTGATTCGGATAATGACTTATCACATCCTTCTAGGTATGTTAAAGCAACAATACAGCAAATAAGCTGCCTTCAACCTCTCATACAATCTTTTCTTTATAGACTTGGCGATTGTGAAGTTTGTGGGTCCAAAGAAGCTATTTACACTTGTCCAAAATGCGAAGTAAAGACATGCTGCCTTGAGTGTGTGATGATACATAAGAAGGAGCTCGAATGTACCGGTGTTAGGGATCGCACGAAGTTCATTTACATGAAGGATTTTACAGATACAGATTTGTTAAGCGACTATAGGTTGTTAGAAGAATGCGCGCGATTTGCTTACGCTGTGAAGAGAGATAAGAAAAAAAGGTTCACTAGAATTGATAAGGATTTACCTATTGTAAGTAATGTTTTAGTAACATGTTAGACTTAGTAGCCCTAGTCTTGTTTTTATTGTGTTGTGTCTAACTCGAAAGTGCTCTCTAAAGATTTCAGCTCAACTATTTCCCACACCTGTATAGTAATAATGGTCTAATATTTTTCAGTGTTTACAGTGTGTAATGATTTTTGCCCATATACAACCTCAAAAGTCCTTCAAACCAATCATTTAATTTTTTAAATTTCAGCATTTACACAAACTAAGACTGGCAGCAAGAAAAAGAGGAACTGTTCTACAATTCCTTGCACAAAACTTTACAAGACACAAAGTAAATACTACAAAATACATATATAAAACAAATCAAATAAATTGGAGAGTTGAGTGGGTATTTCCTAATGTTGAAACCAAACCATTGAAGTTTGTGGATGAAATGTGTCTGGAAACAAAGAAACTGTCAGAACTGTTGGATAAGTACCTGAATCCTGATGCACCAGCTTTAGAAGGATCTAAAGACTTGGTGTACTATAAATCCATTGGGTTTAGTGGTGTCAAAATTTTATTGAAAGGTGAGATATCTCTTTTTGTAAGATATAAATAAATATTTGTAGATATATTTTTGGTAGGCTAATTTACTTTGTAAATTAAACCATGGTTAGACAAGTTGTTTATACATGTTTATTGATGGAATTTTGGGATTTGGTACACTGTTGCAGGAAGCGTAAGTTGCTTGCTTTTGTAGGCACTTGTGTGTTAAAGAATTTAATCTAAAGTTGGTGGGCATAAGATGCCTACACCATTTTTATATTTTAAAATGATTGAAATTGGTAAAATTTATGGAAATGTTTTTACATTTCCATAAATTTACCATCATACCCTACAAGAAAAATATTGAATTTTTTAGTAGTCCCCTCAGTTCATATACAAAGATTTTAACACTAACATAATTCATACAATTTTAACAATACAACAATTAATAATACATAACAATTTAAACATAATATTATTGTATTATTTTCAGCGGAAAAATTAAAAGGTTCAGCCAAAAAGTTCTTTGAACTGGACACAACAGAATCATTGGCTGAAAACTTATCAGGAAAATGTATTGTAGAGTTCCCCATTATATTTGTTGTGCTCAAGGATCATGCTTACAATTTTGAAATTGTAACACCAGGTGAATATAATATTAAAATGTTTAGTAAAAAAATAAACTGAATAAGAGCCTATTAAGTCCCACTTGTGGGCAAAGGCCTGCTATACTTTCACATGGTTCCTTAACAACCTTGGTTGGTTAGTACAGTGGATTTCATTTATTACGACCTTGGTTGTAGTAACCATTGACCTATAGCGACGTTAAATCTAAGTCCCTTGAATTTAAAGCATACTTTAGAAATCCCATGCAGGTATTGCGACCGGAGTCGGCCGCCAAAGACACAAAGATTTCTTTCTTTCACAAACATTTCTTATCTTTTGTTTACATATAATATAAATATGGTTACATCATTTGTTTCAGGTCTGCACCCTTACGCAGTCGAAATTCCGCGGGCGTACGAAGCGATTTGCTTCCTCGTTTCTAATTCGAACCGCTAGGATATGGAATGCCCTTCTGGCTTCCGTTTTCCCCTCCTCTTTTAATATAGGTACCTTCAAATCAAGAGTGAATAGGCATCTTCTAGGCAAGCGCGCTTCACCTTAGGCTGCATCACCACTTGCAAGCAAGTCTGATTGCAGCCAAGTGCTGGCTTTTTTTTTCCATTAAAAAAAAAAACATTCACACAGATGGTCACCTTTACCTTTTGTTTATAGATATCAGCTAAGTAGGAAGGGAAGTGTACATACGTTTCGGAGGTAAATTTATGGTTCAGTTACAAAGCAAACTAATATTACACATTTTTTTAAATGTACCTCTTCTTCCTGATATAACAACGAAAATAGAGTGGTTCCCTTCATCGTCGTTATACTCGAAATCCGCTGTATTTTCATTTGTTTCCTAACCTGTATTAATATTATAAATGCAAACGTGTGTTTGTCTGTCTGTCCATCTGCTACGCTTTAACGGCCCATACTTTAAACCAATTTTGATGATTTTTCGTACAGAGGTAGGTTGTATTACCGTGAAGGACATAGGAAGGACTTCCGGAAAATTAAGAGTTCCAAAATCGGGAATCGAAAACCGAAGTCGCGGGCATCATCCAGTTCATTATAATTGATGTGATTTTGTAATGCATAGGTATTTTGTGTGACAATCTTATAAGACATCTATCTTACTAATTGTAACAATACATATTTACCAAAACTTAATCTTTGCAGATGATGAATTTGACTGTGGAACATTCAATAATGAAAAAGAAGCTGTAAAAGATAATCAAAAAAAAGTAGAAAGTAATAAGACAAATGAAAATACTCCAAAAACTAACCCAGCAAATGGAAATACCCTAAATGGTGAAACAGCTACTGAAAATAGATATGGCTATCAGAGGAAAAGGCAGAAAACCTTACTAACAGAAAAAATTGCTGAGGAAAAGAAATTGGAGATAGAAAAAGAAATTAAGGAAGCTAAGAAGAAGAGACCTAAAAATCTGCTTTTCACTACTGGTTATTCATCAGAAGAAAGTATAAGTTGTAGTGAAGATGAAAATGAGAAATAATAAAAAGAAATAACAATGTAAATAAATATATATTTCATTTAAACACCTATAGCTATCAAAGAACTCTCTGTTAACACAAATAAGTACTCATTGGTTGCATTAATTCCTAATACTTCACCATATTTATCGATATTCACTACATGCTGTTGTCCAATTTTAATATTCTTCATTATGCCTTCTGATCTCTTTCTCAATTGACAGTCTTGGTTGCCGCTGTTCTTATAAATGAATATATGACGTGTGGCTTCACAAACCACACTATATGCAAAGTTTGGAGAACAAGTAATGAACTTTCTGTTCTGTTTTGAGGACTGTACGTAACCAAATGCCATCAAAGTACCATCATGTTTCATTTGCCAAGTATCAGTGTTTATTAGTTGGGCGTATGGTTGCCATATGCAAGCATCAACGTCATGTCTTAGAGCTAATGCTGGTACTTCATGGGTTTCCAGTTTGATGCTGAATAGGTATTGGTGCACACTTAGTGAAACTCTGTGTGTTATTTCATGGTTTTTTGTGTCCATACGAACTGGAACAAAAAGAAACATTAAATTTATAAATAATACAGTCTTGCAGTGTTTGTTACTATTAAATCCTATTGCTAAGCAAATGCTGCTAATTTCATAGCAGGGGATAATATATCCCTCTTAGGCCCACCATGGCAGAGTTTCTTATGAGTCATACACTTTGTCTTGTTATCCACTTAAAAAATTATAGTCTTTTCTACAGGGATAATTATTGTGAATTAGATAGCTCTACTTTTAAATCAATTTAGTTTAGTTTAAATGTTCATGTACAACTGATAAGGCACATGTGTTTTCCCAGTAAGTAAATTTTAGCACACTGAAATAAGATAGATAATTTTGAACCTATTAAAGTGGCCGTGACCTACCCCACTGCAGCTATCAAGGTCAGACAAAATAAACCAATATAATACAAAACTGGCTTAACTGCCCTGGCTTCACGTAGTGGAATTATTGAAAAGCCTTTCATAGGAACTGAGAAAACCTACATGCAAAATTTCAAGTTTCTAGATTCAAACAGTAAGCTGATAATATGTCAGTCGTTTCAATCAGTCATCAATAAATGAATAATATAATCCATACCCAAAACTGTATCCTCCTCAGAAGCTGCGTCACATTCCTCCAGCTCCTCTGTATTTAGACGGGGTGCTTGCTGGTCAGCCACTACCTCAGTCTCCGAGCACAAATGAGCTAACCTCTTATGCACTTCCTCCACTAGGCTTGCGTCAATTATTTGCTCTCCATTTGAATCGCCACCTTCAAACAACTCGTCCCAATTCATACTCTCAGATTTAGTTATCAAAATATCAACTTGTCCATCTTCCTGCACATTCCATGTTGTTAACTCACTGTCAACCTTATGTCTTAATTTACCATTCAAAAATTCTTTACCGGCATAACTGACTTTTATTGCCAATGGTGTTACATTTACAAATAAATGCTTCTTGTCAAAATTACTTTGCAATTTCAGTGTTATTGTAACATCATCAGATGTTTGCAGCCAAGTATAAATAATTTGCTTTGGCTCCTCAGGTTTTTCTACAATTTCTTTTTCAGAATCTGATATGAATTTAAATAAGTTATCAGATGCTACATAAAGAGCATTACAGCTTGTTTCTAGAGCTGCATAGTGGACAATGCCTTTGCCTTGAATCTGTTTGATTGATGACTGTTTCCATGACTGACCATCATTTTCAAATGTTACCCATGTAAGGATTGAGTCAAAATGCTTTTCTTGTTGCTCAACTGATTGTAAGAGGCAATGTAAAAGTTTAACATCTTTTTTATCTTGAATCCTAGAATCTACTAGGGTAAAATATTTACCTTCGCCAAGAACCAGGTTGGAATATACAGTATTCCATTTCTGTTTGTCACCTGCAGGCCTGTTCCTTGTGCCGGTATCGACGATATGTAGGTAACCTGTGCCGTCGCTTACCACAGCTAAACTGTTTGAAGGGAACATGAGGCATAGGTGAAAATGGCCAGATTTTCTTTCCACATGCGCGGGAACATCGTAGACAACAGCATTTTGGAATGTACCGTTTATATTATCGAAAGTTACGTTACGAACTTGCTGTGAGACATCAACATAGTAATAGTTGTACTGGTGGTCCCAAAAGTCCAACACTAAATGATTATGAAGAGCAAAGAGTTTAGCGTGGACGAATGAGTACTGTATTTCGTCAGGATACAGCCTGTCGACGGGAGAAGTCAATTCTAAACAGAAATGTGGAAGAGATTGCAAGTTCAACTTGTATCCCTCGAATTCATGGTCCAGAAGGCGCCTGTTTGGACGCAGTTCCACTAGAGATGACGGCATACTTAACTATTCCTGTCGTGATTAACCGTCTTCTTGTATGTTAAATAAAAATAATAGGAAAAAGAGCGTTTTTTTATTATTATCACTTTAATTTTTATATTTTCAATCAAAACCAAAACAAAATTGACATCACCGAAAGATTGACATCTGTCAATTGTCATTATGCTGCTGCCGAGCGATCGCGTAACTTCTGCATCAATCATTGTTACAGTATCAATTGTTGTAATTGGCTGAATTTATGGCATTCTTGCTGCGTCAATGGATTATGTCCAATAGTGGAAGAGTGTTAACCAATCAGAGGTGATTGCGATGTATCAATGATTGATGCAGAAGTTACGCGATCGCTCGGCTGGGCGATTGTACGGCCGAGCGATCGCGTAACTTCTGCATCAATCATTGTTACATCAATTGTTGTAATTGGCTGAATTTATTGCATTCTTACTGCGTCAATGGATTATGTCCAATAGTGGAAGAGTGTTAACCAATCAGAGGTGATTGCGATGTATCAATGATTGATGCAGAAGTTACGCGATCGCTCGGCGGGTATGTTCCGAAATACAAGCTGCAAGCTCTGTAAGGTGTGACGTCAATTTAGTATAATGCGAAGCCGTTCCTACATTTCGATAACATACCGTATCGATACGATTAGGTATCGATCTCTTAACAAAAGTTTTTTGTCGTGCAATTCAGAACGTTCGGTTTGAGCTTTGAGGATACGATTCGAGTTCGTTAACGATATCGATATCGATACCGGTATCGAAAAGTTACATGGAGATCACGTTTGCTATATTTTTCCCGAAATTTGAGTTATTAAAAAAAACATACGTAATATATCCATACTAGTATTATAAATACGAAAGTGTGTCAGTCTGTCTGTTTATCTGCTACGCTTTCAAGGCCGATGGAATTTGGTATAGGGATAGTTTGTATTGGGATTTGGGATACAAGGAAAGGACATAGGCTATTTTTTATCCCGGAAAATTAAAGAGATCCCGCGGGAATCAAAAACCGTAATCCACGCGGATGAAGTCGCAGGCATAATCTAGTAAATGAGTATGCATAATATTTTTTCATAATTTTTTTTACTATGTAATTTCTATTTATTTAAATATAGGTAAATAAAAATAAAAAATTAATTAAATATTATTTTTAAATAATTAAATATTATTATTATAATAATTTAGGTATTAAATTTATAATATTATTAAAAATTTAATAATATTAATTAATTTAATAATTATTATATTTATATTATTATTATAATTAATTAAATATTATTATAAAAAATATTATTAAATTATTATATTATTTTAAATATTATTATATTATTTTATTAAATTAAATTTTTTTTAAATACTTATTTAATAATCTTTTTAAATGTTTTTTTTAAAATAATTATTTATTTATTAAATTCATAATAAGCAATGAAAAAACGGGTTTAAGTTTAATTAATCATGATTAAAAACTAAGCTACAGAATTAATGGAAGAAAAACATCCAATAAAAACTTCAGAATTAATCTGGAATCTGGATTAACTGTCTCCGAAGACTTGGGTCCTATTAATAATGCTCTATGCATTTTCATAAAATCTTGTACTCCTGTGCTTACACGCTTGTTTCGCCTCTCTCTTGAAACTGCTCAAGTCCCCAAGTCGTGGAAAGTTGCTAATGTGCAACCGGTACCGAAAAAGGGGAGCCGCGCTGACCCGGCCAATTACAGACCCATAGCCATCACGTCCATCCTTTGTAAAAGCATGGAACGTGTACTCAACGGCAAGCTCCTAGCATACCTAGAAGATAATGATCTTCTGTCAGACCATCAGTACGGCTTTCGGAAAAATCGGTCTACAGGAGATCTTCTGGTGTATGCCACACATACATGGGGTGAAGCCATTGAGAAACACGGCGAGGCGCTCGCCGTCTCTCTGGACATCTCAAAGGCTTTTGACCGGGTCTGGCACGGCAGTCTTCTCAGCAAACTCCCGGCGTACGGGATACCCGCTGGTTTCTGTAGCTGGATATCTGACTTTCTGAGCGACAGGTCTTTTCGGGTGGTCGTTGACGGCCGCTCATCTGACCTAATGGCTATTAATGCCGGTGTCCCTCAGGGGTCTGTTCTTTCCGCAACACTCTTCCTGCTGCACATTAATGATCTTCTCAAACCCGGTATCTTTGGGTACGCTGATGACAGCACTGTTGCGGAAAGATACATGTCCAGTTCTCGAGCCAGTGCTTCTGAGACACTTGAGCAAAGAGAGGCCATGGTGGATCGCGTTAACTTGACTCTTAAGGAGGTGTCCGAATGGGGTGACGCCAATCTAGTCCAGTTTAACGCCACCAAAACACAAGCGTGTTTATTCACCGCTAAGAGGAGCCCTTTCACCTTGGCTCCTACTTTCCAGGGTATATCCGTACCGATAAGTGACCACATTGAGCTCTTGGGAATTGACATCTCTCCCAACCTCAATTTCGGGAAATGTATCGAGTCAAAGGCTAAAACAGCTGCCAAAAAACTTGGCATCCTGAACAAGGTGAAGCGATACTTCACGCCAAAACAGCGCCTCGTTCTCTATCAGGCACAAGTCAGATCTGGCATGGAGTATTGCTGCCACCTTTGGGACGGATCCGCCAAGTACCAACTCGACTCATTAGACTCGATAGATCGCCGGGCCCGAAAGATAATTGGCGATCAATCACTTACGCAGGCGAAATTGCTCAGTCTACAACACCGACGCAGTGTCGCCTGCTTATCGGTTTTTTACCGGATATACCATGGAGAGTGTGCTCAGGAACTTCACAACCTTGTTCCTCCTTCTCCGTTCTACCACAGAACAGCGAGAAACCGTCAGCGTTGGCATCCTTATGTGGTTGAGGTTCAATCTGCCCGCACGAAACGTTTTTGCTCGACGTTTCTGATCCGAACCGCTAGAGTGTGGAACACTCTCCCAGCGCACGTGTTTCCTGCCACGTATAACTTAGGTACCTTCAAGGCAAGAGTGAATAGGCATCTTCTAGGCAAGCGCGCTCCAACCTAGACCTCATCATTGCTTTGCACTAAGCATGATTGTCGTCAAGCGCAAGCCTATCTAACAATAAAAAAAAAAAAAAAAAAAAAGTTTTGGTATTTACCTTGTTTTTACGAAAAAACATTAAACGGAAAGGTTGTCGAATGCCCTGTAGCATTCGATAAGTAACCGGCAAATTAATCCGACGTTCGGCAATTTTTATTCGATTGAAGTTGTTGTGAATAGCATTTATCGATTTTGTTTTGGGGCAGGTTACTGTTTAAAACGGAACGCAGTCAGCACTGAGAGCACCTTACCTCGAAAACGCCAGTGCTCACAGTGCAAAAATGGCGACGATTTATGACGACATATTATATTTCCATAAGGATACTGCGGCAGTTTACTCTTTAATGCGAATTTCTCCAAAGTAAGAGCACTGAACAGTGCTCGTAGTGTATATCGGAACACACCCGTAAAGATGCGGTGTGATTGACAGATGTCAATTGACATCATTTTTGGTGCATTTTTGTCACATTTTTTTTGTATTCTTGGCTCTGGGTTCTAGTCGCCGACTTACTCCCTACTCTACTTTCTCTATGGTATGACTTATTTTTTCGGCACTGAGTTCTAGTGTTTTAAAGACGTCTGGTGCCAAAGGGCAAGAACCCAGCCGAGCGATCGCGTAACTTCTGCATCAATCATTGATACATCGCAATCACCTCTGATTGGTTAACACTCTTCCACTATTGGACATAATCCATTGACGCAGCAAGAATGCCATAAATTCAGCCAATAACAACAATTGATACTGTAACAATGATTGATGCAGAAGTTACGCGATCGCTCGGCAGAAGTTAAAAATCACAGAAATGGACCAGTGATCAGTTGTGGCGGGAATTGAGAAATTATGATACTTGACATTGTGCAGTGTGCTTTGTTTGAAAATTATTTCATCAAAATTCTTCCGATAAATTTTATTTCAAGATTTAGTGACTATGTTTAAGTTATATTTATGTTATAATTCATTGTTAAAATCAAATAATGTCCTCTAAGAAAAATGATTACCGTAACATACCTTTCAATTCTGATTTAGTATCTCAGGTAATGCTTAATGTATGAAAAATATTTTGGAGAAACTAATCATTATTGTTTTACCACCAAAAATATACTGTTTGTTATTTTCCAGGCAGAATTCTATACATACAATAATATCAGCACGTTATTAGCTAAGTGCGAAGAATACAGGGAAAAAGTTATGAACTGTCGTACCATTGGATTATTAGAAAGTTTAAATGGTCGGTTCCACCTAAAAGACGTAAGTTTAATGTAATGTTATGGTTTTGACTACCTCCCTCGCGGAGGGAATCGGGTATCGACTCAGGACTCTGGACTACATCAGGACTAGACCTCAGTGCTACACCACTGTGCCAGAGATATCTTCAAAAAATGCTGATAAGATACAATATTGTTTTCTTCTTTTTAGATGGATTGTAAAGATGTCAAAATTCGAGTTTCCATGGTATATGTGAAGAGTCAACTACCTTCAACTGTCATTCCATATGTGGTGCAAGTGTTCGGAGTTCTACAGTGGACAAGTAAACCTGTCATATTTGCTAAAATAATACAGGTGATGAGTTTTTCCATCTCATATATCTAGATAGATGTTTTATTTGATGACAAGTTGATAAGCTCCATGATGCAATCTAAGGTAGAAATGGATGGCATGTGGCATGCATGAGGTGTAAAGCCAGGGTAAGCAGTTAAATAGCCATTTTATCAGTCAAGGGCCAACTTGTAGCAGAATAAAAAACTTGGTAAATGAATTCTAGCAGAGGGCCGAGGCAGACCATGACGAAAGGAACATTGACTTTTCTCAGTAGTTCTCATACTATTCCTCTAATCAGTATCTTCACATACACAGTATTGTACTGTCCGATTAAAACTTTATGAAAACTCGGCAACGTCTCGGAAGTTAGCCGGGAGTGTAGGTTCGCACAGTTATAGTCAACTGAGCCATCCCGCTGATACTTGATATTGTATTCTGTGCATCAAAACACACAATGTTTGATGATGTTGATGAAAAGTAATAAATAAGTCACTAAATTTTAAAGAATGACTAAAAAGTCAATACATTTTATAAAACTGATGCTTGTTGGGATGTTAAGTCAAAGTTAATAATTGTAGTCTTTGTTACAGGCGCTAGATACACCTACAGGTATAAGACTAAATGAAGCTCTGAAAAGTATAACAAGCATTCATTTAGCAAATCAGTTCCCTAGTGAAGAAAGTTTTTAAAGATATGCTTGAAAAGATGGGCCAGGAAACCACAGCAGACAAACAGACTGACTTTCACATTTATATTAGTATGGATCAGGATTCATTGGGTTGAATAAAACAATTAATATTTTTTGAAAAGAATACGTATTTAATACATCCTAAATAAATACAAATATCAACAAGACAATAACATTTACAACTCTCCGTCACCATCCTCACATCACTATTAGTATAATAGGTATAAAAAAAAGATTGGCATTTTAATTAATATAAAAAATCTTATTTCAATAATTATTAAGCTGATAGTCCATTGGGTGTATGTTCTAAATTAAAGAAATAGCTGTTAGGACATAAACATCGAAATCCAATTAAAACTATTGCTGCATGAATAAGACTTAACACTGTCAATGTTTGGTGTTAAATTAGTGTTGGTGTTATTTTACCTATCATATACAGTGTGTTATATTTCAATTTAAATTATTTATTTAATTTTTAGATAATAGTGTGTACTAAAACTAAAAAAAACTACTGTAGCAAAATATTTTAGACCCTACCTACATTTTTCTGATTGGTTAATTCAGGAATTACTTAAGGCCCCGCACACAATCTTAAGCAATAAAAAACAATCAATATTATGTAAGGGAATATTAAGTTTTCCTGCTGCAATCATATTTTTTTTAAGATAAAACAAATATAATTTTTATGTCAATATTCACATTTCACATAATAACTCAATAGCAGTATAGATTTTTGTTTTAATTTTGAAATGGAATGCATATGGATATATTATCTCACAAGGAAAAAGGAAAGTCAGTCAGCAAGATCTTTTAAACCTTATTGATTGTACCAAGTATGTGATAGATATCCGAAGATAAATTGGACTGAGTTCTAGAAGTAACTTTAAAACTACATGATAAATAATTACAAGATACCAACAACTTTGTTTTTACATAAGACAATAATAATAAGTTACCAATAAAGTTAAGTTACATAATCTTTTTTAAATTATATATTAAATAATTTTTATATAGTAAAATTATTGCATTTTTATTTAATTATCAAAAATAAAAAACTTGAACATCCTGATAGTTTGTTTGTAACAATAGAAGATAAGAAATTAAAGTATAGATTATTTTATTACACACCAAAGGCTTAGCCCCACTTGAGTTGCACGGAGCGGCGCGGCAAATATTATTTGTATGAGTTTGTACGGGGCCGCGTCGCGCAGTGCATCTCCGTGCCGCGTCGCTAAGTGGGCCCAGCTCCATACAACCTCATACAAAGAATACTTGCCAATGCGTGCCGCGCCGCGTCGCGCCTCTGTAGTGGGGCTAGACCTGGAAAAAGAAAGATAAATGTGCGAAATTCTGTTCGAAAAATATCTCAACAACAAGTCTAAAGGTTTTTATAATTTTATTACAGTGCTTCACACACAAGAAAAGTTTCTAAACTTACTTATATACATATCAAAAACTTGCGGAACCGGCAGGATTTTGATATGTATTTAAGTAAGTTTAGAAGTCTAAATGTATTGCTGTCCCTTTTACAAAACATCTGCAGAAAAGAATAGCAGTAGATTAAGAATTAGGCACAAATGTCTAGTTTTCTAGAGAAGCTTACAAAATAAACCGATTTCCCTTTTTAACTGCATTGTCTCTATAGAGCCTACTTTGACTTGGCTCAGACTTTACTAAGAGTTAAAACGAGATGGACATATGTGAGTAACATAAATCTGTCTCGTTTTAACCATGTCTTAAGTCTAAGCAAAGTCAAAGTACGCTCTAAACATCTCAGCATTAGATTGCAATCACACTAATATACTGTTTCAGGCCTCTGTCGTGTGTATCATATAAATAAAATTCCATAACAAATTTGGTAGAACAGGAAATATTTGCTAAGGATCATTTAAGGGTCCTCTTCTAAAGAATCCAGAAGTACAAAACAAAAACTAGCAATATTACGGCCCCAGCCGTCACTTTCACTAACATAGACTTTGTGTTGAGATAGACTGCATCTTTCTTGTATTTCTGTGACATCATTGAAAGCTTCTGCGTTTTTGTGTCCAGCTCTGAAAGTAAAAAAATAATGTTTTACTGGTGCTGTATGAAAATTAATTGACTCGCTTTGTCATCAAAACTTTGTAAAGGAAAAAGATTTGACGAATTCGGTTCCAACTTAACAGAATCATGGAGCAAAATCGACCAAAACTTTTATCCCTAATCTCGAGGTAACCCAATTGTATTTCCAGATAAAAAATATCCTATGATAGTGTTCAAATTTGTCCAGTATAGTTTCAGTGTGAAGCGGCAACATATGTAAAATGTAATAAATATAGTTCCACTTGTTGCCTTCCGCGGGATTTCTTTCGTGCCACAGACCATTACACAATCACTACAATTACACTTGTAAGTTCTACTCACGTAAGTAGCTTCAATGTGTAACTTACGATATGTAAACAGTCTTGCGAGTCGCGTATTGTATGCAAATGTTAGCTATGTAACTTACGTACGCTAGTCACGTGAAATCTTACAAGTGTAATCGTGGCCCAAGTGTATAGATTTCAGACTATATGAGAGTATTTGAATGTGAGCATAGTGTACCGGAGATTAGCCCACCAACGCGCATATTAGCAGCGTGGTGGGTATAAGCTCTAATTCTGCTATGAGTGGGTGTGTGTCAGCAGTGGCGTGCACAGGTTTTGAAGCTAGGGTAGGCATTAGTTAGGCAGAATTAAATTAGGTAATTTACTAGCTGTTTTGATGGCATTAGTTAGGCAGAATACCTATTTACTAGCTGTTTTGATAGAAAATGAGCATCATCGTATCTCTTTTTGGGTAAGCAGTGCTTTTGTGCCTCTATGAACTGCACGCCACTGCCTGTGGCCAGCAGCGAGCGACACGTCAATGGGCTGTGGCGGCGGATAGCGTACCGGAGAGTATGGCGCCGCGCTGCAGCACGTCGTCGATGTTCTGCATCATGATGCGCTGCACGTCGCCCAGCTGGCCGCCCAGCGCCGCGGCCGCGCCGCCCGCCGCGCGCGCGCGCGCCCCGCCCTCCGCGTACTGCTTGCGCGCGCGCTGCATCCACGTGTCGAACTCGATGAACGTGTACGGCCGTGTCACCGTGTTCACCTGCACCCGAATGTACGCCGTGAACACATTGTACAATTCATTATTTCACTAGCTGATGCCCGCGACTCTGTCCGCGTGGTTTAAGTTTTTTTGATTCCCTCGGGAACTCGTTAGTTTTTCCCGGATAAAAAGTAGCCTATGTCACTATCCAGGTCCTTAACTATACCCATGCCAAAAATCACGTCAATTCGTTGCTCCGTTGCGACGTGATTGAAGGACAAACCAATAAACAAACACACTTTCGCATTTATAATATTAGTATGATAAACTCATTGAGCAAAGACGTTGGGAGGACGAACTGAAGCTGACAGCTGGTCCATTCTGAAGAAGGGTGGTACAGAATCGCAAGCATTGGAGATAGCTCTAGAAGACCATTGCCTCGAGGCATACAGAGTTATGGGACCTTTTGTAATACAAATTTAAAGAAACTACAACTGTAAAACTCTGAAATAAAAGGCTATTTTATTTTATTTTTATTTATTTTATAAAATCATTGAGCTATTCGTGAAATGGCGGTGTTTCATGAAATAGTCCTATTACTGACCAAATCATTTATTGTGGTCCAAACTTTAGATGTAAATGGATGATAAACTATGCCAGGAAAGTCGTACCATATTCGACCTTCGTTTTGCTACAGCGATTCACACCATTTCACGAAATGCTTAACACTAGAACTAGATGATCGCACAACAGGACTTTTAAATCACACTCAGATATTATGTGTCAGAGACCCTTTTAATGCAAGTTCTGCAAGTTTTGACGACCTCAGTGGCGCAGTGTTGAGCGCTGTTGTCTTAATGTGCGGAGGTCCCGGGTTCGATCCCCGGCAGGGTCAATTAGGGAATTTATGATTTCTGAATTTTCCCTGGGCTGGCCTGGTGGGAGGCTTCGGCCGTGGCTAGTTACCACTCTACCGGCAAAGACGTGCCTCCAAGCGATTTAGCGTTCCGGTACGACGCCGTGTAGAAACCGAATAGGGGTATGGGTTTAATATAACTGCCATGCCCCTAACAGGTTAGCCCGCTACCATCTTAGACTGCATCATCATTTACTATCAGGGGAGATCGCAGACAAGGACTAACTTGTAGTGGATAAAAAAAAATTCTCTCTCTGAATTGGTGCCACTCCCTTAAATACCAATATACATAATTATGATTTGTCATAAAGCTTACACATAAAGTGATTCTCCATATTGTATAGTACAAAAACAATGTAAAAATTGTAAGCATTGTGTATAAATAAATAATCAGACATACACTTAATTTTTTACGATGCCAAAGTGTACACATCTATTAACTGTTGCATGCCTCTGAGGCTACTTAATGTACTGAGGTACATACTTGTACAAAAGAGTCACGCTTACTCCGTTCTAAACAATCGTAAAATAGAACGATTTTTTAACTAAAATATATGCTAACACCATTTTAATAATTTAGCAGAAAATAATTTATAGTTTGAATTTAAATTTAATTTTATGTTCATGTACAATAAAAGTTAATACCATATAATATTTTAATGTACTCACTCTTTTTCCGTATTGATGGTAGAACTCCTGTGCAATCTCTTCTAAGTAACTGAATGCTAGCCTTTTGCTGTAGTTTCGCTCACACAACACTAGATAGCAAATCTCATTCTCTATCAAGTAGCTGGAAAATAAAATTAATATCATGTGATTAATATTATTCCATATGAAAGGAAAGCTTAATTATTATGCTTATTATTATATAAATGACTTTGAATCTTTGAATCTTTATGTTAGCTTAGTTTTAGTTTTCTAATGACCTAAATATCCTTAATGAGGACAATTCTGTCGTACACAATCTCTGTACTAAACTAAAATGACAAGATTAAAATCTAGTGCTGTCATCTTAGTTTAAAGATTGTCTATAACACGAGCCACACTATGTGAAAACCTTAGGTACCATAATATTATGAATGTGTTGGAACAGAACAGTTCTGCTCATTGCAGGACCCACAGTCAAATGGTTCTGCTCACTACTTTGTCTTGTTGCTCTAACATAACACTACCACTATTGACTAAAATCTAGTTTCATTAAAATTATTAAATTAAAAGTAATGTCAACTAAAACCAAAGTTATATTTGGCACCAATCAAGTAATCTTCTCTTAGCTGAGGTGCAGGTGCTTGTTTCTATGGCTCTCACACTATTGATGGTGACCACTAGGTGCCTGCGGACACCTAAAATATGCTATTGCGACAAGTCTTATGGTCAACTTCAGACTGAAGAAGAATTTTATTGGTGCCATCTATGTAATCAAATGTAAAGCAATAAACAAAAATAGGACCTGGGGCTTTATTAGTGTAACATATAATTTAAAGGAAATAAATGTAGTGTAAAATGAAGCAAATTAAAATAAAAAGCAACAAGCACAACTCACTGGAAGAGAAAAGGCCCAGTTTCGATAGAGCATCGTATTGGCGACTGAGGGGTTAGCTTTCTAAACAGCATTTTTGCTTGGTTTTGATACTCCAATACGTTGCAACCGCTCTGAAAACCATCGCAAAATAAAATTAAGAACAAAAATTCAATACAGTGGAACGAAACGATACTGCTATAAATAAGGTAGGTTTCTGACTGCAGTGCGTGATAATATGTTCTAATTATTAGTTATAGATGTAGGATATACTATTGAGAGTAACATATGCTTAGAAATTCTAAGTTACCTGTTCATCATCTTGCATAGTAGCCGCTAAAGGCAGCCCGTCCACAACACGGGCGATCATTGTCATTAAAACCATTTTGCCGGTTGTAGAAGTCCTTTGAAATACTAGTAACAATATACACGTCCTTTTAATTATTATATTACACTTATTTTTTCCTTATCATCATTTAATAATTGGAAAACAAAGTGAAATTCAAGCGAATTTGATTCACAGACAGTTGCCCTTACACGTCAAGACGAATGACAGTGACATGACAACAACACGTCAGCTTGTCTATGGTACAGAGGTAAGTCATGTAGGGTGCGTTCCGAAATACACTGCGAGCACTGTTCAGTGTTCTTACTGTGGAGAAATTCGTTTCGTTATGGACTGACAGTACACTGCCGCAGTATAATCAAAGAAAAGGCCGCAGTACATCCTAGGGAAATACATGACGTCATTAATCGACGCCATTTTTGTACTGTGAGCACTGGGGTTTTCGAGGTAAGGTACTCTCAGTGCTGACTGCGTTCCGTTTTAAGCAGTTACCAGTATACCTAACTATAAAGGAACGACTTCGCAGTGTATTAAATTGACGTCACACCTTACAGTGCTCGCAATGTATTTCGCAACATAGGTACCTACCCTTAATTAGAATTGTAACTTTGATAAATAGGTGTGTTCCGAAATACACTGCGAGCACTGTTCAGTGCTCTTACTGTGGAAAAATTCGTTCCGTTATGGACTGACAGTAAACTGCCGCAGTATCCTAGGGAAATATATGACGTTATAAATCGTCGCCATTTTTGTACTGTGAGCACTGGCGTTTTCGAGGTAAGGTGCTCTCAGTGCTGACTGCGTGCAGTACCCAGTATACCTAACCATAAACCATAACTTTGATTATATGACGTCACACCTTGCAGTGCTCGCAGTGTATTTCGGAACATACCCTTATTAAATAGAAGAATGGGTATTTCTAAAAAATGGTATCCGTTTAATTAATAATTATCTTAATTTTTATTATCTATGTTGCATATTTTTAAATAGCGACTTACAGTTACAAGAGTCAAGAGATGTGTGCCATCTTTTGGCGAATTTGGGAATCCCGCTTAATTATTATATTACGAACCGGATGTAAATTGTACATTCTTATCTTCTTAGACCGTGGTATTAGAGTCTGAAGTTGTGGTTTAGCATAGTATTCATGCTTAACTTGAATATATATGAATTTATCATAGTTTTGATATACCTAACAGTTTTATAAACTGATTAAGTATTAGGTATTTTTCATTTTGCTTAGGTATTTCTGTATGGTGTAATTACTGATTTAACCTATCTGCTTACATTAACCAATTACATATTCGATTTCTTGTAATATCAATACGAATATTTTGACCTATCGAATATTTTGATAGCGCAGTCTGGGAACCCATTGCTCTTTTTCGGCTATACTACGCTTCTGTAGGTACCTGGGGCGATATAGGCGCCTGTGCATATTATTATGCATTTTTGAATAGGGTCGAATGTAAATCTTATTGTACGAATGAAAAACGGGGTATTTGACAAAAACATACATTTGTATTTTATTGTGGATATTTTATTAACATTATCATCATGCATCAAATTTATATGCTAAATCATTTACACTTACAACTAGCTATACATAGAAAAATAACTTAACTAGGGGGCAGAAAATA
Organism: Erebia ligea; assembly: GCA_917051295.2. Taxonomy (NCBI): domain Eukaryota; kingdom Metazoa; phylum Arthropoda; class Insecta; order Lepidoptera; family Nymphalidae; genus Erebia; species Erebia ligea. The sequence goes on from OU785220.1 coordinate 667,535, forward strand.
CAGTATTTTGTTAAATTAACCAACTAAAATTACAATAAAAATAATCGGACTTCATCTGCATAAATCTAAAAGCAATTACTTACTGTACGTAATAATCATTTAACGCACATGACTCTCAGAACTAAAATATTGTTTTTTCAATTTATTACAAAATAAGTTACCGCCATCTGGCGTCGAGAAGCCAAACAAAACTTTAATTTATCTCTAAAAATTAAAAATAAAACAATCCACACGCTTCCATCAATTGGGTATTGAATTACTGGACATTAACTAGTGAATAAGAATACATTGAAATAGTAGACAAAACGTGTTTCATCAGCGGGCACCGCCCTCCCTCTAATACCAAATTCACTAACCTTCTCATTGCTTTCGAGCAAAATATTTTCATATTTCACCTATCTAACGCCATTGACTATTCGTTCAAGGGCCGTGAGGGTGTGCGTTTGGATTATTTAAACATTGTATTTACAATTTCCCGTGCATTACACCATCGGCTTCCGGGGGCTTAAGTGCACGCACCGACGTGTCCACCGAAATATAATTTAAACGAATTTTATGATACTAAGACTAGGCTCGATTAAAATAAATTTTTAACAATAATTTTCACGAGGTGCTGGTAAAATTTACATTGAAATTTAAGTACATTATTAATTTATAGAAACTTTGATTTTTAAATTTAACAACATCAATTCGACTAAAATATTTTTAAAATTTAGTTTCGAGCATCTTTTTAAATGTTTGCTCAAACATTTTGCCTACTAACCGGTAACTCTTATCGTTCACACTAGCCGAATTATAAATTCTGAGAGCGCCCCTGCCATCGCCTGGTCCATTCATTACTACCATTACATTTAATCATTATAATTATGTATATTACAATAAAATTTGTAGCCTATAAAGAACGTAATTTCCTAGAAAAAGGAAAAAAGACCCGACTCGCGAGATCCGAGCAAGCGACTTCTATACTAAATAAAATTCAATAAATATAGATCTCAGTAGATAACAGTTTGTTGCATTCGTGCGCGATAATAATTGAACTACTTTAGACATATTATTATAATCAATTCATTTAATTTTCTTCCTCTAATTCGTCCGATGCGCGGATCCAGCGAGAGTCAGATACTTTACAAGACGAAATAAATAAGTTAAAACCTATAGTTATATTTACAAAAGCAAAAAAAGATTTTTAAAAAGAAAGTTCACTTTGAGAATTTCTCCTACCTATATAAAAATACGATTAAAATTCCACTTTTTATTCATATGTATAAGTTTAGATCACATGAAACGGGCACTGGATTTGTTCGAAGTAGTTTGGACACTGAGATCGTTCACTGACGCACTGGGTATGCGCGTGTACTGTGTACATACTGCTACTATACGTTACGGTTACTGTCCTGTGTACGGTACCATACAATCCGCGTTGCACTAACCTGCCGGTCCCACACTAGCACCCATTTACTCGACTTTTCGATTCACATAAGGCTTCACTAACCCTTTCGTTGACCGAAGTGCGGAGCCCGCGCGCCCAAGTAACGCGCTATAGACTTCTTACTCGCTAAATAATTTATATACTTCGATTTCAATATAAAAATATTGCATAACATTCGGGATTTATAGTTCTCAATGTGGCGCACGGGCTGCGCATTTCGTTGTATCAATATATTGGACACACCGCTCCTAACTAACAACTCCATTCCTTACGCACTCGTAAAGAAATCTCATAACAAAGTGGCGGCAGACAACTTCCATATCATTTGAGCAGTTTCAAAGACGTTATGTTAAACTTGCATTAACTCATCAAAACTGATCAGTTTGACTGCACCGAGATAAGCAAAGTTATCTGCCGCTACGTAACTGTATAAATATACAAAATCAAGTGTTCTCTTTGCATTGTGTGATATATTATAGTTGTAAACTCAACGCGAACTAGGCTACGGCTTAGCCCGATCCTTTAACGACTATCTAGTTAAAAGTATTATGATTCATTAACATTGGACCACAAATCGTAATTAATTATTAATAATATTTACTCAGGTAACAAAAAATAGGGGCCTCGCGCTAATGCCATGAAAAAGTATATATCACAATAGATTGTTACATATAATAGTTATATATCTATAATTTTTGTTCACTGATATGCTGATAAAATTAGGATGTGGACATACGAATGGTACGGTTTGATATGTCGAAAGAATGGTCGCCCGAGGCCCCCCAACAGGCTTATAGTAAATTTAAATAAACGAAATAAACTAGAACATGTTCACTTAAAAACAGCTCACTTATAGTAAACATCTATTTGTAATAATTAACACAATTAACGCACAAAAATTCATACCTTAAACTATTATTTAGCTCTCTAACAGAAAGTTGGCAGTTGGCTTCAGTACTCTAGTAGAATCGTAGACATTCTACAAACAAGAACCTTAATAATATCAATTGAAATTCGGTTTCAATCGAAGACGAATAAAGGAAACTTTGAAACACAAAAGATTTCAGACGACTCGAGACACGTTCAGACCTCGCGGGGAACTCGATTTGAGTAATAAATTTCAACTAACTTGTACTTACGAACAGGGTGCGTATGCACCACCTCTAGTATAATTTGTCTAATGCAAATCAAAGAAAACCTTCTGCGAATATATTTTCAGGTCGTCTAATGATTGTCTCCCCTCGAGTATCCGAATCTCGGTCATAACAAAGGAACAAATAGCTAGACAATTTGTATAATATAATATGTAATATAATATATATATAATTATTGAGGTCGTTTGTTCAACAAGGTGTAAATATGGAAATGGCCGTCAGAAGCACCAAAGAGGTTAATACATACTATATCTGAGGGCAATTATATATACGATATTTTTTGTCGTTACAATATAAACATTTTTTTTTACGTAAATATTAATTCTTTTATATAAACTCTTATTTAGACTATATTTTTACTTATTGCATATTGTAAAAACTGTTCTTTCGAATAAATTGTATATTCATTATTTACGTAATATTAGTTTTGCGTAGTTTTGAGGTAGGAAGTTCTGATCAGTGGAGTTGAAGTATCGCCGCGGTTCGCGACCACTTGCGTACATTAATATACTGTGTAGAAACATTACAAACTTTAAAAAATTCGTTTTAACATTATACAAAAACCACTCCATACCCATATCATATAACATCTAGCAAATTTTAGTGTTCCTTTCTGAAATTCCCCTAAAAATAGGTATTATATATAAACATTTGAGCAATCAATTTCGTCTCCCCTATTTTGTATAAATATTTTAATTTTATTCAGTAATAATAAGAAACGTTACAATAATAATTATTATAGTTCAATTCAATTTGAGAATAATAATATTATATAAATTTATCTTAAGAACAATCATTTATTCATCAGATTATCTCAAGCGATACGGAAAAACGTAATAATGCATGATGATTTGAAAAATAGACGAATTTACTATTCAAAGTTTTTTTAAAGTAAGTAAATAGTTAAAAAACTTATGAAAGAGCGAAACGAATAACGATCTCTACGAATACAAATAGTTACGTATAAAGTCCCGTAGGTGCAACCTACTCCAACAACAACGTTCACTGTTTCTCACACGGAGATACGAGTACCATCCGCGAGGCGTCTACGCGAGGGAGCAGTCGATCTCTACTATATCTTTCGGTACGTCGACGAATTGGTAGACGAGCCTCTGTCCGTCGACTTTGGCGAGGATTCCTCGCTGGTAGTAGTAGCGGAGCGCTCGGCCCATGGTCTCGTAGTTCATGTCCGGTTTGTTCTTGTGCATGCCCCAGAGCCGGGAGACTGCTTTGGAGTCGACGAGCTTGAAGACGCCCTTCTCGCGGTTGGTCCACTTGATGTAGCGCGGGCAGTACTCGCGGTCCTGGAGGAGCTTGAGGAGGAACTCCCACAGGTAGGTGGTGGAGCCCTCGCGGCTCTTGCGTTTGACGCCGGGGGCGGGGGGCCCGTCGGCGCGGGGCCTCTTCTTGGGTTTGAGCTTGTTGTGGTACTGGTGCCGCTGGTAGTCGCCGAAGTCGAACACGGAGTAGGGCAGGTCGTCGTGCGGCAGCGGCGGCGGCGCGGGCGCGGCGAAGTGGTGGCCGCCGCCTCCGCCGCCCCCGCCGCCGTAGCCGTAGCCGTACGCGTCGCGCTCCACGGTGCCCACTGCGAACAATACAAAATAACACTTTATTTACAATGCCTTTGTGATAGACCTTAAACTAGGCGTAATGAACATTATCGTGTGATGTATCTTCGAAATGAACGACAACGAATGGCATTCCGAACCAGTGGTAAATTCACTCGACGATTCTAAAGCATGTCAAAGTCAACTTGATCAAAAACGATTACAAAAATATAATATGAAAATGGCCGGATATCACGCAAAAAGCGTCCTTTTAATTGAAGCTAACTAAGCCCTGTCGCTCGTCCAAACACTTGCGTCTTTGACGACCTCTAGCTCTAAGTACTTTATACCTATTGCTAGATCATAATATGTAACAGGTAAACTGTAGATGAAGATAGTGAAAAACTCATGAAAATCAGTTTTATAGTTTTTGAGAAAAGAGGGGTTTAACAACATTTCTAGTTCTAAAGAATTAAGAGAGAGAGAGAACCTATTAGGCATAGGTCCGTGGTCCGTTTTTGATTAAAATTTCAGGTATTATAATTATCAGTAACTAGGTCTTCATTCTTTGAACCTAGTATTATAAAAGGGTTTAAGGAATTAAATAGTAATTGCAATAAAACAATCTAAATTGAAGACAAAAACCGGTTGTTTGAAGCGAGTTGCAATTCCGAAGTGGGTTAGTCGATCGGAGTCAATGTAATTTCCTGTACTTAGTAGTTTTTCAGCGATAATTCAGCTGAAATAGTTTCCTAATTCCTACAAGTGGAACCGATTGGTTACTACGACCGTTACTATAGGTACTATAGACTCAAGTACATACAATGCGTTCTAACTTCTAACTAAGAATAGGACTGAATTTCCGCCATGTTTTATAGACGTCTTAGATGATTGTGATGGTGATGATTTTTTTAATAATATTGTAGTTACTAGCTGATGCCCGTGACTTCGTCTGCATGGATTGAGGTTTTTTGGATCCCGCGGGAACTCTTTAATTTTCCGGGATAAAACTAGCCTATGTGTTATTCCAGTCTATAATCTATCTTTGTGCCAAATTTCATCCAGATCCGTTCAGCCGTTCTGGCGTGAAAGAGTAACATACAAACTTTCGCTTTTGTAATATTAGTAAGGGAAGGATAATATTAGTATGTATTATGAATGGTATTTTCGGGGAATTTAGTATACCGAATCGGTGACAAGGCCATACCTACTGCCAAGTGGTAGGTACAGTAGCACACGATAGCTCGTCGAAACAGATTAGGTGTGTGAACAACGAAAACTAAACAATGTACGCTTAGATGAACTCTCCCACGCCGCTCTGGGACTGAACAGACTGTATTATTATTAAACTGTTGCATATTTTGACTGCACATTGTAGTATACGACCTAGCGACCCCCCTGGCGCAGTGTTGAGTGCGAGTCTTATAAGCGGAAGGTCCCGAGTTCAATTCAATTCGAGAATTTATAATACCTATCTGAATTTTCTGTAGTGCCGTGACAAGTTATCACCCTACTGGCAAATACATGCCGCTCATCGATTTAGCATTCCCTACTGCCATGCCCCTCACAGGTTGCTTTATTAGGCTTCCGTACCCAAAGGGTAAAAACGGGACCCTATTACTAAGACTCCGCTGTCTGTCTGTCTCCAGGCTGTATCTCATAAACCGTGATAGCTAGAAAGCTGAAATTTTCACAAATGATGTATTTCCGTTGCCGCTATAACAACAAATACTAAAAATTAAATATATATATATATTAAGGGGGGTCCCCATACAATAAACGTGTTTTTTTCGTATTTTTTTGCTCAATATTAAAAACGGTAACAGGTAGACGGTTCAAATTTTCACAGAATATTAACTTGTATATTAAAATTTAATATATATAAATTTTCACAGAATATTAACCTTTCAAAATAAATAATTAAATATCAATAAAGTAAATATTAAAGGGGGGCTCCCATACAACAAACGTAATTTTTATTTTTAATACGTCATAAATCGTAAAACTTACTACAGGTTTGTACGGAACCCTCGATGCGCGAGTCCGACTCGCACTTGGCCGGTTTTTCTTTTCTAACACCTACCTATTGTAAACTAGCAGATGCCCGCGACTTCGTCTGCGTGAAATCAGTTTTTTAAATTCCCACGGACACTCCCTAATTTTTCGGGTTAATATAATATAGCCTATGACACTCACAAATAATGTGGCTATTGGTACCAGAATTTTCAAAATCGGTTCAGTAGATCCAGAGATTACCCCCCTACAACCTCACAAACTCACAAACTTTACCTCTTTATAATATTAGTAGGTATACTATAGGTACAAGAGTGTCTATTTTTGTGTTAATTTCAGAGCTCACACGATTATGATTAAACTTGGTACAGAGGTAGCTGGCATCCCGGAAACGAATATAGGCAAAGGCAATATAAAATATAGGCTATAGGCTTTTTATCGCGGCAAAGAGTTCCCACAGAATAAAAAAACCTAAATCTAAATAGGTAAGTCCTTTTCAAGTTTTCAACTAAACTTCATTTCATTTCATTTTCATTTCATTTCATTTTTTCATTTCCGACATAATAGCTATTACCTATTGTGTGATAATAGTTTGGATTGTAAACCGCTTCCGAAGCGCTATTTGAGGCACTGAAATAGACTAATTTGTCAGTCTAATAGAGCTAGAAATGAAAGATGGCTCAGGTGTATTGATATTTTGTGCTTATTATCCATACTTAATATTATAAATGCGAAAGTGTGTCTGTCTGTCTGTCTGTCTGTCTGCTTCGCTTTCCCGGCCCATCTTTTCAACCGATTTTGCTGAAATTTGGTATGTAGGTAGTTTATATCCCGGGGAAGGACATAGGGATAGATTTTTATCCCGGAAAATGAAGGAGTTCCCGCGGGAATCAAAAAAGCTAAATCCACGTCTATCAATTCATCATCTAGTAATTATTATAAATTGGTAGGGTATTTTTTTTATTGTGAGATAGGCTTGCGCTTGACGACAATCATGCTTAGTGCAAAGCAATGATGAGGTCTAGGTTGGAGCGCGCTTGCCTAGAAGATGCCTATTCACTCTTGCCTTGAAGGGACCTAGGTAAGTTATACGTGGTATACTCGTACTTATGTATGACTGCATCATCACTTACCATCAGGTGAGATCGCAGTCAAGGGCTAACTTGTAGTGTATAAAAAAAAAAAAAAATGTCTTACTAGATGATGCCCGCGACTTCGTCCGCGTGGATTGATGTTTTTGATTCCCGCGGGAATTCTTCAATTTTCTGGGATAAAAAGTAGCCTATGTCCTTTCCCGGAATGTAACCTATCTCTGTACCAAATTTGAATCATCATCAAAATCGGTTGAGTAGTTGGGCCGTGAAAGCGTAGCAGACAGACGGACAGACAGACACACTTTCGCATTTATAATATTAGTATCACAGACCGGTGATTAGTATATGGATAAGGATTTTTTTATTTCCATGAAATAAGAATTTCACACATAGATTTTTAAAAGGTAATATTAACGACTTCGATATACATAGTTACTTATTGCAAAATATCCTGAAATTTTCCTGAAATACGAGTAGGTATTTCAGGGCCATAAAGAACTGTGAGTATGCCTATTCACTGTTTCCCAATCTCAACAAAACATCTAACAGTTAAAAATACGCGCTCGGGCGTTTGATAACAGCGTGAATAGATAAAGCGAGTTAGATTGCGTCAATGCGCCTTGACCTCAATGGCCGGAGCCAGTCGCCCGCGCGTTTGCCTCACGACGCGCGAAGCCACGCGACACGACGCGTTTTACCGCATGTCACGGGTTTTACTCTCTGTCCGTCAAACTTGGAACTAATTTTTATGCCTGTTTAGTTTTTGTTTTTATTTTACTTTTCTCTAGCTATAATATCTACTAGCGACGCGACTGTGCATTGTGGGTACCTACTATATATTTATAATATTATACGTCTATGATTGTGGGACTTATAATTTTTTTTTTTATTTTTATCCACTACAAGTCAGCCCTTGACTGCGATCTCACCTGATGGTAAGTGATGATGCAGTCTAAGATGGTAGCGAGCTAACCTGTTAGGGGCATGGCAGTTATATTAAACCCATACCCCTATTCGGTTTCTACACGGCATCGTACCGGAACGCTAAATCGCTTGGCGCCACGCCTTTGCCGGTAGGGTGGTAACTAGCCACGGCCGAAGCCTCCCACCAGGCCAGACCAGGGAAATTCAGAAATTATAAATTTCCGAACCCTGCCGAGGATCGAACCCGGGACCTCCGCACGTTAAGGCAACAGCGCTCAACACTGCGCCACGGAGGTCGTCAAAACTTATAATATCTATGGGCCTAATATAGACCTAAGAACTCTATAGTTCCACGTATAAAGAAGAAGAAGAAGACGTATTCAATTCAATTCATTTATTTAAAACATGTAGACATACAAGTGTCTCTTATGATACGTCATGTTTTGACCCTACCACCGGTTCGGAAAGCAGATTCTGGTGAGAAGAGCCGGCAAGAAACTCAGCAGTTGCTCATTTTTTTTTTTAAACAATAATAATATGTTACATTACGTAGGTAAGTATGTAAATTAAATACAATAGTCAATAGTGTAAGTTATTATACTGTCCTGTGGGGAGCTTGACCCAGAGTCGGTTGCTTCCATACAACTTTGTCATTAAGGAATTCGTCAATTGTATAATAGCCCCGACTCAACAAGTGTTCTTTTACGGTTTTTTTAAATTTTTGTAACGGCGAGTCCATAAAGTTCTTTTGGAACCATATTAGAAAAGGTAATACTCGACCCCACAAAGGATTTCACTTTGAAATAACTGGACCACAGATTTACTCTTTATATGTACTGAACTGGACCTATATAAATTGGACAGATGATTTTTAAACGTCGTGGATTAAAAAATATAATATTATGACAAAGTATTAAATTAGGATTCTGTAGCCAACCAAGAAACTCCTATACTGATTTAGCGATATTTTATTTTAAAGAGATTACAATTAGATAAATGTAATAAGTTTGTGTAATGTACTATGTTTAATTTCTTTCCCTTCTCTCTTTAGCATTTCGTCAAGTTATCTATCTGCCCGTTTATGTCTGTCCGTCTGTCCGTTATATAATAGGATTTAGGAACCACGTGAAACCACGTGTTGTAGTGGTTTACTATAATGAAAAATCTTTTGACTTTGTCTTTGACTTTGCCTTAGAGTAGGATTCTTTATTTAAATAAAGATACGTATGTATTTATTTTGGTTAAACATAGGTTAATCACCATTTTTTTGAATAACTCAATATTTACTTTTTTGACAACAAAGTGTTTTTCTATGTATTTAGAGAAAACCAGGGGAAAACCTATCATTTTTTTTAGGTATGTTATGTAGGTAAGTATCTAGTTTTTTGTAGGTACCTACTTAAATTATGTAGGTAAGTATCTAGATTTTCCTAGTAATAATTGGTTTTAAAAAAGTTGTTTTCATAAACGAAAAACTTATTTGGTTTCAATTTGGGACGAAACCAATTTTGTTTGGTTCGTTAGTTTAACCATGAGTCATATTGTGATTTAAAATGAATGTTTAATTGGAACACGGAACACCGAAGCTTACTTTGAAGAAAACAACACGAAATTCGATCACCGGCCGCGTTTACATGTAAAAATACCACGTGAAATCTGAAAACGTGAAAATAGAGTCCGTCAGAACGGAAAATACCTTAATTCAAATTTGTAATTGGAATAAACCACAGACATAAACCTATGATAATAATTATCTGTGTATATTGCAATCTTTATGGTTTCTTCTTTTTTTTTTACAAGAATTAAATGTATTTTATTAGGACGGTGTTATTGTCCCACGGCTTACTGGAAAGAGGCCTATTTCCCAGGTAGGCCTGGGCAGGTAGGCAATAGGCTCTATATTATAGAGCTAAGACCATTAAGCCTTTAGTGCGGACCTACGAGTAAGTATCATAGATTTTCTCCCGAAATATCTTATAATATAAATAACTCGACACCGGCTAACTTCACATAACGTTGATAACAATGAAGTTGTTACGTGAAAAGTAAACATTTTCACGGCCAATATGTTCAACCAATTTTGACGAAATTTGGGAATTGTAAAATTCAACGAAACGTAAAAGCGACACCAAAAAGAGACAAACATATACTTATAGGATTTAGCCTGCGAGAGCATGAGATAGAATACAAGTTATATTTATCTCATTCTCTCATAGGATACTTTTCTGAAATTTCACTTCTGCCGTGTGTGAATTGCACACAAACTTTTTTTTTATTCAATTTTTATTTGATAATAAAAAAAGCCTATAATGAAGTCGCAGGCATCATCTATAGCAGGGTAACAGATACACCGGTTTCCTCACAGAAATCTTCCACCAAAGCGTGTGAAAAATTCAAAATATGATCGAAAATAACTATTTTGGCGGATGTTTCGCGCGAGTCGTAAACACGACGGCACGGACGCGCCGCGGTCCGCCATTTTCTTTCTAATATTATCTAACTCGCGTATTTTCGCAGTGCCTTATCGCGGGTCGTTCACCTCGACACGTGTGCCGTTTGTCATCGAAACTTAAAAGGCTTCCTAATCGCATGTTTAGGAACTGTAATAAGCTCTGAATGGGCACGCAGAAACTAAAATGGCGGATGTTTTGGCGCGAAAATCACTGTCATCGGCATAGTTGGCAAGTGTTACAACTATGCAGGTATAGGTCGCTGTAATTATTTTTATGTTCTAATACTAGCGGACTAGCCCCGGCTTTGCTTAGGAGGAAAATCATATCTTACATACTTACCTAAAAAAAATCTACCTACATGCAAAATCTGAAGTATTTTCAGCCATGTCAAAGCATCATTCATTGTTTGTTGGTTTATTGGTTTGTTGGTTTGTCCTTCAATCACGCCGCAATGGAGAAACGGATCAACGTGATTTTTTGCATTGGTATAGTTGAGGACCTGGAGAGTGACATATGCTACTTTTTATCCCGGAAAATTGAGAAGTTCCCGTGGGAATTAAGAAAAACTTATTCCACGCGGACGAAGTCGTGGGCATCAGCTAATTTCATATAAATTCCATACATAGGACGCGTTTTGGCGTTTGAAAAAAGTTGCTGATTTGACTATTAATTGCCAAATACCCAATTATAAAGCTGGCTTTTCACCAGGACGTGCGTGCAGGGTGGATGCGTAGCAGACAAAAGCCTTGTCCAACTTTGCTCGTGGATTTTTGAACCCAAGGGCGCCTCTGTGCTATTTATCTATACTTAATCAAGTAAAATTCAAACGAAACACATGCGAAAAAAATTCAAACGAAACTACTGCGAACCGGTTTCGATAATAATTTCAGAGAATTTCGATAATAGTTTGAATCACTCGGTTTGATATTATGTACAATTACAAAATTATTAGCCACGAGAGTGCGATGTTAATTATTTTTTATTACAAGCGAATTACCGCGATGACAATGAATGACCGCGATTTTACGATAACACCAATTATTATCTGTAATAAAACACAAATTAATAATAATTATGGGTTTAAATAAATATAATCTACTATATGTAATTGGTGTTTATACTTAAAGTTATCTTAAAAATAGATTAAAATATCTATTCCGCCACGGGCCAACCGACGTAAATACCTAAAATATTTAAAACTAGCAGATGCCCGCGACTTCGCGTGAAATAAGTTTTTTAAATTCCCACGGGAACTCCCTAATTTTTCGGGTTAATATATATATATATAGCATATGACACTCACAAATAATGTGGCTTTCTATTGGTACCAGAATTTTCAAAATCGGTTCAGTAGATCCAGAGATTACCCCCTACAACCTCACAAACTTTACCTCTTTATAATATTAGTATAGATATAATTAGGTGTCTTGCTTGTGGCGACGAATATAGCGAATGAAGCACTTTCGGAATCAGAAGAAAAAGGATAAAAGCACAAGATGGCGTCCGCGACTTCGCGTGGATTCCGGTGTCTTGAAAATCTTACGGGAAGTCCTTGGTTTTCCGGGATAAAAAGTACCTAGCCTAAAATGTCCTTCCACGGGGTGCATTTTGTACCAAATTTTGTCAAATACGGCGGAATAGATGAGCCGTTATACGGTCAGACAGACAGACATACAGTTTGAATTTCTAATATTACTATGGACACGGTTTAAATAATGTCGGATGAATCTACTTATATTAGAGCAATATACATATTAGGACGTATTTAGTATATAATATTACTAGACGATGAACGCGATTTCGTCCGCGTGGATTAAGATTTTTTGATTCCCGCGGGAACGCTTTCATTTTCCGGGATAAAAAGTCAAACAACAACCTATCCCTCCCAAATTTCATCAAAATCGGTTAAACAGATGAGCCATGAAAGCGTAGCAGACAGAGTAGACAGACGGACAGACAGACATATACATTTTCGCATTTATAATATTCGTATGGATGTATGGATTCTAATATATGGATCTTGGAGTCACGCAATCATAATATAGGAACACAATTCAAACAATAATCCTTTACTAAATCCTACCTTTTTCCGGCTATAGTCATACATAAAACCGGACGGCTAAGCTTTTAGGTTTCCTGTCTTAACAATAATACCTAAAGCTTTACCAAGCGAAATAGTTCGCGGGCTAAATATAACACACTTTACGTTCTCTACCACAATCTATAAAGATAAATGCCCACGATAACGGACGTGAAAGCGTATGTTATATTTACGATTTAATGAACCGTTCTACGTGTTTAACTCGGACGCCATAAAATCCCTCTGGAAACACTAACAACATAACAAAAAGCATGGAAAAAGTAGCCAGTATAATGCGCTGGCGTGTCTATTTATAGCTGGACGCATCCTACTGGTTTTTAGTGCTGTATTATCAAGGTTACGCCGAGCGCTCGTCCGTGCCCGGTGCCTCTAGAATGTCATCTCCAGACCCTCGGCGCAAAAAGAAAATTACTCGAGCTTGCCACCATTTAAAAGCGAACCGTATGACGTGATGGTAGAGTCTATAGTTGATCGATGGGTGCGCTGACGGTATTTATTCCCGGATACAAGAATGCGAACGTTAGCGGCGGGAGGGAACCGGTCGCATCCCGCTCGCAATAAATGGGTTACCCCACAAACCTCTTGCGATACAAACGCTATTGTTTTATCTGCGATGGGTACGAGTATGCTCGGCTGAGCGGGACGCCTCGCGTGCGGTAATTTGAGAGCGTCTCACTTTTATTGTTGAGGTTCCCTTTGAAAAATTGGTATTTTAATATGATAATGTCTTTGTGTTGGATAAAGCTTGTATGGTGTTTTTTAAAAAAACTGCCAATTTTATAGCTATAAAATATGCAATGTTTAAAAAGGTACCAGGGCCCCGATTCTGTATATGTTTTCTGTTCGTGTCTTAATTTGACATCGCTATACGGAATCCAATACATCAAATCAAACGCGTCCACTGCTGGACATAGGTACCTATGCCTTTTCAGTTTTCGAGAGCGGGACACTTGCAAACTTCTTTTTCTTACTCTACCTCATCCAACCAATATGTCAAACGAAGTTTGTGGACTGCATACGTTCCAAATTCTTCCATTGTAAAAAGTTTTCTGAAAATGCATCATGGCATTATTTCAAGAACATAATATTGCACCCAATTTATCATTTTTCAGTCATCACGTGTGAGCTATGAAAACATTATGATATATGATAATTACGTTATATCTGTGACGAAGTATCACTTATCTTGATAAATGATACATAGATAAGATTTCGAGCATTTCCTCCAAGCAACGCGTTGTTGTGCAAAATTTTTGCGAATTGTAAACATATTTTTATATTATTATCTGCAAATTATATTTACTGCCGGATGAGATAACATTGATTAGCACATTGCTATTAAAATTCAGGACATTTAAACAATAAGTAGAATAAGTTTTTAAATATTTATGACGCACCTAATTTATTCTTATACTTGAGAACAATATTCAATTATTTAGAGTCAAAATCACTAGAACTTGATAAGTCAACTAAAGCCTCGAAATTTTTTTAAAGTTTCAGTTTGTGGTAGCTATTAAATCAGATTTAGTAGCTACCAGAGTGACTAAACCTAAAGAAAAGCAGAACCAAACATAGACCCGATTTCACTCAAAAAATGTCCAGTAACTCCAAAACAGTCAAAACAGATGACTAACTGATGACCAATACGGAAATCGCCAATAGGTACCTACAAAGTACAAACTTATTCAAACAACACGGGGCTAAAGCCATAATTATTTAATATTGTGGACTTTTGTGTTTTAGAATTATTATCTTTATTTTAGGAACGGCAAGGTACCTACGTGACGTGGTGACATCAAACTGTCGTTTTGAGTAATATTAAAGATTTATTTCAATTATACAGTGTAGGACAACTAATACTTAAATAATGTTTAAGTATAGCTCTACTAAATAATGCCCGCGACTTCGTCCGCGTGGTTTAAGGTTTTTTGATTCCCGCGGGAAACCTTCAATTTTCCGGGATAAAAAAAAAAAATTGGTTGCCTGTAAAGTCGATATACGGGCGAAAGTTTTACGTGACAACGACTTACGCGTGCCTTTCACTTTTTATGTCTGTCTCTCTCGCTCTTAGGCGGGCTAACCATGCCCGAGTGGAAGGGACGCGTGCCTCTCACTCGCTCTCATTGTAAGCGCATAACGCGCGGAGCGTAACGCAGTTTCTTGAAGTGTCTCCCGGCAAACCAATTTATAAGACGTTGTCACGTCAAAAGAAGCCTATGTCCTTTCCCGGGTATCAAACTATCTCTATTCCAAATTTCATCAAAATCGGTTCAACAGATGAGCCGTGAAAGCGTAGTAGACAGACAGACAGACACTTTCGCATTTATAATATTAGTATGGAAGCGTTGGCAGTATGGCCCCAGTCATCAAGCAAGAGTGCGTATGTAAAACAGTTTAGCGAAGAGCTTTTAAATTTAAAAAGCTAAAGTCACGTAATCTCCGCCGGCCACTGGGAAGTCGTACATAGTTGCAGCTATGAGCTATCCTAGCTCGATTGTCATGCAAAACAATGCAGTTTTTATTCGCTCATATCCTCCCATAGATCGGTTCACAATGGATACATCTACATGGTTTTCCTGTGTCGACTGTCGACTGCCGACGGGAAGCGGTGTGCGTGTTTCTAAGAGTGCATATTATAATGTGCGTATGTGTGTGTAGGTCTGAAAACTAGGGATGCTAGTTGCTATTTTTCTTGGTTTTACTCAAAGTAATTGTCATTTTATCTATACTAATATTATAAATACGAAAGTTTGGATGGATGGATGGATGTATGGATAGATGGATGTTTGTTACTCAATCACGCCCCACGGCTGAACGGATCTGGATCTTTGGCACAGAGATAGGTTATCTACACACACTATACACATACTACTACTACTTTTATTTGTACTTGTAATGTCGACAGTATCCCATTTAAAATTAATTTGTAGACTTACATAACGTTTCATATCAAAAGTACTAATAAAAATTATTTCTAAGCACTCCTAAAGATTGATTTGAATAAAAATTTATTTATTCTTTTCATTAAAAAAATTGGCAGTAATAGGGATTGCCGATAGAAGTGAAAACGATATTTAAAATAATAATTAAAAAAAAAACTTAAAACATAAACCTTCAAACTAAGACATTAAAGTTGAATTACGAATGTACTCTATTTATATTTAAGACCTTTTGTCTTCGTAACAACGCGAGGTGTCGGTCATGGTGTCGATCATGCGTTTCCACATTTTTACCCCCTACCAAAAAGTGCTCAACGCGCCTAAAGAAGTTTTCACTTCAATAATAGCCAAAGCTCCGAAAGCTTCAAAAGAAGCTTAGTCAGTGGAGGCAGCCCTTGCACAGACGGGCGTCGGATGAGGCAGGCAATGACCAGGAAATGACGCCGCCGGCTGACCTTCACACACACGCACACACACACACACTCACACACGCGCGCACGCAGCCTGCGCCCGCGCATCCCTGCACTCCCATCGCTCCCGGTTTACAAGATTTCGCGGCGCATAATTTTCCTTAACTAAGTACGAAGTTATTTTTAAATGCTAGAAGTAGTTTGCCCATAGACTATACTTGTTTCTTTTTAGATGCTTGCTTGTCTGCATGGATAGAAGCACATTTTCAGTCATATATAAGGATTGTGTATAAGGGAAGTTAAGCCTTTTATTACTTTTAGACCTTTTAATTATGTACAAGAAAATCTTTGGAGGGACTTTTTTTTTTAATTTATTTTGTACCAAAAAGTTATAAAATATGTAGAAAAAGTAAAAACAGAAACAGTGGACAAGGAAACACTTATCTCTCTATAAGAGATCTCTGTGACCCTTGGCACGTTTCTTTTTTTGGATTTTGGTTTTATTAACTCATCTTTACATAAAAATATAATAATTAAGAGGTATTTAGAGATAGCCTTTGGAGTTTTGGACGCTTCCTATTTGGTTGGTCGGGGGTTCGATTCCCGTGCACGCACCTCTCACTTTCGAAGTTAGGTATGTGCGTTTTAAGAAATATCACTTGCTCTAACGGTGAAGGAAAACATCGTGAAGATGCATACCCTAGAGTTCTTCATAATGTTCTCAAAGGTGTGTGAGGCCTGCCTGCTTGGCCAGCGCGGTGGACCAAGGCCTAACCCTTCTCATTCTGACAGGTGAATCGTGCTCAATAGTGAGACGAAGACGTGATGTCATAAAAAATTGTTTATCATGAACATGCGATAATTTATTTTTTGTTTTACTCATCAAGGTGACATTGCGGCTCCTAATCATACTAATATTATAAATGCGAAAGTGTGTTTGTTTGTTGGTTTGTTGGTTTGTCCCTCAATCACGCCGCAACTTAGTAACGGATCGACGTGATTTTTGGTATGGGTGTAGTTGAGGACCTGGAGAGTGACATAGGCTACTTTTTATCCCGGACAATTAAGGAGTTCCCGTGGGAATCAAAAAAATTTAAACCACGCGGACGAAGTCGCGGGCACCAGCTAGTGTACACTAATTATGCACTCCGCCTTCCGATAAAATAAAATATAAACAATGTAGCGAGATTAGAAGCATATTTTTTTGTTTATGTTTTGATTTCTGGGCTCATGTTTATTATATAATATATAGTTCTGCAAAACAGGCAAAAAGGACTAAGGTTTAAATAAGTCATATTACTTTAAACATATAAAAACATGCCTGTTTTTACTAAAAAAATGTTTTATTAGGTAATCGATAAAAGTGAATGCAAAGTTGTAGTGTATAAGAACGTAAATACGTGATTTTTCAATTATTTCACCAAGTGTTGAAGCTATACCTACGTGTTTTTTAAATTTATATATTAGATATGGATAGCGAGCAAACGAGCAGGCGGGTCACCTGATGTTAAGTGATTACCGCCGCCCATGAACATTTGCAGCACGAGAGGAACCGCCAATGCGTTGCTAGCTTTAAAATTTCAGTATAATTTGAAAAAAAAACTCAATTTTTCAGAGATTTTTTTGTAAAAATCACCAAAAAACTGATAAAAATAAATATAAATAGCATAATATGAAGACGGGCGTTATGATATGATTACATACATACTAATAGAAAGCACGTTGGAAAGTAATTAACCGATAGTGTTATCAAATCGATACGCTGATACTATCGCATGGCTACTATATTTACAACAAGGAAATAAACTAATTTACTTTGGGTACTTTAGGCTATCATCTATAATCTATTCCTGTACTAATATTATAATCAAAACTGTGTCTGTCTGTCTCTTACCTTCCCACGATCCATCTATTCAACCGATTTTGGGGAAATTTGATATAAAGATATCCCGGAGGAAGGGCAAAATATGCTACTTTTAATCTCGAAAATTAAAGGGTTCTGTAGGATTTTCAAAAACCTAAATCCACGCAGTAAGTATGTCTCTATCTTTAGGTTTAGGTCTAAGAAAACCCTCATAAAAATTTTATATCCGCACATTTACCTCATACCTTTTAAACTTCTATACTTTACTAATATTATAAATGCGAAAGTTTGGATGGCTGGACGTTTGTTACTCAATTATGCTAGAATGACTGAACGGATCTGGATGAAATTTGACACAGAGATAGATTATTTATAGTCTGGAATAACACCAATGTAGGCGACTATTCATCCCGGAAAATTAAAGAGCTCCCGCGGAAACCAAAAAAAACTCAATCCACGCAGACGATGTCGCGCGCATTAACTAGTATTTATTACCTTAAATATTGATAAAGTAATTCTATCTAGTTGTTTACCAAGCTAATTAAAGGTACCTACAGTTAAATGTTAGCAGTTAATGTCTATGTTGAGGCGAACTTGTGCTTGGTTGAGGAAGGTCGGCGCTTAGTGTTACATACTCGTAACTGATAAGGAGGCGCTTGTGCAGGGGTCACGTGGCAACGAGATATCGGCACACAATGCATCTCTGTCTCGTGAGGATGCGTGTCCACTGGAGCGGGGCGGAGTGGAGATGTGACTAACGTATCAATGGGATTCCTGACAGGTGAAGCGATGATTTTATCGAGCACGAAGCGCTTCAGTGGACAGGCAATCTAAGGTCGAAAAACACTCATCTTCACTTTAACCCATTGCCGGTTTACTACTGACCAAGTGTCGCTTCTCAGAATGAGAAGGGTTTGGCCATAGTCCACCACGCTGGCCTAGTGCGGATTGGCAGACATCACACACTCTCGAGGACATTATAAAGCACTGCCGGGCGTGGCCGGCCCAGAATACTAAATAGGACCTTGTGCAGGATCCCTCAGGATGTTCTCTTTCGCCGAAACCCTATAGTAATATAATATACTAGAGGATGCTCGCGACTTCGTTCGCGTGGCATAAGTTTTTTTAATTCCCACAGGCATTCCTTAATTTTCCGGGATAAAAAGAAGCCTATGTCACTCTCCAAGTCCTCAACTAAGTATACCCATGCAAAAAATCACGTTGATCCGTTGCTCTATTTCGGCGTGATTAAAGGATAAACTCTCTATTTGACGTCCTTGGGGATAGAATTTTCAAAAACTGTGAATCACATATTTTTTCATTTCAGACCGAAATCCCAAACACCAAGTTTCATGGCTACAGCTTGAAAAATGACGGACTTTCCTACAAACTTTCAACCCCTGTTTCAGCCCTATGGGGGTAGAATTTTCAAAAATGGCGATACACGTGTTTCTTCATTTTGAACCGATAGCTCAAATACCAAGTTTCATGAATATAACTTGAAAAATGACGGACTTTCATACAAACTTTCAACCCCTATTTTACCCCTTTGGGGGTCGAATTTCGAAAAATCCATTCTTAGTGGATACCTTCTCTTCACAAAGAATACACCTTCCAAATTTCATGTCTATAGGACCAGCGGTTTGGGCTGTGCGTTGATATATAAGTCAGTCAGTCAGGCCTTTGAATTTTATATATAATATATATATATATATATTACGTAAGTTCCACTACAGCCCATTAAAGTCCCACTGCTGGGCACAGGCCTCCACTCTCATAGGAGAGAGGGAATTAGAGCTTAGACCCACCACGCTGCTCCAATGCGGGTTGGCGGGCTTTAACGACTATTATCATGTTAGTGATAATAACCGGGACCGACGGCTTAACGTGCTCTCCAAGGCACGGGGGTGAAACACCGCCAACTTCCTAACTCCGGGCTAGTACTGAGAATTTCTAATTCGAAAAACCCAACACTTAGTTATGGCCCGACCCGGGACTCGAACCCGGGACCTCATCAGCCGCAGTCGAACATGATAACCACTAGGCCAACGGGGGAGTATGTAAGTTCATTTGTTCCAATTCAATATTTAATACCTACTTAAATATTGAATTGGAACAAATGAAGTCACAAACAGATGGCGTTGGCCAAGCTTTCCACTTATTTTATAGGGCTTTCAAATTATGAAAAATCCATACTAATATTGTAAATGCGAAAGTGTGTCTGTCTGTCTGTCTGCTACGTCTTCAAAATGCGGTCCAATTTTACTGAAATTTGGTATAGAGGTAAGCTGTATCCCGGGGAAGGACATAGGCTACTATTTATCCCGGAAAATTAAGAAATTCCCGCGGGAATCAAAAAAAAACATTTGAATTTGATAAAAATATGTTCATAAGTAATAAGAATTATACTTAAATAAAGTTTTGTTAAGTAGTTCGCGAAAATTAACAAAAGATAAATGTATAATAATATTTTTTTACAAAAATATCAAAGGTCAAGATCGCAAGTGTCCACACCCGTTACAGATTACAAGAATTACAATATTATTGTAATTACGGCAACAAAATTACGAATTACAGATATTGAGCAAGCAAGTCGTTGGCAACGACTACCGGCTTGGATGGAGCGAGCTTGCGAAACCAGTGCTTTGCATGAAATTACCATAAATATGCATCTTGCACCAGCTTCCGTTTTACATTAACGAACTACATATTTTTAGTTTGTTTTTAATTCTTTATGGGTTGATTACTAAGATGTATTGACTAAAACATTATACGTTATAGTAATTCAAGTCTAAAGGAGTTGATTATTCAAAAAATAAACTAAATTATATTATGTGTTTCACATAGTGATTCTTAATTAGTACGAGTAAGTTTATCGATTTATTCTTACAGAATACGCTACACTACGAGAGAAAGGTGTTTAGTTTACATTGTAAACTAAAAAAGTTTTTTTAGTTTAGATTGCAACTTATTAAACAATGAGAAATATTGGATTGCCCGTACTATTTATTTGCTGGACTAGAGATAGAATAGAGACGTGAATATTATAAAAAACTGCATAAATACTCTTGAAATGAATTTAAAACTTCTGTATTAAATTATTTTGATAACTGTAACATTGTAAGTGTAATTTTTATAAATAAATAGCTGTTCGAATAAACTTGAGCGTGAACGTGGACTTGACACAGCTCCATTCAGACGCTCATTATCTAAATAGGAAACTGTCACTTATCTAATTCACATTTTTGTCGGTGCGGCCATATTCGCTTTGCCGACTACCAAATGTGTTATTTATTTTAAACATACATAAAAATTAAAATAACTGAATAAGTCTTAATTATAAAATGTTGTTTATTACAATGCAAACATTAAAAAGAATATCAATTTAAATGCTAATGATTTAATAATAATAGGTTAAATATTTTTAATATAAGTGTAAAATAAATAATATACGAAAATAAAGATGTTTAGAGTTAAGAAAAACTTTTGATGCGATAAGGTGTTTTTTTATTTAACTTTGACTGCATTTATGCAGTACGTATGCTAATTTATTTCCAGTGATTCTCCCCTAACTCGCATATTTTAAATATTATTGATAAAAACCATTACCGTCTGATGCAGTCGCGTAAAAACCTGACCATTGCAACATAAAAATATATTATGTGCGCAATAAAGAAATGGTCCAATAAAATTGATAACATTTTCGTATCTCACATTTCCTTAATCAACCATTTTTTAATTATATAACAAAAAAAGTTTAAAAAACAATATATTGAGTGAACGAACCAATAACCGATAACTTTCATTTAGACGGGAACATGAGCACCCAATACCATGATAACCTGTAGGCTATCTCCTAAAAGTATGTTTTTTTCTTCAATATGTATGCAAATATCGTGCCGGATGCAGTTATCTGTTGTCTGTGAGTTGGTTGTTTGTGTGTTGCGCTATTTGTTTAGACCATGCTGTACTATTGCACGCATGTGTTGAGGAAGGTCAGGATCGATTAGGCCTCGCCCGGGATGATAGAGTGCGTTATTTTTCGTTATCTGTAATTGATGTTTTCAGTTATGCTGGGTGTGGTTAATTAAGCAATTCAAATAATTGATATTCTTAGCTATGGAGTCAAACGTTAATATTTTGTAAAAATACACGAGGGGAAATCTGTCTTAGATTTTACTTTTTACACCGATTTAAGATGCAGTTTCGGAATTCAATATTTTTTTAAATTCGTAGATTCAATTTAAAAACATTAAAAGTTTTCCAAATTTCTTATTACATTCATTCTTATTAAATTTTTCTAATTTATTTTGTCTTATCAATCAAATAAATATTATAAATGCGAAAGTTTGGATGGAAGTATGGATGTATGGATGTTTGTTACTCAATCACGCTCCAACGGCTGAACGGATCTGGATGAAATTTGGCACAGAGATAGATTATAGTCTGGAATAGCACATAGGCTACTTTTTATCCCTGAAAATTAAAGAGTTCCCGCGGGAACCGAAAAACCTCAATCCACGCGGACGAAGTCGCGGGCATCAGCTAGTCTTTTATAAAAACGACCCTTTGCCTAAATTATTAATTTAAGTAGGTGTTAATGCCATAACGATTTATTATAAAATCACAATAAGTAATACCTATTCATTACATTTACTTAATTGCTGGGCTACTTAATATTATCTAATAATTATTATAGAAATGAAACAAACGCCTAGGTTTCGCATCCGATATGCATAATATAATATTGAAGCTAATAAAAAACATGTTAAACATAGTTGTGAATTTTTATCAGTAGAGATGCACTGTGCCCTAGGTATTTCGATATCGGTATTTGAACTATTGAGTGATCTCTGCACAACGATTAGTGAAGCGACTCGTCCGTACTTTTGACATTGACAACTTTCCCGCGCGAACTTAAGTGACGTCTCGAAAGTCGTCTTGTTTGTCGTTTCGGCTTTATCGAAAACTACTTTTATTGTTGATTCGACCTCAACCTGTATATTGGGACGCGGCGAAGGTGATTCGACGCGGAGTTCGTGTACCCCGCTTACGTAAATACATGTAATGTAACTAAAGAAATTGTCGCCTTGTTATAATATCGGTTTAATGTTTTTATACACTGTTAACTTAACAAGGTCGCTGCGACACCCGCTGTAAATAATCGAAGTTGGAGTTCTAGTTTGCCTGGTTAATTTGCGTACCTATTGTTATTTTACTATGAGACTATAGGTAAGTAATCTTGAATCGAGTAAACAGCTGTGAAAATTTAACTATATGTTCGTTACTAGGTATACTTCCCTGAATATCTAACTGATCAAAACTATAATCAAACTTAAAATTTTAGCTAGTAATTTTTAAGTCACCTGCAAGTTTCAGGCAATCTGCAATGAATCTCCCACTTGCTTATCTAAGTTTTTCCTGTTGAAAAACCAGAAAAAATTTCGACTCAAAAAAACTTGTTGGCGCGACGACGCGACGATAAGCGAATCAAATTCAATCGAAAAAAAATCGATAAATTGGTTCATCGAAACACAGGAGCCGACATCCTTATGGCAAAAGTTAGGGCAGGGCGGCGGGCGCGGGTGAGTGCGGGGTGATAGATGGCGGGCGGGAGTGCAGCGGGAGGCGAGGGGGGTGCTGAGGGGGGCGGCGGGCGCCGGGGGGGTTCGCTGCAACTGTTTGCGCGCGTGGTCAATGACACGGCGACATTGCATCAACGCGCGAAGGTCACCGCTTCCCCGCCTTCGCCCCGCGTCCTCTAACACGGTTGCGAATTCCTGCACTTCCTTGCAGGACGCCATCTTGGATCAATCGCTTGGTTTGGATGAGTATCGGTAATAGCTACAACTTACACGGTTGAGGATGCTGTTTGGTCAAGGAAAAAGATATAACTTAGAACTTTAGAAGGACTGCCCTTCAAGATGATCATTGAATATTAAACACGCAATTTTGTTAGAATTTTAATAACATAATAAACCTCTTTCTGAAAGTGAAGAAAATAAAAAATAATATCACCAACTAAAATAAGAATTTATTCTAAGAATCTACTCTAAGGATCTCTTTGTCTTGTGGCACTGTAGAGTTATGTTCCTGTTTCGTTAGCAGGGTTTGTAATTTAAATTCTGAGTGTTTGTATTCAAGAAAACAAAGAGAAATAGCATTTTTTCATACACTTAATAAAATGTAAATTTTGTGAGAATGTTATGAAATGAAAATCGTTGTCTGCTATTTTAATCATAGAGCAACAGTTTTCTTTTACAAATCAATAATTTTATCTCTAGTAGAGTGAACGACTTTACCCACTGATGAAGTAATAGGTACTAACTGGTACATAGGAATTTAATATTTATACAATGGAATTCTTAGTTTTTCTGTGATAAAGTGTTTTTCGCCTTCTGGATGCAAGCTATGAGAAAGTTTGACAAAATCGGTATTTTGGCACTCTGCTACATAGGTACTTTATAAATATGATGTAAGCATGCGAACGTCAATATGTTTGTTGATTTATTAGTTTATTGTCCTTAGATTACTTCGCGACAAAGCAATGGATCGAGGTGTTTTTTTCATGGATATAGTCTCAACTCAACTCATATTTTTTATTAAAATAAACTTATTACAAGTGCTTTTGAATCGTCGAGTGAATCTACAACTGGTTCGGAAAACCATTCCTACCGAGAAGAACCAGCAAGAAACTCGGTGGTTGCTCTTTTTAAATAATTCATTTACAGTTATTATATCAATGTGTACAATGTACATACTCGTAAGTCCTTAGCATTGCTGGAGCGATCAAATACATGTTCCTCTATCATTTACATAATCTTCAACAGTATAATAAGCTTTTTCAGGAGCATACTTTTAATGGATTTCTTAAATTTGTGTATAGGCAAGTTTAAAATAGGTTGTGGAATTTTGTTATAGTTATACTCCTACCTGAAGAGTGACATGACTACTTTTTGCCCCGGAAAATTAGTCTAAAGAGTTCCCATGGGTTTTTTAAAGAACCTAAATCCACGCGGTCGAAGTCGCTGGCATCATCTAATAATATTAGTGTGGATGCAAAATGCTCGGGTCTAAAGCAAGATTAGGATGTAAGTAGGTACATAATTTGTTGAGCCTGCGCAGCTCGCGTGCCGTTCTCGAAGTTTCGCCTTCCGGTCATCTCCGACACTGGCTTCCGGTTGCCGACTCGTTATCCACGGCCCTACTTGCATACCATACATATACCTATATACATTTTTATTGTTTACAGTTTATTTACACCGATTATGTATGAGGTTCAATTAAAGTTCAATTCAAATAGGTAATTCCTACTCATGAGTCGGATATTTCGATCAGTTTTATTACAGAGAAGTATAGTTATTTGGTCGATATTTTCATGTTTAACTTTTTAATAAATAATTATAAATTTTTGGATAATTCTGGATGTTGCTTGTAGGCCGATTTTCTTGGATAAAAATTGGCCTATTTCTTTTATTGAGATGCATCATGCATGGTGCAAGGCATCTCTGTGCCAAATTTTAAAAAAAGTTTAGCTTTTAAGCCGTGAAGAGGCAACAGATTAAGACAGTTTGTAAGTTTTCTTTATGTGCGTTAAATATTAGGTGTTTTCTTTTTCAGCAGATACCTACCTACTAAAACACCTTGTTTAATTATTCTAGTTGATGCTACCGGTTTGGAAACTGGAAATTATTTTCTACTGAAGAAAGGCGACTTTCATTCATATTTCTAAGTCAAGAAATTGTATATAACATTTTGATAAGTAAGTCAGCAAATAGATTTCTTAAGTTAGGTTTTACCCAATCTGATATCATACCTATTTGTGAAACAAAAGGACAAGTCTAAATTAATTCATTAGACCTGAAGGTCAAATAGTAAAGATAATTATTATTTATTCGATGTAAGCGTACCTATTGTATGTACCTAATACATGTACCTATATAGGTATAGCGTTGCCGTATAAGGTTACGTCTACCGTAGACAACCGATATACTAGTCGGTTTGACAAAAATCTACTAGAAATCGTCGTCGTCTGCGTGAGACCTAAGTACATAATTTCCATTACCTACTTTATAGAGCGCGGTGACAAATATGCACGTTTTTGTATCGATATTATAATATAGTTCAACGATTTCTATTATTTTTATTACAGCCAACTAGCTCTACGTCATTCAGTACAATAACTACAGTTAGTTAAATATTCAGTGTTCAAAAATTCCATACGAGTTATATCGCTTTGAGGATAAAAACATATCGATTACGTATTGGTGATTGGTATTTTTTATCCTTGAAACTTTCAAGATGTTACAATTTCAAGCTATAGTAATACTATGATGAAAGATCTTCAAAACTATTGTTTTTGTCGGCTCATCAGCTTGCATCCCGGAAAGACAGAAAGACAGAATTTTTATGCCGGAAAAACAAAGATTTCCCCATGGAATTTTGAATAATTACGCTACGCCGACGAAGTCACGGACGTCATTGTAACTAAAATATAAGCTTATGAGAAAATGAATTCATAATGTTCGCTGAAAAATTTACAAAAAATCATTAATAACTCTAGAATCTTTATTTTCGACGGGCGTTGGCTGTAGGTATATCATATTCACTTATCATCCAACTTAAAACCCAGATAAGACTGATAAATCATTGAATTATGCATTACTAGCATCGTGCTAGTGACTAGTAGACTAAGCAAGTGGACAGTTAGCGGTGCCAGTTGAGGGCCGGCCACGACCGGTCAAGGCTCAGATTTTCATCGTTGCCACACTCGACCCTGACTCGCCAACCAGGCCGGAACGAGTGCTACTAATTTTGTTATATTGACAACTGGTAACACTGACCCCAGTGGTAGCCGATAGGTGTAGTTTAGTAACAATCCGCGACAATTTTCCTGAACTGAATAATGTTGAGTTGCGTCGTTTTGTTAAGATTCGATTACTTAGAATGACCTAACAATATACATAACTAGCTGACGCCCGCGACTTCGTCCGCGTGGTTTAAGATTTTCCCGCTTTTCTGTTGAAATTTTTCCTGAATTTTCTTTGCTATAAACCTCACGGAGCCCGAGACCTTTCCAACGAATGCAAAACCGTGGAAATCGGTTCGTGCGTTCTGGAGTTATAGCGTCAGGAAGGAAAACCCGACTTATTTTTATATAGTAGATTAACTTTCTTCGTCGATTTAAAAATCGCATTAGAATTGTTTGTTTTTCCGGGCTAAATAGTAGCCAATGTACTACTCTCACTATTATTAGTACTACTCTCCAGGTCTTGAACTATATCTATGCAAAAAATTACATCGATTCGCTGCGACGTACCTTATTGAAAGACAAACATACAAACTTTCGCATTTGATAAAAGGGTAGTGAGTGATCTTAAACATGAGACAATCTTGAAGCCATGAATATGAATAAAAACACGAGATATGAATAAGCGTAAGTATAATATCTTAAATCATTGTGTCAACAATAATTTTCAAAATGGCCGCTCTAATTTCGTGCGTCCCATATTCCCACGGCCCTATTGCCGGTGCGCCGAATTTATTCAAACTACAGTTTTGCAACCCGTTGAATGCGTACCAGACAGGGTTACTACTTGCGCCAAATAAATAAGTTACACTGGAAAAATATGTATATTCTTATTAGATTGTTATCTAATAAGATATTGTATGTGGTGCAGTGCCATAAAATCACGCTATTTCAAGCCGTTTTCCCTTTTTGTAATTGGAAAATTCACCACAAGGATTCCCTAAAGTTAGTTCATTTTCTATCCTAAAAACATATCACATCCCGGGATCCTGAAAGTAAAATGACAGCTTTCGGCCAAATCCACTACTACAGGAAGCTTAGCATACATTCGGTCGATTCAAATAAGTTATAGTATTAGTACACTAGGGCAAATCGCATGCATTTTTCCCAGCAATTTTTTTTTTTTTATCCACTTCAAGTTAGCCCTTGACTGCGATCTCACCTGATGGTAAGTGATGATGCAGTCTAAGATGGTAGCGGGTTAACCTGTTAGGCGCATGGCAGTTATAAACCCATACCTCTATTCGGTTTCTACACGGCATCGTACCGGAACACTAAATCGCTTGGCGGCATGTCGTTGCCGCTAAGCGATAAAAAAAAACGGGCAAATTGCAACAATAATTATTATGATTGTACCTAAGTTGCATTAATGTGATACTGCTTTTTTGGAATAGGGCCACTGATATGTGACAATAATCAGAATTAGAATTTAGGCTATTTCAAATGCTCGACACTATTGTTAGCGCCTATTAAAATTTTATTGGCATGTTTTGTTTTGAGTTTTAGCCACATGAGAGGATGGCAACCTTGGAGTGCTGGAAGCGCGGTTTTGGCACAAGCGCAAACCGCGCGTAAACTGATTGCGAAACGAAAGCACTTCGCATGCAGCATCCGATACCTGCACTTCCTACAGGGCGTAGGAAAATAAACTCTTCTAAAGAGCCTCCTTAGACGACAGGTTTTGCTGAAATTGACGCACAAACTACCATCTATTGATGGTTGCATGACAAATATCTTTCCAGTTTGTCAAATTCAAAGATTTTGATCCAAGAGTCATCTATAATATCCATCCATCCAAACTTTCGCATTTATAATATTAGTATAGAATTATTCTATACTAATATTATAAATGCGAAAGTTTGGATGGATGGATGTTTGTTACTCAATCACGCCAAAACGGCTGAACGGATCTGGATGAAATTTGGCACAGAGATAGATTATAGTTCGGAATAACACTTATATACTTACTATATAATAGGCTACTTTTTATCCCGGAATATTAAAGAGTTCCCGCAGGAACAAAAAACCCTCAATCCAGTCGAACATTTGACTCGTGGTGAAGAAAATCACCCCTACTGATTGAATGTTCATTTTATTTAGGTCAAAAACGTGTGTGAAGCAAATAAAATACTGAAAAAAAGCTGAGAAATTTGCACTTTCAAATGTAATTCGAAATGTTTCAAAGCCCAAAATTAATTGCAAATAGGTAAATGGCATTCATATAGAAGACGAATTAATGATAACTGAAAATCGCCAATAGGTACTTTCCTGAATTGAAAAAAACAAGGTTTTCAATCATGTAGTTATATATAAACCGTAACGTATGATAAATAGTTTTTAAACCGAAATAACAGACCGTGACATATTTATTTTCATACTTCTGTATTGTCTTCATGGTTTTAATAAACACTATGCATTGTGAAAGAAATACATTATATTTTATTTGTTTTCAGAGGTATATGAACTGTAATTCTACGACGTCATAACATGTGTTTTGTAATAACACTTATTGAAATGAAAATTTTTCGAATTAATTACTGTTATTGTTGTCGTAGGTCCATACATTACAGAAAAAATTATATATTTCTTAATAAACTTAAATTCTAACAAAGAGCATCCGTAAACCTTCTTTCCAAATAAGATCTACAAATGAGCCAACAAGTCTGCTATCGATAAATTGTAACCAATCTCTAACACACCTACAGTACAAGGGATCATGTGCGAAAAAGTCGGCCGCCCGAGCAAGTTGGGTCTTAGAAGTTGGCAGATCTGTAAGTGGCACTATAAGCTGATCTGAGAGTGCATCAGAGTGAACGGGAGAGGCGCAGAGGGCAGTAGGCGAGAGGGGGAGCGGGGGCAGGGGGGGAAAGTGCGTCTATTTATGCAACGCTATGCGGTCTAACACTGACCCCGTTAGTGCCATGCACGCACACGTAGACATCATCCTCGTTTTCATCGTGTCCTTTTAAATAATGGCTGAATTTCATCATCGTTTTCATTGGAGTTTGAATTGGTATTAGTAACTTTAAGTGGACATGGTTGAGGTAGGTTTGATTAGTGAACAATCAAAGGAAAAGTTTGATTTCGCATCCATTTTGCTCCCCAATTATTTGGCAAAATGTGACAGACTTATCAATCAAATTTCCATCTTACTATGTATTTGAACTCACATTTAGCCATTGATGTAGAATTTTAGTACCTCATTTAGCTAAATAAAATCATTTGTATTTGTATTTCAGCTTTTGGTAGGAGATGATATTCCTCTAAGCACAGCTCATTACTGAGGACACAGAATAGATAATAGTAGTAACTGAGGATCTTGACCCTTTTCCAATAATTATATTTACGCAATCTTATGGGGTTTTCTTGGGATAATATTCCAGTGGTCTTCTTGATCTACCCGCATACTTACAATTTAAACGTAAATACGCAAATTATAAAATGAAAAGGTTCCAAAATGTCAAATAGGTTAGGTTTCCTTAGTGTGTGCCCTCGAAAATTGCACTCTTCAATCCTCCTAGACTTACGAGTCCAAAGAAGTTTCGTGTACCGAATTCAAAATTTGTCAATGTAGAGCAATGTTGTAACCTGTTGTGGTAACTGATACTGGTAATCTTTTCATGTCAACGTAACATCGATGTATGTACGTATTAACTGTTAATATTATATCAGCAACAAAGACAGCCAAGTATAATTCTATTTAGAGTATGGGGCGCTTTGGTCTGTAAAGGGCGCCCTTGCCGCTTCGTCGGGAACGAGCGGATAATTTTAAAACGGGCAGGAAACCAGTCGAGCGCGTATGTAGGCCGCCTGGACGCCCTCTGTTTTTATACCTATCGTAAAACACGCGCGGGGTTTCCGGGGAAGTAGGCTGAGATTGTGGAATTGGGTCGTGATAATATGCGGAGCAATCGCGAACGTCTGGTGTGGGCAGTTGTAATTAACGGGCTTCAATTCAAATTGGGCCTCGTTGTTCCACTTCTGGTTATTGAAAACGCCATGATCAATTAGTTACCATCATACCAGCCCACATTTGTTTTGAAGTGATGACGACGGAAAAATTAAAGCTTATTTACCTAAACGCCAAACTTACGGGCTCAGAAGTAACGTTCTGCGGAAACACCTCTCTCATGACGCATAGAGCATTAAAAGTAATTTATGGGGAACAGAACGACCCTTTAGATTTTAAAACATCTATTGAAGCCATTCAAATCAACAGCTAAGGCTGTTTTTATGAATCAAAGCTTATAATAACTTTATTTATTTATTTAGTACCAGAAACTTCAAAATTAAAACATAAGTAGGTACCTATCAAAAAAGATTTTAGCAATAATCTTGGAAACACATCCATCGTGTTCTGCCGGTGCGCCAATCATGTGGAGAAGCTATAAAATGCTATTTGTAGCACTTCAGGTAGGTACGTCTGTGTTTGTATTGAGATTGAAATGCCAAGGAAGATGGCGGTGAATTTTATGAGACATACTTATTTATCAAAAAAAAAAAACTAATGACTTTTCTTCTTCTCCGTACCCATGATACCCATACTTTACCAAAGTCTTCTCAGATTTTCAATCTCAAATGATCGAATAAAATCAAATTAATAGATAAAGTATACCGATTACACTTGTTTAAACGCTGACCAAGATTTGTAGTCATTTTGTACTGGACTGGAATGAGCCGTCTACATTCTCTAGGTCATCAGAGAGCATGTCCAATCATCCGTCGATCCCGGTTGTTATCAGTAACAAAAACAAAACAGAATAACTTACAAGTAGTACTAGAAATAATTATTCTAAACCTAAGCCCACGACCACTGGTACTAAACACTGTCATGACGCATGAGACTTTGTTGTGATTCATGGATGGGAGGGGACTTCAGTGTGGTTTTCTGATTAGTTACGTTGCTATTGGTAGGTCACGTACGCATATGACCCGATATAGCGACGGAACCGCAGATAAATTCAGTCTTTTTTTGTTTTTCTGATCTACAGTCACCGACTATCGATATCGTTGTAAAGTCTTACGTGTTTGGTTTAATCGGGAATTTTGGGGAACTTTTGACATGGAAATAACCTAGCGCAGCGCCTCCGTGCGTATCCAAAATTTTTACAAATATATCATTGTCAAAGTTTAACTTCGACAATGACTTTTAGAAAGTAGTGGTACTTGAAGTAGTTATAAGGTTTCTGGAGTTTAGGAACCCATTTTAGGAACACTTTCTTTGAAGGTGCCAAGTTTTCAAAAACACGGACGTTTATAAGGTTTCTGGAGTTTAGGAACCCATTTTAGGAACACTTTCTTTGAAGGTGCCAAGTTTTCAAAAACACGGACGTCTAAAGAAGAATGGTCTTAGCATGATAGTCAAGAAAATTATGTGGATAAAACCGTGCAAATAATGACAGAAGAACTAAAATATTTTAAGCTCATGACGATGGATTTTATCGATGTCTTTTGTCACTTTGAAGGTGCAGGTGGTGAGAAAGATTTTTGTCGGAAGGACCTTCAGATTGATGTAACGCTGTAGACGCGTTGAGATACTGAATGTCACGAGATGTATAGGCACTGTTTACCAGACTTAGCATCCACGTTATTCTTGGATTCTTCTTGTTTTGAAGGTTTCAGGTAACCAGACGGCAATATTCATGACTCATGAGGAAAGAGCATAATTTCGTAATGTTAGGTATGTCGTCGTTGTTAATGAAGATAGATTTATATATTGATGTAATTTTTAGGTACACAACGCGACAGTTTTTACTCTTAGATGGGAAAACCTTAATTTAATGCTCAATCAAAATGTTTTGAACTCGATAAGAGCATAAGTCACGAGATCCATAACAAAGCTTTCCAGATGTCTCAAGTTACTGTGATAAATTAAGAAAACCACAATAATATGCTCATTGCCTCTACCCTCGTTTAAAGGAATAGGTGTCTACCTGATGGAAAGATGTTTGGTGGGAGGAGCATCACTACATTTGGTTGGGTTAGGTAAGGTTAGGTTTGTCTGAAGATACGAAATGTACGTCGAGTAGCGACGCTTTCCCAGATTTAGCATCCACGTCTCACGTTACTGTACTAAATTCCGGGATCCACACGGTCCTTTCGCTTTCAGCGGCGCGTGCGCTGCGCAACGCTCAAGGTCGCGGGCCGTTCAACTCGGATGCGACGAATGTTGCGACACACAAATATGTAATTGTAAAGGAGTCGAGGCGTTTGGCAGCGGCCGCGGCGCAAGTGGGTCGAGTTGCGCAAGCGGCCGCGCACGACAGATGGCGCGCGCGGCTTCCTTGTGCGGCCCAGTGTTGGACAAACAGACAACAGTTGAGACGATTGCTGCCTTGTACGCTTATCTTTATAGCAGCTATCTTGCATTGAAAGTGTTTGCCAAACCTAAATGCTCAATTTTGTAACAACATCTCCAAGGATAGAGGAACTACCTACAAGCTCTATAGGTTAAGAAACCGTAAAATTATTCGATGCTGTTTCTGACAGATTATGGAAAAATAGCAGTCAGACGACACATAAATTGATTTATAATGAACTCGATGATGCCAGTGGTTAAGGTTATTGAAAAATTAAAAAGAAACTCTTTCATTTTCCACGGGATGTCTGTATAAATTTCACTAAAATCTGAAAAAGCATGGAAGACAGACAGAGAAACAAACTTTCACATTTATTATATTAATATGGATTCTAGAAAACCGAAGATTTAAAAATAAAAAAAAAAACAACATGCAAATTCTCGGTGCGAAGCGTGCATTGAGGTATTATGTACTAACGTGACATATTTGCACAAACGAAATGGAAATTAAAATGATCGCTGCGTCTATTTCGCAGCGCTGCATCGCGATACCGCGTGCGTGTGCGCGCTTCTAACGTACGAGCTGTGAGTGTGTGCGTGCGCCGAGGTGATCGGCCCGATTCAAGGGCAGTGCAGCTCGCCGGAGTTACTAGCGCTCATATTAATAGTTGGCGACTATTTTCGCCCGCGCCGCCTCTCGGGGGACCGGAACGCTTATTATTGACATTCGCGAACTTCCAAATCGGAATACTCGGCCCGACTTACATCACTCCACGGCGGGCGCTTTTCCTGTTTGTTTCTGCCAACGATTTTAATTTTAGTTTCGTTTTCATGCGATGTATCTAAATCCATACTCACATTATAAATGAGACATTGTGTCTGTTTGACGTCCATCTGTCTGCCTATTTGTCTGACTATCCTAATCCGTTTCGACGACATAGGCCGAAAAACCACCAAATAGTTTCCACGAAATTAAAACAACCTAAACGAGGATAATTTTTTTAATAAAATCGCACATTACGTCTATTAAGTAGTTTAAAACACGTATGCCAACTGGAATCTTATCAGAATGGTGTGATTTTTATGGCAAATTAATATTATAAATGCGAAAGTTTGGATGGATGTATGGATGTATGGATGTTTGTTACTCAATCACGCTCGAACGGCTGAACGGATCTGGATGAAATTTGGCACAGAGATAGATTATAGTCTGAAATAACACATAGGCTACTTTTTATCCCGGAAAACTAAGGAGTTCCCGCGGGAACCAAAAAACCTTAAAATTAAAAAAATTAAAAAATTATAAAATTAAAAAACCTTAATCCACGCGGACGAAGTCGCGGGCATCAGCTAGCGGCAAATAAACATTACTTAAATATCAAAACACAGTCATTATATTATACTGTGCAGTTTATTTCAGAACTAATAATAAAATTGTCTTGTCGATTTATCTTAGCGGCGCTACGAATTAATTGAATGTTTAAAGAAAAATCTCAAATCTATCGTTAAAATCTGTTAGGAAATATAGGAATATGGTAACCAACAATCTCAATAGATATAAAGGATGTGATTTGGTAGCGTGAACAGTAGAGAAACGACTGTAACCTGTCGTGAAACTGACGGACGGATTGAGGTCACTATGATAAATAGAAAAACAACCGTGGCGATACCAGGCGGGCAGCGGGCTGAGGATATCACGCAATCATGTCCAATCGGGGACTGCTGTATGACTGGCTTATCTATTCGTATTTATATTAGAAATGGAAGGTACAGAGGAAATCATTGAGCACATTGAAATTTTTTTTTTTTTTTAATCCACTACAAGTTAGCCCTTGACTGCGATCTGACCTGATGGTAAGTGATGATGCAGTCTAAGATGGTAGCGGGCTAACCTGTTAGGGGCATGGCAGTTATATTGAACCCATACCCCTATTCGGTTTCTACACGGCATCGTACCGGAACGCTAAATCGCTTGGCGGCACGTCTTTGCCGGTAGGGTGGTAACTAGCCACGGCCGAAGCCTCCCACCAGGCCAGACCAGGGAAAATTCAGAAATTATAAATTCCCAAATTGACCCTGCCGGGGATCGAGCCCGGGACCTCCGCACGTTAAGACAACAGCGCTGCACACTGCGCCACGGAGGTCGTCAAAAATTGAGGAGGATTGAGAAAAAGGAATAACATATACATACCTAATCTAAACAAAGTAATAAAAATTAATGAAACCTTAGATAAACAGCAGAAGCACTGTAATAGAGAAGTTAGAGTTAGGAGGTTAGGTGATTCGATTAAACATCCCACACAAAAACGTTAAAAACCTTGACAGAAGGGCTGGCTCATTTTTTGCGCAAAGGATCAGCCTGGCTGTCCAGCGCGGAAATGCAGCCCGCATTCTCGCCACCATTCCACGCAGGCATGATTTATATAGTAATTAGGTTAGGCTAGCTAGGTTTATTGTTTCTATTGTATTGTTTTCAATACATTTTACCATCCAAAAAAAAAAAACCTTGAAATACATGTTAAACATGTATCTAATTTAACTAGAAAATGTGTTGAAACGTAAAAATTCAGATATCGCTCGCATCACAGGCCTAATCATCAGAGCCTTGAAGCTGGATTGGCCAATCTCGTGACGTAGGGCGATGTGAAACAGTCTTCCACACCGTGCTGGCAAACGAGAGGTTCCAAAGAATTGTAATGTGGATTGCGTCACTGTATGTTCGAATTGAATTCACGGACCGTTACCCATATCGACACAAGTTATAGTTATACTACTCAAAGGTTTGTTAACTTATGAAGATTTTGCTTAGTGATTTACAAATTCTGAATTTTAAACATACTCTTATTCAAATTTCAGATGTGTTTATCTTCAAATTTCAGATGAGTTTATCTATCAATTTTTCAATTGATATCAGCCAAAACTCGACATATTATATAGTCGATATATACTCACTAGCTAACTAGCTTTATGGGCAGATTTCTTCAAATTCAAATTCATTTATTTGCAGAAACATGTTTTATATGATTTATACAAGAGGTGGTAAACAGAATGATGGAGACAATGTTTCGCCTTGATAGGCATGCAAATTCTTTACATAAAGATGCATACAAGGTAATTAGTATTTAGCTGAATTTAAAAATGTATTCGTAGTACGCAAAAAGTGTATTCGTAGCATCTGAACACATGAGCATTTTTTCTTACTAATCCCAGTGAAGATATTTCACGCGTACCACGATTAAATTTTCATTTAAGTATATCAGTT
Organism: Erebia ligea; assembly: GCA_917051295.2. Taxonomy (NCBI): domain Eukaryota; kingdom Metazoa; phylum Arthropoda; class Insecta; order Lepidoptera; family Nymphalidae; genus Erebia; species Erebia ligea. Next base: position 703,832 of record OU785220.1, read on the forward strand.
ACAAAACTTTCAGTGGCACGTGTATCAGTATAGTTTGGATCGATTGTACTGCGTTACCGTCGCACATACTCAAATCAGGTTTCGGCTGCCCAATCCGTGTAGGAAGGTCGTGTGTTTCACCAGTCTGACAATGGTAGCGCGGGCGCCGAAGCTCTTTCGCAACGCGTTTGCAACATCGAAATTTCGTGTGTGGTTACTGCAACACCGCACGCCTTCCAATACGACACGATGCTAACAGCCTCCGGCGAGTACAATAGCCTACTAAAATGATGAGCACTATATTCATGTTCGGTTTACGGACTTTGTGTAATACCTAACATATATTTAGTATTTACCTATATACGTCTACGTACCTATGGTTATAAGGTTGTATGTTGTAGCCTTATTATTTTGTAGATTTTACACGAAGCTGAATGAAAAAACAAAGGAAATCAAGGAAGAACCGATGATATAAAATCCCATATTAGGCCAGGGGCAAAAATGTTTTGGATGAACATATTTGCTTTACACTAGTTTAAGAAATCCATTAGAAGTATGTTGAAGATTATGTACCTAAATGATAAAAGAGCATGGATTTGACTCGTTCCAGCAATGCTAAGGACAGCGGTTACTTATGTATCTACCTTGGGCGAATTAAGTATCTACACATTGATGTTATTGTAAAATATTTTTTTTTCAAAAGAGCAACCACCAAGTTTCTTGCTGGTTCTTCTCGGTAGGAATGGGATTCCGAACATGTGGTAGATTTACTCGACGATTGTAAAGCTCGTGTCGAAGTTTACTTGAATAAAAAAGATTTGATTTGATTTGATTTATTCTTTGTTAAAGGTATTATTTATTCCGAAAGTTCTAAATCATCTGCTATTGTTGAATTCATTGATTACGGTCGATTTAGTACAAAAATGTTGATAATGCTTCACGATTCCCGGGATACTCCATTTCCAACTAGACTTGTCACTATATTTGAAGCA